>JADMNL010000022.1:463345000-463945000 GCA_016271365.2 Neoceratodus forsteri | reverse complement strand
AAAATATCATTCCAGGTATACAAAAAGCAGGAATAGTTCTAAGAAGAAATAAAGATATTAAATGAGCATTTGCAGAATTCTATACTAAGATTTATGCTCGTAAAAATATTGATTTACAAGAAGTATCCCTTTTTTTGAACTCCACTCCTCAGGCTAAGATACCTGAAACAAGTTTGAAACAACTTAATAAAGACCTAAATATAGAAGAAATCATTGTAGCGATTAATTCTCTGTCTAGCGGGAAAACCCTAGGGTTAGATGGTCTCTCAGGAGAATTCTTTAAAACATTAAGCTCAAAAGTTTCTTCCCATTTATTTAAGATGTATAATGAGGCTTGAGATAAGGGAACCCTGCCCCCTACACTTACAAAAGCCTTGGTCACCCTGATTCCCAAAAAGAATAAGGATCCGCTGTCCTGTGACAATTATCAACCCATTTCTCTAATGAATACAGATTATAAAATAATAGCTAAAATACTGGCTACTAGGTTACAACACATAGTACATGGTTTGTTTGGTAAAGAACAAGTTGGATTTGTCCAGGGCAGATCAGGGGCTGATAGTGTGAGAAGGCTTATGAATGTGATTTTGCAGACCAGTGAAATTAAAAAAAAATATCTGGTTCTTTCAATTGACCTGTTTAAGGCCTCTGACTCAATATCCTGGGATTATATGCTCATAGCCCTAGATCACTTTGGTTGTGGAAACAATTTTAGTAGTTGGGTCTCCCTGTTATATAAGAACTCATCAGCTCAAATACTCTCAAATGGAATCATGTCCCAGCCCATTCCTTTAGCCTGTGGAATGAGACAAGGTTGCCCATTATACCCTTACCTATTTATTTTAGCAATCAAACCTTTAATTAGAAACATTGCTAATTGCTCTAATATCTCAGGAATTAAAACAAAATCATTAGAACATAAGTCGTTTGCATTTGCAGATGATCTATTACTAACTCTGTCTAATCCAGTAGAATCGTACCAAGCTGTCAAGCGAATATTGTCATATTTTGGTTCATTGTCAGGGTTGCAAGTTAATTGGGATAAAACTCAGATATTGTGCTGTATTCAAACACCCTCTATTTTGCAAGATTTGTCAGAAATATTTGACAATAAATGGGTGAAAGACCAGTTAACATACTTAGGCCTTCAGATTACCACAAAACTGGATGCACTTGCTAACATCAATTATCAACCATTAATACAGGAGATAGAAGTTGAATTAAAAAGCTGGAGAAACCTCAATCTCTCACTTTGGGGAAAGGTTAACTCAATAAAAATGATTATTGCTCCAAAGATATTTTATTTTTTTCAAAATATACCCATACTACTTAGGAAAAATGTGGTGTAAACCAAACTCACTGTTTAGGAACTTCCTATGGGATGATAAATGCCCAAGACTAAATATTAATAAACTTAGGACGCCACATGAGTTGGGGGACTAGCTCTGCCACATTGGGATTACTACCAGTGGGCATTTATATTTAAACAAGCTTCTACATACATACAATCCAATCTTAATAATTCCCCTGTTGTCCCTTTATGGGCACAAACAGAAAGGAAAATGTTAAACTTTAGCTATTTTATTGATTTTCTCTATATACCTATTCCCAAAGAACTGAAAGGCAACCCTTGCATAGAATGCACTATTGATGTCCTTAAAAAGGTATACAATGCTGTCAATCCTGCACATATCCCCTTAAAAATGATGCCACTTTGGTCTAACTCATATTGCAAAAAATTCCTCCCTATTATCAAATAAAGAATGGACAAAGGCCAGTATAAACAGGATTAATGACATGATTACGTGGGATTTGAATACAATGATGTCCTTTTCTGAGATAAAGGAAAAATTCAATCTACCACGGTTCCATTTCCATTATTATTTACAACTTCGTAAGGTACTTAAAGAACATATCCTGTTAAATGATTTTTCCTTACCATATAGTCTTGAATGGCAGCAAATGATAAAATTAAGGGGCACTAAAGAAAGAAACCAGCTTTACATATAAAGTAATTGAAAATTCTGTGACATCTCCATCTTTGACCTCTTCAGCTAAACAGAAATGGGAAATGGAACTGGATGTCCCCATATCAAAACAAGATTGGAGATCGGCATGGGAACATGCATACTATGGAAATAGAGATACGCAAGGTAAGCTCCTTCAATATAAAATTATTCATCGATTTTATATGTCACCCAAGAGACTTAATGATATAGGTCTATCTCCTAGTGCTAATTGTTGGAGATGTCAAAATCCAAATGCCAATATTTTACATATGCTGTGGAGCTGTCCCTTGCTAAAAACATTCTGGATGGAGGTGCAAAAAGTCTGTGATAAGTCACTAGTAACTAAAGTACCCCGCACACCATTACTCTATATTTTGGGAATCTTCCCATCTGATTCTACCCTTAGCCGTCAGCAAAGATTGTGGCTTTCTGTATCATCAGTATGTGTAAAACATCTGATACTAAAATACTGGAAAAACCCTAATGCACCCTCATTACCTGAATGGTATAACATGATGAGTTACGCTGCAAATAATGAGAGAATATCCTATATACTTTTAGATAGATTAGATACTTTTCTGAGTATATGGGGTCCCTTCTTACAGCTAGTGCATGTCTAAAGGGTTTCAAATAATTACATCCCTTTAGTAAGAAAGATCATATTAAAACACTGACATATACCTAGTAATACAATCAAGCATACCTTTGTCAATTTATTCTGTTGTTACAAAGTTCAGAACTGTAAAACATTTATCTATTTATTCATATATCTACAAGGCATAGAGTCTTAAATTATTTGATTTATTGGAAAATGAATAGCTAATACTGTTATTACTGATGAAGGACCTATATGATATTCTACAATGTCAACTTCCTGTTAAATTGTTTAACTCTAGTCAGTGACTGTTAATTTTTAATTTATAAATATGTTCTTTAGCACACCTTAAGAGGGTGTCTCACTAGAGGGAGATTCTGAGTACCGCTATAAATGTTTGGGCATTAGGATCCCCCAATGCCACAGATTTTCTCCCACCGTGTGGCAAGATCTGAAGTGCTTCAATTATCCCAAAGCCCACATCCATTTGCAAATGTGCCATGAGGTGTGGTGTTCCCAGGGTGACTCCCCCTCCAACCCCTCCAGCAGTCCCAAAATCTGTAGATGTGTTTCTCGAGTGGCATTTTCCTAATTCTCTAGCCATCTCTGGAGAAGTCCATTCCCGTTAATAAAAGCAGCAGTGCAGTTAACGTGCATCAGACACAAATGCCCAAACCAGTTACACAGCACAATCACAAGTTCCGTCAAATTAAAGAAGGTACCTTTTTTTTCTGGGCAGCAGGTAGCCCAATGTAACATCACTAATCTGTTTGGCTCGGAGGTTGTCATGGACCTCTGCTAGGATTGCCGTATTTGAAATTGCCTCTGAAGGTGATACCGACACATGTGCATTGGAATGCACTCACGAAGAACCAATCAGGCAGCTCAAGTGCCAATGCTGCATGTGTATCCGCACCACTGATGAGATGTTCAGGGCTTCAACGCATCCATTCAGTGATCCACAATGTATTAAAAGATGCCCATCTTTTATTTTCTTTTGTACAAAAATTTAAAAAAATTATCAAATAAAGCACAATAAACAGAACAAATAGCCAAACAATTAAGTCCACTGTTGTATTCCCAACCATGTAGTGAATACAGGAACATTTTTCAGCAATCCTTGCACTGCTGCTTTAATCCTATCGAAACTGCCAGAGCTGTGACTGCTGTTTTTTGAGGCACGCTTGGTATCTTCTGACAGCATACCAATTTTTGTATGTACAGATTGTACATATAGTTGCTTTATCTGACATGCATAGATATCAACCTTTCTGTCCAAACTTTCATTCACCTTTAGCAAGGCTGCGTTTGTATATTCCTTACAGGATTAATGTCACTTTAATTAACTGACAAGGGTGCAGCTTATCTGGTGCTGCCACACAGCAACTAAAACATCTGTACTGTGTCTTTAATGACATGGCTTAAATGTGTGATTGAGTGCCAGAGCCCGCCCCTCCCAACAAAGAATCTGCAAAGATTTGAAGCACTGGGATTCTGACAGTTTATCCAGTCTTTTGTGCTCACAATAAAGTCACTGCATTTATTTTTGGAGCACTCTGTGTTTCTGTTGCGCACCAGACTTGTGGTTTGCTTTGATTGTTTTTTTGGTGCAGCACTTCTCGTAATGCGCACATGATGCTGAATACTTGTCCGCCCCCTAGTGCTGTTCTTTCAGCCGGGCCCCTTCACTGCTCATCCCTGGCTTATTAGCTCAGATCATAGCTGCTCTTGTGAGTCACCAGTTTTCATCAAAATGTATCTACTTGCTCGGAAGGTTATGCTGTACCTGTTTTTAGTATCTTTGTATGAAGTTTTCAACTTTAAAAATGCTTTAGTGAGTTATATAGCTTTGTCTGGAAAGCCCAGTTGAAAAGCTACTAACAGCTTGGCTGCTGGCCCTGCCCCCCACCTAAAGTGATGTTATTCTCAGATGTGACATGATACCTGCAAATACAGTGACAAGGACTCACACCTCCTTATTACTCCAAAACCAAGTAATAAAAATGATAAAGCACCGATGCCTGTAATCAGCTCAGTGGTAATTCTTCTCATTAATCTGGGAGCATAAGCTACTAAACCTATGGCCTTCTGATTTACTCTGCTTCCAGCTCCTCCCATGAAATTACCACTTTGCTCACAGCACATATGCAGTATCATCCCCTGCATAGAAAGTCAAGCAACTCAATGGAACTTTGAGAATGTGGTTTGTACATGGAACTTTGAGACACTAAATCAATCTATCAATGCTTTATTTATATAGCACAAGTTTCAAGGAATCAGTGCTTTACATGCTGTCAAAAAAAAATTCTTACATAAAATCATCAGTGCTAAAACTCCTTAAATGAAACACTCATTCAGGGAATGCCTGGCTAAAAAAAAATGTTTTCAACTGAGTCTTAAAATGGTCAATGGTCTGGCACTCTCTAATCTGATGAGGTAGAGAATTCCACAGGGTTGGGGCCACAAAATCAAATTTATGGGCCCCAGATGACTTTAATTTAACCCTGGGAATCTCTAGCAATCCCTCATCAGTACAGCAGAGAGGATGGAGGGAACAGTAGGGATGAAGATCTTGTAGGTAGCTGGGTCCCTGGCCATGTAGGGCTTTATAGGTCAGCAACCCGACCTTGAAGGAGATCCAACAATTTATAGGCAGCCAGTGCAAATAGCAGAGCACAGGCATGATATGGCAAGATCTAAGTAGGCCAGTCAACAACCTAGCCACTGCATTCTGTACTAGTTGCAATCGGCGAAGATCTACCCCCAGTAACCAGAGGTACAGGGCATTGTAGTAATCTATGCGAGAGGTCACAAAGGCGTGAACCAAAGTTTGCAGGTCACCAGGGGAGATCAGGTGTTTAATCCAGGTGATGTTTCTCAGATGGTAAAATGAGCCTTTGACCACAGCCAACACCTGAGATTATAGTGTCAAGCTGCAGTCAAGCACAACACCCAGATTTTTCACTCAATCTGAGTTAAGCAGCTGGGAGTCCCCGCACCAAATTCCTGAGGTCTCACCAGCCTGCGCTCTCCCACCCTGGCAACTAGGTTCTAACACCAATACTCCGGTCTTATCTGGATTTAACTTCAGCCAGTCAGTCTCCATCCAGTCTTGGATCTCAGCGAGGCAGTTATTGAAAACAGAGAGTCTCCCACTACCCTGGTGCAAAGGACATGTAGAGCTGAATATCATCTGCATAGCAGTGAAAACTCAGTCCATACCACCTAATGATATACCCCAATGGCAGCATATATACTGTGAACAACATTGGAGATAAGACAAAGCCCTGTGAGACCCCACAAGATGGGGCAGTGAGGCAGAGGAAAAGATTCAAGATACTACTCTCTGCATCCTGCCCATGAGGAATGACTTAAACCAGCTGTGGACTGTCCCAGACAGACCACAGCATACCTGCAGGCACTCCAGCAACAACCCATGGTCCAAAGTGTCAAATGCTGCTGAGAGATCAAGGAGCACCAAGATGGAATGATTCCCTCAAGCCCTCGCCATCAGGAGATCATTCAGCACTCAGACAAGGACAATCTCTGTACTATGCCTCTTCCTAAAACTAGACTGGAGACAATCACAGATGTTATGAGTTGTTAAATGATCATCCAGTTGTGCGGCCAACACCTTCTCAATTACCTTACCCACAAAGGGCAGGTTAGAGACAGGTCTGTAGTTTACCAGGATGTCCGGATCCAGTGAAGGCTTTTTCAGGAGTGGTTTCACAACCACCTCCTTCAGGGGTTCTGGAAAAACCCTGTTGCTAAAGAGCAGTGGACTATCTTAGCTAAGACTGGACCAATGATCTCCATGCACCCTGAAAAGAAGCGTGTTGGCCCTGGTTCTAAACTACAGTAGGTCAACCGCAACTCCTGGATGATCTGCACAACATTCATAACAGCCAACCGGCTGAAGTCAGACCAGACAGACAGAGTACTTGTGACCTCAAGCCTGTCACCACAAGGCCCGTTTGAGGGCACTGACTGGATCTCCTATCTGATAGTGGCAATCTTATCGGCAAAGAACTGAGCAAACTTGTCACATCTAGATTGTGAAAAGGCTCCCCATAACTGAAGACAGGTTGGATTGCACAACCTGTCAACAGTATGGAAGAGCTGAGCTGGACTGTTGGTTGCTGCAGCAATCTCCTTGGACAGGAACTCTGCGTTCTTACAGGATATTGCCAATTGATGGTCTTTATAATGGACTAGCAATCTAAGTTTGTCCTCTGCCAGACCAGATTTCCTCCAGTGCCACTCCAAACATTGTCCCCTCCTCATCATCTCCTTCAGAGTTTCATCAAACCAAGCAGACTTCTGACCAGATGTGAGGGGGTGAACATGAACAGGTGCTATAGAGTCGAGGGCACCAGTAATAGCCCTGTTATAGGCCGGCACCAGCTCCCCCGGCTCCTCGCATAATTTCATCATGTCTTATAGGTCCAATACCTCCATCAGACTATCTGGGGACAGTCCCCTTAAAGGGCTGTATAGGATCATCTCCACAGGGGCAGGTCTATTAGGGGGTGCCTTGAACCTAAACCTGACAGTATAATAATCAGACCAACTCACTGGTTCCACCACCAGATCATCGATCTCCATCCCAAGCAGGAGAACCAGGTCCAGTGAGTGACAGCGAATGTGAGTTGCAGAGGTAATAACCTGTGCTAGGCCCAATGAATTCATTAATTGGAGTAAATTCTGACCAAATAATGATAGAACTTTGAGTACCAGAATGGAACTTTGAATACCTGCATGGAGCTTTGAGTACCTAAATGGAACACTGAGTACCTGCATGGAGCTTTGAGTAAATATGGAACTTTGAGCACCTGCATGAGACTTTGAGCACTTAAATTGCACTTTTATAATCTGCATGGAACATCAGGTCCCTGCATGGAGCTTTGAATACTTGACTGAAATTTTAGGCACATGAAATTCAAGCACTCAAATAGAACATTTGAGTACCTACATGGAACTTTGAGTACCTGCATAGAACTTCAAGTACCTGCATTTCATTTAGCTCCTCATCTGCAACTGTCATCTTTTCTAGATTCTCCAGGGTTCTCTTCAGATCCTGAAGGGCCTCTTCTCGCTTCCTCACCTCAAACCGCATGGCATTGAGCTGGTTCATTTTAAAGTATACATGATTCGCTAATACCTCTTTTGCACTCTAAGTAATAAAGAAAGAAAGAGTTCAGAATTCACAAGGTTCATCTTAGTAGCTGTAATCTGCTTACTTATCTCTGAAATTCAACTAGTGATACAGAAGGGAAAAAAGTACTCACCATAGTAATGTGGTTTCTCCTTAGGCATCCATCAATGTTATTTACAATAAGCATCATTCTTCCTGGTAGAGTGTGATGCCCTGAAGATAGAACTTATGCTAATTTGGGAATCGGAATGATGTTTAAACTCTGCACTGTGGTCACGTCCCCCCTAGTGTTCTAACATCAGATTTGTTTCTATAGCTAGGAGAGCTATGATCACTAAAACTAGTTAAACGACCACCAAAAATGTTTTCTAAAATTGTTTTTTTTAATTACCAAACAAATTTACAGCAGACAGCACACATATGTAACTGATTACACTTAACCAGTTGCTGGAGAACTACAGTGAGAATGCTCAGGTAACATTAAAGGGAACTGGAAAGATTTTTATTTTGATTGTACAGTGGCCATTTGTTCTGATGATAAACAAAATCATGTGTTCAACAATGATTTGTGTCCTTGAATCTTTGATTAGGCTTTTTTCACTCAACTGATCAACTTAATTGAGTAGCATAACTCGGTATTCTCTTTCATGAGTGAGCACATCAGAAACGATGTGGTGACATCATGTGACATGCCCACTTATGTATTCCATTTGTTGACGTCAGTCAAAAATCAATGCGAGGACAGGAAGTTAGCAATTCAGTGCTGCATTGTTTTGTTTTCCTGAGTTACAGTATATTACAGTGTTAAAATCTGTCTCTTGGTGTCAGATATGGCTGTTGCTGAAAATACAACAGTAATTTAAATTATGGTTAGCATGGTTTCCTGTCGATGCATTTGATGCAAATCATGGCTGCAAGAAGACAGGGCAGTGACAGAGGAGTAAATCATGGGTACAGGAAGTGGAGCCATGTTGTTCTGGTATGGGAACTTTTTCTTTCACTCACAGCTCCCCATCTGGATTGCTTTCTACTTCAGATAACAAGTGTAAGAAAAATTACTTGGTGTGATTACACATTATAAGTGCAATAAAACACTCACATGTGTGTGGTTATGATCAGTAATCACACACCTGTCTTGGGTGTTTAAAGGCACTTTGCACAATCGCCTCATGCCTAACAACACCCTTGACAGGTGTATAATTACTGACCTACTATCACACACCCTATCATGCATTACTGCTTATCTAAAACCTTATCCATTTCTTCTGCAATATTAAATTGCATGTCAGTAAAATAATCATAGGTTACCATAATGAAAAATGCATAATCCAATATAAGACATGTTTATTTGAGGATGCATGAGGAAGAGGCTAGGCACTAGGTTGTCAATCACAGCGGTTAACATTATATAAATTTGTCACTCTGTATTGTGTGCCCAAAACAAATTTGTCAAAAAATTATATAACAAATTATAAAAAAAATGTACACTTCATAAATAATAGGGACCATGTAACATGCAGTTACAGGTTAAAGAGCAGCTGACACCTTCACGAGAACTTTAACAAAACATAATACTTAGACACAGTTTGGCTTGTATTTTATATTAATTCTGTATTCCTCCTCCCCATTATTTACTACTGATGTAAACTGCATGAAAACAGGATCTTTGCTCCTGAAGAGTTCATCTGTTCCTGTTGCTTTCTCCTTACCTGAAGTCATAATGCACTGCTTGTGACATTACAGTTACTCCCATGGCAACACATTGTTTTGTCACAACAGAGGAGTATGACATGAAATAGGAACCAAGCTGTAGAGGCAGATGAACTCTGAGGTATAAAGTTCATGGCCCAGATATTCAAACTGCACCATTCTGAGGCGCAAGCCCCTGTGCTGCTCAAAATAGTTGCGCAGGGGTGTGGCCGGGGTGATATTCAAAGGTTGCGCTAGTGAGCAGCTCCATTAACAGCACCCAGCCAGCACTTGGCAAAGATGGCGCAGTGGAACTTGCACCACCGCAAGTTGCCAGAGTTGAGCATTAAACCTCGTGTGGCGAAGTACCATTGCGCCATGCTCAAATTTCCCATATTCAAAGGTGACATGCAAATGGGGCCATAATTTATGCAAGGCACAGGGGTCCATTTGCATCTATTTATAGCCCCATTTGCATACCATTAGCATGTAGGTGCGCGATCCCGGACTTCGCCTGGCAGCCTGCCAGGCAGCAGCCGCCGGGACAGCGCCACACGCAGCCCGATCGCGGGCAGTATCTCTGTAGTCTACATTCCCCCACACACACACATCTCCCGAAGCCCAATCGCGGGCATTACAGTTACATGAACCCCCACACATCTCCCACAGCCCGATCGCGGGCATTACAGTTATATGAACCTCCCCATACACATCTCCCACAGCCCGGTGCGGGGCATTACGATTACATGAACCTCCCGCCCACATCTCCCACAGCCCGATCGTGGGCATTACAGTTACATGAACCCCCACACATCTCC
Source organism: Neoceratodus forsteri (assembly GCA_016271365.2). Lineage (NCBI taxonomy): Eukaryota > Metazoa > Chordata > Ceratodontiformes > Ceratodontidae > Neoceratodus > Neoceratodus forsteri. Next base: position 463,934,731 of record JADMNL010000022.1, on the reverse strand, counting down.
ACAGCCCGATCGCAGGCATTACAGTTACATGAACCCCCATACATCTCCCACAGCCCGATCGCGGGCAAGCGTGTATGACCCCTCAGTGCCCGATCGCGGGCAGAATGTAACCCCAACCTGAATATCTCCCTGGTGGTCCAGTGGACCATAAAGCCTGATCGCGGGCAGAATGTCGTTACAACCCCACCAAACATCTCCCTGGTGTCTGGTGTCCCGCCACCCACCCGCTCCCCGCAGCCAGCAGCAGCAGCATCCACCTGCCTGCTGCCCGCACGCCGCGACTGACTGTCAGTAGGGCTGCGCCCATTGGTGCAGAGCTACAGCCAATGGGCATGCAGCCCGCCGTGCTACGACAGTCCAGATTTGTGAATGAACATCATTCACAATCTGAACTATCATCTCGACAGACTACGCCCGACCCTGTAACTGATCGAAGCGGCGGCATGAGGCGAAGCAGGAAGTGGCTCAAAAAGCACGAAAACTCGTGGAGGTGGGGGACACTGAACACCAGGGAAGTGTTTGGGGGTTGTCGACATTCTGCCACGATGGGCTAAGGTCCACTGGACCACCAGGGAGATATTCGGGTTGGGGGTTACATTCTGCCCGCGATCAGGCACTGGGAGTTCATACATGTTCTGCCCACGATTGGGCTGTGGGGAGATGTGTGGGCGGGGTTCATGTAACTGTAATGCCCGCGATCAGGCTTCGGAGATGTGGGGCGGGGGTCTATGAACTGTATGCCCGCCGATCGGGCTGTGGGAGATGTGTGGGGGTCATGTTACGTTATGACCGCGATCGGTCTGGTGGAGGGCACAGGGACCGAGTTGGGGCCAGCCAGGGTGGCAGCTGCTGTGTTGCGCCTGCAATACAGCAGCTCACCTGTGGTGGCCTCAACTTGATCCTTTCCTTTTGGCTCAAGGTTGTGCAGGCGCAGGTTGGGTTGCGCTGGCACAACTCTGCACAACCTGACTGAATATCGGGTTGCGCGGGTTATGCATGGTTCCTCCCCTCCTGTTGAGCATGCATTCATTTGCATTGCTCTTTGCGCAACCTGTTGTCAGTGGAGCAACTGCCTCCTGCTGAATATCGCAGAATGGCGCAATGTAGGACTTGCGCATGCGCAACCCTGTTGCGCAAGGAGCAACCCTTTTGAATATCTGGGCCCATGTATTCATACAAATTTCCTCAGTAATAAATAATGTGCAGGATAAATCTATAGAATATATATAGAATACAAGCTGAATTGTACCTAAATATTTTTTTTATAGTTTTCTTTGAGGCGTTAGCAGCTCTTTCAGACAAGCATTTGTCAATGCCGAATGTTTGCCGCTAGTATTGCTGTTGTAACGGGTCTTGCTTGTACACATTTTTACTACATATTACCCAGGATAGAGCAGATGAGATGCAGTGTCTCATTTTCAGTGATGACCTGCTTTAAGACTTTGTTAAATTGTAATTATTAGGATAGGGCAACTGAGAGGCAATATCTACTTTTAAGTGGGCTCCCACATTTTGACCCAAACTGTCCAACACTCTTATGACCTGATGTTAAGATCCAAACAGGTGAAATGTTTAAACTTCCATCCAAAAGACGATTTTGCAGTGTGACTGTGTAAACAAGTTTCAGAGAGGATCTGAAAAATAATACCTGCCATCTTCAGGAGGTGGGGTAACACATGGGATGTATTATGAGTAAATTTTGGAACAATTTGTTTCCTCATGACCTCGTTGGTTTTTCACATTTTTACCCCACTCCTTCTGAGCATGACAGGTATCATTTATAAAACAATGGCTGAAATGTAATTTTGCACTACAAGTGTTAATTTTGGGTATTTTTATTTGTTTATCACAGTCTCAAATTACATCTTTGAGCTTGAAGCTCATTTACAAAGGCTCCATGTCATGTACAGACAAATTAAACAGAGAAACAGGAAAACATAATACATACAATAGGTACAATCAGTAGTACAGGGAGAAACACAAGGCAATAAATACTACTATCAAATCAGGTAGCAACAACAAAGTGGCTGCAAAATGACCACGGTTCAAAAACTAGCTGAAAGCACAGGATAATTTGGGTAGTAGGAGGAAGGGTAAGACTAGTACAGAAGGCAGAGAGCTGGCAGAGACAGGATATCTGGTGCATAAAAAGGAAGTGGAAACAGGGGAGAGCAGGTGAGAATAGAGTAAAAAGCAGCGGAGACAGGATAACTGGTATGTAGGAAGGAAGAGGGAATGGGAGAGAACAGGCGAAAGCAGAGTAAAAAGTAGATTAGGGCGAAGGGATAGAGGTGGGAGAGTAACAGGAAGAGCACTCTTAAACCGCTAGTAAGGATTGTAGTGGGGAGGACAATGGTTTAAGTATGGGCTGTGCTCAGGGTCCAAGGGTGGTTGAGCAGAGAGGGGTAAAATAAGGTGCTATTGTTGGAAACTTAGAACTAAAGTTGGCAGAGGACAAAAAGGAATCAATTAGAGGGAAAAAAGTGCAACTGTTGTAGATCCCTGCCAAGGACTTACTACAGGTTAGGGGAAGCAGGTGCAAATACTGCATCTTATAAGATGTGCACAAAGTTTTTTTTAAAAGGATCAATTTTGGACTCATCGATTAGATCCCCAGGGAGGGAGGGAGTTGAGCCAGTTAGGAGCATGAAAACCAAAGGAGCATTGGCCTTGAGATGACCTGTGGAAATAGACCTTGAAGCGATTATTATTATTTGACCCTCTTGTGGGTTGAGGTGCAGATGCTGGGCACACAATGTTCTGGATTCCAGTGGGGGTGAGACCTAGGGATGCTTTCTTAGCAAGGAGACACGTCTGGTAATGGATTCAGATTTCCAGGTCGAGCCACCCTGAGGCCAAATAAAGGTTGCAGGTGTGTGTAAAGTGATGTGCACCTAGGACCAGCCTGCAAGCTTTATTCAGAGTTAAGGCAATCCTCTTTAGGGTTGAATCCATGGCAGAACTGTAGATGACTAGACCATAGTCTATAACTGAGAAGACTGAGCTGTTTATAACAAGTTTAAGAGCATCTGCTGTAAGGTAGTTTCTATGTCTATAGAGCTGTACAATTTTACAATTGGCAGCCCTTGCCACATTGTCAATATGAAGCGCCTAGCTGAGGGAACTATCTAGGGTAATCCCAAGATATTTGAAGCTTTGAACCACCACGAGGGTTTTGTTACGTTTGACTTGTTTGCTGTGGGAGGAGGCAAAGAGCATGTTTTTTGTTTTCTTGTAGTTTATCAAGAGTCTTGCTTCATGAAACCAGTCTTCTACCTTTGCGAAGTTGAGTTACATTCACTGTTCAAGTTGAGTAGGGTCAGGGTGGCTAGTGTACAGGACCGCATCATCAGCATACAGAAGGATTTTATCTTGAGACACTAGGGGAAAGTGGTTTAAATAAAGACTGAATAGCAAAGGGCCCAGAACAGATCCTTGAGGAACACCTCTGCAAATGCTTTGGCTATCAGAAAGAGCATCAAGGATTTTTACCCGCTGTTCTCACCCGGTGAGGTAGCTTCGAAACCAGCCTACAGTCTCTGAGGACAAGCCTGAGTGACTTAATTGGGCAAGCAGGAGTTCATGATTGACTGTGTCGAAGGCCATAGTGAGGTCTACAAAGGTGGCCCCCCACTAAGTGTACATGATCAAAGGCATCATGACTAAATCCAATGAATTCAACAAGTGCTGTAGTTGTACTGTGTTGTTTTCTAAAGCCATGTTGTAGCTGGCATTGTAGGTGGAATTTATCAAGGTGGTTGACAAGTTGGTCATTTATAATCTGTTCTAGAGCTCTATAGCTTTCCATTCTAGTTCTAAGGTAGAGTTTGAGAAATGACAGCTTCACATTGATGAGGTGATGTGAAAAAATGGCTATGTTGAAAAGTTGGACTCAGAATATTGAAAATTATCACAGTTACGAGCGTGCATTAAAAAGTTGTAATGTAGACTCATAACTTTGTTGTTTTCTCATACTTTTACCCCAGATTTTCAGCATAACTTTCTTATGACCCCACAGTGGCTTCTTATGAACCCACCTCAAGAACAAGGGTGGAGAAAATGTTCAAATCCTACCTAAAAGGTGATTTTGCACCTCAAGTGCAAAAAAAAAACATTTAGACCAGAAATTGAAAAATGACAGCTGTCACATTCATGAGCTGCTGTAAATAAATGGCTATGTTGAAAATCTGTGGTCAAAATATTGAAAATTACCAAAGTTACAAGCCTGCATTCATAAAGTTCAATGTAGACTCCTAACTTTGTTGCTGTTTAATATTTTTACCCTGAATTATCAACATAGCTTACTTATGACCCAACTAATGAACAAGGGTGGAGAAACTGTTTTAACTCCTGCTCAAAATGTGATTTCACACAGCGACCACAAAATCATCTTTTAGGACAGATTTGCCTAATTCACTGCCATTGCTCATGAGGTGGGACCCCAGAAAAGGTATGTTGAAAATTTGGGACATAAATATTAAAAAAAGACTAAGTTATAACAAGTTCAAAACCCTACTGAAATACATTGAACCACATCACTGATTTCTTCAGTTTGTGGTCCGGCAATGAAAAGTGAAGATGTGTCTGTGGTCCAGAGATGATTACAGCATTGGACCCCTGGTAGGTAAGTAGGGCTTGGGGGTGTGTGGGGTGGTGGATGCCAAGCATGAGGCTTGGGGAGGCAGTAATGGTGGTGGCAGCAACAGAAATTGTCGGATTTGTTTTTTTTACAGTGTATGTAAAAAAAAAAAAAAACTATGAGGGACAGTCTTCTTTATGTCAGGTACAAATACTGGGGACAGGGCGGGCACCCCCAGTGTCGGTGTTATATTTGACAGCACCAGGGGTGGGCTCTCTGGTGTTGCAGAAGCAAACTTGACACGGTGGGGGATAGTAGCCGGCATGGGGGATTAGGCTCCACAGTGCCAGAATATTGACATGCATGGGTTGGACTGGAAGGGGGGGGCAGTAACAGCCATAGATGGATGTTTTTCTTTTTTTGCAGGGGGTATAAAAAAACTACACAGGATAGTTTTCTTTTTTCAGGTGCAGACACTGGGGATTGGGCACCTCCATGGTCAGAGTTATGTTTGTCGGCACCAGGGTGGGCTTCCTGGTGTCACTGAATCACAAAGGGCAGATTGGGGGGTAGCAGCTGGCACAAGGGATTGGGCACCCCCATGCCAGAATATTAACATGGGTTGGGCTTGGGGGAGCTGAGTTTCAGTGGCAGCAACACACATCAATGGATGGTCTTCTCTTTTACAGGATTTAAATAAAAAAGTAAAACTATGAAGGATGGTTTTCAGCAAGTTGATCATAACAGATCAGCCGTGCTTGCTGGGTGGCGTTATGTAGATCAATGGAAAGAGCTAACTTGTGATTGGATCGGCTCATGAAGTTTCCGCCCAGCAAGCCAGAACACTGTCATAACCAGCCTGGTTGATGATTGGTGTGACACTGAACTGATGAACCCCTTGCAGATCACTTGGTATTGGATTGACAGTGACAAATCTCTCAAACCCCACTCTCATAGCAAAATGTTCACTATGGCAAACTTTAAAAAAAAAAGTTGTGGCATGAAGACACTAGATGGCACCAAAGCACAAACAGAGGCATCACCAAAAACTGGAACACACTACATTTTGGAGAAAACAGCGTCGGTATATTCTGGGTAATACATGAGCAACCATACTTGAATCAATTGGATTCATCAAATGTCAAAACTGAATATAATATGAAAGGTCTTATTTGACATAAAAAACATATTTTGAAAAGTATTGGTCCCCATGCACTAACAGATGGGAAATACACGCCAAAGACATGTATCCCACCCGCGTAGGTCTGCACTTGCGGACAGGTGTGCGCATGCCAGAATTAATGACCGTCGGCCACCTGTCAGTGGCTTTGCCACCACAGTGCACAGGACTCCACAGGGTGGCTGGGGGTGGAGTTGCGTACCCAGGCAGGCATCAAACGGGATGCCCAGCCTGGGTCCTGGACTGAATCCCTTGCACCTGATGGTGTGGGTCCAAGTGCGTGAATAGCACCCACGTGCACCTGGACCTGCACAACCATTCCCCACCATCCACTGTGCCCCCCTGGCCCAGCCCATGGCCCAAGGTGCCCCACACATACAGACCCCCTGCCATTGGTCCACAACCCTCTCTTGTATGCTGTCTCTCCCCCCCCCCCAACAAGAACTGTTTGGCTTTGCAACAGGGAGGTGCAGAACTGGGCTAAGAGGAATGCTTCCCTGAGTTCTAGCAGATTTATGTGCTTCATGTGCTTCTGTGCACTCCAGACCCCACTGACTGGTTTGATGCCCATATGACCTCCCCATCCTATGAGGAAGGCATTGGTTGTAAACACCTGAGTTGGAGACAACTGAAGAAAGAAAATGCCTTCTGAGGCTTTCCTTGTCTTTCCACGACTCCAGGTCCACCCCCCCGACATTTTTTTTTTTTTTATGTGACTTGTACCGAGTGATTCAAGGGGTCTGTCTTTTGGTACCAGTACATCTTCAGATGGTACTGTACAGCCTTCATTTGCAGATGAGCCCAGGACACTACAGCTGTTGCTGATGCCATGTGGCCTAGGAGCTGCAGGAGTTCCCTGGCAGGCTGCATTTGGTCCACAGTGAATTTGCACATAAAATCAGATTTTCTAACCCTGTTCAGTGGCAGAAAAGCTTTGCCTTGCAGGGTGTCCAGTTCTGCACCTATGAACTTCACCACCTGTCTGGGTTTTAGCTGAGACTTGTAGGTTTAGGAGAAATCCCAAACTTTCTAGTGCGCTCCAGTCCTTACCAAGGAGTTGGAGTGCACTGCTGCTGCCCTTGATGTGAGTCAATTTCTAGAAAAGGAAAAAAAAAAAACACTACACCCTGCTTTCCCACATGTGCTGCCACCACAGTTAGGCACCTTACGAACACATCTGGTGTTAAGATTAGGCTGAAGGGTAAGGTTGAAAACTGGTACCGGCAGTTTCACATACCACACAGTAATCCTGGACATTGTTTAAATCATCCATTTTCCTTCTTCTAGACATTCATCTGACTTGGATTCTCCTTCAATTTCAGAAATCGACCTTCCTACCCTTACCAGCAAGGATTCAGAGGACAAAACTCTTCAACTTAACCAAAACCAGTAACTCAGTCCAAGTCGTTTAGTATTATCTCCTCGTAGATGCCCGGAGGATGGGCAGGTCAGTAGCCATGGATCCTCAGAGGTTTCCTCCACAGGGTTTTTTTTTCCTCTCCTGTGTGTTACTGGTCACACTCTCTGTGAGTTGGAGGAGGTAATCTTTGAACCACTAACAAATATTTTTGGGCCTTCTATTCCCTACACTCTACCCATCTTATCTACCAAGGGTGGAAATAGAGCAAGGCCAAACGTCAAGTTCATAAGAATACACAAGCACTATGCTATACACCAAGCATTGAATAGGAGGGCTAAGCCCGAGGTTCAATGTTGGGGAATAGCTCCTCCAACATCCACCATATAAGCCAGCCTCTCCCTTCAGCTCTGATTGGAACATTTCAAAATCACCCTCCATACTCCCCTGCCTCCTCCTCCTCTGGCATAATTTCATAATTATACACAAGCACTATGATATGCCCCAAACATTGAACTTCTTCTCCCTCTGCTGGTACCCCCTGTGCTGAGTACTCATGTCTCTGACAGTGTTCTGGTATAAACCCCCTGCCCCATCCACCCCTTCCATATGGTCTGTAGAAAATGGAGGCCTTCTCTTTCTCAGTTCAATTTCTGTAAGTGGATTTTTATTCATCCAGTTTTTTTCATATAGACTTCAGTTTTATCATAATTTATTTATTTATTGAAATGTTTCACCAGGAAGGAACACTGAGTAACAATTTGCTCGTCTCCCGGTGCAACCTGGGGGGAAGGGGTACAATAGGGATGAGACATTTTACATTCAAGTTACAACGATCAACACAGCATATGATTAATTAAGGCAGTTACAAACAGTGTTGCATACATATGTAATTTGTGTTCACAATTAATAAGTGCAATGGTAATAAGTGAACAAGTGCTATCGTGAAATAAGGGGTGAAGGAGAGAGAGGATGAAATGACAAAAAGTGCAGAGTTGTGTCCCAGACAGATCCCTTCAGGATGTGAGGAATCTTGCAAGGGGACAGGGGACTGGAGTAGGGATTAGAGAGGGGGAGAGAGAGAGAGTAAGTGTGATTAACATCTTGGAGGGGAAATAAGGCCTCACCCAAAAAGAGAACCCTTCAGGATGCAATGAACCCTGCAAGGGGGCAGGGAAGTTCAGGAGAGTATAAACCCTCCTGCGGTTAGGCGTTGTAATTATAGAGGGACAGGGAGAGAATGAGAAATAACACCTGGGAGGGGATGAGGCCTGATCCAAGGAACTCACCAGGCTGCTGGGAACCCTGCAAGGGGTCCTGAAAGGCCAAGGACTGGTACACGGGGGGAAGAAAAGGTGGCAAGCCTAGGGACAATGGGACCCCTCTAGGATGCTGAGAACCCTGCAAGGGGAATATGAAGGCTAGGGAAAAAGGGGGAGAGAGTAGGAGAAGGGAGAAAGGTATGAGAACTAGCACCTAGGCAGGCCCTTAAAAGGGGAAATCAGTGCCTTTGCTCTGATAGTCCAGAGTCAGAATAGTTGTATTTAGCCAGTAAAATCTTCTAAGTGCCACTGAGTGTGCCAGGATTCTGGTTGGCTTATCATTGCTATCCGCCGCCATCTGAAACTGGTATTTTATAGCATTAAAGGCTGCTTTAACTGCTGCTACCAAATTAGCACCAACATGGCTTTCACTGCCTTTTGTACTCCAGACTAGGCTGTTTTTCTCCTGGTGCTGAATGCTCTTTGGATCTGGATTATTTCGCTGATCAACATTTGGGGTCACAACTGCCTGCTTCCTTGGCTGATCAACATCAGTCCCCATTAAATTCCTACTCTGTTAGATTTTCTGAGAAGTGATTTAGGTTCCATGTCATAAGGGGGACTGCACAATAGCGATCATCGTTACAGTGAGTGTACATCACTAAAAATGAATTTTGGTAATGTACACTTGTGGCAAGAAGAAAAAGGGCGTCCAAGACCTATGTGTTTTGTTTTTAATGCAGATGGGGACTGTGCCCTCACACTTCCCCACTTATGGATTCCTCAACACCGGGGTGCGTAATGATGGGGGTTAAAACAAAAAATTGAAACCACCTGCCGGGCAAAAAAAAAACATGCCATGCCAGAACCTCAACCCTGCACCTCCAAGCTGACCACCCTCCCACCATGCTAGCGGACCAGCTCAGCAGCTGCCTGCCACCCCCACATACCTTCCCCCGCCTCCCCCACGCCGCATTTCCTGTCATCGTACGTCACCCACTTCCAGTATTCGGTCCCCCTCGCTAGGTAGCCATGAACACAGGTGTCGTAACTCGAGTCACCATTTTGTAGGTGCTCAATTTCAGTCGCTTCTTGTTCACTGGATACCAGTGACTTCTATTTGTCCCAAAATGCTATACGAAGATGGGGTCAAAGGCCTTCTCATCCTCTGCCCCGTTTACTGGAATTCCCTTCCTACTGAGTTATGAAATTGTTTCTCTGATTCCCTCTTTAGGTGTAATCTAAAAAATGTTTTCCTTGTGTATGCATATAATGTTGTATTCTGGTGTATGCATGTATTTCTCTGGTGACTGTTGTTACACCTGGAGGCAGCATGGTGTAATTTCTCCTTTGAGTCATTATACCTGATACATAGTCTGTTAGGGCGAATTGTCTGTATTTGAAAATAATTACATCAGGAATAATATATGGGTGACCATACACAACAGGCTTGTGTTTCCATCTTGGGTTTGAGATAACACCATATGGACCTCGAGAGCGAAGCTTGAAAGGTCCATGCTGTTATCTCAACCTTGAGATGGAAACCTAATGAGAGTTGTTTATGGTCACCCATATTTTATTTTTAATAGTACAGTATATGGTTCTGCAGAAGGAACTAGCAAGGACAGAAAAAGAGAGAGAGAGAGAGAGAGAGATAGCCAAGCAGTTGCTCTGCTAAATAAGAGCTTCCTATATGTCAAAAAACATTAACTCTGGTATAGAGAGAGAATGAGTTCCATTACAGAGAGAGTGAGCGTGCCGAGAAACAGCTCTGCCTAGTAACTGCTAACACACTCTGAGGGGAATTCCCTCATTCGCCCTGAGGGCAGGCATCACAAACCACTAGTGCAGTCATGAAAGCAGACTACCTCCTGCACAAGTCATGCTAAATGAAAACAAAAGTGGGTGCCTGGTGAGAGTTGGCTCAAGCAGGTACACAGGTGCACTGATGACAAAATGTGCACAACAACTTTTAGAAGGTGCAGAACTTTTGAGTAGTCACCAATTTCCATACACAATAAGCCCTAACCATGTATTATATATAAATAATATATAGGGTAGTGTGTGTAACAAGAATTTTACACACACCCTAAGTATTGGATGCTACACTGAACGCCAAGAGCAAAGCTCAAAGGGTTTCTGCAGGCATGCAACACCAAGGGTGTGTACAAAATTCAATTTTTACACACTACCCCATACTGTGTTTTATATAACTGCTGAGCAGCTTTTGTCTGATGTAAACTGTGAATTTTGCTTTTGACATTGTAGTCCAGTACTCTCTCTGATCATGCCTGAAGACAGGTACTGAATATCTGGTGCACTTACAACGTAAACAAAAACTAAATAAATTACCTGTACTGGGCCTCTGGCCAGACATAACCTCAGCTCTTTCCGGTCTCTGAATGCCTGAGCAATGGTCACTTCATCTTGCTGTGGATTGGAGAATAAACAAACATTATTGCTTGAATTTTGATACAGTACTATTGTAGACTTCCATTTCTAAATGTAATTCCCTTAGCTATAGTATGAGCACCCCCCTTCCCAGGTACTCCAGCTGTGAAACTAGCCACAGACTTGCATCCTGCCAAACAACTAGTAGAACCACAATTAGCAGACAGGAAAATTTTAACAATTTTTAAAGAAGTACTCAGCTGTAACTTTTTATTGCTGAAGTATTTTCCTTTTTGTTTTGCTCATTAGAAAGTTTTTTATGTGATAATATTCTGTGCTGTAATGGCCCTCTGCCTGGCAGCTGAAATATCTAGTTCTATTCCTTTAACTACATCATCAGCACTGTGACCCCCCCCCCGACAGTGACATCACAGGTGAATGATCTGGCAACTATTGAAAGGCTCTTCCTGAGTAGCTGTAATGTCACAGTCGTAGAAACAGTTGGGGTCTGGCAGAGGTTGTCTGAACCTGCTTTTGCTGAGCAGTTGGGGAAAGGATTTTAGTTGCTGTATAAGCTTTACATTCTTTATCAGTCAGTGGACTTTAGGGCAGGAGTGCTGACTTGTTTAATAGTGTTGTATGGTGTGGGGATCCATAGCGGAAGCTGGATATTCATTTATCTTTTCTACAGGCATTGTGAGCAGCTTTCTGGAAGTTTCTGTCATTTTCAGCCAGGATCAATTTACAGCTCATTGGGGCTTAAATACCAGGGCTTCTCACATAGCAGTACTGCAGAAACAGTTGGGGTCTAGCAGAGGTTGTCTGAACCTGGTTTTGCTGAGCAATTAGGGAAAGGATTTTAGTTGCTGGATAAGCTTTAAATTCTTTATCACTCTGTGGACTTTAGGGTAGGAATGCTGACTTGTTTAATACAGTGTTTGTGTGAGTGTGGGACCTTCCTCCGGAGGAGGTTGCAGTGCTTGGAACTGCAGTGAGTGGTAGACACAGGGCTGATACACTGTCATGAGAGTTAGGTGTGGGCCCTAATCCCACCCCCTCACCCCTCCCTCCCCAGAGCACAGCTCATTTATAGGGGAACACCTGCCCTGCAATTGGAGGAAAGGGCTTCAGGTGCAGCTTATGTAATCCTATCCACTAATGCAGCCGCGGGGCAGGGAAAAAGCATAGGTAGGTCTCAAATAGGAGTATAGCATCCATAATGAATTGCTTATTAGTGTAATAGATGGATATTGTGGAGGGCCTTCAACTGGATATATCGGGTAAAATTTTTGTTAGAGGCTGGGCTAGGATTAGTTAATTCTACTTGCTGTAGGGATAGTTAGTGTGGAGAAGTTGTACAGGTAGTGTGGACCATGGATAGGACTGTTGGGTGCAATGGTTGTGGGGCAGCAATGCGGATGAATATACTGTAGAGGCTGGGAGGGTCCCAATACGCCAAAGGCTAAGGAGACTCAAGGAAGAGGTTCAATGGCTTAGCAGGGAGCTGGGGAGGTTGAGGGGTGAGGGGAGGATTGTGTTGGTAGGAGGGCTGACATATGAGATTGTTCGGGCACTACAGAGAAGGAACAGTGGGTCAAGGGAGGGGAAGGGGCAAACTAGACAGGAAGACAGCTGATGAAGGGCGGACTCTAGTAGGACCTAGAAAAAGAGGAGCAGCAGTAGGCAGGAGGGAGGAGAAAGCACATAGTAAGGCAAAGGGGATAGGGAACATGTTTACCTTACTGGCAAAACATGGGAAGGAGGATGCAGGAGGTGATTGCACAAGGGATAGCACTCACAAAGAAGAGGGAGTGAGGGGCATTATTAGTGGAAAGATTGAGCATGGTGTGGCAGGGGGAGGGATAATAATGAGAGGTGAGGAGGGAGAGGGAGGTTGGCAGTCAAACAGGAGGAGAGGGAGGGGTCTTAATTGGGAGGGACAGGGGGGAAGACACTGGGGCACATGGTAAAAACACAGTCTTGAGTGGCTCCAAAAATGAGAACCTGGGTTGGGGGGTGGCAATGGGCACAAGTAAAGAGGAGGTGGGTGTGCTGGTGTTGGGGAACTCCATACTCAAGGGGATCAGATGGGGCAGCAAGGGGGAGAGGCACAGTCGGATATGGGTGGAGTCCATACCAGGATTAAAGGCAGACATGGCAGGACAGGCAATCCTAAGGTGCGTAAAGAGGGTAAGAGGAAATCACACATTGTGGTACATGTGGGGACAAATCACCTAGCAGCAGAAACGGTGGAGGTAACAAGGGAGAGGACTGAGGATGTGGGAAGGTTGGGCAAGGAGACTGGGGAGTCTGTGGCCTTCTCTCAAGTGCTCCCAGTACCCTGCACAAGCACAATGAGAAAGGAGAGGATTAGAGAGTTGAACACATGGTTGGTAGTATGGTGTTGAATAAGGGGTATGGGGTTGTGGGTGGCTGGGTCAGTACCTGGGATAATAACAACCTGTTTGCAAGGGATAGGCTGCACTTGAGTGGAGAGGGGAAGGAGGTATTAAAGCAAGGACTGGGGTGGTATATTGCAACAAGGGTGGATTTAAACTAGATGGGGGGTGGCAAGTGGACAGCAGGTAGGCGGGTATCCAATAGAGTGGAGTTACAGCCTACCCCACAGGCGAGCAGGGAAGGACTCGGGTGGCCAAAAAAGGAGAGAATAGAAGGGAGGAGATGAATGCTAGTGAAGGGAAGGGGGCATTATGGAGAGTGGTCTCATTAAATGTAAGAAGCCTAGGAAACAAATCCGCTGAGCTGCAAGCACTCTTAGCAGTGTGGAGGGTGGATATTGCAGCTGTCACAGAAATATGGGCAACTGAGCACAGGACAGGAATCTGGCAATCCCAGGATACAAATTATACAGGAAGTACCATAAGGAGGGGAGGGGGTAGGGTGGCAGTCTATGTGAGGGTCGGGATCAAATGCATAAGGGATGAGGGAGAAGAAAGGAGAACAGAGGCAATCTGACTGCAGCTCCTAGACTCAAGGGGTAGGAAAGTGAGGTTTGGGGTGGTATACAGGCTGCCATCCCAGTCTGAGGAGCTTGACAGGGAGTTAGCGGGACAAATCAAAAAGGTATGTAGAAAAGGGAAGGTGGACATTGTGGGGGATTTCAATTTACCGGGGGCTGACTGGAGCATTCCGGTCACCTCCGGTGCTAGGGAGCAAGTGCTCCTGGATGCGATTCAAGAGGGTCTCCTGACACAGTTGGTTAATGTACCTACTAGGCTAAAGAACACTTTAGATCTGGTATTGTCGAATGGGGAGGCAGTGAGGGGAAATAAAGGTAGAAGACCCACTAGCCGACAATGATCACCAAACGGTGTGGTTTAATATCACGATGTGCGGGGAGCCAGAGAAATCGGTTATTCGGTTGGTAAACTTCAGAGGGGTGGATTTTGGGAGGATTCAGGAAGTACAGAAAGGGAAACTGGAGGGCATAAGGCAGGAGACAGACGTGGAGCAGAAATGGGATATTATTAAACAGGGGGTTACAGAGGCAACAGAAGCCTGCACCGAGGCACAGAGTAAGAGGAGCAGAGCAAGAAAACCATGCTGGTTGAACAGTGAGGTTGTGGAGGTGGTGAGGGCAAAATGAGTGGTGCACCAGAGGTTTAGGAGGACAGGGAAGGAAGTGGACAGGGAGAAATATGCAAGATGGTCCAGGGAGGTGACTAGAAAAGTGAGAGAAGCCAAGGACCAGAGGGAGCTGAGATTAGCACAGGGAATTAATGGAGGGAGAAAGACTTTTTCAGATACATCAGGGAGAAAAGGAAGTGCAAGGAGACAATAGTGAGGATAAAAAGGAGAGGAGAGTGGACGGAAAAGGGGGAGGAGCAGGCAGAAGCACTGAATGAATGCGTTTGCTCCGTGTTCATGGAAGAAAGGAGGGACCACTACCTGCATGGGCTGGGAGGGTGGGGACAGGGGGAGAGGAGGTGACAGATGGAAGAATTGATGTAAGTAGAGTCCTAGCGGGACTGAGGGCACTGGCAAAGGTGTTGGTGGAGCCGCTGGTGGATCTGTACAGCACCTCACTGGAGTCGGGATGTGTGCCACTGGACTAGAGAATGGCACATGAAGTACCAATGCACAAGAGGTGGCCAAGGGATGAACCGGGTAATTATCGTCTGGAAAGTCTCCTCCATAGTGTGCAAACTCATGGAAACAATACTAAAGGAAAGACTGGTGTCATACCTGGAGGACAACGGCCTCCAGGATGTGAGGCAGCATGGGTTTGTTTCAGGAAAGTCTTGTCAAATCAACCTCATACAATATTATGACTGGGTGACAGGTGAGCTGGATAAGGGTCATGCGGTGGATGTTCTTTACTTGGACTTCAGCAAGGCCTTCGAGTCGGTGCCTCATGGGCTGCTTGGGGAGAAGCTAACTGGTGTAGGGGTAGGGGCAAAAATGATGAACTGGATTACAAGCTGGCTGAGTGGCAGGCTGCAATGGGTGGTGGTGAGAGGGGAGCTCTCAGCTCCAAGGCCGGTGATGAGTGGGGTGCCACAGGGCTCTGTGTTGGGGCCAGTATTGTTTGGCTCTTCTTATCAGACATTGTATATGGGGTGGTGAGCAAGGTAAGTATGTTCGCTGAAGTCACCAAAATCAGAGCAGTGGTAGATGGAGAGGAGGGATGGAAGCAGCTGCAGGGGGACCTAGGCAAGCTAGAGGAGTGGTCAGAGAGGTGGCAGCTGGGGTTCAATGCAAAGAAGTGTAAGGTTATGCACTTTGGGGTGAAGAACCCAAGGAGAGAATACTGGCTGGGGGGGAGGTTAAGTTGGGGATCACTGAGGAGGAGAAGGACCTAGGGGTAATGATAACAGGGACCATGAACAACACTGCCCAGTGCAGGACAGCAGCTGCAAAAGTGAACAAAATGCTGGGGTGCATAGCGAGGGGGTTTTCATCCAGGCAAAGAGAGGTGATCTTGCCCCTCTACATGTCACTGGTAAGGCTGCATTTAGAGCATTGTGTGCAGTTTTGGGGGCCATACTTAAAGCGTGATATCAGGCTACTGGAGGGGGTACAGAGGAGGGCAACAAAGATGATATGTGGAATGGAGGGGAGAGACTATGACAGCAGGCTGAGAGACCTGAATATGTACACCCTGGAGGATAGAAGGGATGGGGGAGGCACATGATAAAAACATTCAATTATCTGAGGGGAATCAATAAGGATGGGGCAGATGGGGTCTTTAAGTTAAGGAGGGGAAGGGTCACCAGGGGGCACAGGCTAAGAATAGAGGGGGGAAGATTTAGGTAGGAAATGAGGACACAGTATTTCACAGAGATGGTGGTAGCAAAATGGAATGCCCTACAAGAATGGGTGATATCATGTAAATCTGTGAAGAGCTTCAAAAGGGCATGGGACAGGGAACAGGGGAGAGTGAGGATGGAGGAGGTGGGGGTAGCAGTGGGATGACAAAGGGGAGGGTGTGGGGCAGCTGCAAACTAGGGGTGTTGGCTGCACACTCGAGCAGACTTAGACCGGGTGGTCTGTTTCTGCTGGCACATTTGTATGTTCATATGTACATATGTTCATAGTCAGTGAGGTCACAATGCTGATGATGTAATGGGAGGAACAGAGCTAGATAGGTCAGATACCAGGACAAGTGCTGTTCACACATCACACCTCCTAACATCAGGTAAAAAAGATCTCCTAATTAGAAACATAGAAGTTGATGGCAGATAAAGACTGCAAGGCCCATCCAGTCTGACCATTTTTTTTCTACCTTATGAATGTGCCACAGGCCTTTACTCTGTCAATGGCCTATCTATTCATACTCATCTGTATTGCTCCCTTATGCCTATCCCATGTCTGTTTGAAGCCCTGCACTGTATTCATATCCACCACTTCCTGAGGTAGGCCATTCCATTTATCCAACACCCTTTCTGTGAAAAAAAGTCATCACATTACCCCTTAATTGGCCTCCCTCTAATCTCATGCTGCGTCCTCTTGTCCTGCTATTTTTCTTATATTGAAACATGTTAGACTCTTTCACCTTGTTGATGCTCTTAAGGTGTTTGAATGTTTCAATCATATCACTTCTCCCTCTCCTTTGCTGTAGGGTATACATATTGAGCTCCTTTTATCTGCCCTCATATGTTTTCTGATGCCGTCCCTGCACCATTTTGGTTACCCTTCTCTGGACTGCCTCAATTTTGTTAATGTCCTTGTGAAGGTGTTGCCTCCAGTACTGCACACAGTACACCAGATGGGGCCTAACCAGTGTCTTGTAAAGAAGGATTATTACCTCCCTCTTATGACTTGTGATACCCTAGCTAATACACCTCAACACCCCCCCACCCTTACCTACTGCTTTAGTGGTCTGCTTGGATGATTTCAGGTCATCTGTGATGATGATGCCCAAGACCCTTTCTTCCCTTGTGATTGCCAGCAACTTCCCTCCCAACCTATAGATGGCTTCAGGTTTTCTCTTCCCTATGTGCATGATCTTGCAAGGGGAAAAGAAAAAAGTACCTCCGATATAAAATGTAATAGCTGAATGCTTCTAAAAACTAATATTATTTTTTAGTACCCTAGCTCCTTAACTAGAGTGTGTTTAGCAATATATTAATATGTGCAGTTCTAGCATCTTTTACAGTTATAGGAGTGCCTTCTCGAGTCCCGGGGTGAGAGAACTGTGAAGCAAAGCTGAGCAGTTCTGGCATACAAAGGACTTGAGAATAAACTTTTATAACCATGACAGATGCCAGAACTGTACATATAAACATATTATAATTCTTGCTAAAGATTTCTATTTTTAAAAAATGGTACTTGAATTTAAAGGGGACAGGAAGTTTGTGCTAACTGGCAGCAGTTAGTAATGCTCCTGTTAAAAGCAATGACATTCATACCTCCAAATGATCCATTTTAACTGTATCTGAATAAACACAGATATGAAAAATGGTGTTTTCAATTGTTTTCTTTTTATGGACGACCTGCAGAGAGAGACAGAGAGACCAAAGCTTCCTTAAATCAAGGAGGTTATTTTCTAGACTGCACTGAATAGAATTATTACTTTTTGGACCTGTGTAAGTAACTAGTATTGATTCTGCTTTTGGGGTTGACTTTTCTTAGTTTAACTTTAATTTGCCAGGGAGGAACTGTAGCTGGTAGATATTTGCAGTCATTTGTGACTAGACCTGTTACTTAACCTCTGTGAAGCAGGTGTCTGAAAGGAAGGAAGGCACTCCCTGGGGTGGAGGGTCAGAGATGTAGTTGATTGTTTCTGGAGGGTATAGTGGCAGGGAAGGTTAGGGAGAAAAAGATAGCATTCAGGAAGTATAAAGAAACACAGAAGCAGCAGGACACAGAACTGTATCAGTTAAAGCAGAAGGAAGCTGGGAAGGCAATCAGACTAGCAAAGACCCAAACCAAGGAAAATATAGCCAATTCGGTTAAGAAGGGGGATAAAACCTTTTATAGGTACATTAGGGAGCAAAGAAAGACTAAGGCAGGGATACTGAGGCTGAATAAAGAGGAAGGTGGTTGGGCAGAAAGCGACTGTGAAAAAGCAGGGATACTGAATGAATACTTCCGGTGAGTATTCACAATGGAAAAGCAGGGGGAGATACCTAATCCAGTCAATAGAAGCACTCTAGATAGGGGGGTTGATATTAGTCCTTTCATAGAAGAAAGGGTTCTGAAAGAACTCTTAAAACTGAAGGTGGATAAAGCAATGGGGCCTGATGGGATTCACCCCAGAATTCTAAAAGAACTAAGAGAAGAACTAGTAACACCACTGACTACCCTTTTTAATACATCATGGGAGGATGGTGTGGTACCTGAGGACTGAAGGAGGATGAATGTGATTCCCCTTCACAAAAGTGGGAGCAAGACAAAGGCAGGAAACTACAGACCTGTCAGTTTGACCTCAGTGGTAGGGAAAATGATTGAATCACTTCTGAAGGAAAGAACTGTTGAGTACCTAGAGGCCAGTGGGGCACAGGACCCAAGGCAGCATGGATTCACAACAGGAAGGTCATGTCAGACAAATATAATTGATTTCTTTGACTGGGTGACCAAAGTAGTAGACCAGGGAGAGGCTGTGGACATGGCCTACCCAGACTTTAGCTAGGCATTTGATACTGTCCCGCACAAAAGATTAATAAACAAATTAGCCAGCCTGGGAGTGGGTCCCAGGGTGGTAGCCTGGGTAAAACACTGGCTGGACAACAGGACACAGAGGGTAATAGCAAACGGAGTCCACAGTGAAGAAAGGGGGGTTACTAGTGGGGTACCGCAGGGTTAAGTACTGGGGCCAGTCCTTTTTAATGTCTTTATAAGTGACATTGCAGAGGGACTGGAAGGGAAAGTATGTCTCTTTGCAGATGACACAAAGAGATGCAAAAGGGTTCATATGCAAGGTGGGGTGGAAAGGATGAAAAGGGACTTGGCAAGGTTGGAGGAATGGTCAAATGTATGGCAGCTTAGATTCAGTGCAAAGAAGTGCAAAGTAATGCACCTGAGAAACAAAAACCCAGGGAAAGAGTGCACAGTGGGGGGTGAGATACTAACAACAACAAAAATGGAAAGGGACCTGGGGGTAGTCATATCAAATGACCTAAAGGTGGGCCAGCATTGTGAGAAGGCAGTAAGGAAGGCTGGGGGGATACTGGGATGTATAGGGAGAGGCAACACCAGTAGAAAACAGGAGGTTGTTGGGCCTCTGCACAGACAGTTGGTAAGACCACATCTGGAGTAATTGTGTACAGTTCTGGAGACCCCCATCTCCGCAAAGACATAGGGTGGAGGCTGTCCAGAGGAGGGCAACCAAAATGGTGCAGGGTCTGCACCAGAAGACATATGAAGAAAGACTAAAGTAGCTTAAGATGTATAGCCTCAAGGAAAGGAGGGACATGATAGAAACTTTCAAATACCTCAAGGGAATCAACAAAGTCCAAGAGGGTAGCATCTTTCGGAAAAAGAGGTGTACAAGAACAAGGGGGCACAATTTGAAGATAGATGGGGGACGGCTCAGAGGTAATGTGAGGAAGTATTTCTTTACAGAGAGGGTTGTAGATGCATGGAATGGCCTTCCTGAGGTGGTCGTAGGGTCAAAAATAGTGGGGGAATTCAAGAACGCATGAGACAGACATAAGGCAATTCTAGTGAGGAGTAGGAGGAATTAGTCTGTTGGTTAACTAGGATCTTCAGCTTATCCGTTAGGTAGGGAAATGGGCAGACTAGGTGGGCCAAGCAGTCCTTGTCTGCCATCAAATGCTATGTTTCTATGCTGCACATTTCTAGTTTAGAGTTTTTACTATGCCACGGTTTTTGTACCGAATGCTAATTATGAGCTGTTGACCTATAAGAACCATGTTCACAGTTCTGTGCTCAAACCATGACATATTTAAAACTCCAGATCACAGGTTCCACAAAGAGAACTGTAACAGAATGCCACCCATTTAAACAAAACAATGAATATACAGTTTCTCATATCACTTTTTATTTGGATAGAGTTACATATGGATAATTTAGGGAAATGAAAATAATTTCTGAAAATAAGAACTTTATAGACAGCTGGCAATTAGAAATGATTTCCTGTCCTCTTTAAAATCAAAATTATTTCATTGCAAAAAATAAAACAGACCCACAGTGCAGGAAATGGACTATGTCAACTAAACTTAGAAATACAGAATTTTAGAACTGTTTGTGTAAGATACCTTTTATTGTGGTTATAACAGTACAGTTACCTGGAATGTTAGAAATAAACAAACCTGATTGGTTAAGAATGATGTCATGATTTATAAAACCAGCATAAAAATCACAGCTGACATCAGCAGAAGTCAGCTGTGTTGCATTCTAAAAAGCCTTGAATTTTGAGTTTGTACTTTCTACATTATTCCAGCATTTACATGTAAACAGGATCCCCCTTGTAGTTCATCAACAGTTAGGGCTTATTTTTGGGCAAAAGTCATATTTATAACCCATTCTTGTGGCATCATAGACATGTACACAGCAGCAGACTGTGATGTCACAAGCAGGGGATTATGACTTGAGCTCCAGGTTTGGCCTTAGCTGTAAGTGAGTGGTAAAGGACAGTATTCAGTCTTCATGTAGCCGTCCCTAACAATAAAGAAAAGAACTGTTCCAAATACAAAACATTTTGGAATGGTATAAGTTAACAGGATCTCTGAAGGATGTTTCTTATGGTATTATAGACTCTGGGTGTTAGGTTTGAGATAGAGTACCATGTTGTGAAGCTGAACTGTTTTGGCTGCCCAAACCTCACAAGAGCAGCCTCTTGTACTACAGGAGACACCACAGGGAGGCTCTATTAACTTATGTAAATCACTTGTGTTAACAAGAGTGATTTATTCTAAGTTTTTTTTTATTTATTTCAAATGTTAAATGAAGTCTTTCTCCCCCAGCTGTGAAATGGAATGCTCCAGTCCTACTATTCCTGCACGAGAGCACACTTTACACAGAATAAGAGGTACCATGTCTCAGCATGCTGACTGACTGAAATCACTTGAGATAGTTATTTCTGATCCAGTACTGTTGGTGCTGTCATTTTTTTGCTAATGACTGGCATCCTGCTCTAGCAAAGTTTTGTTTTTTTACACTTTTGGTCTTTCTACCTTGCTTTCTTTGTCCTGTAGCCCCATTCTCCCATTTATTATCTGATGCCACCAATGACACCTCGTCTTATAACACGTTTTGGCTGAGCCACTATGGCTGCAAATGCATTAACTAGATAAGAGTGTTTCATGACTTTAAACATAAACATGAATTGCATTTAGTAAGACCTATGATACCATTCCACATATGACTTGTGAAGAAGCTGGGCAGCCTGAGAGTGGGTCACAAGGTGGTACATTGGATTAGGAACTGGCTGAATGATAGAAGATAGAGAGTCATGGTAAATGGTGCTCAACTTAAGGAAAGGAATGTGACCAGCAGGGTGCCACAGGGATCAGTCCTGGGCCCAGTCCTGTTTAATGTCTTCCTAAGACAAACTGCGGAGGGTCTGGAGGGGAAAGTGTGCCTTTTTGTGAATGACACTAAAATCGTCAAAACAGGGTGGACACTCCGAGAAGGGTTGATAAAATGAAGAGGGACCTAGGTAAACTGAAGGAATGGTCCGAAGTGTGGCAGCTGAGATTTAATGTAAAAAAGTGCAAAATCATGCATTTGAGTTGCAGGAACCCAGGGGAGGATTACAGGAGGGAAGGGGAGAAACTGATGGTCACCAAACAAGAAAGGGATTTGGGGGTAATCATACTGGATGACCTAAAGGTCGCTAAACAATGTACCAAGGCTATGGGGAGAGCCAGTGTGATGCTGGGGTGCATAGGGAGAGGTATCACCAGCAGAAAGAAAGAGGTGGTGATGCCACTGTGGAGATCACTGGTGAGGCCTCATTTGGAATACGGTGTCCAGTTCTGGAGGCCACATCTCCGTAAGGATGTAAACAGAGTGGAGGAAGTAAAGAAGGACAACAAAGATGGTGCAGGGTCTGCACTAAAAGTCATATGAGGAGAAACTGGGAGACCGCAATATATATACCCTGGAGAAGAGAAGAGATGGGTGATATGATAGAAACCTTCAAATATCTATAAGGCATAAATAGGGTGCTAGAGGGTAGCATCTTTCAGAAGAGGAGATGTGTAGGATCGAGGGTGCATGACATGAGGTTGGAAGGGGGTAGACTAAGGGGTACCACTAGGAAGTATTTCTTCACAGAAAGGGTGGTGGAACCTCTAGAGACTTCACAAGTCAGTTTCATTATGAAAGAGAAAAAACACAATTGACACATTTCACATACAACTGTACACAAGGGGTGGGATATTCAGACTGTGCCAGGCTGGGGCGCAAGTCTGGGAGCAGCACAACTGGGATTCGCTAGGGTGTGACCTGGGCAATATTCAATGGTGCTGCGTCATGGCACAGCACTGTTTAATATGGCAGTGGCCGCCCGCATTTACACAAAAGAAAGTGGCACTGCGCGATGCTGAAGTGGCAAGTGAGGGAGTAGGGGGATACTAGAAGCGCAGCACGTGTTGCACAAGTGCAGGAACCGTGATATTCAGTGGTGGATATGCAAATGGGGCCATTATGCATGCAAGGTGCAAATGGGGCCATTTGAATGTCATTATGGCCCCATTTGCATGCAGGTGCGCCGATCCCCGGTGACTTGCACCTGGCGCCCTGCCAGGCTGCAGCCGTCAGGGACTGATGCCCCCTGCCCCTTGGCAGCAAAACACCCCAACGCCCGATCACAGGCTATGTAATAACAGCAACATCCCTGGTGGTCCAGTGGACCAAATTCTGCCCAATCGCGGGCAAAATAAATAACTAAATCCCTGGTGGTCCAGTGGACTGAATTCTGCCTAATCGTGGGCATAAGTAAATCATATACATAATAAAGACTCCCTGGTGGTCCAGCGGTACCCCCTCCCACCCGCCCACTGAACCCCACCACCCCACTCCCCCCAGTCAGCGGTGGGCAGCAGCTCCCCACCCACCTGCTGACTCACAGCGTACAGTACAGCCAGGGCCAATGGGCGTGCAGATGGTACTGTACTACACAGTTCTGATATGTGAATGGATCCATTATATTATGTATATGATTTACTTATGCCCACGATCGGGCAAGATTCAGTCCACTGGACCACCAGGGATGTTGCTATTATTACGTAGCCCGCGATCAGGCTGGCAGCGGTCCACTGGACCACCAGGTATGAACTTTCTTTTGCAATGCCCGCGATCAGGCAGCGGGGGGGCCCCAACGTTGACAGACCCTGGCTCCAGAGCTCGGGTGGCCACCCACAGCTGGCAGCTGCCGTGTTGCGCCCTGCTATATGGCAGCTCACCTGTGGGTGGCCAGCCCTTGCTCCTTTTTTTCTAGGCTCAACTGTATGCAGCGCAAGTAGGGGCTTTGCGCCTGCATCTGCTTAGCACATCCCAGTCCCAGGCTGAATATCGGATGTGCAGAGTGCGCATGGGCACGCTTCAATCCTGCAACCGCGACACATTACTAATGTGCCCGTGCATCGAGATTTGTGCCGCACTTTCCCTGTTGAATATCGTGCCAGGGTGCAACCCTTCTGAATATCCCTACCTATGAAATATAGGATGAGCAACTTTATGCATAACCAATGTGTTCTGTCACCTCGGGGTTCTGATACCCATAGACCACTCGAGCTTCACTCTTCTGGTCAGAGGGAATCGGAACCCCTCGGTTGTGCATAGTTGCCCATCCAGTATTCTCTATATTTAGTGCTGCATTGAAGATTTCTAAGTAATAAACCTGTGTCATACACTTGCTTTAAATTAGACCAAGATTCTGGTCTATTCAGTTCAAATTTGTTAAGATGAGGAGCAAAGTGTTTGGAAGAAACCAAAGGAATAACAGCCCTATAAGTCAGGAGGTAATGTCTTATAAATTATTTTCTATGTAGTTGTGAAGGGCTACCCAGCTGTCAGCTGTCCAGCAATATCAATTGTGTCATCTTTGCAACAAAGCAATAAAGAAAGGCAGAAGACATTTCACAAAACCTTGAGACAGAAATCGATGCCAGAGTTTAGCTAGCTATATGCTGCCTAGCACAGCCTTATCAATTGCAGAATCAGTTTCAGTCTCATGGTTCTATAAAATGGCTACTGCCCTAATTTAAGATAAGACTGATTTAGACAGGGATATGCCTGGACAGCTGACATCTAAAGGTAAGCCCAATACCTCATCCCCTTTGCACCTATGCTCCACTCTAGAAATTGAGTATTTTAATAACTTTTTTTAATTCTTTACTTCCTGCCAGTTGTACAATCACAGTAATCCACTGCACAGTGTGGAGTGCACTGGGACTTATGCACGCCTGGCATTGTTGGTCACTTGGCAGGCGTGGGTAAATCCCAGCCCAACCCACACCTTGTTGTGGATTATTAAAGGAAAACTGCATGTTAAAATCAGGAAAATATATGTATTGCTTTTTTGTGTTCTTACTTCATCCACGTGTTGTTGTTTTTTTTTCTTTTCTTCTGCTCAGGCTGTGGAAGGAGTTTTTTCTAACTTTCCCTGGCTGTTTTATGGCCCCTGGGGGCTGCCATTGAGGTTTCTTTTACTGCATCTTGTCCCAGAGAGTCTTTCCAGAGTGCCCTTTGCTCTGATGTCTAATAGCCCCTGCAGAAGGCCAGTGTCTTGTTACAGGGTCTTTATTACAGCTCAGCCACAGCAGAGAGAACACAGCAGCCAGGAGTCACACTGCTAGTTTTTGGGTAAGTGTAATAGGTTTCCTAAATATTGGTACCTTATCCAGCTATGTTCTGCTTAGGGTACTCGTGTGTGTGTGTGTGTGTGTGTGTGTGTGTGTGTGTGTGTGCGTGTGTGTGTTTGTTGATTTAGTTACTTGTGTCTCGCATAGAAGACAGTGCTTGTAGACAAATGTAATCATTGTGCAGCTGTGGTCATCCAATGGCTAACAAAGGAATTCACACCTCTGGATGAGATGTGGTGGGGTTATCAACAAAGCAGGAGTTTCTCAGTTTGCAAAGGTAGTAAATTAAGCACTAAAACTGAACAAAGAGAGGCCAGTAAAACACTTTGGAGGAGGTTTCAACTTGCAAAAAAGGCAGTACTGGGGAGGGCTCAATTAATTGGAGGAGGTTTCAACTTGCAAAAATTAGTGCTCTCAAGCTCCCATACACACACAGGCAGCGTAGTAATGAAGTTTCAGTGGAGGACATTATTTTTAACACTCTTTCATGTTGTTTGGAAAGTAATTTATGCAGAGAGTCCTTTTCTCAAAGCAAAATGCCTGCAGGGCTATGCCCACTGCAGCCATAAAAAGGAAACCCCTCACACAAAAGTGAACCATTTTTGCTACTGAGGTTTAGCCTTGCCACATAACTTAAAGGGACGATGTCAACCTTTCTTTGCATCATATTATTTCTAGTTAAAACCCCACATTTTATGATTGC
This sequence comes from Neoceratodus forsteri, assembly GCA_016271365.2. Lineage (NCBI taxonomy): Eukaryota > Metazoa > Chordata > Ceratodontiformes > Ceratodontidae > Neoceratodus > Neoceratodus forsteri. The sequence continues at coordinate 463,909,022 of JADMNL010000022.1, read as the reverse complement.
TTACCTTCTCTAAAATTCAGTGATGTTGCTGGTCGTATTATTTGCCTCCTTGCTTAAGAGAACTGAAAAATGCACACTAATGCATAGTTATACCCAACCTTGTTTTGTTGATCTACTCTTATTGCATATTCCCTGAATGTTAGAAACACCCCCCAAACAGTGCACTCACTCATGATGCAATAGTCCCCTCTACTTCCAGTGCATTACAAGTAGTTATTCTGTGTTGGAAGTGTTCCTAAGTCCAGGAAAGATGCATTGGGTGTTGATTAAGGAAGGTAAACAAACATATTTTGGTGTGGTAGCATCAGTATGTTGGGCAGTCTTTTTTTTCATTTTTTACAAGCCAAAAAAGAATCTGAACCAAACTACAAGCTACATCAGCAGTCTCTATAAAGTATGACCAATCATAAAATGTGTTTTTTAAACTAGGGACACTTTGAGGCCTAAGGGGGTTGACAGAGTTGTGTCCCTTCAAGACTTAAGTGACGTTGAGACCAAAGTCCTTTGATATTAGCTTTGTTTTAATTTATTGTCCTGTGTTTGTCACAGTGTTAATCTATCTGGTTGCACAACTGATGCAGCTTCCTCTTGTGCCAACTAGGTACTCAGTCACATACCTCTGTACACCTCTGTAAGTCAATATACCCAACAAAATATGCCTCTGATTGCGTAAGGATGTTATCTTGCAAGGGCTGGGCACAGGAATTGTGAAGCAAAAGCTGAGTGGTTCTTTCTCTTCAAACTAAAAGAATAAACCTCTTTTTTATCATAAATTATTTTCACTGGTCTTCTTTTTAAAAATCCTAAAAGTGGAATTGTGGAGGTACTGCCAATGGACTCTTGTGGAAGCGATTTCTGGCTCCACCTATAACAGTGTCTTCTAGGGTACCTAGCCTGGTAACGACATCATGGGTGACAACATGATATAAGCCAGGTTTCACCCATAATGGAATAGCACTGGGGAGTCGAATGATATGGAGGTGGTTGGGGACTCAGAAAAACATGGAAAAATCATCCAGCCTGCTACATCAGAAGATGACTGTGGTGTCAGTGGCTCAGTAGCAGTGTCAGTGGCTCAGCTGGTAGCACACCTGCTTCTGGGGCTGGCAGATCCGAAGGTCCTGGGTTCAAGCCCCATACCAGGTACACAGGGTAATACATATAACTGATATTGTAGTGCAGTATGAGGGGGGTACTGCACTATTGAGGAGTCATCCCTTGGACGAGATGTTCAACCGAGATCCCTTCTGCTCATCTCTAGTCATTGTCCTTGTGGAAGTAAAACATGGAAATATAGAATATGATGGCAGATAAGGACCGCAAGGCCCATCCAGTCTGTCCATTTTTTCTACCTTATGAATGTGCCACAGGCCTTTACTCTGTCAATGACCTATCTATTCATACTCATCTGTATTGCTTCCTTATGCCTATCCCATGCTTGCTTGAAGCCCTGCACTATATTCACATCCACCACTTTCTGAGGTAGGCCGTTCCATGCATCCACCACCCTTTCTGTGAAAAAGAACTTCCTCACATTATCCCTTAATCGGCCTACCTCCAATTTCTTGCTGTGTCCTCTTATCCTGCTATTTTACTTATATTTAAACATGTTAGACTCTTTCACCTTGTTAACGCTCTTAAGATGTTTGAATAGTTCGATCATATCACCTCTCTCTCCCTCCTTTGCTCTAGGGTACACATATTGAGTTCCGTTAATCTGTCCTCATATGTTTTCTGATGCAGTCCCTGCACCATTTTGGTTTCCCTTCTCTGGACTGCCTCCATTTTGTTAATGTCCTTGTGCGGTGCAGCCTCTAGTACTGCATGCAATACTCCAGATAGGGCCTAACCAGTGTCTTGTAAAGAGGGATTATTACCTCCCTCTTACGACTTGTGATACCCATACTAATACACCCCAACATCCCTCGCCTTACCTACTGCTTTAGTGGTCTGCTTGGATGATTTCAGGTTATCTGTGATGATGATGATGCCCAAGTCTCTTTCTTCCCTTGTGATTGCCAGTAACTCCCCGCCCAGCCTATAGGTAGCTTCAGGGTTTCTTTTCCCTATGTGCATGATCTTGCACTTCTTTGTGTTAAACCCCTGTTACCACTCTTCAGACCATTTTGCCAGTTTTTCGAGATCTCTTCTCATTCTGCCCACCCCATCTGGATGACCTACTCTGTTGAAGATCTTTGTGTCATCTGCAAACAGACAAACCTTATCCTCCAGTCCATCTGCAATGTCACTGATGAAGATATTGAAGAGGACTGGCCCCAGGACTGATTCCTGAGGTACCCCACTTGTGACTTGCATCTCTTCTGACTGTATACCATTTATCCCCACTCTCTGTTTTCTGCCTGCCAAGCAGTTTGCTACCCAGTTGACCAACTTCTGACCTAGCCCGAGCCTACCCAGCTTATTAATCAATCTTCTATGTGGAACAGTATCGAAAGCTTTGCTGAAGTCAGGGTAGGCGACATCAGCTGCTCCCCCTTGGTCCATCACTCTGGTTACCCAGTCAAAGAAATCTATGAGATTAGTTTGACAGGACCTTCCTGTTGTAAACCCATGCTGTCATGGATCCTGTGTTCCTATGAATTCCAGGTGTTGCACTATCCTTTCCTTAAAGAGTGCCTCCATAATCTTGCCCAATACTGAGGTAAGACTGATTGGTCTGTAGTTCCCTGCCTCCTCCCTGCTGCCACTCTTGTGGAGTGGGATCACATGAGCCCTTCTCCAGTCTTCTGGGACCTCTCCTATGTTCAGAGCCTCACTAAACAATTCTACTAATGGCTCTACTAGTTCCACCCTTAGCTCCTTTAGTACCCTGGGAGGTATGCCATCAGGTTCCACTGCCTTATCCACCCTGAGTTTAGCGAGCTCTTGTAGGACCCTTTCTTTTGTGAAGGGACTTGTGCACACCTCCTTCCCCCTGTGTTCATGGTGCTGAGCTGTGGGCCCTGCCCTACCTTCTCCTCAGTAAATACTGAGCAGAAGTATCTATTTAGGATAGATGCTTTTCCTTGGTCCTCCTCCACACACTCCACCTTGTCCCCTTTGATCTTAGCAATTCCCCCTCTGGACTTTCTCTTTTCACTAATGTATCTATAGAAAGTCTTGACCCCTTCGTTTACTGTTCGTGCTAGTGTTTCATTGATTTGGGCCTTTGCCTGCCTTACTGCATTCCCTGCTTCCCTTAAGGAAGTTTGGTAGTCCTCCCTCTCTTCGTCCTGCTGCGTTCCCTTATATTTCCTGAAGGCCATCATTTTGGCTCTGATCTTTTCTGCTACCATTTTTGAGAAACAAAGTGGCTTCCTCCTTCTTTTGCTCTTGCTTTTCTCCCTAATACAATGGGATATTGCTTTAAATATTGCATCCTTAATGCTTACCCACTCTTCCTGTACCCCATCACCTGTATTTAATCTTGCCAGGGCTAGCTTAACTCTAATGGCCATCTTATCAAAGTCATCTCCTCGAAGTTCCATATTTTTGCCTTGGAATGTAATAATTTAGTTCTAGTGGCCAAATTGAACCATACTATGTGGTGGTCACTGGCCCCCAAGTGATCTTCTACCTGGAGATCTGTGATCCTTTCCCCGTTAGTCAGTACTAGATCCAGGATAGCCCTGTCTCTTGTTGTTTGCTGTACCAGTTGTTTGAGAACTTCCCCCTGTAGGGAATCTACTTTGTGTCTAGTTCTGGTGGAAGTTCCTGCTGGTATTGACCAAGCTGTATCTGGCATGTTGAAGTCTCCCATTAGCAGAACCTCCCCTTTAGCTGTCATGTTTTGTATATCTTCAAACAGTAATGTGCCTATGTCCTCCCCCTGGTCCGGAGGTCTGCAGACAATCCCAGCTCGTATGGCTGTCCTAGTTCCTGTTTCCAGGGTGACCCATAGTTCTTCTGGCTCCTTATGTGTATTCTGAATTTCCGTAGCTTTGATATTTTCATTGACATAAAGGGCCACTCCATCCCCCTCTTTTTGCACCTTGGTCTTTTCTAAACAGTACATAGCCAGGTACTGAAGTCTCCCAAGTGTGGTTACTGGTGAACCATGTCTTGCTAATGGCTACTATGTTCAGTTTAGCCTCAGTCATTGTTGCCTCCAGGTCTGGGATCTTGTTTCCCAGACTGCAGGCATTTGTGTACATGATTTTTCATTGGCCATATTTCAGTGCGCTAGTTGTTGGGCGATGTCTGGCATTTCCCCTCTGTGTCGTATTGGGGAGCCAGACCTTTTTCCTTACCTGGTGATGCAAATGAACTACAAACATGCTGAACTCCTGTTTGATCACTAGCTGAGGGGGGAGGGGTGTTCTTCCCATTCAATGTATTGGGTGCTGCACCCTTCTCCCCATTTGCTAGTTTAAATATTCTGCAAAGACATCAAACTTCTGCCCCAATGCACTGACTCCCTCCTTAGTCAGATGCAGTCCATCGAATTTAAAGAACTTTCGTTCCCATAACTGTTGCCAGTTACCTACAAATTTGTGCCCTTCTTCCTGGCACCAGCCATTGTGCTACATGTTTAGCTCCCCTATATCCCCTTCTCTGACTTTCTGTTCATCTGCCCCCCTCTCCCAGACTGGCAGCATCTCAGAGAAGGAGATGCCAGATGAAATGGATGACAGTTTGTCTCCCAGCCTGGTCAGGTATTCCTTGGTCTTCACAACTGACTGGTTGGCGAGATCATTAGTCCCTATATGTACCAGGATGTCAATGTTTTCTCCTGGTTCATGCACGATTTTAGCAATGTGGCCAGTGTCTCTCCACATTGATGTATCCAGGAGACATCTGACCATTACCCCCAGCCAGAGGTAGGTATCAACTCCCCAAATCATGGAGTCTCCTATGACCAGAAGTGTTTTGAATTTCCTTTTTGCTTTGGTCCCTGTTTTGGGCGAGTTTTATAGCGCTAGCTCCTGCTCTGCAGTGTCCTCTGCCTCTTTGTTTGATTTCAGAGATAGAGGCAGATACCTGTTTGTAGTTTTTATATGGTTTGCGGAGGTGATACACTAGTGAGCACTGAGTGATGGGGCACCTGATTTGCCCCTTCTAACCACCTGCCAACCTCCCAAACCAACTACCCTCTGTGGTCGAGGTCCAACTACCCTCTGTGGTTGAGGTGCTTCAATTGGATGTTGGGGAAATGGCGGGAAGTTCTTGTAATATATTTCCTCCTGAATATGCGATTTGAGATGTGCAATCTCTGCCCATGCTGCCCGAAGCTGGGCCCTTAGATCTCTGATGGTCCAGCATGTAGGACAGCATCCTAAATCCTGTATAAGTGCCCTATTGAAAAGTCTCTCACAGTACCTGCAGTTAATAATATCCATTCCAGTTGAGTTGCCGAGTTTATAACCTGGTCCGAGAAACTAGAAGGAAAACGAAAACAAAAGATTTTTTTTTTGTATAACTTTTTATAACAAGTTAAATTAATTGTGCCCCTGTAAATGAGGTCACTGTGTGGATACTCCTCTGATCCTCCCCTTTCTGCGTTGCTACAGGAAATAAGATCCCATGGCATTTATTAATAAAAAGTTGGGGAATTTTTATTGAGAAAAAATATGTTGTACAAAAACAAAATGTAAACACAATCATTACAATACTTTGAAGGTCTGTGAAATAATTACAATGAAATCAAAAGAAAAAAGGAATTATTAATATTGTAAGACCCCCAATTTGGGCTTACCAGGGTAGGCTCTGGTCCTGGCCCATCACTGGTGCCTCTGCCAGGGGTGCTGGATGGGATATGCACCCCAGCACCTCCCATGTCCATGCGGCTGTGGCTGCCTGCGGTGGTGCTGTCCTCAGCCCCATGGGTTTAAGGCAGACTGGGGCAGAGGATTGGACTGGGACGTCCGTGCCTTGGGCATCTAGGGGGAGTGACTTGTGATCCCAGAGTTGTGGAGAACTGGGACAGCATTAGTAAATAAACAAAATAGTGGCTGCACTCCCTCTGAGCATGCATGGCCATCTGGGGGGTATATTTAAAGGAGCTGTGCTCCTATTGTCAGCTCAGCCATGCGGCCATTAGGAAAAAAATATATCCCTGACCCCAGATTAGCAGAGGAGCCGGGGGTAGCCACAAGTAGTGACCAGAAGGACTCCAGTCACAAGCAAATCTGTACATAGCCCTGTTAAAGGACTAAATTAAATAAAATGGGGCCCAACAGCAGGTAGCCTTACAAAGGGACAAAATGGTAGCTCCCTAGAAAAACTACAAAATGGGGCTGCTGGGTAAAAATACAGAGCCAGCCCTTAGATTACATGATGAGCTGTAGCAAATCAGAGGGAGGCTGCTCAGGAGGAATACAAGACTGGGTTCTGGCACCAAAGGGAGGTTGTAGTCAAGAGGGGTTGCAATGTAGATGCGAGAGGAGAACCTGTCCCTATTTTATCCAGGCTGCCAGGCTGTGTAAACCCTGTCTGCCTCCACTTACTAAGCTGAGTGCAGAACCAACAGTAGCTACTTGTGAGACTGAAGCAGAGTAAGAGAAAGGAAAACAGTTTTATTGCAGCACAGCTACTTTGCACAGCTGTTCGAACTGGGAAGAAGAGATGGGCTATGAACCTTGATCGGAACCCTGCTCCCCATGGCACAGAAATTGTTGGGGGAAGTGGACATTCAGCCAGTGGAGAGTCTGTAAGTGCTGAGGCAAGCCGCTGGACAGGACCCAGCCTGCTGTTGTGAAGCATCTTTAAAGAGAGGGACTACAAGGTAGAGACAGCGGAAGTCCTGCTGTCCTGCGCTGGTCCCGAGGGTGGCTAGGCATGCATAATAAGGGTTTGGGCAACATAAGCAATCTTGGTTTCTCAGACTGCAGATGATGACGCACCAGGTTGAAGGATGAAACAGGCCTGCCTGTGTAAAGTCTGTATATAAAGGCCAGTAGGCAAAGCTGGCAAGGCCATGCAGGGGAAGATCATCATCCCTCGAGTTGTCCAGTTGGTTTCCCCACCGGTGGTGTACCACCAATGTAGAACCTCCACAGTACTGTGGAACGCATCTGGCTGTGACCCCCAATGTGGACTGCAATCTGTGAGTACCCTGAGCTGCGGCTCTGGAGAGTCTTTTACTTAGTTAGTCAGTTAGGATCCTGGGAGGAAAATCCCTGCACATCGACTTAGCGACATACCAGTTTGCAAGTATGTGATTACAAGTCCAAAGCATGTTTTCTGTTTAACAGGACCCTGATGAAAGACCCCAGGTCTGCATCACCAAGCGGTGAGGTACCCACCGTACAGGGACAAACTGGGTGCACCCAGGGGGTGGTGAGAGGGGTTGCAATGGGAAAGTTATTGACTGACTAGAGTGAATTGTGGTTGATGTTCTCCTCTTTGTCTCCTTTCCCCAATAAATAAGGTTACTGTTTGCATTTTATTCACTGTCACTGTATTATTGAAAGAGTGCTGCTAGGGGTGTGGGGCTATTGGGTGGAAACTGTTATTTGTGTGGGGAAAGTATTATCGGGGCAGTGTACTATTTCCTGGGAGATGCTAACCTGTTCTTTATCCACAGGAGTCCCTTGCCATTACCCCAGGTAGAGGCACCACGCCGCATCAGCTACCACTGTGGAACTCAGGCCGGCCCCCTCAGAGGTGTGTGCTGAACTACCTTGAGGGCCCCGAGCAGCCAAGGTGAGTCAAAGGGCTGTTACAATACAAACACAATTATCATCAGTATGAAACCGTTACTAAATACAAACATAAAACTAAGAAAAATAGGGTGGCCACCTATGACCAATACTTATGGAAATAATTATTCTCATAGAAACCAGGCACAATTTGTGGCATCTCTCTCGGTATTGGGCAAGTGTTTTAAAGAGATCTAGGACTGGTTGGCAGCTAGCTGGCTCAGGCTGAACCCATCAAAGATGGAGGTACTACTGGTGGAGCCGGGTCAACATGGCTCTTCAATGGCCTGGTGGCACTGAGGGTTGAGGCGCTGGATGCCACACCTCACGTCATGCTGGTGACCCCAGTTCGGGAGCGAGCTTGGGCACCGGGGGTCGGCAGGGGTGGGTAGAGAATTGAGCGCCCATAAGGCACCGCTCCTCCCCTGGGTGGAGGGTGAGGGATAGCCTGGCACACCAGCGGCTCCAGGTGGAGATCAAGAGCACTGCAATGCATTGGGCTGCACATTGTACAGCGTGGCTGACACAGGCAGGGTTGCTATGCGCCACTGCATCAGGCATGCCCATGCAAGGGGGGGGGAGTACCACCAGAACAAGGAAAACACTGTCTCCATGGAGCAGGCAATGGCACCTGTCCCCCATGCCCTCTGCCGGGTTCACCTCGTCTGGCCTTTCAGTTCCCCCACTGTCCCTCACCCACAGCCAGACACTGCCTTAGAAGAGCACCCACAAGGAGGGGCAACCCACCCCAGATGGGTTAAACCAGGGGTGCTGGCTGCAGGAAGGGGGAAGAGAGGAGGCACAATTCGAGGGGCCTCAGGTGGGCAGGACATGGGCAGGATGCCTGAGAGAGGGTCCACGGGGCCGTGATCGGAGTGAAATAAAGTCTACAAAAAAAAAATGGCTCTCCATCGACTTTTGGGGGCACTGTTTTCCCTTCATTGGGAGGAGTGATCCTCTGTCCAGCAGATAGTGTTAAGAGTCTGGGGGTCATTGTGGACTCTAAGCTAACTTTGGAATTCCAGGTGTCAGCTGTTATCTCCAGTGGCTATTACCATCTTCGTAATGCCACCCAGATCAGGCCCTATCTTGAACCATCTGACCTGGCGACACTGGTGCATGTCTTTATCTTATCAAGACTGGACTATTGCAATGCTTTTTGTCTGGGACTTTCCACAAAGCTGATGACTTTCTTGCAGCTGGTTCAGAATGCAGCAGCCGTTGGTGTCTGGGACATCTCATTCCGAGCACATCACTCCAATTCTCCATGTCCTCCACTGGCCTCCGATCAGGTGGCATGTCATTTTCAAGGTTTGTTTAACTTACAAGGCCCTACATGGTCTGGGTCCAGGCTATCTAAAAGACCTCCAGATTCCATATGCTTCTTCTCGTGCCCTCAGATCAGCTGAGGCAGACCTCCTCTCAGTCCCTCGCTCGTGACTGAAATCTTCTGGGGATGGGGCCTTTGGTGTAGCAGCACTAATTCTGTGGAACACCCTTACCCTTGATATGAGGATGGTGCCCTCACTGACCAATTTTAAATCATGTTTGAAAATGCATTTGTTTAGTTTATGTTTTGGACTGGCCTCCTAATTTTTTATGTAAAATTTAATTTGCTGTTTTAATTATTTTATCTGTCTGCTATAAGGCACTCAGAGCCATTTGGATTGAGCACCATATAAATAACATTGACTTGACTTGACAATTTTGCCAATAAGTGTTAAATAAATGAGGTGCAATGGTATGTCTTTCTAGTGGATATCTTTTGTTAAGAAATTCTTTTATTTGCTGAATGACATGCATACCTGTAAATTCTTTTTGTTGTAAAACAAGGGCACATCTAGCTTGCTATAAATAAAATCTACATGCTAAGAAAACTAGCCTTAGTATACTCGCATGGTATTTTTGAAGCCTGATCAGATATATCCCCAAAACCAGTACTTCATATGAAACAGGGGTTAGCCGCCCATGTATCATCCCACATGTGCATGAACAGATTCCAAAACTGTTGTGAAAAGGGACATGTCAGGAAGAAGTGCTCCTGTGTTTCCAAAATGTGTCCACAGGACAGTTGGGGACACATATGTTCTTCAATAGCTTTGTGTTTTAAGAAGTTATATACTCCTGCAAGTTTCCCATGACATGCTGGCCAACTCATGTCCCACATTTGGATAGGTATTCTTTTGTCTACTAATTGTTTGAAAACTAACTCTATTTGGCTATCTATACAAAACGGTACTTGAGGTAAAGAGTAAAATCTATCTTGCACAACGTTAAAAAAAAAAAATAGAATTGTTTCCTGGTTTTCAATGTTATGTAAGTCTGTTATTTTCCATTGCCTCAGCTTTGTCAAGGCTGGTTTCTTGTGGGGTGGAAAGTCCTTAAGTCTAGATATAGCTCAAACTGTTAAGGTGCTTTGGCACCTTAACAGCTTCAGGTATATCTGTCTTTTAATGGGAGAAGCCAGTGAGCTATGACACCATGCCAAAAGGAAGTGTGTCCATTTAATAATCTGTAAAAATTACTATAAATAAATATGCTGTGGAAGAAAACCACTGGATTAATCATCCTAATTCCACCACTGCAGTAATCTTGGTACGTATGAATTATTTTTATGGGGTTACGTCTACCCAAAAGCCTTTGAAAAAAATGTTGTAAATGTTTGCTTTTGTGGAAGTATAGTGGGATACAAGACTCTGACACCAGTGTAGAAGGAACGTACTGCAGCAGTTTTATTCGGAAAAACAAAAAAAATAAATGAAAGCGAACTGTTCGATTACAAAAATAAAACAAGGAATACTTCTTCCAAGGAACAAATGCAGAATTCCAATAGATGAACAAGCAATCAACTTCCCTTAGAACAGACTAAGGAACTGGGGATAGCACCTTGCTGAGCCCCTGCACTAGACTGACTTTGAACACCTCATTGCTTACTTATATAATACAAAGTGGACATGTGGCCCAGAAAACCCCTCCTCTTCTTATATAACAAGAACCAAAAAGCTCATAATGCAAATAAATATTACTTTAGATACATCCAGGGGTTAATAAATGTAATCTTAAATGTGTAGAAGGGCTGCAGTGTTAAAAAAAATGAGTTCTAATTTATTTGTAACACATAAATGGGCTGTTTCTATGCTCTCTGGGCTCCTCCCACATAGTCTCTGTATAAATGTTAGGAAGGTTTGGCCAGCCGGCGCTTAAACAGTGAATAAGCTGGAATGGAGACCTGAGAACATAAGGTCACAGTACTGAGTATGAGGGACTAATAATATAAATGTACTTCAGGTAACAATCTTAAATCTGCTCTATTTAACAATTCGGTTCAGACCAAACAATATTATTTCAGCATCTTTTTAGAAGACACTTTTTTACAGCAGCAAACATTACTGAACCAGGGTTAACTGTTCTGCAGGCTAAAGCTGTGTGTTTTCTGTGTGTAACCCTGTACAACTACATATCTTAGAAGGCTATTATTAATAGGGCTTTTTGCTTAAATATTCTTTCAGCAGGCAGGCTGAGTCTCTAGGCTACAGCTTAAATTGGTTTATACTAGCTCCTTCAAAGTGCATGTACTGTAGTGTAGGCTTCCCTGAGCTTCAGTTTGCCAATTGAAATGCTTAGCATCTCAAAATGCAGAGGTTTAGGCTTTTAGGCTTTCAGTAGAACTGGGGCTGCTTGCATTACCATGTGGGGCCTTTTTCTAGTAAAGAACCTTGGACTTACTACTCTACTGCACTGCAAAACAACTTCCCCTTTTTATACAGGCTACAAGAAGGAGAAAAATGAACATTCAGAACGCCGACTCGCTACTGCGCATGCATATCTGCGGAAGGCAATGTGCGCATGATCTCGTAGGCGAATGTGCGCACGATCATGAAGAACGTAATCAGGATCGGGACTGCCTCTGGTGACTGAATTAGAAAGAAACAAGGAAAGGGACAGCAAGAACACTAGGTAGGTGGCCTTCCTACCTAATAGGGAACCAGAAAGGGGTGCAGAAAAGAGGGGGGTGCAGATATAGACACAGTGAAAGAACAGGATGCTGTTGCAACAGTCTTGGGGGGAAAAAGGGTGGGGGTCTCCAGAGGACAGTAACACAGACCCTGCCACAACTTTCATAGCAAACAGTACTAGATAGACATATGCCACATGCAAGAACTATGGTGAAAGTAATGTTTTTATTAACAATCCTTTTTTTGTTTTGGAAATGATTTTATGTTTACAATGCTGAATCTGTGCATTTGCCACGGATGCTACAGATTCCCAATTAGTTAATGAATCATCTTGTGTCCCAAAGCGTATTCCTAGAATCTTAGTGGGTTCTGATTTAATAGGGACATTAGCAACATGTGTAATGGCAGTATCTCTCTTCTCGGGTCTATTTGTAGGCCTTGACTTTTTGAGTAGTTCAACTTTGCACCTGAAACCGTCTCAAATGATGAGATTATGTTCACTACCTCAAATCCAGCTGACTCGTCCTGCACACATAAGCAGGTATCATCTATAAGCACAAATATCATTGGACATTTGGTTGTCTGATATTCTTATCCCAGGAATTCATGGATTGTTTCAAATTTTTCTAATAAATGTATCAATAACAGAAATATGCTGGTTGAACCAACGTGCACCTACAATGTACAGTACAAGTTAATTGACATTTCAGTCAGTGACTGGCCGTGGTGGTGCATGAAGGGCTGAGCCAGTCACTGGCTCCAGTTGGGTTGGGGGGAATGGGGTCAGGGGACCCGTCCTGATGGGGTGGGAGGGGCCAGCGCACTATAGAAATACTTGCTGAGTGTGTATTGGGTTATGGACATCAGGACTGGGGTGGGGGGGTACGTTTTTGCTGTGAATGGGGTTCAGGGCTTGGTGGGGGTATGTTTAGCTTCAAACAGTGATTGGGAAAGAGTAGGGGTATGGTTGTAATACCAACAGGGAGTGGGGATGGGTGGGTGGTCCCTACACTATGGAAAAGGGTTAGGGAGGATATTATAGTATGAACAAGGATTGGGGATGGGAGGGGCACATTACACTATGGTGGTGTGTTTGGATGTGGATTGTGGATAAAAAGGAGTTCATGGCTGGTAGGGGGGTACCACTTGGCTGCTGGGCTGGCAGGCTGCTGTGCACCTGGCTGCAATTCTGTAGCCTTGCCTGATGGTGGGTGGATTATTTGGGCCAGCTTTTCACTGCCTTTCTTTGCGCAGCACAGATCTGGACCTTGCAAGACTCGTTCACACCGAATATGCCCATGTGCGGCACATTCATGGGAACGCCCCCTCTACATGCACTGCATACATTTTTTTGTGGCCCATGGCCCATTCTTCCTTGGGTGGGTACATCACCTCTTTGAATATCGCACTTCGGGGCATTAGTTGGGATGCATGGCTCATCCTTGTTTTGTGCTGGGATACGCCACTCATCTCCTCTGAATATGGAGGCCTTGGTGCAGTTGCTGGATTCTGTCAAACAAAAACAAACTGCACCAGAATTGATGTCTGCATAAAAGTTGATATCATTATACACAGAAAAAAATACACAGTGAAAGACCACTATCCATTACTAAGTAGTTTCGGCAAAATGTTGGGATACCAGTGGACATCAGAATACAGTATTATTGAACAAAATTGAGAAGTCAAATCTACAGAGATTGAGTTTAAATTTTTTACGCTGTTCAGTGTTGTATCTCATCACAAGATAGGAACTCTCCCGTAAGGATCTCTCTTCCTCCATCAGGAGACTGAGCATTCTGAACATTTCACTTAGCATATTGCCTTCTTATCCATATCCTCATAAATGTCATCTTCATCTCCAGCTTGTTGGAATGGGACCACAGGACAGACATTTGGGCCAGCTTGTTTCTTGGCTTTCCAAAACTGCGCATCTGTTAAGATCATCTAGCGGTGGCAGGTCCGTGCACACAGGATTAGGCTGCTCTTCAGGCATTTTAACTGAACAAGGCACAAGCTTGAAATGCCTCTCTTTGTGAGTTCTTTTACCTGCTTAAGTTTCTGGTTGTTTCTCACCAGGTTTCAGTTGCCAGTGTTAATTGGCACAGAGCTCACTTAGCTGGGATGCTGTGCTCGTTGTCCAACTAGTTTGGGCCTTTGTAGCTTTTTCAGTCTTTGGTTTCAGGCTGCTGTTTGGGGGACAGGTAGAGATGATGCAAAGTTTTACTTTGTCTGCACAATTCAGGCAAAGTTGCAAAATTCATCTTTGCAAAAACTTTGTGACACTGCCATTTTGCAACTTCACCGTGAGTTTTCCCGGAAAGGTGATACTTTTTTGGGAAGAAATCAGGTGAATTCAGATGAAGTAGCATCTTCACCAGTGAACTTGTATGACTTTCGATGAAAAAGTGCCATTTCATTTGCTGATAACTTCGCAAACTTGGCACTTCGCACTTCATGAATTTAGCACACTTCGCAAATTAATTTATGAAGCAAAGTATGCCATCTTCACAGATCTCTAAAGTAGGGGCACCACTAGCTGGTCCTTTATCCATTTTTTCCAATATGTTTACAAGCTGTTTAACAGAAGAACACTCAAGAAAAATCGAGATAGATGCTGGAGCTGGAAGAAATTTTCTTTTTCCTTCTCTCTCCCTTTCTGCTTCTGGATAAATCATTTCAAAGTGACCACAAGTGTTAGGATTGTGATCTGGACCCTAACAGTTGAAACACTGCAAATGCCAATCTGCTTTAGGCACCCAACATTTGCAAGGAAACACATCACTTGAAACCTGTAGGTCCTGCTCTTTTCTTAAACTTTAATGACACAGCCTAACAATTCAGCAAAAAGAGCCATGAAGAACTTGGCATCCCAACAGGCACCACATTCCCTTAAGGGGCAGACCACCTAGGTGGTGAACCTGTAAGTTTCTAAGATGGGCTGGGGCTGGGAGGAACACCGCCAAGACCAGGTGAGGAAAAACAAGGTGAGAAAAAAGTATATGGAAAAAAAGGATGCCCCATTACCCATACCGGGATTCCACCAATCACAGTACAGTATTCCTCTTACCCATTTTATTATTCTGATTTACATGCTGTTGGTAACAGCCATTTTAGAACTGTACGATGTAGTTTATGTCCCTGTTCTACTCTTCTGTTGTTGGCACAATGCATTTGTGTTCTATTACAGTGTTCTGTGGCTGAGAGGGACATAAACTACACATACATTTCTAGAATGGCACGTAACACCAGACTGTAAATCAGAAACACACACTGAAGTTATTAAAGGCCTCTCTAGATGGAATAACAGAATTTTAATCAGTACTTAAAAAAACTGCTTCTGTTGTGAAAAATGACTTACAGGTTCAGTGCAGTTCCCCTTTAATGTTAATTGTTTTCAACAGAAAAACAGTACTATTAAGTAATTCTTATGTCAGACATAACAATACAGGATACGGATCCATCTAATGAAAACAGGATGGAAGAGCCTCGGCAATCTGTAGTAAGGAGGTGGGGAATCCCCGCATTATAATAAATCCATCATAAGCCTCAACAAGCATTTGTCAATGCTGAATGTTTGCTCGCTGGCATTGGCATTGGTAGTGTAGGAGTTAGAGAGCTGCATAATAGGAATGGCAGTGAAGTACTGAACAGAAGCCAACCCCGCCACCACCCTGCAGAGACTGACAGGCATTGGAGTGTGCCTTTGGGTCGTCAGACATAATGGCCATGCCATTCCACTACACCCTACCCAGCAGACGCTGACAAGTGTCACAGTGTGCCTTGGGGTCTTTGGCCCTTATGCTGACCCCATTCCATCAGGAAATATGGTGAGATGGGTGCTGTATAGGAGAATGGTGTGAACTTTGGGACCGAAGAGTTCAAGGCACACCTAGATGCCTCTCACTGGCTGCAGAGTGTGGAATGGTACGAGCATTACAGACGAGAATCCCGAGTCACACCCCTGGCGCCTATCAATCTCTACAGGGTGAGGCGTTGTGGTCAGAAACCCTAACACCTCAGGCAGTCATTGGCATTTTCTCTCCAAACTTTCAACATGGGTTTTTGTGACCCCCCCCCCACCTTATGAACAGTGGCAATATCAGTTCGTTAGCCGAAAGCTGATTTTGCACAGCGACTATGCCATTTGGCACCACAAGTGTGAAAACACATTTCGAACAGGATGTGAAAAATGACAGCTGTACTTTTCATGGGGAAGTGCAAAAAATGGCAATGTTGAAAATCTGCAGTGAAAATATAAAAAAAAAAACTGGAAGTTACGAGCGTGCATAGAAACTGCGTAATGCACACCCGTAATGCAATTAATTTGGGAATTTTTCATAGCAGATTGTCAACATAGGCACTCTGGAACCTCCGCTCATGAACAGTGTCACTGTGATTTTCTTAATCTGTCCTGAACAGTGATTTCCCACAGCGACCATGCATTTCTGCGCTGGAAGTGTGAAAACACATTTCGGCCATGGTGTGAAAAATGGCAGCTGTACTGCTCATAAGGAAGTGTGGAAAAATGCCATTGGTAAAAATCTGGACTGAAAATATTAGAAATCCATGAATTTATGAGGGTACGTGGAAACTGTGCAATGGTCGCTCGTAACAGTCATTTTATGGACTTTTTTCATGAAATTTTTAACATAGCCATTGTAACACCTCTGCTCATGAACAGTGTCACTGTGATTTTCTTAATCTGTCCTGAACATTGATTTTGCACACTGACTGCGCCATTGTGCACCACATGCACGGAAACACATTTTGGGTGAGATATGAAAAATGACAGCTGTACTGTTCATAAGGAGGTGTGATAAAATGGCAATGTTGAAAATCTGGAGTGAAAATAGTGAAAATTTGTGAACTTACGAGCGTGCGTAGGAACAGCACAATGCATGCTTGTAAAACAGTCATTTGGGGAATTTTTTCACCAAATTTTTAACATAGCCATTTTAACACCTCTGCTCATGAACAGTGTCACTGTGATTTTCTTAATCTGTCCTGAACATTGATTTCACACACCGACATGCCATTATCTTGCGTTACATGCGGAAACACATTTGGGCAAAATGTGAAAAATGACAGCTGTACTATTCATAAGGAGGTGTGGTAAAATGGCAATGTTGAAAATCTGGAGTGAAAATATTGAAAATTCGTGAAGTTATGAGCGTGTGTAGGAACAGCGCAACGCATGCTTGTAAAACAGTCATTTTTGGGAATTTTTTTCACCAAATTTTCAACATAGGGTTTTTGGGGGCCTACCTCATAAACTGTGACACTGTCATTTCATAAATCAGTCCTGAAAGGTGGTTCCGCGCAGTGACCACGAAATCATGTTTCAGGGCCAATTAACAAAATGACAGTGACAGAACTCATGAGGTGGGATCCCAAAAACTCCATGTTGAAAATTTAGTGAATAAATTCCCAACAATGCCTGAGATATGCATCAAAGTTGAAAAAACCCTATTTATTACATTATACAGCATACCGGCATTTTCTCAGTTCGCAGTCGACTTTGAAGAGTGCAGACATGTACCCAGTCCACCCAAGATCGTTGCGCCAGACTCCAGAGCTAAGTATGGGGTAAGGTGGGGGTGTGGGTAGGGGAGTCAGGACAGTCAGCGATCTGGAGGTAAGTAGGGTGAGGTGGGGTTGGGGGTGGGTAGGGGATCAGGACAGTCAGCGAGGGAAGGTTTTTTTCTTGCAAGTTTTTTTTTTTCTTGGACGACATGGCACTTGTGCCACGCTGTGATGGGCTTCCAGCGTGGCAGCTGGAAGGCTGTTTGGGGGGGAATGGAGCTGACAGGGGACTGGGCACCCCCATCTGCCATACGGATTGTTGCCACACTGGGGTGGGCTCCCAGCGTGGCACCCGGTTGTCTGTTGGGGGGGAACATTGGAGTGTTGCCACGCTGGGGTGGGCTCCCAGCATGGCACCTGGAACTCTGTTGGGGGGGAGCGCAGCAGAGCCTATGGGGGATTGGGCACCCCCGTCGGCCATACAGTGTGTGCGTCAGGGGGTGCGCATTAGCACGCAATATGCATGTGTGGGGGGGGGCGCATGCGCATGCAGTATCTTCTCGCTGCTCACTGAAGTAGAGCTCTCCCTTTGAACTGTACGGCACTGCATTTTCAACTGCTGTCATAGACAGTTGCAGCATTTATTGGTGAACTGCGGCCGAGCCTGCAAACACACTGACTGCATTGGAAGACAGGGTGCCACACCTACGAAAACTCAGATGATGGCACAATGTTTCTTGCACATGCGTGCAAGCAAGCATAAAACTAGATATACTCTCTAAGAGTATGGCAGCCACTGGGTGCATAATGATGATTATTTTATTCACTAAATAGGATCCAACATATATTATATTCAATTATGAAAAACTGATATGGCCCCAATCCAAACATTGCTCATATATAATAGCTATTAACATTTTTTTCACCAACACCTGCAAATACAATAATCAGTACTTAGCATGAGACTATTTTAAGAATGGGCTAGCAGTATAGCCTACAGGTTAGAACAATGAGCGGTGAGTGAGACTGGTACATCCAGCAGAACCAGAGTTTGATAACCACAACCTCGACTTGCATACTGTGTGACCCTGAGTGAGTCATGTAACCTCTCCAGTACTCCTGGGTCATCCCTGTAAAAGGGCCTTGTGCCCAGTGGGCCTTATCTGATTACTAAAGAATTTAAAAATAAATAAATAATGGATGTACCCAATAGTTTTATAGAGTTGCTGTACTCATTTCTTTTATAAAAAGCATACAAATTGTAACGTTCAGATGCAACAGTTGAAAATTCCAAACCTGGGTCTTAAACATTGCCAAAATGTATCACGTAAACATGCCAATAAAAAGATATATTCCAAGTCTTGTGTCTAATGATCCAGTGCACTGAGCAGTGCAAACCCCCTTGCAGTTCAGAAAGTACAGGCACATCTTGGACTCGCCCAGGACACAAAAATGCACCACATCTCCTTTGAGCAATGAGGTGACCACCATCTTTACAAGCTCACATCACTTTGTAGAGAGACTGGCAGTGTAAATAAAAGAAGGGACCCAGACTGGTCTAACATCAGCAACATGTGCCAGGTATAACAGCCATAAATGAAATAAAGACACAGTCACATTCAGTGTTCCAAAATCCCAGTGTATATCAGTTTAGAAGAGTACCTCCCTCAGTCCTGAATGAAACTGTACCTTTCAGCATGGCTCTTCAGATTTCCTCATCTTTCTCAGATTCCATTTGCTCCCTTTCATTTTCATGGCCTGACTGCTTGAACTCTGAGGCAAGGCTTCTACTTTCTTTCCTTCCTCCCGCGCATCCATGTATTGAAATTTGTGCCAGGAGTAATGTATTCTTAGGTGGGCAGGCATAAGGAATGAGCAATTCCCAGGCCCCACACCACATTGCAAAGTACAAGTCTGGGAAGATGTGTAAGTCAAGCTGTCATAGAAGAGACTCTGTGCTGCCCTCACCGCTTGTAAAATGTCATCTCCCATATCTATCACCCAGATATAAGGAGCATGGTCCTCAGGAGATCTCACTGTGCTGCACAGGTCCTTGATGACACCTGTCAAGCTTTGCAGGGATGGAGAGATAACATTTGGGTCTAGATTTACAGCTCCAGGGAACCAGTTCTTCAGAAACTGCAAATGATCAGTCCCTTCACTACCTTCTCGCAACACAACAGGGTAGATATTTAATGCTCTGTTAGCATTTTCCAGCACATTCTGATGGTTCTGAAGCTGTGCATTTATCTGTACCAGCTTACTAGATGTCACTAAAGTTTAATATATCATCAGTGTCAGTGGCTCAGCAGGTAGCACACTCACCTCTGAGGCAGGGAGATCTGAAGGCTGTGGGTTCTATCCCCACACCAGGCACTTGGGTTAAATCCCAATGCTGACACTGTAGTGCAGCATGAGGGGGGTGCTGCACTCCTGAGGTGCCATCTTTCAGATGAGATGTTAAACCGAGGTCCCATCTCCCTGTTTTGGTGGTAGTTCAGGTGGATGTTAAAGATCCCATGGCACTTCTCAAAAAAGGGTAAGGGGATTTCCCCAGTGCCCTGGCCAAATTTCCCCCCATTCACTAAAATACCACCAACAGCTTAATCTGGTTCAAGGTCAGTTGGCATTAATCTGTATCTCCCTCCCCCGGGTTGTGCCAGAAAATAGGCAGAATGTATCTAGTGCGCTTACCCAGTCAACAAAAACTAAATAATAAAATAAAATAAATAAATAACCAGTTCCCAATGTTTGATAAAGCCCAAAGTATGTAAAGGGGAACTCTAAAAGATAATATTCCAGTTAAGTTCCCTCTTAAAACAGAGCCAGGATTTATTTATTTTTCTTACCTCAGAGCCAACTTGATACTAAGACAGGCTAAGGTAAAGTATCAAATACAAAAATTCAAAAGTAAGATCAGCTCTGTTTCTTCTGTCATGGAACAGAGTATTACTGCACTGCATAGCTGTTAAAAAATTAATAGCAAGAAATAACTTAACAGGATTTTGTAATTTTAGAATAAAAGTAAGCGGTTCCCCAAAGGCAGGCACAGCACTAAGTCACAGCCTACTTTGGTTCCTAGGAACAGACTGGAAACTAGAGAAACCACAAAAATACATAATAAACTAAAATAACACCCTAACTAAAGCACAGTATCAAGAAATATCAATAATCTAAATAAAAATAAAATAATTGAACACACTAAACAGTTCTGAAGGCCAGAAGAGTGAAGCTGTACTTCGGGGCAACTGCTCTCTTCAGTGGAGAAACAAATCCGATGTTAGGCTGTTGGGAGGAGCATGGTTACAGTGCAGAGTTTGAACTTAATTTTAATTCTAAAGTTCCATAATTAGCATAAGTTCTATCTCTGGTGCAGCTCAATCCTGTGGCCTGATTGCAGTTTGTGAAAATATACAAATGGATTCCTGGGGTTAGAATATTGTGTTGAATGCTGGTTGGCTAAATTGGCAGTCTTCATGGCAATCTCAATTTTAATGTCTTATTCTCCAAAGAGCTGTTAGATGGTTTCCACCTTGGCATCAATTGCTTTCATAGATGCTGCAAGGGATTTTCACAGGGTTCCATTTCAATCCCTGTGGTTAAGGTAGGCAGGGCCGTGACCTGGCTTTCTTGCTGTTGTTGTTTTTTAGAGCCTGCTCCTCCACTTTTTTCTGGGTGAACCATTCTCAGTTTGGTATTGTTCTGTTCAGCTGAATGCTTTCTGTTACCACCCCCTCCCCCCAAAAAAAATAAAGTTTTCAAGTTTGGTAAAGGTTTAAGGTTTTTTAAACTGCAGAACTGGGAAAATGTCTGCTGAGCAGCAGTGCTCCACAGCAACCCCACTGTCCTTGGTTCTGAATAGTCTACCTATACAGTTGTGTATTTATAATTTCTGTCCTTGACTCTGAATATTCTACCTCTACAGTAGTGTATATATAGTTTCTGTCCATGACTCTGAATACTCTACCTATAAAGTAGTGCTGTTACAATTTATGTCCTTGGTTCTGAATATTCTGACTACATTGTAGTGTAGTTACAAAATCAAAAAATAACTTTATTGGCATAACAAAATATATAGATATTGTTGTAGTTTATACCAGTGGTTCACAACTTTTTTTTGTGGAGGGCCAGACTGAAGACTTTTTTTTTTTTTATTTAGTTGTTTAACCAGGTATAGCACACTAAGCTGAACGCTTTTTTACAGGAGTGACCTGGGAGCACAGGGAGGTTAAGTAACTTGCTCAGGGTCACACAGTATGCAAGTGGAAGCTGTGGGATTCAAACCCAGGTCTGGTCTGCTGGATGTCACCAGATTTGCAGCTCAGAGCCTTAGACCACTGCACTATACTGCCTCACTTGAGCCAAGGCTGAGGGCCAAGGGCCACTGCCCGAGGGCAACTGTAAAATGGCCCAAGGTGACAAATGTCCAGCAAGATATTAATAAATGTACACATAAAACAAATCAAAACATACATTTATCTATTTATTTGTTTATTTACCAATATGTTATTGAAACTAAAAACAAAAAAAAATTAAAAAAAAGACTGCAAGTGGAAGCTGCTAGGTCCTTGGGAGCCATAGACAGCTGCTGTGAGGGCATTTGTGGCCCCCGGGCTGCATTTTGTGCACCCCTGATTTATACTATTCATAAGACATAAACATACTGCAATGCACTTAAATACATCTCTGTTGTATTTCAAAGCTGGTGACAGGATGCTATATAGTGTGTAGCTATTTCTGCTACATTGTTTCTTTCCTTCAGCAGTATATAGTTTAGCTTCATCATTTGTTAGCTGGTTCTGAACATTCTACCTATACAATAGTGTACTTATAATATCTGCCCTTAGTTTGAAATAATCTGCCTATACAGTAGTGTACTTACAATCTCTGTCCATGATTCTAAATATTTTAACTATACTGAAAAGTAGTTACAATCTATTTATTTATTCATTTACTTATTGAATTTTGTTGACTGGGTAGGCCCACTAAGACTAAGAGTCCATTTTTCAGGGACTACCCTATCTCTGTACAAAGTTCTGAATATTCTACCTATACAGTAGTCTAGTTATAATCTCTGTCCTTAGTTCTGAATATTCTACTTATAAGGTAGTGCAGTTACTATCTCTGTCCTTGGTTCTGAATATGCCACCTAAACAATAGTGTAGTTACTGTCTCTGTCCTTGGTTCTGAACATTCTATCTATACAGTAGTGTAGCTAATGTCTATGTCCTTGGTGCTGAGCTTTCTATCTAAACAGTAGTGCAGTTACTGTCTCTGTTCTTGGTTCTGAATATGCCACCTAAACAACAGTGTAGTGACTGTCTCTGTCCTTGGTTCTGAACATTCTATCTATACAGTAGTGTAGTTAGTGTCTCTGTCCTTGGTTCTGAACATTCTATCTATACAGTAGTGTAGTTACTGTCTCTGTCCTTGGTTCTGAACATTCCACCTAAACAATAATGTAGTTACTGTCTCTCTCCTTGATTCTGAACATTCCACCTAAATAATAGTGTAGTTACCATCTCTGTCCTTAGTTCTGAATAGCCACCTATACAGTAGTGTAGTTACTGTCTCTGTCCTTGGTTCTGAACATTCTATCTATACAGTAGTGTAGCTAATGTATCTGTCCTTGGTTCTGAGCGTTCTACTTAAACAGTAGCGTAGTTACTGTCTCTGTCCTTGGTTCTCAACATTACACCTAAACAACAGTGTAGTTACTGTCTCTGTTCTTGGTTCTGAATATCCTGCCTATACAGGAGTAGTGTATTTACAATTTCTGTCCTGGATTATAGATATTCTGCCTATAGAGTAGTGTATTTACAATCTATGTCCATAGTTCTGAATATTCTACTTGTACAGTAGTGTAGTTACAATCTCTGTCCTTGGTCCAAGCATTCTATCTATACAGTGGTGTAGTTACTGTCTCTGTCCTCTGTTCTGAATATTCTACTTGGACAGTAGTTTATTAACATGGCCCTCGACATGGTCCAATTGGTCTCCCAACCTACCAGACTCCACCCTTCTAATGGCACTAGCACCCTCTTGGATATCATACACTCCAATCGCCCCCACAAAATCAAGGACATAAAAGTTCTCCCTGACTCCCTAAGTGACCACTTTGCCATCCTATTCCTCTGGACCTCCTCCACTTCCAAACCTGTAGCTCAAGCCACTTTCTGAAGGTGTCTCTGCCTGGGGGGGGTTCAGCAAACTCAAGCAACTTCTCATCCAGATGGACTGGTCCCTCATTAAACTAGCCCCCAGCATTGACACTGTGCTTGATCTGTTTTCACAGGCCTTCATCAAGGCCTGTGATTGCTATACACCACTCACCAAACACCGCACAAAATAACAACATGCGCCAAGGATCACCCCCTCCCTACTCCAAAAACTGTGGGAGAGGGATAATCTCTGGTACAAAGCCACAGAGTCTGGCAGGTTGGCTGACAGACAAACCTATAATGCCACATGGAATAGATGCACAAGGGCCATCCACAAGGCCAAAGAGGATTACTATCAGGCTACCCTCACCTCCACATGGGAGTCCACCCAGATCTTCTGGGGGAATATCAAAGAACTAAACAGGAAATCTAACTCCCCTCTCCTTCCCAGTTCTCCATTGACAGGACCATTACCACTGACCCAATTACCATAGCAAACTGTCTCAACACCACCTTCACAAGTCTCAGTTCTGTACTCCCCAGCAGCTTCTTTGACCCCATGCCTGAATCTTAACCCTCTACCCTGCAGCACCCTTGGTTCCTCCTGCACAAAATATCCACCTATGAAGCCTGTCCATACCTGCTAAATGCACTAAACAGCAATAGCCCAAGCAATGACCCCCTAGATGCTAGGTTCCTATGGCTAATCATAGACAATGTCCTAGTCCCTCTAACGGACCTATTAAACAGATCCCTTTGCCTGGGTCAATTCCCCAGTGCCTGGAAGACAGCTGTCATCACTCCCATTCACAAAAGTGGTGACAGGTCCTCTTCCAGTAATTATTGGTCCATCTACATTCTTCCTCCGCAATCCAAAGCTACTGAAATAGTGGTTGCCACACAACTCACTGAATATCTAACCAAATATGCCATACTATGCCCTCATCAGCATGGCTTCCACACTGGCCATAGCACAGCCACTACCCTCCTAGAATTCACCAACTTCCTACACTCCTCCCTTGACTTGGAAAATATTGCTGGAGCAGCATTCATAGACCTTTCCAAGGCCTTTGACACTGTCTGCCATTCACTCCTACTTGACTCCCTCTACCAAATTGGTTTCTCCTCTGGCCCACTTGCATGGTGCGCCAGCTACCTCTCAACTCATTCCCAATGTGTAAAAATAAACAGAACCATGTCCGACACCCTAACTGTTCATTCCAGGGTTCCTGGGTCCCTTACTCTACAGTCTCTACCTAAACTCACTGCCCAATCCCTGCTCCAGAAAAATTCTACTGTATACGGATGATGCAGTTCTCTATACCTCTCACCATAAACCTGCCCCCCTCCAGGACTCCCTCCAACATATCTTCAATCAGGCAGAAGCATGGTTCAAGGACCGTAGGCTTGTCATATATCTAAAAAAGATGAAATTGATTTTTTTCCCATCACCAAAACAGAGCAATGAATGCACCACTCCTCATCCTTCCCAACACTCAGCACCCACTTCAGCAGGTATCCTCCTACAAATATCTAGGGATTACCCTAGACTCTGCCCTTACATTCCACGCTCACACAAATGCACTCTCGGCCACCAATAACACCCAGATAGGTCTCCTTTACTGCCACAAGGACTGCCTCCTTCCCTCCTGATGCTCTTCGGCTAGCCATCACATCCTCTATCCTGTCCCTAGTAGAGACTATGGGTCTATGAAAAGGCTGTTGATAATACTGCACTCCATAAAATCCAACTCTCCCTCAACAAAGCTTGCAGGCTTCTGACCGGTGCCCCTAGGCTCACCCATACCTGCTCCCTCTACTCTACTGCCAACCTCCTCAACTTTGAAGAAAGGCTCCACTACCAGACCTGCCTACTCACCAAGAAAATTCTGCTTGGTCTCCCCCCCCCCGGGGTCTCTGCCTCCCTCCAGCTTGCTGCCCAACCATCTCCACCAATTTGAACAAAGCAATCCTTGTGATACCCAGAGCAAGAACCTCCCTTGCGCAGAGATCCTTCTGCCACAGGGCCCCCTACTGGTTTAACTCTCTCCCAGCCACTGTCACCAACACCCCCAAAATTACCCCATTCAAAATTATTCTTCGGAGCCACCTCTTCAACACCTACTGCTGTAATTGTAACTAGCCAGTGACTACATGCCTTTCGATGCTCACAACTTTTGACAATGTTCAATTGGACTGCCTCCACCCACACACACACCCCTCCCTCTCCCCATTGGACCCTCTCCTCTGCATAGCCCTGTATTCTGGGGCTCCACCTTGATTCATGTGTAATATGTAAAAGACAATGTTGCTCTTGTTTAACACTGTAAATAGGCTGTGTAAACAATGTAAAGACTGTAAAAAGTGTTAGTAATTTCTCCATGACTGCTTTCTTTGTAACCTTTATTCACTGTTCTGTCCTCCATGTGACGAGGTACCTTTGTAAACATGCCTTTGGCTCAAAGGTTGTAAATCCAATATAATAAATAAATAAATACAACCCCTGTTCTTCGCTATGAATACTTCATCTATAGTCACTGTCCAATATCTTGAATATTCTATTTATACTGTTATTGCAATGTCTAAGGTGCTGTTACTTGGCTTGCACCACATCAAATCGCTAAGTTTTTGTAACGTTAATCATCAGAATGCATGTTTTGTAATGGAATTGTGTCAGGTAATATACATTCTGTTTCATAATTGAGATTTAATGTACAAGTTCTATAGTTCATTCAGTTATTAACTAGTACAGATCTGCTCATGATTCCAAACCTTCAGTTATTACTTTTTTTGTCCAAATACAGTTATTATAATTTGGATTCGTATGGCAGGGTGTTCACTGGTCACATCTATTTGAAAGTCTGCTGTTGCACACTCCTATCTCAGGCACTGAACAGTAATTCTGATTAAAATGTGGAAGATGTGTACATCATGACAAATTTAGAGCCCCTCAAAATATCAGCCAGAGCCAACTGATGATTGCTGAGACACAGATCACATGACAACGTAACATTTAAATTTTTTTTTATTGTTTCAGAATAGTCTTCACTTATAACTACACTCTTTGAGTGCTGAGTATATCTGAATGTGTAAAGTGTCTGGATGTATATATGCTTCTGCAGTCTTGTAACAAAAATCATAACACACTAGAATAAGTCCTTACCTTTCTATATCCAACTCTGGAATTCTTTTTAAAACAGTTTAGTAGTTTTTGAAGATGGACTGGGTAGGTTCGAAAGCTAGAGCAATTTGTTCTTTTCTGTAAGGATTAGGAAGGAGGGGAGTTAGGTGGAAGCAGGGTGTGATAAGGCAGAAGCACTAAATGAGTACTTCTGTTCAGTATTTACTAAAGAGAAGAGGGGAGTGACACCCAAGGTGGGAGAAATGGCAGAAGCAGGGGAGAAATGGTGACAGATGGGGAAATCAAGGAGGGCAGAGTTCAAGAGGGTTTGAAGGCACTGAGGGTGGACAAGGCACCAGGCCCAGATGGCATCCACCCCAGGGTACTGAAGGAGCTGGCAGAGGTCCTTGCAGGACCTTTGGCAGACCTATTTAATGGCTCATTACATTCAGGGTGTGTACATCAGGACTGGAGGATGGCTCATGTGGTGCCCCTCCACAACAGTGGCCCCAAGGATGAACCAGGAAACTACAGACCAGTGAGCCTCACGTCCATCGTGGGTAAGCTAATGGAGACTATCCTGAAGGAGAGGCTGGTGGCCCTCCTAAAGGACAAAGGACTACAGGACAGCAGACAACATGGCTTCATACATGGCAGATCCTGCCAAACCAACCTGGTCGAGTTCTATGACTGGGTAACTAGGCAACTGGACAGGGGCCATGCAGTGGATGTCCTGTATCTGGACTTCAGTAAGGCATTCCACTCAGTGCTGCATGGAAGGCTGGAAAGGAAGTTAGTAGGCACATGGGCGGGTGCAAAGCTGGTGAGAGGGGTAGGAAACTGGCTTCAGGGAAGGCAACAGAGGATGGTGGGGGTTGGGGAGCTCTCACACCCAAGGGCAGTGACGAGCGGTGTTCCACAGGGCTCGGTGTTGGGACCAGTGTTGTTTGGGATATTCATTGCAAATATATCATGGGACATCAAGAGCAAGATCAGTCTGTTTGCTGATGATACCAAGGTAGGAGCGGTGGTGGATGACCTAGGGGGATGGCGGGGTTACAGGATGATCTGGCAAAGCTTGAAACCTGGTCAGACATCTGGCAACTGGGGTTTAATGCCAAAAAGTGCAAGGTGCTGCATTTTGGGATGAAGAACCCAAGGAGGAGTTACCAGCTAGGGGGAGTGCAGCTAGCCCAGACAGAGGAGGAGAAGGATCTGGGTGTGCTCATTACAGGGTCAATGAACAACTTGGCACAATGTAGGAAGGCAGCTGCAAAGGTCAACAAAATTCTGGGTTGTACTGCAAGGGGTATATCCTCGAGGAGGGAGGAGGTGATTCTGCCACTGTATAGGTCATTAGTTAGACCACACCTGGAGTACTGCGTGCAGTACTGGTGCCCGTATCTGAAGAGGGACATTAAGTTACTGGAGGGGGTGCAGCGCAGGGCAACAAAGATGATCAAGGGGCTGGGGGACTTATCATACGAGAGGAGGTTGAAGGAGTTGAACATGTACTCACTGGAGGAGAGGAGGGACAGGACAGGGGTGACATGATTGAAACCTTTAAATACATGAAAGGAATAAACAAGACTGGTACAGAGGGGCTGTTCAAAATAAGGGAGGGGAGGGCCACCATGGGCCATGATATGAGACTGGAGGGAGGAAGGTTCAGGAGGGAGATGAGGAGACACTTTTTTACAGAGAGGGTGGTGGCTGGGTGGACTGTGTTACCTGCAGAAGTGGTATGCAGTAGAACAGTGGACTGCTTCAAAAGGGGATGGGACAGGACAAGGGGGAGGATTAATGAAGGGGAAGGGTGGAAGGGAGGGGCAGCTGCAGAATAAGGGGTGCTAGCTGCACATTTGAGCAGACTTGATAGACCTCTAGGCCTTTATCTGCTGGCAAATTTTGTATGTTCGTATGTTCATAACATTGAGTAATATGGTCTTAGAAAAAGCATTTTGGGCATGCACAGTACATAGAAATTTCTAAAAATGAGGCCAAAAGAGTGGAACTGTACTTCAGAGCAACTGCTCTCTTCAGTGGAGAAATAAATCTGACATTAGGCTGTTGGGGGAACATGACCACAATATAGAGTTTGAACTTCATTTTAAAGTTCCATAATTGGTATAAGTTCTATCTCTAGGGCTACTCAATCCTGTGGAGTGATTACTGCTTGTAAATATATACAGGTGGATTCCTGGGGTTAGGCTCTTGCATTGAATGTTGGTTGGCTGAACTGGTAGTCTTTGTGGCAATGTTGATTTTAAGGTCTTGTTCTCCAAAGAGCTGTAAGATGGTTTCCACTCAATTGCTTTCATAGATGCCATAAGGGATCTCCATGGGGGTTCCATTTCAGTCCTTGTGGTTAAGACAGGCAGGGCCGTGACCTGGCTTTCTTGCTGTTGCTGCTCCTCCACTGTTATCTGGATGAACCATTCTCAGTTTGGTATAGCTCTGTTCTAAACTCTAAATTAGCGGATCAAGATGTTACCCGGAGTTACTGGACTCCCAGTGTGGCACTAAACATATGGGGGGTCTTAGGTACCAGCACCAGTGATGGGCTGTCAGTGATGGACCGGGTTTATAAGGCAGCCTTGCATACTGGCAACTTAAATGAGATTCTATAGCTTGAATGATCTTGCAAGAGTTGTTAGGGTTATTTGCCTACAGAAGCAATGGGCTCTACATCTCTCAGTTTGGGGTGGGGCTTTGTACACAACACTAGGAATTAGCTCCCAGTGCCAGGCTGATGTTTGGGGGCCCTGTATACTGGTCATGGGATGGGCTCCTGATTCCAGACTGATGCTCATGTGCCAAGTTTACAAGCACCTGGGATGGACTAGCAGTGCTGTACTGATCTTTTGGGGAGAGCTACAGGCACCAGGGGTGGGCTTCTGATGCTAGATTGGTTGCTGAGAGGCAGTCGTTTTGCACTGCAATTTTAGATGGACTCTTGGTACCTGGTCCAAATGATCCCTTGAATGGGTGATCCCAAAATAGGAAGGACCATGAAGAAAGAGTATGGCCTCTGCAGAGCATCCAAAGGGAGTCCGCAGGTTTGCACAGAACTCTGCTTGTTTCTCCTTCCAGCCAAAAGTAAGGATTATCTGGGTCATCTACCAAGGGTACTCTACACAAATGTAGTTGGTTGAACTGGATATATGCAGTGCTATAGGACATACTGTGTCAGGTTAGTTGGTAAGTACTAGGGGAAGTTGACATAACACCTATCTAAGGTATGACCCAGCATGGGTTAAGCCAGAGTTTCATAGTAATTAAACTCAGGTGACAGGATTGTGTTAGTGAAGGGCCTAGGATATACCTTTGTAGGGTTTTACAGTGCAACTGTTGTATTCGGAACTGTTTTAGGTATACAAGAAAAGTCTAGCAAAACCCTATCTGAAGTAGTTCCGTACTAGGTGTCAGGAGGGTTTAAAAATCCATAAACTTATTTTTGACCAGGAAGAGGGTAGGTTTCACCTGGTTAACTGCATAGTACTGACACTCTCTATTGGGGTGTATCTACAGATGGCCTAAGGAACTATTTATTTATTTATTTTATTTATTTAGTTTTTGTTAACCGGTAAGTGCGCTTAGTCAGCAAGTGACTGTTTTCAGGCACGACCCGGGAGGTACAATTACAATACACAAAGAGTACAGCCAGATTATTAAGACAACGAGTACAAAAAATGCAGAGAGAAATACATATGGCAATGTAACATACATTAGTAAACAAAAATATACTTTAGCACTTGATCATGGAACATACTCAAAAATGTGAATAGTAGAAGGCAGAAAATAAGAGAGGATAGGCATCAGTAGAAATATAAGTGTAAACTCCCTATCTGGGATGTACCTAGGAAACAATGTGCTAATAACCGTACCAGGATACACCACGGTAGGCAGGAACAATATGATGCAAGGAGAGGCATTTCATAAGGAGATGGGTGATGTGATGTGGTTGTGGGGTAGTCATGATTAGGAGGGTGCTCTGGCACCATGATGACTGTCTTAATTGTAGGAAGCTCCATACAGTCATGGTTGTAGTATTCAGTTCCCTGTCACAAACATGGTAACATTAAAATATTGTTGTATGAAAATGTGTAAGAACCACTTTAAAATGTTAGAAAATGTAAGCAGTTTAAAGTGTTTTCTGTACATGCAGTCAGTTCCCTCTGGCAGGAACAGCTCTGAAAAGTGACCTTCTTCAATTTCTGGTAACCAATTGGTAGCTGGAGAAACCTCATAAAATAGTAAATTATAAAATAATTGTTGTTATTGAAAGTTTAATTGATTTGCACACACTAATACAATATTACTACAGCCAGGCATAGAAGAATATTCATAGAAACATACATAATACAATGAGTATAAACATGCTCCTATCACTAGTAAGATCACAGATACATAAGCAAATCCATACTGTTTGACAAATTGAATCCTAGGCTTCTCCAAGATGCAACAATAACAGGATAAATAAAAAGAAACCTAACGTGAGCTTACACAAAGCTCATGCTGCTCCAAGCCAACAATTTCTTCTTATATCAAAACCTAACTCACCGACTTGGGGGGGGGGGCAGAAACCATGGCTATAGTACCTCAAAGAAGATCCGGGGTCAGTACACATGACCATTCTGACCCAGGCAGCAACCTAGCAAGGCACCAGTGTTTTGACCAAAGAAGGAATCAGTAGAAGTAGCCAGAAAAGTCTGCCACCCTTAAGAAAAAACCTATAAACTTGTATTAATATATACCTGCAAGGGCAAAGCCCTACTATAATCCTAATTAAAGTCATCTTGGCAGACATGGAATGGCCGCATATTAGATTCCATACAGCCCTGGAGACCATACTTGCCCCTGTACATCTGGTCATATTGCCCCTTTCCCCATACCCAATGCCCCCCTCATAGGCCTATGCCACAAGTTCCCAATCCCTACCATTATAGTGGGAACAGGTCACTTGCATAAGTGTGGTAAGTAATGGAGCACCCCCATATATTAAGCCACAACCACAGAACATACTAAAGACTAAGGATATCCATCCATTATTTACCACTAAAGGGGTGGAGAACCTGATAATGAGGAAGACATCATCAGTCAGACTCAAACCTCGAAATGAGCTGCAGTACCCAGCCACATTCCATTTATACACCATCCGTTCCCAAACTCTGCATTAAATCTAGAGAGTACTATAGAAGCATTTTGTGACCAGTGTTACTGATCTAATCCACAAGGCCTCCTACACCTACCATCTCTGCATGGTCAGATTTGAGCTTACACAGTGGTACAATACTTTCTGTTGCAGCTACTGCCAGCACCTGAGTGCTCAGCACTTAAGGGCAGCCTATTCAAGGCCTCCCATATCGACCAGCACTACCTGGCCAGACTTGAGCTTACATAATAGTGCATTACTTTCTGATATAGCTACTGCCAGCCACAGAGTGCTTGGTCCTTAGGGGTGGCCTACCCAAGGCTATGCTCCTGAAACTTTTGCTTCAATTTCCTGTCAATACGTAGTTTAGTAATCTCTAGGTACTTTATTGAATGCTTGCATGGCTTAAACAGGACATAACGGAAGCCCACTGAAGTGACTGAAATCATCATGGGCTACCCACACTCCTACCTAGGTCTGCTTCCCTAATCAGAGGGCCTGGAGTCGATATTCCAAAGTCTACAAAAACAGGGTCATCTGAAAACCTACACACGACCAGCTTTACAAAGTATACGGATATGTCATCTATTTATAAGAACAGTCCCTGAATTGTTACTAGGTTTTCAAATTAAACATGGCCCTAATTAGAGCAGGTCTAAAATGAATATTAAAAGCAAATGACAGAAAGAAGTAAAAAATAAAAAAAAATCATAAAATGAAAAAGCATAGGACATACAGCAAAAAACTTATTAACACTTAAAAAGTCTTTCAGAGACATCCATGAGCTGTGAGTGTTTAAGGTTCTCAGACCGCAGTGACTCCAAGTCTAAATAACCATGGAAGAGTTCAGTGCAAAAGAGACCGAAATAGCAAGGCCCAGTTCATTATCCAACACAAGCAAAGTATATAATGCCTTAGGGTAAAGAAAATAGGGTCACTTCCCATTTATCTTGCTAATCCCCATGTCACAATTCCCCTACCTGTTTCTACTACTGAACCAGAAAGGGGTTCATTATTTTCTTCTTTTCTCCAGGCCATCTAAACAAATCTACATAATCTGTGGGAGTTTACCTCATTTTAAAGCAGCAGGATGGTGAACAAAAGCAGAACATTTTATAATCACCCAAAGTCACTCCTCACATCCACCACAAGCTATTATTAAAAGTACAGAAATCTCCAGATCCATCCAAGTCACTTAATCAGGGTTAACATTACTTAGGGAGAAAAGAAGACAAGAGAAACACTCCATTGAGCGCAATAAATTCAGGCATTAAAATGAAGAGCCCAGTCTAGCCCCCACAGAAAACAATGTAATACCTTCATTAAGACTTTTTCCAGCATCTCAGCATATATAGTGCTTTCCAATATTCCTCCGATCTACACAAGTCTCCATACACTCTCTTCTTCGTCAAGGTCCCGAGTTCATTCCTCACGGAGTGCAGCAGTCCTGTACCCTCTCACTCCATATTCTAAAATCAAGAACAGGCTCATTTCGAAGTAACAAAAAAAAAGTTATCTCTGAACTAACTGACCAACTGGCCAAAAGCAGCACAACACAGTCGAAGTGCACACTCACTATACAATTTCCACACGGCAGCTCAGTCCGCTTCTACACCATCATGTTTTACTAAACGGCATCCACTGAACTCCAGAGACACTGCTGAACCTTGAAAAATGTGTCCGGAACTAAACAGACAAGTTAGAATTCAACTTCTGGAACCATTCTCAGTCAGTTGTTGGAGTCAGTTCATGGTGCCAAGAAGTAAACAAGCATTTGTAAATGTCGAATGTTTGCTTGCTGATATTAGCATTGGACGTTAGAAGCTCTAATACCCTGGGCGTTTGTTGGTATTTGTACTACAAATTTTCAATATGGCCTTTTTGTGACCCCCAACTCATGAAAGCATTTGGGATCTCTGCTCCTGAACAATGGCATTGTGATTTTGTTAATCTGTCCCAAATGTTGATTTCTCACAGCGAGCATGCCATTCTGCACCAGATGTGCGAAAACATAGTTCGGGCAGGATGTGAAAAATGACAGCTGCCCCATTCATAGGGAAGTGTGAAGAGATGGCAATGTTGAAAATCTAGCGTGAAAATATTAAAAATGCTCGAACGTATGAGTGTGTGTGGAAACTGCATGATGTACGCTCATAACAGTCATTTTATGGACTTTTGTCACCAAATTTTCAGAATAGGCATTTTGGGACCTCCGCTCAAGAACAGCATCAATGTGATTTTCTTAATCTGTCCTGAATACTGATTGCCTACAGGGACCACGCTATTCTGTGCCGGAAGTGCGTAAACACACTTTAGCCAGGATGTAAAAAATGACAGCTATACTATTCATGAGGAAGTGTAAAAAAATGCCAATGTTGAAAATCTGGAGTGAAAATATTACAAATGTGCGAAGTTATACGTGTGCATGGAAACTGCACAACGCACGCTCATGACTCAGTAATTTTTGGAGTTTTTTCACCAAATTTGCAACATAGGCTTTTTGGTAGCTCACCTCATGAACAGTGACACTGTCATTTTGTTAATCAGTCCCAAAAGATGATTCCGTGCAGTGATCGCGAAATCACTTTTCAAGACCAGATAACCAGATGACAGTCACTTAATTCAGGAGACAGGGTCCCAAAACCTCCATGATGAAAATTTGGTGCCAAAATTTGCATAAATGGCTGAGATATCCACATAAGTTGAAAAAAGCATTTATGCCATTATACAGCTTACCGGCATTTCTTCAGTTCACGGTTGGCTTTGAAGAGTGCAGATGTGTTCCGGTCCACGGCGATCGTCGCCCTGGACTCTGGAGATAAGTATGGGGGTGAGGGGGGTGTGGGGAGGTGGGGTGCACAGAGGGTGGGTGCGGGTTGGGGGAGGGGGCACCAGATACAACGAGGGATGTTTTTTATTTTACAGGTAATTAAAAAAAAAAATGTAGGAATATTTTCTTTTTTTACAGGTGGTTTGGTACGCTGGGGTGGGCTCCTAGTGTGCCACCTGAGTGTTTGTCGGGGGGGTTGTAGCTGAGGGGGACTGAGCACCCCCTTGGCACACAACACATGGGGGGGCATTATGCCAATGGGGCTTGGGCTCCCCCATCGGCAAAATGAACTTGGGAGGGGCATGCCAACAGGGAGACTGGGCACCCCCGTCGGCTTCCATGGGGACTGGTACAGGCTGATGCCGATAGCCACTGCCATGTAAAAATATAAAACAACCGTGGGGACATTTTGCCAACGGGGATTGGGCTACCCCATCAGCAAATAAACTGGGGAGGGGGAATGCCGACAGGGGGATTGGGCACCCCGTTGGCTTTCATGGGGACTGTGAGAGGCAGACAGCGATAGCCAGAACCATGTTTATTGAAATGGGACACCAGACAAGGCAAGGAGTAACTCACTGCTGAAATCAGGGACTGCCTCAGCAGCAAAAACAGCTGATTGTTAATGACAGGGTGCTCCCTGATTGCAGTGGCAAATTTCTTTCAAGTTGGTGGCACTCTATAAAACTGCTGTCATCGACAGTCTGCTGCTGTATTGGTGCCACAGAGACCAGCCCCAAAATGGACTGCTGGTATTCGCCACAACACTGCCACACCTCCACAACTTGCTACTACAGCAAGCTGCCACAATATGTTTCTTGCACATGTGCTCAAGCAAACATAAAAAGGCACACAAGGAGATACTAACCTTTCAAGTACTTATACTACAACCACTCTGGTTATTCCCCATTTTGATGTCTTGGCACTTTGCTCTCTTATTAAAATGTTATAGTTTTGCCCGCGTATTAAGAACAAGCACCATAAATGGTACTTAGAGGTGATAAAAAGAATAAAATGGCATTTAAAATGGAGCAGAACCATAGACCGAAGCAGCAGCACAGCCATCTTGCAGCCTATCAATTAATCAATAAGGCACAACAGGTTGTGTGCTGTGCTGCAATAACAAAATGCCTTGAGTGGGTTGAACACCACGCTGAAGGCAGAATGCTTCCATCATTCAAGAAGTGCAGTTATCTTAGCACAATGAACACCTTTGAGCGCCTTATTGTGAGTAAGAAACGGGTCAAAAAATGTGTGATAAGATATTTTTTATATAAAAACAGAGTTTTATAATTTTAATGAATAATATTGACAATATTTATTAAACACATACTTCAAAAAAAGACCCATTTAATTTGTTTTACAGTTTATACTTGGCCAGTAGGTGGCGCCCCTGCTACATATAAGCAGTCTTACTACTCTATGAGAATAAGTGAGGGCAAGCTTGAAAGCATCAACTTTTTTGCATGTCAGAAAGTTTGGGCATTTTTTAAAAATATATATTGAGGACTCGTACCTGTTACTCTGTTACAAACGCAACATGTGAGGAACCGTCATTGGCCATATTGGTGAAAAGATGTGATGAGCCACAGTTGGCGGCATCAGAAGCCGCAAGAGGAAGGCACTGGGGGAAAGATCATGAGGAGTGGTGGCATCAAGTCACAGGTTAATTGTCTGGAGCCAAGATAACTGAAACTTTCAGAGCAGGAGCAAGTGGATACACGGCGGCTGCGGGTGACTTAAAATGTTCATGCTGGAGGCCATTAGCTGTGTCAGTTACCGTATTTAATTTTGGAAAAAATTATGGAACACGAGCGAGCAGGCAGTCGGCAGTGGGGAGTAATATATGACAGACTGAATGGGGGTAACGAGGACTTGGAACTTCTTCCTGTGCTGTTGTGCTGGGATATCAGAACAGGATTCCGAGGTCTTCAGCCAGTCAAGTTTTTAGATTTCCTTGACTCATTTCATAATTCAAAATTAATTACCCTAACCAGCACAGAGTATCGAAAATTATACAATGGGGTCTACAAATTCACTTTGCTGATTGGT
Source organism: Neoceratodus forsteri (assembly GCA_016271365.2). NCBI lineage: Eukaryota > Metazoa > Chordata > Ceratodontiformes > Ceratodontidae > Neoceratodus > Neoceratodus forsteri. The sequence continues at coordinate 463,872,584 of JADMNL010000022.1, read as the reverse complement.
TGGCTGCTACTTCATGCCATGGGGTAATTTTTGCATAACCACTGCATAAAATACCAGCCAGTCACACATTAAAAAAAGTTAAGTCACTGCACGCAGAATCCTTAGCATTCCAATACACTCTGGGAAAGCTGCCATTTTTTCTTCCGCTAACAGTGTGTTCCACAAAATGAAAATTGAGAAAAAGTGACAACTAAAAAACAAACTCTGGCCAGAGCTGACAGGGCTGCAGGTGAGGAATGTGGGGTAAAAATACTGAAAATTAGTTTTTTAATATTTTTACACCAACTTTTCAACATAACCTTGTTAAGGCCCTGCCTTATGAAGAAGGGCAGAGAAAATGTTCAACTCCTGGCCTAAAGGTGATTTTGCACAGGGACTGCAAAATCAGCTTTCAGGATACAAAAACACATTTTGGGCTGGAGTAGAAAAATGACAGCTGTCACATTCATGAGGTGTCATAAAGATATGGCCACGTTGTAAATTTGGGTTAAAAATATTGAAAATTACCAAGTTACGAGTCTGCAGGTGCAAAATTCAAAGTAGGCTCATACCTTTATTGTTTTTTAATATTTGCTCACCAAATTTCCAACCTAACCTTCTTATGATCCAACCTCATGAACAAGGGCAGAGAATTTTCAACCCCTGCCAGAAAGCTGATTTCACACAGAGAGCATGAAATCATCTTTTGGGATGTAAGAAAAACATTTTGGCCAGGATTTGAAAAATTACAGCTATCGCACTCATGAGTTACTGTAAAGATATGGCTATGTTGTGAATTTGGGGGAAAAATATTGAAAATTACCAAAGTTACGAGTCTGCGTTTGCAAAATTCAATGTAGGCTCATAACTTTCTTTTTTAATATTTTTATACCAAATTTTCAACATAGACTTCTTATGACCCCTCCTCATGAACAAGGGCAGAGAAAATTTTCAAATCCTGCCCGAATGGTGATTTCATGCAGGGACCGCAAAATCACCTTTTGGGACAGATCTGCCTAATGACAGTTCAATTGTTCATGATGTAGGGTCCCAAAGAAAGCATGTTGAAAATTTGGGTCAAAAATATGCAAAAATTCCAAAGTTATGCCACTATGTTCAAAACCCCATTGAAATACATTGAACCACATACCTGTTTCTTCAGTTCACGATCAGGCTTTGAAGAGTGAAGTTGTGTCTGTGGTCCAGACAGGATTATGGCATTGGACTCCTAATGGGTAAGTAAGGGCTTGGGAGGGTGCAGGTTGGTGGGTGCTAAGTGGGAGGGTTGGGTGGGGGAAGTTATGGCTGCAAAAGACATTGATGGACAGTTTTTCTTTTTACAGGGTAAATAACAAAAAGAAAGGACAGAGGAATCACCCTCGTAACACTGGAGGATTGGGCACCCCCTATGTCACTGTTATGTTTCTGGGGGGTGGGGTGCTGAGAGAGAGGGTCGGGTGAGGGGAGGAAACTATATGCAGAGATCCCCATTCATTAAAAATGAGAGGCGGGCCGCCATGCTATCTTGAATGCCCGCCTCTCATTTTGTATTGCCGCCACTCTTTCCTGCTTTGTGCTGCCCTAGTAGCGCTAAGCGCTACTGTCCCTTTAAATGTTCGTGGTTCGCGATCGCACACTAGGAGCGTGCACATTAGGAGCACGCACGCAGGCAGCCAGTTCGCGCGGTCACGGAGGCACGCAAATCACGTCAGGAAGTTACAGAGTCGGTGATCACGGGGTTGTTGGTCTAGCAGTCAGCAGACCATGCAAGGCGCCAAATTGTGGAACGAATCACTGGAGGAAGCAGGGAGTGACAGCTAAGACGCCCTATAGTGGAGCAGCTACAACACGTAGGGGTAAGTCCCACTAAAGTAGTCTGCTGCCACTGAGGGTTTTGCCAGTGTGACTGTGATTCTTCTAAGGAGATGATCATTTTCAGCATGTGAGAGTTGGGGCTATAGTATTACTGAGTGACAGCAGGCAGCTAATCCCCCAGAAAAAAAAAAAATTGTATTGAAGTCTAGCAGTGTTGATCACAGTGAAAACTATCTATTAATTTAGTACTTTGAAGTTGGCTGAGTGAGGTGGGCAGGGAGGAAAGATCATTGTGTGGACTTCACAGAGCAGCGCTAATTTGAGTCAATGACTCTTAGAGAAGTGTTTTGGTACACTTTACAGCCCTCCACCAGAGATTTGTTTTGTAGCCAGCAAAAAAATATTTGTGTGGGGGTCTGTGGGTCTGCACCACTAGTCAGGTTGTACACTTAGTCTAAGCTTCGTCAGTGGTCACTTGTCCCTGATTCAGGGAGCAAACAAATATTTGTGTGGGGAAAAAAATTCTGGTCTCCTTAACTGTGCCAACAGGGGGTCTGCACCACTAGTCAGGTTGTGCACTTAGTCTAAGCTTCGTCAGTGGTCACTTGTCCCTGATTCAGGGAGCAAAAAATATTTGTGTGGGGGAAAAAAATTCTGGTCTCCTTAACTGTGCCAACAGGGGGTCTGCACCACTAGTCAGGTTGTGCACTTAGTCTAAGCTTCGTCAGTGGTCACTTGTCCCTGATTCAGGGAGCAAAAAAATATTTGTGTGGGGGAAAAAATTTGGTCTCCTTAACTGTGCCAACAGGGGTCTGCACCACTAGTCAGGTTGTGCACTTAGTCTAAGCTTCAGTCAGTGGTCACTTGTCCCTGATTCAGGAGCAAAAAATATTTGTGTGGGGAAAAAATTCTGGTCTCCTTAACTGTGCTAACAGGGGTCTGCACCACTAGTCAGGTTGTGCACTTAGTCTAAGCTCATCAGTGGTCACTTGTCCCTGATTCAGGGAGCAAAAAATATTTGTGTGGGAAAAAAATTCTGGTCTCCTTAACTGTGCCAACAGGGGTCTGCACCACTAGTCAGGTTGTGCACTTAGTCTAAGCTTAAATCAGTGGTCACTTGTCCCTGATTCAGGGAGCAAAAAATATTTGTGTGGGGAAAAAAATTCTGTCTCCTTAACTGTGCCAACAGGGGTCTGCACCACTAGTCTAGGTTGTGCACTTAGTCTAAGCTCATTAGTGGTCACTTGTCCCTGATTCAGGGAGCAAAAACATTTGTGTGGGAAAAATATTTGGGCTCAGCCAGCATTACCAAACTCTAGTTCTGTATTGACAAACAAAACACACGAGTCACACTTAGAAAAAAAGCTTTATTGTACACAATGCAGAAACTAACTAACTTTGGTTTCAAACTAACTCAAAACGGAAACATCCTGATCAAGATGACAATTTTGAGTCGATTGGGACAATGCCAATTGGTCCAGTTGATATCGACGCCATTGTCCAAAAACTCCCTGCACTTCTTCCTCCTGTAATACAGAAAAACACCTCTAAGCATAGAGCAACAGGATTTTATACTGGCTGGCTTAACAAATACTGCTGGTTACAGTACAAAGAAAATATGGCATGTTTTGTGCATTTGCATAAAACATAAACAGATGCCCAAATCAGGAACAGTTTGGGTACTCAGTGGGTGTAAGACATTCAGAGAAGATGCTATAAGAAGGCATCAGAACAGTTCAGTTCACGTTGTTGCTTCTGAACTGGAAGCTAACTGCAGAATTTCTGCTTCAAAAGGTGGAGTAGAGCAGGCAATGCAGCAGGCCCTGACCCTGGAACAAGAAGCTTTGTGGCATCCCTTCGGTGCATGTACTGGCTAATAAAAATGAGCTGCCTCACACAATGAAATATGGCTCACTGCTGGATCTCCAAATCATTGGGATGCAAATACCTAGACAATATACATATTGCTGATGCTGTTAAATATCGTTCTGATCGAACTGTCAGAGAAATGGTTCTCTCTCTGGGTGAGGTGGTCAGGAGATCAGTTCTTACAGATTTGAAGGCTGCCAGATTTTTTCATATTTGGTGGACGAAACAACTGATATTGCTGTTATGAAGCAGCTCATTTTGTATGGTATGTACTGCAAAGAAGGGAAACCCAGAGTTTCTTTCCTGGGACTTGAGGAACTAATTGATGGAAAGGCAGACACAATTGTTAAAAACATGCTGGAGTTCTCTGATAACAATCAAATCTCGATTGATCACCTTTTGCAGGTTAGGCAGTATTGGAGCAGCCCGTTATGCTGGGCAGGCAAAATAGGGTAGCTAAAAGCTAAGAAAGAAGTCAGTCCAATTCTTGTTGAAAATCACTGTATGGCTCACGGGAGGCCTTGGCTGTAAAGAGCAGCAAATGAAGTGAACGCCATTAAAAGTTTAATCAAACACTAGATCACTTATACAGATATTATGAAAATTCTGCTGTTCGCATGGCTGCTCTGAAAGAAATTCAGCAGGTAATGGAAAACCCTGTTTTAAAGCCTAAACAGGCAAAAGCAGTTAGGTGGTTGTCCCATGATGCAGCATGTGACACACTAAGGAAGATTTTCCCATCCGTTGTTACGTCCCTGCATAGAGAGGCCTCTGAAAGGCATGATCCCAAGCTGTGGGCCTAGTAAAAATGGTGGAAAATTGGGAGTTTCTCTATTTTATGCATGATGTGTGACATATTTCCACACCTTAGCATCTTATCTAAATGCTTTCAAACATCAGCTCTGAATTTTACTGATATAAAGAGACATTTACATTCCACTTTAGAGATTCTTAGGGCACGCCTACTGGTACCTGGTCAGTACTTCTCCTCCGTTTCACCTGAACTAGTACTCCTGAATGATAATGGCCTGAACTTGCCATTTAGCGAACCACAGTTACATAATTTCAGAACCTCTGTGCATGACAACTTTATTAGGGCCCTAATTGCTCAAATTGAGCAAAGGTTTCCAAGCACAGAACTTTTGGATGAGTTCAGTATCTTTGACCCCAGCATGATACCGGAAGGTGATATTGAAGAGTTGGAAGGGTATGGTAGTGATAGCCTTGAGATTATTCTTGGTCAGTATGCTACTGTTGTGGATGTAGGTTCTTCTGCACTGGAATGGGCTTCCCTGCGTAGTCTCATGTTCACGGAAAAGATGGCCTTTAAGACTATTTCTGATGTGCTGCACGCTCTAACTACTAAGTATGTAGACCTGTATCCAAACATATCTACTTTGGCAGAACTGGCAATGATAATACCAATGTCAACTGCAGATTGTGAGAGGGGTTTTCTGCACTGAATCGAATAAAACAAAGAACTTAAATAGATTAAGTGCCAGTGTGCTAAATGCACTTATGCTTATCTCAATTGAGGGCCCTGATATTGACAGTTTCCCTTATTTGGAAGCTGCAGCTCATTGGCAGGACTGCGAAACCGAAGATTAGATCTTGGCCTTGCAGGCACTAGTAAAGAGATGTAGTATGGCTGCACCAAAATGTCAAGACTGTCAAAACTGTTGCCAGGCCTGCAACTAGAATGCAGAGGTTTTCCAGTACGTTTTCTTTTGCTACTGCACACTACAGAGGCCTACAGATCATCATATTACTCTTATTTCTTGTTTCTTATGCATTTATTGCATCCCGACTGACTCCGCCCACTGGTAGCTCCGCCCCCTGGTGACCCCACCCCCTGTGGCTCCTCCCCATTACCACCGCTCTATATTTTCACGCAATGTGGAACACTGATATGTATATAAAAAAAACACACACACCAAATAACCATGCATGCTCAGTAGTGATGGGGGACAACAACAAAAAAAGGATTGAGGAATCGCTATTTTGACACTAGGGGGCTGGGCACCATCAGTGTGGAGTGGTGGGTGCTAAGAGGGACAGTTGGGTGGGAGAAGGAAAAAAAATATATAAAAACACACACATCAAGAAACTGCACATGCATGCTAGTGGAGGGGGTAAAAAAATGGAGGATTGCTGATCTGGACACTGGGGGATTGGGCACCCCCAGTGTCAATGTTGTGTTTCTGGGGGTGAGGTAGGGTGGTGGGTGCTGAGAGTGAGGGTCGGGTGGCAAAATATTGCCCGCTAATAGACAGTGCAGAGTGCTCCACAGACGCGGAGGCGACTGTGATGGAAATCCACACTGTTTGGTCTCAAAAGTCTCCTTTTTTTTTGTAGCAAGAGGTCTGTAGGGCTCCGCCCACTTTGGCCCTAAAAAGTCAGATCTAAGCAGCAGTGCTGAAGTTAGAGACAATCCAGTGTTAGCCAGCAATGCTAAAATCGAAGTCCTGGCATTTTCCATTATAATCACTCTGGCAGTGCTCAGCTCATTCGGGTTGTGACCAGTTGTCTTCACAGGCACAGGAAGGCTTCTGCCCAAAAATAAGGAACTACTTTGTGTAGGGAGAAGGATATTTTATTAAACTCAGCATACAAAATTAAAAAAAAACAAAGCTTTTCCCCTCACTTTTTTGTGTAATTGTCATCTTTACTAATTGTATAATCAGAATAATCCACGGTAGGGAGTGGGATGGGTTGGGATTTTCCCATACCTGGCATAGTTGGTCACAAGGCCTGCGGCCTAGCAACCGAAGCACGCTAGGTGTGGGTAAATCTCAACCCAACCCACATCTTATGGTGAATTATTCCTTAAAACTATTACACTGAAAACATCAAACAATAGTTATTTTAATTAAAGTTGTTGACCAGAAGACTGGAGTTTATTTCAGGGCAACTGCTCTCTTCAGCAGATGAACAAATCTAAAAATTAGAACAGTGGAGGGGGCATAACCACAGTGCTGACTTTGACCTTGTATTCTAAATTCTAAAATTAGCATGAAGTTCAATCTCTGGGGCAGTACACTCCTGCGAACTGATACCATTTGTAAGTCATCTCATTGATGGATTCCTGTTGTTTGAAGCACTGCCAGCAACGGCAATGTTTTCCCAGGCCAGCCACCTACCTTAGATACCCCGTGTCCACCCCTAAACTGAGGTGACTGACATGGAAAAGCAATGCTGGGTCAAACAGCAGCCCTACTGCAATTGCACTTGCCTTATTGGTATTAATTGCTCTCTTCTATTTACTTTTATCTTTATTGTATTTTTGGTTTTGGTATCAGTTTACTCTTGCACAGTGTTCTTACTGAGTGTACTCACTCCCAGAGATAGGGCACTACTCTCAGGGCTGGTGCTATCGCCAGGGATTGGCTAAACCCTATAAAAGTTACAATCCAAGACAAAAAGAAATGTGGAAGCACTCTGAGGCTTTTTCCATAGGTGCCTCTTAAGGTTAACCATCCAGTGGCTTCAGTGTTGTTGACCATAAATTAAGTAGCGCAAAAAACATTTTGTGTGAGTTTCCGCAAGACACACAGGACTGTGTCCTTCAATAATACTGCTCACCTACCACCAGTAACCCAGCCCCAGCACTCTGCCTCCTGACAAAGTTCATGGAGTGATGTGCCATGGCTGGGTTACTGGTGGTAGGTGCAGGCATTATTAAAGGACACGGAGGGCTGCCCCCTTGTCAATATTACTACCAGCACCCCCATGGAACTGGTTTACATAGACTTTTTGTGTTTAGAACCTGATCAGCAGAATACTGGCAATGTGTTAGTGGTTACGGATCATTTCACACAGTATGCACAAGCTTTTCTTTGCAGGCAACGACTACAAGTCTTTACATGGTGCTCAACATCGGCCCATCTTGGACCAGTAGAATCGAGATCGTACCAGGTCGAGAGTTCTGTCAATACCATGGTGCCCCTTGTGATTGTGAAGGGACCTCAGTACCAGATCTTTAAAGGCCATAAGAAGGCCCAATTGCTGCTTGTCTACTCGACCACTGCGATCCACTGTCTCTCTGTATAACAACTGATTGTGTAACTTCAACTTGGGGCCTTCTTTAAACAATAGGGCAGTTAGCAAGCCAGGAGAACGCAACTGGGACACATCTTTCCCCACACGCAGGGTATCAAGTGCTGGCTGAATCATAGGATCTTGGGATTGAGCCCATTGGATGCTGTCATTGTCAAATTGAGGTAGTGCACTAATACCTAGAGCAGAGAAATGGCAATAGGCAGCCGGTATGCAGGTATCAGGAGGGCCCAAGCAATCTACTAAACAGTCCACTGTGTCCGTAGACATCTGTTCATCTCTATCAAACTTTTGGCACAATGCTCAGATGTCAGGTTCAGACAACCTGACCCAATCACTCTTGGAGACTGGCCTTCGTGACAGGGCATCAGCATCAATATGGTTCAGTCCTGGCCTATATTCGACAGCATAATCTTAGGTTGATAAAGCAGAGAGCCATCGGTGCCCAGTGGCATCCAACTTAGCTGTAGTCTGTACATAGGTTAACGGGTTACTGTCTGTCTTCACCAATATCTTTGCCCTATAGAGGTACTCATGAAACTGGTCAACAATGGCCCATTTTAGGGCAAGGAACTCCAGCTTGAGCACGGGATAGTTTCGTTCTGACGGGGTCAAGATCCTGCTGGCAAAAGCCACTGGTCTCAAACCATCCTCATGGTCTTGATACAGTACAGCTCCTAGGCCCTACAGACTAGCATCTGTATGCAGCACATAGGGCTTGGTAGGGTCAGCATAGGTGAGGATGGGGGCGTGGGAGAGCTGGTATATGACTTCGTGGAAGACTGCTTCACATTCGGGTGTCCAGCGGGGCCAAAAAGATTCACTTGTTCGGAAGTATACTTTCTCGGGTTCTTGACAGACCCTTTCTTGTATTTACGGTTGGTAGAGGGGTAACCCTGGGTGAGATTCAGGAGTGGGTGAATCACCTTGGAATAGTCTTTTATGAACCTGCAGTAGTAGCCACAGAACCCCAGGAAACATTGTAGTTCTTTCAAGTTATGCGGCTGGGGCTAAGTAGTCAGTGACTTGACCTTACTGGGATTGGTCTCTATCCCTTCTGCAGATACTATGTGCCCCACATACTTCACGGAGGTTTGAAAAAGCTGGCACTTGTTAATGGACAGCTTGAGGCTGAAGTCTTCCAATCAGTCTAAGACTTTAAACAGTCGTGTCTCATGCTCCTCTAATGTGCATCTGAACACAGTGACATCATCTAGGTATACTAGGCATTCCAGCAAGTTCATATCTCCCACCACATGTTCCATCAGTCGCTAAAAGGTGGCCGGGGCACCCAAAATCCCCTGTGGCATTCTCAGGAATTCGTAGAACCCCAAAGGACAGATGAAGGCGGTTTTCTCATGGTCCTCCGCGGCCATTGAAATCTGGTAATATCCGCTGCGAAGATCCAATACTGAGAACCATTTGCTCCCATTCAATCAATCCAGGGCATCTTGTATACGGGGCATGGTGTATTGATCTGGGATGGTCCACCGGTTCAGGGTTTGATAATCAACACACATCCTCACCGACTCATTCTTCTTACGAACAACCACAATGGGAGAGGCATATGGGCACCTTGATTCCTGTATCACACCAGCAGCGAGCATTTCCTGCAGGTGTCTCTTCATTTCATCTATGTCCGCTGGGGTGAGGTGTCGGGATCTCTCTCGAAATGGCCAGTCATCATGCAGGTGTATATGATGCTCTGCACCCTGGACACACCCCATGTCCCATTCTTTTAACGAAAACACTTGGTCTTTCTGAGTGAGTTTCTTGCTAATCCTAGCCATCCATTCAGCTGGCAGTGGGGAATCACCAAAGTCAAATAAGTCTGGGGTCACTATCTCCTTTTGGCCAGAGTATTTGTTATGGGTAATACTGCAGTGTCTGCACAGTGTACTGTAGCTAGAGTGCATCCTCTGTTCACCCGGACTTCCTAATCTGACACATTTTGAATCTGGACCATCACTCGCTGTGCATAGTCATGGGCACGGGCAGGCAAGATGCTGGGTTTAACCAATAATCCTTCTGGGAACTTTACACCCCTGGTGCATCCAACATTAATATTTTGTTCTTTATGTTTCTTTTTAGGCGGACTTCTCCTTGGATTGTGCACTAGACATTGGGGGCCAATACCAAGGAGTCAGGTTCCTTTTTCCACACTATCCCCACAGGCTCATCTGGGTCCTCTTCATTGGGGTTCTGTTGTAAGTCATATGCCCTTTTTACTAAGGCTGGAATTCTTAGGGCCTGTCCAGTCAGTTGCCCTTGTTTCTCATGGCAGAGTTGTGCTAGTCTCCCAAACATGTTGGTGTTTGTTCCAATTAACAGAGGAACCCCATCATACAGTCCGGTGGGGGGACACACTAGGGCCAGTGTCTCTACTTGCTCCTCTACACCAGTTACAGTTGCAGGAAAAGACAACCTGAGGTGGACATATCCTAGGTAGGGATAAGACTTGTCGCTCAGCCCCCACACATGTAGGTCTTCCAGGGATTGTAATGGCACATCAAATAAGTGCTTATCATACCAGTCCTGAAATACAGTGGTCACTTGTGACCCACTGTCAAGCACAGCCCGAGTGGGAATACCATTCACAGCCACAGTAGTCTTCATTGAAGGGCCCACTATTTTGGACCAGTCTGGAGGGACAACAGCAAGGGCCTGGAGAGACGATTTAGCCACAGAGGGGTTTGAGTTAGGATGGCCGAAGCTTTCACTGTGGTCATTTCGTGCACCCCTTGACCACTGACTCGTTTTCTGAAGCTCTCCTTGAAGCCAGTTCACCACTTTCTCTAAGTCCTTCTGAAACCGGCATTCCCTCTTCATATAGCCATCCTTGCCACAATTGTGACAAATGACAGGCTCTCGGGGCATCCTTGGGGAAAACATAGCAGGGGATGCTGGATCATCAACGGAAGATTGTGATCTGACTTCTGCTGGTAGTGTACCATGTCTTAAAAGTTCCTTTAGGGTGGAAGTCAATTCCTTGAGCTCAGCCGAGAAGCCACCCTCAGTAGAGGATGCCTGAGGGTGCACCCCCCCCCCCATAACAGTCACGTCCTGACAGGGCCCAGGTTCTCTGTCAGCAGGGGATACCTCAGTGAACGCACTCGGTTGTACTTTTTTGACTTCCTTCAGCAACTCCTCCCCCCACCGTTTAGCCCATGGCAGGACACACATAGTGGTCTCCATTTCAGAAGGGCTTTCCGGTGCCATAATCACTTGGGCTGCACTCACCCCATAATTACAGTCTCCCTCTTCACCTTCTACCTCCCGGAGTTCTTTTATCAAGTCACAGTAGCCAGGTGGGTTACCTCTCCTATCCTGGAGCCTTAACTGGATGATCTGCAGTTTGAAATGCTTTGCATGTTGCAGTATGTGCCCTAATCTCACATAGTTCAAATCACCAGCAGCTACCCCACCTTTCCGGTAAGCTTTCTTCAGAGCTCTTTCTAAGTGAGTAACATACAGACAAACTTCCCCCTTCCATTATTTGGTACCTTGGAATTTCCACATCAAAGTCTCCCCTGACTCAATGCTCCCAAAATTGCCTTCAAGTACAGATAGGTACTTCTGAGCAGATGCATCAGGGTTCGTGGACCTCAAAAATGTAATGGCTTCTTGGGCGGGGCCCCTCAAACTTTCTATGATTCTTTTCCACTTTTCAGCCTCTGCACACTGCCACTCGGGTACCAAGGGGGCAACATAGTCAATCCAGGTCTCCCAGTCATCCTTCCCTTGGGGGGTGGGGAGGATGCCCGAGAAGATTCTCAGCCTTCGGTAGGAGTCGTGACTAATGGCGGGTACAGATATAGGGGCCAGCATTGGCATGAGCACAGAAGTCGAGGCAGTAACAGGTGCTGGAGTGGGAGGGGGTGTTGGGGAAGGAACACCCCCAGGTGGCAGGAATAGTTTCTTAAAGTCCTCTACGGTTTTCCCTTCCTCCAGCAACAACTTAGCAAATTTCTCCTCAAAAGTCTCAGATAATGGTGGGAGTTCATCCTACTGTCTTTTGTTATCAGTCTCCAGGTGGCTATGACCCCTTCTGAGGCAATAGTCTGTGGCACTGTAGAGCTGTCCATGAGGTCACTACACTCTACCAAGGCTATGAAAATTTGGGCGATCAAATCAGCCTGTCGACCCACCATCACAGGGTTTTTTAAACATTCAACTTTGGAGAGTGCTCCCTCTGCAGTGTCCTTACTGGTGTCCAGAGGAATATACAGTATAAGCAGAGCATTTTGGGGGTCGATCTCCTGCCCAGTACACCACCCCACCAACTGGTGTACAGCCATTTCTACTGGGGCAGCCATTAATCTTTAACAATAATTCACAATTTTTGCCCACTAGAAGGCATAAAATCCCAGCAGTGATCCTCCAAGATGTAACTGCTAGGTGGAGCTATCCCAAGGGCTGCTACACCTGCCTGCTTGGCTAGTATCAGGTTAAGGGGCCTGGGTAATGAAACGGGTGCCTCCACCCAGAGGTCAGGGTTGTCAGTGGTCAAGCTAACCTGGGCACAGCCCTCCAGGACACAGTAACCCCCCTCTTTCCTTTCTAGTGGCCTGAACAATATACAATAATTACTTTCTCAATGACCCTTATTCACCAAGCAATTACCCACACTGTTTGCACTTACCACCAGGGCTGGTTCATCTAGCTTGACCCTGGGGACCCCCTGTAAAACAAGGTTAAGCACAGCAAATGGCAACAGTACAATACTTTTGGCACAAACTGGAACCACAGTCAGGTTAAATGCAAACAAAGTTAAATCTGATTTATTCAGGGGACTTGAACAAGGGAGGGGAGTAATCAGGTTGATTTGTTTAAAAGCTGTATTAATCAGACAGTTATGCATGCAGTTCAGAGTCCCTACACAGTCACACACTCTGGGTACCCAGGTAAGAAAACAGTGGGCTAGCCAGGAACGTTGCAGCTGGTTGGGGCCCTGTGATGGAAGAAAAGCAACATGCATGACGCACACTATTTGTAATCTGGAACTGGAGGGCTCAGTTCATGAAAGAAAAGGCAACAAGACAATTAGATGACAACACTTTTAGATTTAGCTGTTGTTGCAGGGAGCTACCCTGATGTTTATTCATGATACCCAATACTGGACACAGGCAGGATGAAATCGAGACTGCAGTTTGTTGAGCTGGAGTGCCCGGAGAAGCAGGGCCCACACGAATCACCGAGGCATCATTCCTGTTTAAGGCATTGAGCAGGGGGCTGATCGACAGGTCGGTCTCTTGTCGATGACTTTCTCTGCGTAGCAGGTATTCTGGCTGGGCCAGTGTAGCAGGGCCCAGGCAAATGGAAATTGATATGGATTCAGTCTGTGGAGCTGGATACAGCCTCCAGCAAGCAAAACACAGTTCAGACACACAGTGGGGAACCAAATCATGACCCACTATAAGCACACAGCACATTCACATGTAAGGAAATTCCACTGTACCAGGCAAATGGCTCTCCGGTCACAACTACAGAGTCTCTGCACAATCCAGGAGTTCAGAGGTAGCTGGAAGTCCTGACAGGCCGATCGCATTCAGCAAATCTTCTGTCTTCTTCAGGTTAAAGCCTGGTCACAATTCAGTGGCTTAATTCGTTCTCCAAATTTGGATTCAGTCTGAAAAAAGCACAAGTTCCCTCTCAGGAACAGCAGGCAGGCATGCAGGCCAAACTCAGGCCTTTCCACATTTCTGCGTGAATCCACTATGGATTGCTGCTCGAACTATCTCAAGCTGTTACTTCTTCACTTCCCAACTCAGATCTAACTGAAACTGCAAGCAGTGTGGGACTTTCGCCAAGATCCAAAAGGTTCGGTTGGCTGGTCTGTCTGTCAGTCACAACAAGAGCTCCCCCTGCAGGTTATTTTAGGCGCCAAAAGCCCAAAACTACAATTCCTACAAGTTTTGGCCCCACCAAGCCCCTGTAGGCAGGGTCCATTTTAGAGACCCAAATGTACTGACTGGCCCATTTCAGCAGTCCAGGACCAAGATGATGGAAACAAACAGAACTGTCCATGCTGCAAAAAAGGCAGGTTAGAACAAACTGCAATATTATTACTACTCTAACAAATGATCAGCAAACAAGTACATCTTCTAAGAGAGCTCCCTCTCAGACTAATTATGACTGCAATCCAGGCAGCTCTTAAAGAGACAGTACACAGAGGCTATATAGGCACTCCCTGGCAATACATTTAAACTGCTAAAACGCAGGACACCAGCCTGGCAGTGAACATTTAAGAAAGCTCAAGGAAGACTTTTCGTGAACCATTTGTAGGGGGGTTACACAGAAAAGTAAACAAAACATGAAAAAATGTTTTAACATAGATCTGCCTTTATACAAAAGGCATCAGGTAAACATTCACTAAAAATACCACCAACAGCTTAATCTGGTTCAAGGTCAGTTGACATTCATCTGAATCCCTCTCCCCCGGGTTGTGCCGGAAAATAGGCAAGAATTTGTCTAGTGCACTTACCCAGTCAACAAAAACTAAATAAAATAAATAAATCAATTGCAAAATAAAGCACATGGAAAACTAAGAAGGGAACTTCCAGGCAGGAAGTCCCACCCTTCTTGTTCTCAGACTCCCTCATGCTAGGGCTCTATAAAGCCCACAGATTTCAGCCAGCCTGAGCCTACAGTAATCCACAAAATGGATACCAGAAAACCAAAAGCACATGGAGTTGGGCACGTCTTCAACAGATGCATTCTCTCAACACATAGCAATGTGTGCAGTTTAGGCTTAAAGAAATATTTAATTTAGTGTCAGGAAAATTCAGATAAGACCAGCAATGTGAAACAAAAGGCATTGCTAATGCATTGTTTGTAGTAGTTTGTAAAGCATGTGTTTTATACATTTTGTCCAACATAAAGAGCTTCATGCTTCCTGACACCTTGATTACCTCCATCTAAAACTAAAGGTGGTTTATAGCAGTTCTCCCTGAGTATTTTGTTTTATATTTTTATTTAGCTCCAAAAACACAGATTCATAGTATTTGTGTCATTTCTTCCACAGATACAGTATTTTGCGAATGGTAACTTTTAATGGGAGAAACACAGCACCAAAGTACACAAGCTTTCCTTTGGCCCTAACTGTGCTAGGGCAGCACTTAATGCTAGCTGGGGGGGGGGGGTTCGGAGAGAAGAATTAGAAACAGCATTAAAGAGTATCAGCAAACAGGACACGATGTGGCTACCCACCATCCAACTGTGGGTGATCATGCCAGAGAAGATACGTTAGAATATTAGAAAAGTTAGCATAGAAGAAAGGTTGCAGCCTAAAGGATAGGAAAGAAACATTAAAGATAATCTGGAATTCTTTAGGCCCATTTCTGCACTGATTGTTTCAGATCTCAGCATACATTCCTTTTATGTGATACCTTAGGGCAGTCTTGTTGTGGCTGTACAGCTTTCTAGTCCCTTAGGACCTCATTATCTGTTTTCATTAAATAAAAATACAGTGGTAGGGTTTCACCCTGTCGCAGAATTAAATGCTTTGTCCTCCAAGTTATTCTTCTGTATCTTTTATAAGTTGCAAATATCAAAAATTAAATAAAAATCTGTATTGGAAACATTGAAAACATCAAAAATTAAATGAAAAATTTGTATTAGAAAAATGTTTGATTTTCTAGATCGAGGGAGAGCTTCCAACCAATTAGAGCACTCTATTCCCCTTGTCTGATTTTCAGGGGGACATGTTTTGTGTCTTGTGCTGATACAGGGCGTTGTTCCTTCCAGTTTATTCTCCTGGTTTGATGGGAGTCTGCTTTGGACGACTATGTTGGGGAGCTTGGGAGTTAGTTGGTTATAACAGGTGGTTCGGGAAATATGTTTTTCAGCTTGCTATCTGTGTGAGCATGGGTTATTATTCCTTTATAATGTTTTGGGGTGGTGCTGCCATGGAACTATAGGACACAACCACAGGCACACAGTCAGATGTGTTTCTTTCCCTGTATTATAGTAGGTTTTTCCATGGTGCAGTATTTATACTGCACATTCTATCCCCCTGCCTATTTGTCTAGGTGTGTGACCTTGCTGAAAACAAATTCTTGCAGAGCCACTACAGCTGCAAATGCATTAACTAGATAAGGGTGTTTCACGGGCTTAAACATAAACATGAATTGCATTTAGTAAGGCCTACGATACCATTCCACATATGACTTGTGAACAAGCTGGGCAGCCTGAGAGTGGGTCACAAGGTGGTAAACTGGGTTAGGAACTGGTTGAATGATAGAAGATAGAGAATCATGGTAAATGATGCTAAATGTAAGGAATGGAGTGTGACCAGCAGGGTGCCACAGGGATCAGTCCTGGGCCCAGTCCTGTTTAATGTCTTCATAAGTGAAATTGCAGAGGGGCTGGAGGGGAAAGTGTGCCTCTTTTCGAATAATACTAAAGATCTGCAACAGGTTGGACACTCTGGGAAGGGTGAAAAACATGAGAAGGGACCTAGGTAAACTGGTGGAATGGTCCAAAGTGTGGCAGCTGAGATTAAATGCAAAAAAGTGCAAAATCACGCATTTGGGTTGCAGGGACCCTGGGGAGGATTACAGGGGAGAGAAACTGATGGTCACCAAACAGGAAAGGGATTTGAGGGTAATCATACTGGATGGCCTAAGAGTGGCTAAACAATGTACCAAGGCTATGGGAAGAGCCAGTGGGATGCTGGGATGCATAGGGAGAGGTATCACCAGCAGAAGAAAGGAGATGGTGATGCCACTGTGAAGATCACTGGTGAGGCCTCATTTAGAATACAGTGTCCAGTTCTGGAGGCCGCATCTCCATAAGGATGTAGACAGAGTGGAGGCAGTAAAGAAGGGCAACAAAGACGGTGCAGGGCCTGCACTAAAAGTCATATGAGGAGAGACTGGGAGACTTCAATATATACCATGGAGAAAAAAGAGACGGGCGATATGATAGAAACCTTCAAATATCTAAAAGGCATAAACAGGGTGTTGGAAAGTAACATCTTTCAAAAAAGGAGATGTCCAGGAACAAGGGGGCATGACATGAGGTTGAAAGTGGGTAGACTAAGAGGGTACCACAAGGAAGTATTTATTCACAGAAAGGGTGGTGGTACCTCTAGAGACTTCACAAGTCAGTTTCATTATGAAAGAGAGAAAAAAACACAAATGACATATTTTACATAATACTACTACACACTATAAAAAAATATAGGATGAGCAACTTTATGCACAACCAATGTGTTCTGTCACCTCGGGGTTCTGATTCCCATGGACCTCTCGAGCTTTGCTCTCTTGGTCAGAGGGAATCAGAACCCCTCTGTGGCAGAAGACACTGGCTTTGTATTGTTGCCCATCCAGTATTCTTTATAGGTAATGCTGCATCAAGGATTTCTAAGTAATAAACCTGTGTCATACAATTGCTTTAAATTAGACCAAGATTCTGGTCTATTCAATTCAAATTTGTTAAGATAAGGAGCAAAGTTTTGGGAAGAAACCAAAGGAATAACAACCCTATAAATCAGAAGGTAATGTCTTATAAATTATTTTCTATGTAGGTGTGAAGGGCTACCCAGCTGTCAGCTGTCCCTCAATATCAATTTTGACATCTCTGCAGCAAAGCACTAAAGAAAAGCAGAAGACATTTCACAAAACCTTAAGACAGAAACTGATGCCAGAGTTTAGCTAGCTATATGCTGCCCAGCACAGCTTTATCAATTGCAGAATCAGTTTCAGTCTCATGGTTTTATGAAATGGCTACTGCCGTAATTTAAGATAAGACTGATTTAGACAGGGATATGCCTGGACAGCTAACATATAAAGGAAAGCCCAATACCTCATCCCCTTTGCAACTATGCTCCATTCTAGAAATTGAGTATTTTAATAACTTTTTTTTAATTCTTTACTTCTCAACAGTTGTACAATCACAGAAATCTACTGCATAGTGTGGAGTGCACTGGGACTTATGCACACCTGACGTTGTTGGTCACTTGCCAGGTGTGGGTAAATACCAGCCCAACCCACATCTTGTTGTGGATCATTAAAGGAAAACTGCATGTTAAAAGTTGAAGTGGGCTGAGCTGGAACAATCTACTTTGGAAGTGTTTGATGCATCGGCAGATGTGAATTCCAGACGGTCATCAGTATTAGAGAACTCACTAAGAGAGGACCTTTCGTTGCTCACCATATGGGATTACATCTATATGGGACTTCTACTTACTGTACGAACTATTTGAGCCCTGTATGTACACAGTATGTTTACTGGAAATGAAATACACCTTTGTGATTACCTGTGGACACTTTTTGGATTTGATTAAACTCGTATGAACATTTGGAACCTAATTAAGTACTTTTTTCCTTTGTTGAATTTTACTTTTATTTGTATTACTCACTACTAAAATGTTAAACTTTGATGAACTTGATAGATTAACTGACAAGCGGTCTGTTCCACTGTCCGTCAGTGATACAGAGGAACAAAGAATACTGGCTGGGTTCAGAACCAATAGGGAATTCAGTGGAACAACATCGACACATTCAATTACCAACCAGTCTGAGTATTTAAAACAAAAAAAAATTTAATTAGAGTGGCATGTGCTCACATTAACACTATATCTTAAACAGAAATGCATACGCATATCTTTGTTGAGGTGAACCTTGGATATGTGGATATGGATCCTGATATTAAATGGGATGGGTAAGAAACAGATGCTCTAAGGACTTTATGCTCCTCATTATAGAAACAATTACTAAAGAACTCCAGAAAACAGACATTGAGATTAACCAATATGATAGAGAAATCAAAAATAAATATACACTTGACAAACTTAAGGAGTATCTAGAGAGGGTTAATATGAATTCGAATGAGTTTGAGGAGGAACTTAGGGCCACAAAATTACAAAAATTTAAAAGAGACCTACATGACTATAAGAACAATCAGGTCTACAATTTTTCAAACAAAAAACAGAGATATACAAAAGTGTACCGATATAATTCGGATTCTGAATCATTGGCTATTAGTTCAGGAAGTGAGTTGGAAGGTGGGGCATCTTTCAGAGGCAGAGGTGTGCATTTTTCTGGACTGGGGGGGTACTGGGGCAGAGCATATCAATGTTGGTGAGGGAAAAGAGGTTACTAATATATGAAAGATGGATAAGTACAAGTACCAGGGGAAGATACACAGGTAACAGGACCCTCCCACCCCGTAGAAGGAGGAACAGGCACTGATACAGGAACAACAGAAAAACAAAAAGAAAAAAGAGGACAGGAGGCACAGATAGAGGGCAGAACAACACGCTCAACACAGATGAAAACAAACTAGTTTATAATATTTCCCAACAAATATTGACAGAATTGGAAGAACAAATCCTCAGTAAAGGCCTCACCTTTTGCCCCAACAGCCAGATTAACGAATTTGAGCTTAAATTAGATTTAAACCGTTTTTTCAGGAAGGTGAGATTAAAATATTTTTGGGGGATGCAAACAGAAAAAGATGTGGAGATTGAAAAACAAAAACAAAAAATAAGGTTACGACAAAGGTTACATCACAAATCGAAATTCATTCCACCCATAACACCTCAGATGATTATGACATATATAGCCCTTGTCAATAAAGATATTGATAAAATACTTAAAGAAGAAAGGAATACTGATAGAAGAAAAAAATGTAACCTTTCAGCAGGTCAATTTTCAGCTTTAAGAAATTTGGAAAATGGCAGGGACATCGTGATCAAACATGCAGATAAGGGAGGGGCAGTGGTGGTGATGGATTATGTACAATATAAGGATATCCGTATGAGTTTACTACAAAATACAGATAATTACTTATTACTAGATAAAGACTCAACACAAACTATTTCAGACCTGGTGAGAACAGTATTTAACATTGCCTTTGAAAATAATGAAATCACAAAATGGGAGAAAGAAGTACTATATAGAAATACACCTAGTAACCCTGTTTTTTTATGTACTGCCTAAAATTCATAACAACTTAAGGGCTCTGCCTGGATGCCCTATTGTGTCAGGGAGTAATTGGATATTGGAAACCCTCTCAATTTTCATAGGCCACCATCTATGACCATATGTAGAACATACACAATCATACATAATAGACTCGACTGATATTATAGTTAAACTTGAACAACTACACGAAACGGAAATGTGATATAACTTTACTGTGTTGAATATAAAAGAACAGTACATATTTTATTTACTGAGTGGTGAGTGGGTCTTTTTTTACCAGTCTGCACACACAAGTTTGTTGGCAACTGATTGGTTCAGACTCCTCCCCGAATAACATATTTTCTTTTTACACTGAAGTGGGCTGAGCTGGAACAATCTACTTTGGAAGTCATCTTGTTATTTCCGTAAATTGCATTTTTTGTTTGTTGTAAAATCGTTTCTTTGGAATGTGGTAGTTCTTGGAGGACTGCCATATCCCACAAGCCACAGCTCAGAGTAGTGTAGGGGATCCAATCTAGAGGTGGGCAGGGAATATGATTACTGCCCATCCCTGATCAGTCCCGACACACCCCAGGGCCTCAATGCTAGTGTTCATGCAGGGGAGGGAGACTGAGGACAGATGACCAGGGATTGTGAATCATGTTTCTGGCACACCCATCCATGAATGCGGAGCAAATATATTTCTTTGGCATTATCCATCCAGCTTTAAGGACTGGGCCCTAAGGGTGTCAGAAACACTCCCTTTTGGTTTGCAGTTCTCACAACCATTGAATTTGCATGAAACCACTCTTGCAAGCATTATAAACCATGACATTATTGGCTAATCGGGACGTTTATTTCTAAACATTCCAAGTACTCTTTTTCCACAACAGGTTTGTCTCATGCAAAAAGTTCTTTTTTTTTTTAATTAGTACTTTATCATTTTTTCCCTTTTTTCTCCCCTATTCCCAGGAACCCAGCACACGGGCATCATGTGTGCACGGAGGTGCATGCACACCCCATGATGCCGGCTCAGCCCCTTCCACCCCTCCCTGTGGTTAGCACCAGAGCTCCCTCCAGTTTGCGCCACCATCCATCCTCCACCGGGTGGTGGCAAATGGCTGGGGAGCCCCAAGTCCCTCCCAGAAGGAGAGAGCTGCCTTGCAGTGGCTCAGTCTCACTCCTCCCCTTCCCCCTCAGCCAACCTCCAACAACCCGGGCTCATTCCTGAACCCGGGTTGCCGTTGCAGTACGAGGTGTGGTGTCCAGTGCCTCAACCCTCAGCACCACTGAGTCAGCACATGCAAACAGTTCTAAAAGTCTGCAGTTCTAAGTTCAATTAGCGTAGTCCATTTCACGACATGGGATTTCTCTAATTTTCTAATAAGTCAAACCGTTTTATTTTAAATTCAAGTTGCAATTTTTAAAAAGTGAAATCTTCAGTATGATTTATAAATAGAATAACAGATGGCTCTTTACCTGTTGCAGAGCTGTAAATTGAAATTTAAGTGTGGCAGCTGAAAAACAGAATTAAAGTTCAGCAAATAGGGAGCAATGTACAACAGATGGCTCTCTGTTACAAAACAAGTAACTCCATCTCAGGATTTCAATGACATCATAAACCTCAAGAGGGAAGCCCGAGAGGTTCATGAAATGACTGAAATCCCGAGATGGAGTTACTTGCTTTGTAACAGAGAGCCATCTGTTGTACATGGCTCCCTATCTGCTGAGCTTTAATTGTTTCTCAGCTGCCACACTTACATTTCAATTAGTGCCAACTATATTATCACTCACTGGCCATGGCTTTCATGCTTCACTTACAGTCATGCACACTGACAGTGTTCCTTCCCCCAGCATAACTGTCAGAGGCACAGCTTCCCCTCCCTCCACAAACCCTGTCCATCCTATCTTAATTTATGTGCTTTAAAAAAAAACACAGAAATGAGGAAGATTCAATCAATGTTGACCACCACACTGACTGCACGTCAATCACCAGTGGGGCCATCTTCCTTCACTCGCATTCACTGAGAGCAACGGTGCATTTTTACCATCCCCCCACACCATGGTCTAGTGTCATTTGTTGCTTTTGAAAAGACACCCTCCATGATGACCCTCTCTGCAGTTCCTGACATTGATTAAATTAGAGGTTTTAAATAGTGATGGGAACACACAGCAAAACTGCATTCTAAATTGTAATAGCACCATTCTGATGTCAGATCATAGATACGTACTGTAGATGTTGACAGCAGATAAGGACCTTCGGCCCACCTAGTCTGCCCATTTTCACACATAAATGTGCTTCTTCAAGCTTGTATAGAACTAGGTTGTCCCCTTCCTCCGACTATCAGGATCTCTTTATGCCTGCCCCATGTGTTCTTAAATCCTGCAATCGATTCTGCCCCACCACCTCTTCCAGCAGGCTGCTCCATTTGTCCACCACACTCTCTGTGACAAAGTACTTCCTCATATTCTCTCTGAACCTTTCTCCCTCCAGCTTCATCCCATGTCCCCTAGTCCTGGAGCATATTTTTCTTTGAGAAATTGTGTTTCCCTGCACCTTGTTCCTCCCTGTGAGGTACATATATGTCTCAATCATACCCCCCCCCCATCTCCCTTCCAGGGAGTACATATTTAAGTCTTTCAGCCTATCCTCATAGGGTTTGAGATTTAATCATTGCACCATCTTGGTTGCCCTCCTCTGAACTGTCCTCACCCCACTTATATCTTTACATAGGTACAGTCTCCAGAGCTGGACACTGTACTTGAGGTGTGGCCTCACTAATTATGTTCTCCTGTTTTCTGCTGGTGATACCCCCTGCATATGCATCCCAGCATCCTGTTTGCTTTTCCTGCTGCCTTGTCACACTGACTCCCTACCTTGAGGTCATCAGAGATGATAACCCCTAGGTCCCTTTCCGGCTTGGAACATTCTATATGCACCCCCCCCCCCCAAGCTGATATGTTCTTCCTGGGGTTTTGTGTCCCATATATATTATCTTACTCTTTTTTTTTTTCATTAAAATCTCAACTGCCACTCTCTTGGCCAGTCCTCAAGCTTCTGCAGATCTCTTCTCATTCTATCCACACACTCCAGCATGTCCACTCTGCTGCAGAGCTTTGTGTCATCAGCGAACTGGCAAATTGGTTTGAGGCTCTCAGCTGCAAGCCTGGAGACCTGGGTTTGAATCCCACAACCCCCACTTGCATACTGTGTGACCCCGAGCAAGTCACTTAACTTCCTTGTGCTCCCAGGTCACACTTGTAAACAAGCTTCAGCTTAGTGTGTCTCTCCTGGTTAAAAAAAAAAATCTCCCTTCTAGGTCCTCTGTAATGTCACTGATAAAGATATTAAAGAGGGATCGATAATATTATGACTTTGTGACATCAGAACTATGTTATTATGACTTATGGAGCCTGCAGATTTTCCATGGAAGAAACACTAACCATGTATTACAATATGTCTGTATATACAGTTCCTGACTGTGTCTCTTATGGTTTAAGAGTTTCTTGTCAAGTCCTTTGTGTGGCAGAACTGCTCAGTTTCACGTCACAATTTTCTCACTCAGAGAATTCAAGAATGCTCTCTTACAACAACAAAAGACAGTAATTGTACATATAAACATACATGTGTGCTGCCAGGGGATTAGCTGACATCATGGAACATGGATAAGCTCTACGGAGCTTAGAATTTTAGAATGTTTAGGCTGTCGTCATGGTGTCGTCTCCAGAGTTCATTGGGTCAGAGAACTGCAAAGTGAAGCTAAGTAGTTTTGATACCCAAAATGCTTAAGAAAAGTTACTCTTACAGCCATTGCACGCAAAATGACTGTACACATCAACATACTATAAATAATTACAATAAATTATGGCATTTTAATTTTAAATAAAAGTGTTCTATTTTTCCCAAAATACACAGTGATGCCCCTTGTAAGGAAAATGGACAATTCTATCAGAATTTAGATCTCTGGACAGCTGAAGCTGTTACCATGACACTGCACTGTTCTCACAATAAGATGTCTTGGATAAAAGTAAGTTTGTTGAAGCAAAGGAATATTATTCAAACAAACATTTTTAAGACAACTTAAGTCAAGGGATGATTTCACTACACTTTTGCAAGTTCTCTCACTTGTATATTTGTTTCTGTATGTGGTTATGTGCAAAACCTCTGCATTGTGTTATCTACCCTACTCAGAGACAACAGGACTGCATAACCTCCAACATGGCAATGGTAAATGTCCATTTTCCATTTGCATGAGGTTGATTTTAGTGCATTTATTTATCTGGAATTAACTACAATGTTTACGTATTGAATACAGCTATAAATGTCTATAAAGTAGCACATGTTGACACAGCATACTTGTTGATTCCTGCTTATGAAGTCAGGGAAGGGAGGACTGAGAGATCCAGAGTCTCTTACAACCTTAAATTACTATGTCACTCTAGGTGATACTAACCTTTTTCTTAGTCAAGCTGTTTATCCTTTGCCCTCCACAGGGGTGCTGGAAGCAGCGCCATCCCCTCTGTGAGCTAGGAAGCGCTGCCCCCTGCAGTACTATTTCTAAGCCCTAGCCACCTGCACATCCTGAATCTGCTTTGGAATCTTAGTAGCCAGCAGGGCAGCACATTGAGACATTGGGGTAGCCTCAATAGCGACAACTGTTAAAAGCTGTCACATTTAGACAGTCTATTACCAACATGGGCTTTTCCACTTGTACTGTGTACCCTCAAACTGGATAGCAACCCCCCCCCAAAAAAAACTGCTAAACTAGTACCAAAGTGCCAATCAAATAACCCATTCAGCAGGACCACCTGATGGCCCAGATGAAGCGCTACGTACCTCCCTCATAGAGACCCACGTTCCGGAGTGGACTCACAGAGCCAGGTCAGGCAGTCAAGGGGCTGGGGTAGCACTGCAATGTGGCAGCACTCCCAGCCAGCGGAGGGAGATGCTCTAGTTCTGGTGCTGTAGGGCCCCAGTAATAAGCTGAGGGAGCTTATCTTCCCCTGCAGAGCATCACTATGTGCACTCAAGGGGTGTGCATGGGGGAAGCATGTCCTGTGCCAGGCACCACGGAGCAGGATGATATGGGAGAAAATAAGAAAAAAAAATATGTGCACTAGTCGCTGTATATGACAGCTCCAGTTCCCTCAGATCCCACACCATATGGATCCCTGCCAGCACAACAGCAAGAGGAGTTGCGGATGGGAATGGGGGACCAAGAAATGCCCGGAAGCAGACATTGGTGGAAAACCATGGGCCAAAAAGCTTTATTGCAAAAAAAAAAGATAAAAATCAACTTGGGATGGCAGATCACCTCAAGCAATGCAGTGATACACACGTGAATGTCCCTATAAGCTGGCTAAGCTTTACATTGCAAAGTCTGTTAACCCCATCATTACACAGACACATGCAAACAGAATTTGACAGCAGATAAGGACCACTTGGGCTACCCAGTCTGCCTATTTTTCTCTACCTATATTATTACCACAGACTTACTTGCACTACAGCTCTTTCTCTCTCCCACCTTTCTTTCCACTATGATTTCTTTGTGCCTATACCACGCATTCTTGAATCCCACCACTGTTTTCACCCCCGTCACCTCCACTGGAAGGCTATTACAGGAATTCACCACTCTTTCTGTGAAGAAGTACTTCCTCCCATCTTTTCTGAATCTACCCCCCACACACACACAGCTTCATAGCATGTCCCCTTGTTCTTGAGCACTTTTTTCTGAAAAATACTTCTCTACTGAACTTTATTTACCTTGTAAGGTGTTTAAAGGTCTCAATTATATCCTCCTTCTCCTTCCTCTCTTCTAGGGTGTACATATTCAGGTTCTTTAGTCTCTCTCCTCATAAGGCTTTTGATAAGACCCTGCACCATTTTAGTTGCTCTCCTCTAGACCGCCTCCACTCTCTGTATGTCCCCCTAGAGATGTGATCTCCAGAACTAAACACAGTTCTCTAGGTGGGGTTTTACTCATGATCTATACAGAGGCAACGCTACCTCCCTCTTTCTGCTGGTGATACCCCTCCCAATGCACTCCAGCATCCCACCAGCCCTCCAGATTGCCTTGTCACACTGCCTGGCCACCTTTAGGTCATCAGATATGATTATCCCCCAGTCTCTTTCCTGCTTGGTAGTCACCAATACCACACCACACATTTTATACTCTGCCTCTGGGTTTCTGTGCCCTAAGTGCATTATTTTGCACTTTTACGCATTGAAACCCAGTTGCCATACCCTTGACTACTCATCTAGTTTTCTCAGGTCTCTGTTCATCCTTTCCACCCTCCCTGGAGTGTCCATCCTATTGCAGATGTTGGTGTAATCCACAAAGAGGCAGACCTTTCCCGCCAGCTCCTCTCCAATATCACTTATAAAGACATTAAAGAGGACCAGTCCCAGCACTGACCCCGGAGGCATCTCACTGGTCACCCTCCCTTCTCAGAATGTTTACCACCACCCTCTCCTCTGTCACCTATCCCTAACCAATTTCTTATCCAGTTCACCACCTTTGGACCCACTCTAAGCTACCTAGTTCCTCATAGTCTAGTGGACCCCCTCCCTCCGATCAGCCCAGTTCCTAAGTAAATCAACATTCCCTGGTGTCTAGTGGACCCCTCCCCCCAGGTTGCCTTTTTTCCAAGTTCCCAAGTATGAAGTATGTCAATGTTCCCTGGTGGAGGTAGCATCTCCTCAAACCAACTGTCAATGACACTCCTCTGAGTGACACTCCTAACAGTCCACCCATTGAAGATCCCCTTGACACTGATCGGCCCTGTCCTCCACTCAGCTCATCAGCCAGACACTGACCTGAAAAAAGCATGGCTGACTTTCTACATCACTCGTTATCATGCCCTGTGCAGGTCAGACAGAGGCTAGCCAAGGAGGTGAGGGAGCACTGTGCTGGTCACCATCACTAACTGCATGATCAATTACTGGGGTGAGGGTGTGTGTGAGAGGGATGGGGTCCTTAGCAGATGGACAGGGGAGATGTCACTCAGATGGCGAGGTTGGTGTGGGGAGGTGCTAGCCCACCAGAGGACTCTGACATACTCAGGAACTGGGGCAATTGGGGGAGGGGGTCCACTAGACACCAGGGAATGTTGATTTACTTAGGAACTGGGGTGGTTGGGGAGGTCCACTAGATACCAGAGAATTTGGAATACACTGATGACGGGGCAATCGGGGGTAGAGGGATCTACTAGACTACCAGGGAATTCAGAATGCACATATGGCAGGGGGAAACTTTAGGAGAGATGTGAGGAAGTACAGTACTTCTTCACTGAAAGAGTGGTTGATGCCTGGAACAGTCTTTCAGTGGAGGCAGTGGGGCACAAACAGTGGTGGACTTCAAGCATGCATAAGATAAGCACAGGGGAATTTTAGCTGGAAAGTGGAGGTGGGGACAGAGCCGGAGATCATATAAGAGCTGCAGTAACAGTATAGTCAGGGACAAATGGACAGACTGGGTGGCCCAAGTGGTATGTATCTGTCATCAAATTCTATGTTTCTATCTTTCTGTGACTGGGGTAATCGGGGGGGTTCTACTTGACAATGGGGCAGTCTGCTGCAGTACAGTCACCCCACCTTTGGGTGGGGTGGATGCACAGCTTTAGCGTTTCATTAAGGTTAGGTTTTGGTAGCATTAACAGCATCATGCTGGAGGCTTTGTAGTGCATCTGAAACCTTTCAAATATACCCCTGTCCCATGAACAGGAGTTTTTCCTCATTACCATAGGTGAAGCAGTATCCTTAATGGAATCATGATGCCAGCCAGGTTAGTGAAGCACTCCGTGGGCCTCTGAATATGGCCCTGCCCAGAGCACCTGTGCTAATCCAGGTTAGCATGGTACTAACCAAATTAACCTTGTGAATATCAGGACCCTAGGGTGTGTACAAAATGCTAGTTACTACTGCTTCCCATAGTTTATTTTTACAATTATGCATTTTGCAAATACCCTCCATCTCCCAACGACAAACGTCTTTTTCAGCAAAGGCACACAAACCCAAACACTCCCACCCAGCACTGAAACAGCCACAGCCTCAAGCTCATAGATTGTTTAAATAAACAACTTAGTCAGTTGATTCTGCCTTTTATAAAACTTTTTGACGGTAAAAGAAGCTGCTCAAAAGCCCTACGTTTTACTTCTGCCTGCTGCTCACTGGTTGAAACAGAGTGTAATGTGATCAAGTGACATAAGGGGCTTTTACACTACTGAATCTACACCAGTGCCAGTGGTGCAGATCAGTTGCACCAGTGCAGATCCGGCAGTATAAAGAGCTGCCAGAGCGTTGCAAGCAGTTCTGTTGTGCCAAAACCCGTTTCCTGGTTTGTTGGAAATGCAAAGTGGAGTGCACCTGTGCAGGCATTTTTTGCAAGCATGTAAAAATGCTGCTTTGCTTGTACTGGTGCATTCCTATTCACTCCCTCCACTGGAAATGCCTGCAAAACATGTGAAGGCCACTGTAAAAAAAAAAAAAAAGGGCGGCAGTGCAGGCGGAGCGGAGCAAGCCAATTCAAGATGACTACTCTACGTGAGGGTAATGTATAAGCAGCGATAGATTGCATTAAGGTGCAATTACACTACCTGATCTACACCATTGACAGCGGTGCAGATGAGCTGCACCTGTGCAGATTTGGTAGTTTAAACAGCTTTGGGAGCATTGTAGATCATTCCATTGCAGTGTGGAGAAAACAGAGTTTTGGTGGTGAGTTGTACCAGTGCAGGTGTTTTTTGCTAGCATGTAAACACTCTGCTCCACCTGTAATGGTGAGCTTTGTGATACCTCTGCACCCAAAACATTATCCCCTTTATACAGTACTGAGCCAACACCCCCACCCCAACCCAGGCAGAAATACTGATTGCAATGCAGGAAATTCAGTCAACATCAGAACTGACCCTGTAGCAATCTGAGGCAGCTGCATGTAAATGCCAGGCAACAGCATTTCAAGAGGAGTGGCAGCAGCTGGTGCAGATGTGAGAGCAGAATAAGGGGTGCTAGCTGCACATTAGAGCAGGCTTGATAGACCACTAGGCCTTTATCTGCTGGCACATTTCGTATGTGCAGTATGTGTAAATGGGCCTTTAGGAAAAAGGATAGATGAACCAGATAAGGTACTAATTGAAACAATCTTTGTGGTTGTAGATGTCTTAGTGTTGGG
The DNA here is from genome assembly GCA_016271365.2 of Neoceratodus forsteri. Classification (NCBI taxonomy): domain Eukaryota; kingdom Metazoa; phylum Chordata; order Ceratodontiformes; family Ceratodontidae; genus Neoceratodus; species Neoceratodus forsteri. Next base: position 463,843,786 of record JADMNL010000022.1, on the reverse strand, counting down.
TGCGGGTGACTGGTTTGTGTGTTTTAGCAAAAATCGATGTTTGTCAATCAGTGAGGGGGAGAGAAGACAACAGAATGCAAACAGCATGAAGGATTTTTGAAAACTCCAACATTCTAAAACTCTCGGTATACATGTGCGCAACATTATTTAAAGTAACAGTATTTGTTAGTAACCATGTAGCTTTTTCACCAATAATGTTCGTTTAGCAAAAATATCAAGATATACATTTTCTTGTTTTCTTTCATTCCTGAACCAAGATATGGGATTCTGAAGTGTTTAAAAGTTCCCATTCCTGTGCTTTGCCCGCCATGAAGAAATAGAATATCTTGGAACAGTGTCGTACTGTTTACCGTCAAAAACATAGTAGCACCATCCTAATACATCCTCAGTATGAATGTAGCATGCACAGTCAACAGGCAACTTCAGCAGAAGAGATTTTAAAAAAATAGATGTGGCAGACATCTTTAATGTCATGAGTCATTAATTATAGAATTAGCTATAAAAGCAGTCCTAACAATATCTGAGAGAATTAACAATACACTGAGCATGAATCTTAGGATGTCTGAAATACATTTTTTTGCCAACTAATGAACAGTGCTGCTTTAAGTAATAAGCCACAATGGGGTGGGGTTACTACTCATGAACTGAATACCCAGGTGCATTGTGAGGCATTTGAAAAAAAATCACACACTGTAGTAATGTTGTTTCTTCTCAAGGATCCATCACTATGTTTACACTTAGTATTATCCTCTGGTCGGAGTATGAAGTCCTAGAGATTGAACTTTATGCTAATGATTGAACTTAGAATACAAGTTCAAACTCTGCAGTATGGTAACGAGCCCCCTAGTTTCCAGACATCACCTTAAGGAAAGGAACCGATTCCCATGTGAACTTATTTTCATGTTCTGGAAGGGAAGGCAGGGTTAAGGAGTGTAAACATAGTGAGGATCATGAGAAGAAACAACATTACTACGGCAAGTAGTTTTTTCTTCTAACCCTAGGAATCTCTAACTGGATGTTTACACTTAGCAGACTCTACAGCGGCACCTTAGGAGGCTGAATCCAGAAACTACTTAGGAAAAAGGTTCTGCAAGACATCAGTCTCAAAGCTAGTATCCCTGCTGGACTGTATGTTCAGACAACAGTGCTTTGTGAAGGTGTACACTGTTTTCCAGTTAGCTGCTTTGCAAATGTCCATCAGTGTGATGTCTCGTGTGGATAGAAACACAGAAACTTAGACAATGACAGTAGAAAAAGACAAATGATCCATCCAGTCTGCCCATGGTTCCCTATATAACCTTGAGACCTACTGTACATACAGCATTCTAGCACTCCCTATTCATCCCCTTTTCCCCCTCCCTGTTACTGTCACCCTAAGTAACCACTGTACCCTTCACTCTGTCCCAACTGTGCTTGAAACCATTAATGTTTTTTGCAATCACCACCTTGGCTGTTAGACTGTTCTGTGGTTTCACCACCCTTTCTGTAAAATAATACTTTTTCATATCCCTCTTGAACCTCCATCCTGTCAGTTTCCACTCATGCCCTCATGACCTCAAACTGTTACTTATGCTAAATAAGTCCCCTCAAATTACCTTGTTTATTTCTTTCAGGAACTTGAACATCTGTGTCATATCTCCCCTCTCCCATCTGGTCTCCAATGAGTATGCTGGAAGCCTTGAGATGATTCTTGTTAGACCTGCCCTGTTGGCCCAGCATCATCTTTGTCACCACTCACTGCAGCATCTCCAGTCTGTCCTTATCTTTCCTGAGGTGAGGGCTCCAGAACTGGGCACATTACTCCAGGTGTGGCCTCACGAAAGATCTATATACAGGTAATATTACCTTCTTTCTTCTGATGTCGGTATCTCTCCTTATACATCCCAGCATCCTATTTGCCTTATGATAGGACTTGTTACACTGGATTAACTGTTTGAGGGAGTCGTTAATGATAAATCCCAAGTCCTGTCTTACCCCACCAATATGTACTCAGGGTTCTTTCTCCCTAGGTGCATACCAGTGACCTAGCTTCAGAAGCAAGCCTGAGCCTGCACGGGACAGAGTGCTACCATTAAACCATTGGTCGGCCCTGACCCAGGCACCTTAAACAAAGCTCATGGCAGTCTGCCTTTGCTAGGGGCTGAAAACACTGATTACAATTTTTAAAGCCTGTTGATGCTTTATGTTTCCAGGTCTGTCAGACGTGCCAATTTATGAAGAACTGTGAGTAAACTCTTTTGGTTCCAAGAAAATGTTATCTACTCCAGAGCCTGTATATCCAAAAACAGCTCTAGGACTAATAAAAATGTGTCAAAGTTCAAATGTGGTTCCTTAAACAGGAACTAATTAATTAAGCTCAAAGGGTGCTATACTAAAATGGAAAGTGAAAGGAGTATGGTTCCTGGTGGAACCACAATGACAAAAAGTGAAACCACCTGTTAGAAAACCCAATTAAGTGGTTTCTAGCCAGAATTTAGTGACAAAAAGTGAAAATACATAGGTTAACAGTCTGGGATAATAGTCCTGGGAACTGATCGGGAACCGGAGAAACTGCAAAACCTAAAAATAACACCCTAACACAGCGTATCGAAGAATTAACTATTACACTCAATTAAACTTCTTTGAAAACAAGAAAAACATCAGGAGACCAGAAAAACTGAAGCTGACTGCTCTCTTCAGGCAGAGATCATATATCTAGGTGGGTTAACTTGGGGGGCATGAAGTTAAACATGGATAAATGCAAAATTATGCACCTGGGTAAGATAAATCAAAGGTATACCTGCATGCTGTGTGGGAGAAACTTATGTATCACTGATAATGAACAAGACCTAGGTGTTAATATCTCTCAAGACTTTAATGTCGCTACCCAGGTAAATACTACTATAACTAAAACCAATAAAGTAATATAGGCAATTAAGAGAAATATTGTATCTAGAGGCGAGAAAGTCCTAATACCACTGTGTAGGGCTTATGTACATCCTCATCTTGAATATGCATCCCAGCTTTGGTGTCCCTCAAAAAACAAAGAGACAGAATTAATCATGAAAAAATGCAGAGGAAACTCATTAAAAGCATTCATGGAATGAGGGACAGAACATATGAAGAATGTTTACAGGATTTAAATCTCATGTCGGAGCTTATTGTGTTTATAACCATAGTATAAAAACAAAAAGTGTAAAGCAGTGCTGTTCCTGTTCCTGAACTGCACTGCTTTGGAACATTCTCCACCAGTCCAGAAGCAGGATCTTCCCTACTCATTTTATAAACTCTACAGCTCAAATTAAAAGTTGCCAATTTCAGTGTACAGTATAATCAAACCTAACCGCCATTTATATAATAATTAACATGGCATTGTTTTGTTGTACTTATTTATCATTTTTGAGAAGGAAGACATACAGAGCTAGCAGCTCATTTCAAGGTGAGCCCTGACTCCTGAGGAAAGGGGGGAATTCATAACAATATAGACGAAGCACATATAGGGAACCATAGATCAACATACTGTACTACAGAGATACAAACAAATACTGGTAGTAAAAGGCAGCAAGGGTAAAATAAACAGCAGTGCTGGTGAACAAACAGGAGTCAAATGGCAAATGTGCAAACAAACATCTGAAGTATTCTCTGACTGTCAGATAAAAACATTGAGACAAGCAACATATGGAGAAATAGTCTAAATCATTTAGGTGCAATTACCTAATTTATAAATCTATTTGCCTGGGTTACTGTAAAGAGGTATACAAGTATTCCAATAGCCAATCTAAAGCATTTTGCCATATTTATTTAAAATGTATGTTTTCCCCTTTCAACATTTCAATCTACTTTCCATATGTACTGTAGGAGGACTTTGCTGTTTCTGGATATTTGCATAAAATGACTCTATCCATCCATGCCAATGAGATTTCAGTGATAGGAATTCAGCCATCACAATGGCAGAGCTAACAGTTTCTTTGAATTTAGAGCTATCAGCTTCTTTGTATTTTTTAAAATAAGAAATGAGGTATAGTTTGTACACTTACACACCATCTACAGTGAAAATAAGGAGGGGGTGCAGGGAGGGAAGCACAGCCTCCTAAATATCATTGAATGTCTTAGTCTCACACTATTATCTGCAAATCTCAGCTTCCATTTTGAATTTGTTTTGGTATCACTTTCTGCAGTTCTTACCTCTTTCCAGTAGGGAAAGATATACCTGTAATTATTTTCACATCTAGAGCAGAGGTTACCATATATATATATTTTTTAAATGGGTAGGCTTAAATCAAGATATGAAATTATACCTAAGATAAACTGCTTATTGTATGGTCTTTAGGCATTAATATAATGATAATAAGTATGCTAATAATTTTGTACCAAAGATGATCTCTGGTCAAGAGTATAAAACTCATATTGCAACAGAAATATGGTTATAAAACATACTTAATATGTATCTTGCATGGCATTTTGTTCTTTATTATCAACAGCAACTACATCAACACTGGATCTTTGCCCCTTACAGTTTTCTTACAGTTAAGGCATATTATGAAACTTACGTCATAATCCCCTACTTATGACACCACAGTGTGTTCCTACAGAAAATGTCAATGATGTCACAAGCAGCATTACCACTTCAGTGCCTGAATAAGTCTTCACTCCAGAAAAAAATGTAAAGGATTAAGCTTTTGTTTTCCTGTAAATACGAAGTAGTGAAGAATGTGGTGACTTGAAAAATTCAAGGCTATTTTTGAATGCAGTGCTGTTGAATTCTGTGAATCTTAACTGGCCCAAACTCTTCTCTTTAAAATGCTGATGTTTGCTGTAGCCCTAGCACACCCCAAAAGAAGTAAGCTTTACATAATAGCCAAAATGCCTGGTGGCAGTAGATGTTTAGTAGTACCTTTTCAGCCTTCACCAAGGCCACTTCTGCATTTCTGACTTCTATTCTCAGGCGGTGGATGATGTCAGAATTCAGCCTCATCTTGTCCTGCGATGCCTGATAGTAAGCCTTCCTGTCTTGCTCTACAATGAATGCCAGATGCAGTTATAAAGCATGTCATCATTCTTAACCAATCAGGGTTGTTTATGGCTAAACATTCCAGGTACTCTTATAACCATAAGAGAGAGTGTTTCATACAAACGGTCGAAAACGTTTAACATTCTAAATTTATTTGGTATAGTACCTTTGGGGTTTCGTACAATTTTCTTCAAAGTAAAATATACTAATTTTATATGCTTCATTAAAAAAAACCGAACTCTTCAGCGTGATTTTATATGTATAGTTCTCATGCCACTTAAGAGTTTCTTCTCTAGCCCTTTGTGTGCCAGAACTGCTCAGCTTCTCTTTGCTGTTCTCTTACCCCAAAAACTCAAGAATGCACTTTAGCAACTACAAGAGGCACAGACACTATACATATAAACTTATAAATTAGACCAACGAGAATCAGTTTTGTTAGTGGCCATCAAATGGGGCGTCAGACAAGGATGGTTAAGCCTTGGACACAGAAAACGGTGAAGTTTCATGTTATCATTTTCTAACTGAAACAAAGTAAAACGGGCCCACTTGGTGTTGCAGCGGCAGCATGCTGCATTGCTACCTGCATGACAGGGGCTCCCACGTAAAAACTCCATTCTGCTGGAGGCTGAGCAAATAATGACAGAGTCAAGGTGCTCAGCTGTCAGAAAGGGAGGGTGTCATATGGCATTCATGTACCCCCGCAGGCCAACCATAGGAGGCATTGGAATGAACTGTGAAGGCAGCCCTTGCCCAACCTCCCAACTGGAGTAAAGATGCAGCTGTTGCAACCCTAACTGTTGGAATAGGTGGCAGGAGGGGCATGGAGGGAAAAAAGTAATAATAATACAATATGTAAAGAGGTAAAGAAGCAACTGTTGCAACCCCAGTCAAGGTACAGAGGGATGGGAGATGGGGGTGGGAGGCATTGGGGGAAAAAAAGGGCAAAAATAATAATATAAAATATAATATGCACCTTTCAAAGAGCACATAATGTCCAAAGCATGAAAACAGAACAAATAAAATGTACCCCTTGATTAAGAAGCACAGTTAAAAAACAAACAAACAGTGGAATATTGGGGTAAATTTCCTTTTTTTGCAATCACAGAAGTCAGAACCACTACACAGCTAATATAATTGTACTGACAACTTTTTTTAGCATGGACTGCTATGTTAGTAGTGCAGTTCCAATTTCAATGTGCCTGATCATGAGTCAACTATACTTTATAAGAAGACAGAGAAAAAATGCTGTTTATTCACCTTGTAGCAATATTTTGGAGCGCATCTCCTTGATCTGTTCATGGATGTTCCACTTGATGTATTTCATTTTGGGACCTTCTAGTTTTTTTTCTCTGCAGGTTCAGTACTTCCTTTTCCAGGATTGGGTGCCCTTCTCCCTTCAGACCCTCATCCTTCCTTCTGAGTTTATGGAAGCTCTGGCACTGCCCTTTTCTGGAGACCCTTTCTATACAGAAAGACATGCTTGTGAAGTCATCATTGTCTTTTATGAAGTAATTCTAGCCCTTTATGAAGTCATCCCTTAATTCTGCATTCCAGCTACATTACCTTGATATGTCTATAGCTCAGCATTTTAATCAGCTTGGCCAAAAAGCAAGACTTGCAGAAAGAGACTCAATGGACCTTTCTTACATGCAGAAAATTCTGGCTACCCAGTTTCACACAATTCCTCTGAAGGGAATGAAGGTCTTAGAATAGCAAATGGGCTAAAGAAATTTTCAGAAATTTTAGGATGTTTTGATTTTTTTCAACAATGTTCCCTTGGCCCTTTGAATTTTTTTTTTTCATTTTTCCCTTTACTTACAAAATGCTCTTTAGTTTTATACCTTTATACTTGACACACTGTTTATCCATCCAAAACTTAGTACTTGTAATTACATTTCTTTTGTAAAGTGTGTGTACCATTCTGATACCAGGAAAAACGCATTGACTACAAACTCTGCACTCTGCCTACAGTGCTACACACATTACTGGAAGCACACCCAATGCCCTATGTAATACTGAAAAAGAGAACACAAATATTGGTAGCTTCACCTTGGTGTGCTGGGGTGGAGGTGGTGTATATGTTGTTATATTAAGTGCTGTTTTTTTCCTGGTAATTTCTGGCTGTTTCTACCGTTGTCAATCATTATCTCTATACTGGTTTTATAGATAGTTACTGTATGTGATTGATGGGTTTCAGCAGCTGTCCTTCCACCTTTGCTGTGAAGTCTGTTTAGAAACAGCCTAGTTTCATAGTTTGTGTGTTGAAAGACAGGTTTAAATGTCATTGAAATTTGTGGATGTTCTCTTCTTCTCTTATATGTAAATTACATTTGTACGTCTGTTTACTTACTGAATGCACATAAACTTAAGAGCTCTACAGGTTGAGAGGGCGCCATGTTTTACCTAGAAACTTGTATGAGTGGGTATAAAAGCAAGCAATAATACCCAACAGGGTGGGCTATATTGGGCAATACCAGACCTCCCAGCGGCATAATGAGGCCTGATGCCATAGGCGGAGGGCTTTATAGCCCCTGGAAGGTCCGGTATTTCCCATATTATCCATCCTGGAGGGTATTGTTGTGCTTAGAAAATGGGCTACATATATCATTTTTTATTGAATTATGAAAAAAAAGTAATGTTATAAAAAATGATTACTATTGAATGTTTATCCCTTGTTTGGTAAACTAGTCCCTCTACTGCTGGCATTTTGTAGTAGAGGGTACTGTTGGTATAACTGCCAGTAAAGAGTGCTGATGGTTTTCAAAACCTGCTTGTTTCTAGTAAGATCCTGGACGTTCTCACCCCAGCCCCAGCAGTGGCCTCAGTAAAAATTTTTTTTTTTTTTGATGGTTTGGTGGGTTGAGCAACCCCAAGCAATTCTGGAATCATATCAATGACCTGATCAAGGGCAGCAAAAAGCCTGAGTCCTGTCCCCATGGAGATTAACGGTCAGCTCACAACTGACCCTTCTCAAATATCGGCTGACCTTAACAGGCACTTCTCAGACCTTGAGGCCTACAAGACCTGCCTGTGTCCCCAGACTCTCCCCCCCACCTCAGATGAACCACCTCACATGGAAGGAACCCTATTTCACCTGAGACTGGCTAAACGCACTGAAGTACTAAACCTCCTAAGAAACCTGAAACCGAAAGGGTCAGAGAGACCCAACGGTATCAACCTTCGGCTACTCAAGGCAAGAGCTACCTCCTCAGCCTGGCCTATAACCATGCTCCTCAATTGATCACTGAGGGAAGGAGCAGTCCCTGACCCATGAAAACATGCCAGTGTTGTCCCTATTCACAAAGGGGGGGCTCAGGGAAAAACTCAAAAAACTACAGGCCCATCTCCCTCATCTGCTCACCTGCTAAGGTGCAAGAAAGAGTCATCTACAATCAACTCAGGGACTACCTGGAAGCTCATAAGCTCCTTGCCCCCTCCCAACATGGATTTAGAACAAACCATGGTACTGACACTGCCTTCATTAACTTCACGGATGAAGTTCTCAGGGCAACGGACAAAGGGATACCCACTGGTGCAGTCTTTATAGACTTATCCAAGGTGTTCGACCTCGTCGACCACAACTTGCTGCTACAGAAGCTGCAAAATATAGGCTTAGACAATCATGCCCTGAAGTGTTTTGGGAGCTACTTATCAGGCAGGGCACAGAGGGTCTCATGGAAAGGGACCATGTCTGACCCACTACCCCTAAACCAGGGTGTATCTCAGGGCTCAATTCTAGGCCCCCTCCTGTTTTCCTTGTTTACCAATGACCTGCGTACCCAGTGCGGGGAGAGTTCGGTTGTGCAGTACACTGATGATACTGTCATCTTCTGACCCCTGCGTGACGTGGTTGCCCTAGGCCCTCTACTCCAAAAGGATCTCACTTCACTAGAGACTTGGCTATGTAAGAACAGAATGGTACTAAATGCCAACAAGACCAAGGCAATGCTATTCGGGCCAAGATCCCAGGGATTTGACAGGTCCCCATCCCTCTCCTTAACCTCACTCTCTGGTAAAGCCATTAACGTAGTCCCCTCCCTTAAATACTTAGGCCTCATGTTGGATCAGAATATCACATACAAGGAACACATGGACCGGGTCACCAGGACCCTACATCAGAAACTTGACACCCTGTACTGACTCAGGGACCAACTCATCCTTGAAGCCAGGCTCTCCATAGCTACCAGCGTCCTTCTACCCAACCTGACTTTTGCAGCCCCTATTATACAGGGCATGGCTAAACAAGAGATTACCAGGATGCAAACCCTATATAATAAAATAGCTCATTTTGCAACCTTAGACCACCCGAGATGTCACCACTGTGACACTTTGGCCCACATTGGTCACCCGCCTCCAACACCCCTTGCTTGTCCAGGCCTACAAGCTTCTCAAACCCCACACTCTGCCAGGCATTGCCGGGACCATAACCCTTAAACACAACCCAAGGAACCTAAGGACCTCAGATAGAATGGTATTAGAAGTCCCTAGGGTAAGGACAAACGCTGGTGGAAGATCCTTTTCCTCCCAAGCAGCCTGCCAATGGAACAAGCTCCCTCCCCAGGTCCAGGCCTCCTCCTCACTCATGAACTTCCACACCAGGCTTAAGTACCATCTGCTGACCTCAAGCGCATGCCACTGCCATGGCACTTAAAGCTCCTAAGGTACTCCCCTCCTCTCCAACTCCCGTCTCCTAGCTTAACCTTCCTACTACCTTCCTTATACAGACTGCTCACCAGAGGCCATATGTAACCCCTGAATAAACTATATGCAAAGTACTACCAATTGCTTACATGTCATGATGACAACCATGCCTGTACCCATGCCTGCATCCACTGCTTTTCTTTTACCATGCCTGTAAGACATGCCTGTATCCACTGCTTTTCTTTTACCATGCCTGTAACCATGCCTGTATCCACTATTTTTCTTTACTGTAACCACCTCATGATGTAACTCACAATGCCTCAAATGTTCCTTATGTCCTTGTTCATTCTTATAACTTGTGTTGTTATCCCGGGTCACCCCTGAAAAAGGGACCTTTGGGGCTCAGTGGGCCTACCTGGTCACCAAAATTTAATAAATAAATAAATAAATGTGCTGGAAATGGAAATGGCTGAGCAGTGAGCAGTTTAAGTATCAGGAATGCAGAGCAAGTAGTGCTAGTGCCAACGCCATTAAAGTAAGGTAAGAACTACACATGGGCACAGTAGCACTGGGGCAATAGTGGACTGTAGTGGATATGGTGATATCCCATACTCTTGTGAACTGTGCCCAGATGGTATGGCAGTTAAGTGTCTCAGCCACAAAGAATGGGACCCCTTAGTGCTACACGCTACAGTCTGGGTAGGAGCCAAGTCTACGCATGGGACTGGAATGCATAACATCTCAGAGGAGGCTATGCAACAAGCTAGGCAATGCAGACATCTATATCCAGCCCATTTTTAATCCATTGATGTTTTTGTGTTCTGGTGAGCTGGACTTGATGTGAGTTGGGCTGTTCTGGAGTAGTGCTACGCATGCAACGTGCTAGCGCTACCAGTTTCTGTTATCAAAGCAGTTTTTTTTGTTTCACAGAGGAAAAATGAGAAAGTCGGTCACTGTGTGGCGAATTTTTAACACTGCTTGGGTTATTTGGGCCAGTTAGTTGAGAAATGGAGTTTGTAATCATTGGCTTTGGTGGAGGAGGCACTCGCTGAATGGGGGGGAATTGATTTTTCTGAAGAAAAAAATGGCAGCGTAGTTTGTAGCAGGCAAAACAGTCGCACAGATTTGGGCATTTACTGGATGGTGTCATGTTTCTGGAGTGAGTGTGTGTGGTGGGGGGACCTCTCACCCTCTCGCTAACCAATGGAAAAAAATGGCGCCACTTTGAAATTGTGTCCCCAGTGTTTCAACCAATGATGAAGCAGACTGGGCACAAGGATACTTGGCTGGACATGAGGCAGGTTTGAGCTGGAACCTTTTATTTGGTGGGCATCTATTGAAAGTTAATGTACCCCTGTGGAAGCTGTACCAGCCAATCAGATGCCTCCAAATAAAACTGGCTAAGAAAACTCAGGCAATCTGATTGGTCCATGCTTCACCAGGACTGCATGAGTCAGATCTTATTACCTCATCACACTGTTCATATCCCTATGCTATTTAAAATATTACTTTTTTTAACAGCACATTGGAAAACTAAATGTTCTTCTTCTGCAGCATAATCCATTTTTACTCCTCAAGCCTCCTAAAATTAAAAGCCCTCCAGGAATTTATACCTCCACTCCTCCCAAAAATAAAATTCCCATGTTTTCTGAAATATTGTTCTGCTCAGACCCTCCAGAATTTGAATCCCTATACCTCTCCCACAATTTACATCTCTCCCAAATTGTTCTCCCCACATTCCTCCTAAAATATGTATCCCACATCCCTTCCAAAAATTGATATCTCTGCAACTCTCCCAAAATTTGCACACCATACCACTTCTACACATTTTGCTCCATCTTTTCCTGAAATGTTTTTGACCCTGCTCTCCTGAAATTTGTGCTCAAATACTCTTCCTGAAATGTGTTCTCCAAGCCCTTCCCCAAATCAGCACTGCTCTCAATATACTGGATCCAGTACCCTTCCAAAAGTTTACATCCTGACACCTTCCATAAAGGTTTCAGCTGCCACACATTCTCTGAAATTTGAATCCCTCTCAAAACTTGCTCCACAGAGACATTTTAAAATGTTCACTCCTACACTCTCCATAACATTTGCTGCACTGCACCCTTCCTAAAAAAATGCAGCTCTCCAAAAATATGTGCCAGGCTTGGAGATGTAGAGACTGGAAGTTCAGATGCAATAGCTGTTCCTGTTAATAGGTTCCTGTAATAGTTCCTGTTAATCATAGCAAAAGTGCCACTGAACCCTGACCCACAATCTGCTGTAGGAGGTGGTATCATATCTGTTATGTTCAACCAGTGACTATTAGAAATATTTGACATGTGTTGGGGAGAGGAGCACTGTGGAGTCCAAGCTGAGGGGCAGCAAAATCTCACAGCTCTCTTGGTCAAGCTGAAAACTGTTGAATTTCAACCTGTTGGACCCAAAGTATTGTGGAAATTCCATCAGATTTGAAAAGAGCACCCCTAAAAACATACAGTGGGTAACCCTCATAAGGATAAAGGAGGAGAAATGGGTGGAAAATCTGGCAGGACCACTCAACCCTTGAAGACGAATTTGACTGCGCAGGCCACAGCTGCTACTGACACTGAAGATACCATGTAGTCTATCAGACTTGAGATACAGAGATTGAGTTCAGCAGTTTCTGATCTAAGCACAAAAACGGATTCTTTTGGCACTCGTCTGACTGTGGTTGAAACGACGGTGGACCAGTTAAAAATTTGAATAAGTGATGCTAAACGGCAAGTTGAAACAGTATCAGCAGGCACCACATCCTTAATTAAGGAAAACATGCATTTTCTGTCAAGACTGGAAACACTGGAGAACATATTCGAGTTCTTGGACTGCTGGAAGAGATAGAAGGGGACCATCCTACTATGTTTTTTACAGGACTGGCTACCAGAAAAACTTGCACCTGCGGGGCAATGAACACACTTTGCCCTGCAAAAGGCATATCAGATCACTGCCCTGGGTTATAGAGAAGATTCTGCTAGCTCACATACCTTGCTAGTAGTCACTGACAGAGTGGGGACTTAAGATAAAATCTTAAGGGTGGCCAGACAAGTGGGGCCAATAACGCAGGATGATCGCACCATTTACCTCTTCTCAGACATGTTATGCCACATGCATGCGGTGTAAAACACTTGGCTCTTTACGTTTATTTTTAGTAAATAAAAAATGAGTGTTTGTTTCCTTGATCCTAAGTTTTACCTTCTGTGTTGGTAGTCCTAACCCCAGTTCTGCTTACTATTTAAAAGGGGTTACTTTTTTTTTTTATCACAGCTGCTGTTTCTATGCCTTCCCTCCCGACAGCCCCCTTCTGCCCGACACCCCAGCTCTGTCCCAGTGCAGGGCTTACCTTGACCCAGGAGAAGGTGCCTGTGGGAGAGTGGAAGTCATCCTGCCACTGGGGATTTTCCTCTTTTTTCACCCCTTTGCACCTGCACACTGTGCAATGGGTGCAGCAGCTGTCTCCACCTCCATGGAGGCAAACAAGAACCATGGGCGCGGGAGAGCCCTCCTAGCTGTGCCATTCGCAGCACAGACCCTCCCCCCATCCCCCAAGGAAGGAGAGCTGTGATGCTCAATCCTTGCCTCCCCCTCCGGCCCCCGAATGACCCGAGTCCATTCATGAACCCAGGTCACCGGTGTGGCATGAGGTGTGGTGTCCAGCGCCTCAACTCTCAGCGCCACCGGGCCAGTAAAAAGGGGTTACTTTAAAAAAAAAAAAGAAATCGTTACTTAAGTAAATTACTGTTTATTGTAGGAAACCTTTACAGTTTTTTCCTGGTTCTTCAGGCTGATAAATGATTTTGCATACTTGAAATGGGATTTATTCTGCCTTATATTTCAAAATATACATTTGTACATTCTTTAGATTATAGCACGACGTCATTAGCCCCAATGTGGGCCTGCAAAAGCTGGATTTTTGTTACCTGAACTTTAGATTAACGCATTCAGTCATACTGTTCTTGGGCTCATTTCTGTAGCATAAATGTTGATATTTTAATTGTTATAGATTGTACATCTTTACCCCCCAAATGTGGTATCAAAATATCTTGGATACACATGTTCTGAGATTAAGGAGGCTGTGACCTCCAAGTGATAACATTTTTTAAAACAGATTGTCTAAGATATGGAAATTGTACTATGTTTATAGTATTGGAAACTAATAAAAATACAGTTTAAAAAATAAATACATATTTGACCCCTGTTGGACTGCAGCTTAAGGAGGACTCTGCACTAGAGGAATTGGGGAAATGTGTAAAGAAAGTGACATGTTCAAGACTGAGACCTGTCCACTACTTTAGCCTGACAACGTCTTGTCAAAAAGCTCCACACTTGGGATTTCTGGAACAGTAGAGTGGCAGTGTTACCCTGAGGTGGGATGCAAAAAGGTCTATTTCTTGCACACCCCATTCTATGTACAAATCCAGCATCATATCCTATGCTAGAGACCTTGTGTTGGTCTTCTACCGTGTGACTGAGGCTTTTGGCTAGGGCATCCTCCACGCCTGGTACATGAGTTGTCTGAATCTGAACATTGTTTTCAAATGCTCACTCTCAAACCTTCATTGCTTCTCTGCATAATGGGTAGGAATGAGTGCCCCATCTGTAGATGTAGAAAGTGACACATTTCATTTTTTTACATTTTTTCTGCCCCATGCTGACCAGCCCCCTTCTACCGGTCCCCCCGCCCCATCACCCCGACAGCCTCCGGCAACTTCCAAAAATGTGCCCAGCTGGCTGGGTGCACAGCCTGTGAGAGACCAGCATCATCCTGCCAGTCAGCACATTTTTCCACATGTTTTCCCCGCATCCCCAGTCACTGCCATGCATACGCATGTGGAGGCACACACATGCTGCAGACCTGTGACACCCTACCTTATATGCCGCATCCCGTCCTGTGCTGCCACCAGATTTCCAGCCGGTGGCGGCCGTATGGCGGGAGGTACAAGAAGAAGGAGAGGAGAGCTGCCATTTGGCTGCTTGATCCAGCTCCCAACCTCCCCCCAAGTTGACCCCCAATGATCCTAGCTTATTCCCAAACCTGGGTCACCGACATGGTGCGAGGTGTGGTGTCTAGTGCCTCAACACTCAGCAGAACAAGGCCAGTAGATGATACCAAAATCTGTTATTGGAAGGATGCTCAGGTCATGGAGAAAAGGCACAGGGATCTTGGGAAACTCGAAGAGTGGCCAAGAGCACGGCAATTGGGGTTCAATGCCAGAAAGTGCAAAATCATGCATCTAGATCATAAGAACTCAGAAACTGAGTATAGGATGGTGGGGAGGTACTGATATTAAATGAGTAGGAAAGAGACCTTGGGTTATCATAACTGATGACCTCAAAGTGGCAGGGCAGTGTGACAAAGCAGTAGGCAAGGCTAGTGAGATGCTAGGATGCATAGAAATGGGTATCTCAAGCAGAAGGAGGGAGATAACTGTTGCCACTGTATCTCTCACTGATGAGATCCCACCTGGAATACGGTGTCCAGTTTTGGAGGTTACAGCTCAGAAAGGACATAGTCAGGGTGCAGGCAGTCCAACGGAGGGCAACTACAATGGTGCAGGGGTTGAACGAGGAAACCCTATGAGGAGAGACTGAGGAATTTCAGCATGTACACTCTGGAAGAGAGGAGAGGAGAGTGAGAGGGGACATAATTGAAACCTTCAAACACCTCACAGGGGTGAACAGGGTGCAGGATGGGAGTCTCTTTCAAATGAGAAAGAGCACCAGGATCAGGGGACATGGGATGAAGCTGGAGGATGGAAAGTTAAAGAGGGAGGTGAGGAAGTATCATTTCACTGAAAAGGTGGTAGTTGCTTGGAACAGACTGGTAGTGGAAGTGGTGGAGGAGAAAACTGTGTGTGTGTGGGGGGGGCTTTAAGCAAGCATGGGCTAAATATATGGGAATATTAGTAAACAGACAAGGAGGGAAAGTCGCCAGAGACCTATTATGGTCTGTGAAGGCAGATTAGGTAGGGAACATCTGGGCAGACTGGGTGGGCCATGTGGTTATTTTCTGCTAATAAATTCTATGTTTATGTATTTCTATTTCAATTTCACATGATGACTGCTTTAACTTGGTTGGATTTTTCAAACGTTTTAAAGAAAATGTTTGAAATTTTTTGGTAGCCATTTAGCTTGTCCAACTGGTCCCTGCTTCCCTGGCTATAGAAAAAAATCTGACATTAGAACAGCAGGGGATTGTGACCGCAGCGTAGAGTTTGAACTTGAATTCTAAATTTTAATAATTAGCATGAAGTTTTACCTCCAGAGAATCACACACTTACCCTGTTTATATGAGCTCTCTAAACTAGTTGTGGCTCCCAACTCACGGGAATTGATGCTGTGATCATCCAAGAAATAAACAATGTAAACTCAGTTGGTCTAGTGACCTGGTCATTTTTTCATTCCGGTTGTGAGCATGCGGTTCAAAGAATCACTACTTGCCACTGCATTCACAAGCTTCATGAAAACTCTTAAGGTGGAATGGATCGATTATGAACGCATGCACATAAGTGATTTATGCTAATGTGCATTTGTGTGCTTCCTGGCAACCAACCAGGAAAAAGGGCATGCACGCACTTCTCGGATTTGCACTACCTGTATAGCAGCAGATGCACATGTAAACTGAAGGGCATCTCACAGACCTGACCCAACATATTCTGTAAACTGAACAGTGCTGGAGTTAGGCCCACAGTTATCGATCCTCATTTATCAAAAGATGAGGACATGTAAACATAGCAACTGGTGGGACGATGCACATTTGTAAGGCTCACTGATGGATCCCTGAGAAGAAACAAAATTATTATGATAATTATTTCTGACTTCCTATTTCTGGTAGAACAGGATCACACAACACCCACCAGAAATGAGCAGTCCCCCTTGGGCAGCTGAAGTGGACACAGGGCTGGCAACCGATCAGAAAATTGTAATTAGTACTCGGATTGGCTGCGCTGGCTTCTGCTAGACATTTTGTTTTTAAAAGGAGCAGATCTGGCTTGTTTTGTTGGCCAAAGCCTCTCCTGAGTACCTTTGCATCAAACGTTCTGTTGATTTTGCCACCAGAATCAAACTGTTTGACTAGGGAAATGATTGTCATTTAGGGATGGGTGATCAGGCAGTGAGGGGCAACTAGACACCAAGGAAATGACTGTCATTCATGAGATGGGTGATCAGGGTTGGGGTGCTGCTAGACATCAGGAAGATCTTTGCTGACACAGCACGGGTGACCAGGGGTTGGGGGTTCCATAAGACACCAGGGATAGGATTTTCTGGGTGATTAGGGGGTAGAGCTGTCATCAGACACCAAGGATGTGGTACTAATTTATGAGATGGGTGATTGGGGGGGGGTGGGGATCCCATTGGACACCAGGGATACAGTAATAATTTACAAGGTGGATGATCGGGGATGGGGGATGCCAGTAGACACCAGGGAAGAAGTGTCGGGTGCCCACAGTTGGGGCACAAAATTGCTGCCACTTCCCATACAAATGAGCTAATAATGGGCATGAATATTACCACTTAGTGATTTGGGATGGGTGGGGGGGCAACTAGACCACCACTGCTTGCCGATCCATGTGTTGACAGGCATTCAGGGGATGGAGGTACTACTGGTCACTAGACAGGGTATAAGGAACATGAATCAGGTGTTCAATTGGTAGGGGTTGCCACTGAAACCATAGAGATATTTCTTAACATGGGACAAGTGAAGGGACAGGTGATCAGGGGTTGGGGAGTGCCATTACACACCAAGGAAATGATTGTCATTTATGGGATGGGTGACTGAGGGGGGTGCGGGTACCACTAGACACCAGGGAAAGGACTGTCATATCCAGGCCGGGGGTGAGGGATGCAATTAGAAACCAGGGAAGTGGTTTTCATTTAGGGACGGGTGATCAGGTGGTGGTGGTGGTGGGGGCAACTAAACACCAGGGAAATAACTGTAATTTATGGGACGGCTGTTGGGTGTGTGGCTAGACACCAGGGAGATCTTTGCTGACACAGCATGGGTGACCGCGGGTGGGGGGTTGCCACTAGACACCAGGGAAAGGGTTTTCATATATGGGCCAGGTGACTGGGGTGCCATCAGACATCAGGGATATGGTACCCATTTACAGGATAGGTGATCTGGGGGTGGGGGATGCCACTGGACACCAGGTATATGGTAATAATTTACAAGGCAGGTGATTGGGGGGAGCCACTAGACATGAGGGATGATGTGGCAGGCACCCACAGCCGGGGCACAAAAGGGCCACCACTTCCCATGCAAATGAGCCAATAATGGGCATGCAAATGGCCACTTAGTGCCTTGTATACCCAGTGGGCTCATTTGCATGGTGTGGCTGAATATTGTGCCATGGCTCCCTGTACTATCCAGTCCTGGGGCGCAATTCCCTGTGGGCTGGATACAATACAGGTCCATGTCAGGGCAGCACAGACTGACTCAGTGATGCACTGACAATGGCCAATGTTCAGTTGGATAGCTCCAATCCTCCATCCGACTAAATATTGCAGCCACTGGGTCAGGTGCAAGCATGGCACAAACCTTTGCACCACACCTGTGCCCACGTTTGAATACCTGGCCCAATCTCTGTTAACCTAACACTGGTTATTTTGGTAGCTCTCCTATGGACCCACTCTTACTCATCTATGTCACTGCTTGAATACTAGGACCAAAGGGGCACACAGTACTCCAAGTGAGGTCTCACATAGGTCTTTACTAATGGTACAATCCCCTCTCTGGATCTACAGTCCTGAGGAATCTCCTCCTTATATTACCCAGCACCATGTTTGCGGTCTTATTTTATTTGATTACACTGCTTTAGTACTCTTAAATTCACTACTTACCATTACTTTGAAGTCCCTCATTTCCTGTACTGATCCAACATCCTTCCACCCATGCAGTAGTGAAAAACCTTATTATCATAACTAGGACTGTTATTCTTTTTGTTTTAGATGATTTAGCAAGTTACACAAATTTCCAAATTGATGACTTTTTTTTTGTCAACTCTATTTTTGCTCCAGAGACCAGGGTATCTCTCCAGAGTAACCACTCAACTGGCTGTCACTATTCCCAGCCTGAAACCTCCCCCATCGGTCTCTCTCATGACCCCATGATGTTTCCAGCCCCCCGGATCACCCCCCCAGGAGATGGCCCTCCCTCCCTTGGCAGCCATTTTGAAATTAGAGGGACGGCCGTGAAATTGGGGCAGGTGAAGGGAGAGCCAATGAGGGCAGGTACAGCAGCGGAATGTGGGCAGGTCCTTGGAGTCTGCTTCATCTCCACTGGATCTTCAGGGTATTTCATTGGTTACTCCCCTCAGAGCGTGGACATGCCATGACATCTAAGCACCAACGTGCTTATGTCCACCGCCACTCCATCCCACTTGCGACAGCACTGCTCATGTAGGGTTCCTGATGTCATCAAGGGCCACTAGAGAGTGGTGCGAGTCCCAACTCCCATCCCAGGAGTGAAGAGCAGTCCTCCAGACACTCAATCCCCTCACTCCCCTGCCGACCCCCAATGACCCGCATCCATTCCCGAACTCGGGTCGGCGGCGTGGTGCAAGGTGTGGTGTTCAGTGCCTTAACCCTCAGCATCACCAGGCTGTACCAAATTGATGATTTTAATAAACATATAGTTTCAGAAATAGTTTCACACAAAAAAATCGTAACTAGGAGTGTAACTCTGTCAGGGAAGTCATTAATACCATTAATTTTCAATTTTTATGAAAACTCCATGTTGTTTGGTATTTTCTATGACAACACCATGATTTTTAGCATTTTATTTTATAGTTAATTTGTTTATTGAAGACAAACAAAACATCTGCACATTAATATACATATACAGTACAGATAAAGGTAAAGGATAAAGATTAATCCGAATACTGAGATACAAATGAAGCATATTGGGATTGCAAGGGATAGCAGTGAATGACAATACATGATCAGATGAACAACTAAGTATCTTTATCCAGCAAGGTATATTTAGTATAATAGACTGTACTGTAGATAAAGGAAAACTTCATCATAACATCAAAAATAACCATCAACAACAATGATTACTGAGAGAGCTGCAAAGAGAAAGAATTATATTAGATGCCATCATAAGCAAAGAATAAACTAAAGTGATAGGTCTGAAGCTACCTGTCAGTCAAAAGATTGTAGATACTTAAAATAGTCCTGCCAGCAGAGCTTGAAATCGTTCAGTCTGTCTAGGGCCAGAAATGAGAGGTGCTCTAAAGAAGCCATGTGAGTTAGACTATTATGCATATCTGTAAGTGTAGGTGTTATCTGGGATTAACAGTGGATTAAAATTAGTCTTTTAACCTGCTTGAATAATATGTGTAATCATCTCCGTTTATATTTTGGTAGTTTAATGTCTTTGTTTATAACACCTAATATACAATATTTAGGGTCAAATGGAATGGGGAGTCCTATGATATTAGAAGCTAGATGGTGGACAGACTGCCAAAGTTTAACAATTGGCTTACATTGCCAAAGTATATGTAGAAGATCTCCACCAAGAGATTTACATCACCAACAATGGTCGTTACATAATAATCACATTTTATAAAGAAGAGATGGAGTTCTGCACCAGAGGTGAAGAATTTTATACTGAATAAGCATACAATGTGCATCTTTAAAAGTGCTGTGACACAATTTCCAACAATAATTCCATTGAAAGTCTGTTATATTATCTTTTAATACAGTATTCCATTTAGATTTGGCTGGAAGGGATTGATTCGGCAAAGAGTCTCTGATGTATTTATAAATTTTGCTCACTAGGCCAGATGAGATCTTGGTCCATACATTAACGTGTGAAGATACAGACGTTGCTATATTAGGTTGCTGTAGGATAGAAAACACAGCCAAATGAATTTGTAAATATCTCCAGAATTCTTGTCTGGATATATCCCATTTAGCTTGTAGGTTACTGAATGAATTTAATGTATTACTACCTTCGGAGAGAATGTCCCCTAGAAAAAAAATATATTTCTGTGTTTCCAAGGGTTACAGAAAAACGGCTTGCCATCAAGGGTTATATTTGGATTTCCCCAAATGGGAATATAGGACATAGGAGAGGGATTGGTTTTGAGCCATTTATGCATTTTGAATCAGTAATGGACTGATGGGGCAATAGTGGGATGCTTCCCTGAATATTTAGTCGGGGTTAAAAATATAAAACTAGTGGGAATCTTGCCTAGGGTCAGGGAGGCTTCCACATCCAGCCATAATGGAGAATTATTATCAGGTTTGCTGAACCATTTGACTGTTTGTGCAGCTCAGAATGCCAAGAGAAGCTAAAAACCAAGGTAAGCCAAATCCACCACATGATCAGTGGGTACATAATTTAATACGATTAAACCTCAGGATATGGCCTTCCCAAATAAAATCTCCTATAGTTTTATCAATTTTAGAAAGAAAAGAAGGAGGTAGTTTTAGTGGAATATTTGAGACTAGATAGAATATTTCTGGAGTAATATAAATTTTTATAGCAGCAAATTTACCTGATAAAGACAAGTTAAGTGTTTTCCATCTATCTAAACATGTTTTAATGTCAGTCAATAAAGGAGAGAGATTTACGTCCCAGATTTTATCAAAGTTGTGTGTGATTTTTATCCCTAAATAAGTGATGTCTTGCAGTGCCCAATGAAACCCAAGTAGGTTATTCATATGAGATTTGCAATAATCGTTTAACAGTAGTACCTCTGTTTTATGGCAGTTAACAGCCAACCCCGATAAAGTGGTAAACGTATTTAGAAACTGAGTAAGAGGCTATGCAGCTGATTCTAAGTTTTCCAATAAAATAAGCAGATTATCTGCATAAGACAATGAGGTATATTGTATATTGCCAATGGAGATGCCTTTAATTTCATTGGTTTGACGTAGGGCTGCTGCCAAACGTTCTAGGGCTAAGATAAAGAGAGACAGGATAATGGGCATCCTTGCCTGGTGCCCCTGGCAAGTTTAAATGGTTGAGATAATATGGAGTTTGTAAGGACTCTGACCATAGGGAAGTATAAAGTAGTTTAAGCCATGAACAGAAAAGGCCACCGAAACCCAAATGGGATAACACCAAGTAGAGGAATTCCCAGTTTAAGGAATCAAAAGCTTTTTTTGAACTCTACAGCTATAGCAGCTGCGGGGGATTGAAGAGATTTGGCTTTGTGCATTAAATTAAGTAAGGAGTGAAGGTGATCAGAGCTTACCCAACCCTTAACGAAACCCACTTGGGATCGGTGAACTAATTTAGGAATAAAAGGTTCTAGACATTTAGCTAGAAGTTTGGCAAAATTTTGCCATCAGTATTAAGGAGAGATATGGGGCAGTAGTTAGAGGGAAGGGTGGTATCCTTGTCGTTCTTTGGGAGAACAGTAATGACAGCTTCTGTCATAGTTGGGGGTAATTTACCTGCACAAGAAGATTCGTGGAACACTTTACATAGGAGGGGACACAGCAGGTCAGAGATTTATAAAATTCAACTGAAAATCCATCACTGCCAGGAGAATGACCGGACTTAAGGGACAGAAGAGCTTGTTGTACCTCTTCTGTGGTAAAGGGATTATCTAGAGACTATGCCAAGTCAAAGAAAAGTCGAGAGATTTAACTTTTCGAGAAAATTATTGATCTGCAGGGAAGACAAAGGAGAGGAGGACAAATATAAGCAAAAGAAGAAGGAAACCACTTTGGTTCTCAAATACAGTAGCAGAAAAGGTCAGAGCCAAAAGGCTGGCCTTCGGAAAATATAAGGGAACACAGCGGGATGAAGATAGGGGGGCATACCAAACTGCCCTAAGGGAAGCAGGTAAGGCAGTAAGGCAGGCAAAGTCCCAAACTGAGGAAACACTAACACAAACAGTAAAGAAGGTGACAAGACTTTCTATAGATACATTAGTGAAAGGAGAAAGTCCAGAGGGGCATTGCTAAGCTTAATGGAGAAAAGGGCATGTGAGGAGGAGGACCCTGTAAAGGCATCTATCCTAAATAGATACTTTTGCTCAGTCATTCACTGAAGAGAAGGTAGGGCAGGCCCACAGCTCAGCATCATGGACACAGGGGAGGAGGTGAGCACTACTCCCTTCACAAAAAAAAGGGTCCTACAAGAGCTTGCTAAGCTCAGGGTGGATAAGACAATGGGACCGGATGCGCATACATCCCAGGGTACTTAAGGAGCTAAAGGAGGAACTAGCAGAGCCATTTAGCAGAATTGTTTAGTGAGTCTCTGAGCCAGGAGAGGTCCCAGAAGACTGGAGAAGGGCTCATGATCCCACTCCACAAGAGTGGTAGCAGGGAGGAGGCGGGGAACTACAGACCGGTCAGTCTTACCTCAGTAGTGGGCAAGATTATGAAGCACTCCTTAAGGAAAGGATGGTGCAACACCTGGAATCCATAGGGGCACAGGATCCAAGACAGCATGGGTTTACAAAGGAAGGTCCTGTCAAACTAATCTCATAGATTTCTTTGACTAGGTAACCAGAGTGGTGGACCAAGGGAGCAGTTGATGTCGCCTACCTTGACTTCAGCAAAGCGTTGACACTGTTCCACATAGAAGATTGATAAATAAGCTAGGTAGGCTCGGGGTGGGTCAGAAGTTGGTCAACTGGGTGGCAAACTGGTTGACTGGCAGAAAACAGAGAGTGGTGGTAAATGGTATACAGTCAGAAGAGATGCAAGTCACAAGTGGGTACCTCAGGGATCAGTCCTGGGGCCAGTCCTATTAACATCTTCATTAGTGACCTAGCAGATGGACTAGAGGGTAAGGCTTGTCTGTTTGCAGATGACACCAAGATCTGCAACAGAGTAGATGATCCAGATGGGGTGGGCAGAATGAGAAGAGATCTGGATAAACTAGCAGAATGGTCAGAAGAGTGGCAACTGGATTTAATGCAAAGAAGTGCAAAATCATGCACATAGGAAGAGAAACCCTGAAGCCACTTATAGGCTGGGAGGAGTTGCTAGCAGTCACAAAGGAAGAAAGAGACTTGGGCATCATCATCACTGATGACCTGAAATCATCCAAGCAGACCTCTAAAGCAGTAGGTAAGGCTAGGGGGTGTTAGGGTGTATAGTAGGGGTATCACAAGTCGTAAGAGGAGGTAATAATCCCTCTGTACAAGACATTGGTTAGGCCCCATCTGGAGTACTAGTGCAGTATTGGAGGCCACACCTTCACAAGGACATTAACCAAATTGAGGCAGTCCAGAAGAAGCGACCAAATGGTGCAGGGACTGCATCAGAAGACATATGAGGACAGATTAACGGAGCTCAATATGTATACCCTTGAGCAAAGGAGGAGAGAGGTGATATGATCGAGACATTTAAACACCTTAAGGGCATAAACAAGGTGAAAGAGTCTAACATGTTTAAATATAAGAAAATAGCAGGACAAGAGGACACAGCATGAGATTAGAGGGAGGCCGATTAAGGGGAATGTGAGGAAATTCTTTTTCACAGAAAGGGTGGTAGATGCATGGAATGGCTTACCACAAGAAGTAGTGGCTATGAATACAGTGCAGGGCTTCAAACAGGCATGGGATAGGCATAAGGGAGCAATACAAATGACTATGAATAGATAGGTCACTGACATCGCAAAGGCCGATGGCACATTTATAAGGTAGAAAAAGAAATGGGCAGACTGGATGGGCCTTGCGGTCCTTATCTGCCGTCAACTTCTATGTTTCTATGTTTCTATTATAAAAGGCTGTCATGATTTTATTAATGGAGGGATTTTCCATGTGGGTTTTACCAGACGGGTCTTTTAAGGCAGCAATATATCTTTCCATTTGTTGTGATGAGTTGATAGGCTAGTATTTTACTACCATTTTTGTCTCCTTCCCAGTATTTGTGTTTAATTCTTAACAATGCAACTTCAGTTTTATGGGAGATATAAAAACTACAAACAGGTATCTGCCTCCATCTCTGAAATCAAACAAAGAGGCAGAGGACACTGCAGCACAGGAGCTAGCACAACAAAACTCACCCAAAACAGGAACCAAAACAAAAAAAAGCAAAAAGGAAATCCAAAAAACTTCTAATCATAGGTGACTCCATGATTCGGGGAGTTGATACCCATCTCCAGCCAGGGGTAATGGTCAGATGTCTCCCAGGTACATCAGCATGGAGAGACACTGACCACATTGCTAAAATTGTACAGGAAGCAGAAGAAAACATTGATGTCCTGGTACACTTAGGGACTAACAATCTTGCCAGCTGGTCAGTTGTGGAGCTCAAGGAACACCTGACCAGGCTGGATGACAAACTATCATCCATTTCATCCGGCATGTCCTTCTCTGAGATCCTGCCAGTCTGGGAGAGGGGGGCAGATGGACAGAAGGTCAGAGAAGGGAAGATACGGTAGCTATACATGTGGTTTGAGGGCTGGTGCCAGAAAAAAGGATACAAATTTGTAGGGAACTGGCAACAGTCTTTGGAGCGAAAGTTCTTTAAATTCGATGGACTGCATCTGACTAAGGATGGAGTCAGTGCATTGGAGCAGACGTTCGACATCTTTGCAGAATATTTAAACTAGCAAATGGGGAGCAGGTGCAGCACCCGATATGTCGAAAGGGAAGAACACCCCTCCCCCCTCAGCTAGTGGTCAAACAGGAGTTCAGCATGTTTGTAGTTCATTTGCATCACCAGGCAAGGAAAAAGGTCTGGCTCCCCACACGTCACACAGGGGAAACACCAGACCTCGCCCAACAACTAACACACTGAAATCTGGCCAATGAAAAATCATGTACACAAATGCTCGCAGTCTGGGAAACAAGATCCCAGACCTGCAGGCAATAATGACAGAGGCTAAACTGGACACAGTAGTCATTAGCGAGACATGGTTTACCCATTACCATACTTGGGAGATTTCTGCTCCTGGCTATGTACTGTTCAGAAGAGAATGAGGTGCAAGGGGGTGGAGTGGCCCTTTATGTCAATAAAAATATAAAAGCTATAGAAATTCAGAATACACATAAGGAGCCAGAAGAACTGTGGGTCACCCTGGAAACAGGAAATGGGACAGCCATACGAACTGGAGTTGTCTACAGGCCTCCAGACCAGGGAGAGGACACAGACACATTACTGTTAGAATATATAAAAAACATGACAGCTAAAAGGGGAGGTTCTGATAATGGGAGACTTCAACATGCCAGATACAGATTGGTCAATACCAGAAGGAACATCTTCCAGAACTAGATGCATAGTGGATTCCCTGCAGGGGGAGGGCCTCAAACAACTTGTACAACCCACAAGAGACAGGGTTATCCTAGATCTAGTACTGACTAGCAGGGAAAGGATCACAGATCTCCAGGTAGGTCACCTGAGGGCCAGTAACCATCACATGGTATGGTTCAATTTGGCCACTAGAACTAAATCATCCTATTCCACGGGAAAAAATATGTGACTTCAGAGGAGCTGACTTTGATAAGATGGCCAGCAGAGTTAAGCTAGCCCTGGCAAAAAGAAATACAGATGAGGGGGTACAGGCAAAGTGGGCAAGCATTAAGGATGCAATACTTAAAGCAACATCCCACTGTGTTACAGAGAAAAGGAAGAGTAAAAGAAGAAGAAAACCACTTTGGTTCTCAAAAATAGCAGAAAAGGTCAGAGACAAAAGGTCGGCCTTCAGGAAATATAAGGGAATGCAGCGGGATGAAGATAGGGAGGCATACCAAACTTCCCTGAGGGAAGCAGGGAAGGCAATAAGGCAGGCAAAGGCCCAAACCGAGGAAACACTAGCACAAACAGTAAAAGAAGGTGACAAGACTTTCTATAGATACATTAGTGAAAGGAGAAAGTCCTGAGGGGGTATTGCTAATATCAAAGGGGATAAGGGGGGTGTGTGAGGAGGAGGATCATGTCAAAGCATCTATCCTAAATAGATACCTCTGCTCAGTATTTACTGAAGAGAAGGTAGGGTATGGCCCACAGCTCAGCACCATGGACACGGGGGAGGGAAGTGTGCACTAGTCCCTTCACAAAAGAAAGGGTCCTACAAGAGCTCAATAAGCTCAGGGTGGACAAGGCAATGGGACCTGATGGCATACATCCCAGGGTACTAAAGGAGCTAAGGGTGGAACTAGCAGAGCCATTATCAGAAATGTTTAGTGAGTCTCTGAGCACAGGAGAGGTCCCAGAAGACTGGATAAGGGCTCATGTAATCCTGCTCCACAAAAGTGGTAGCAGGGAGGAGGCAGGGAACTACTGACCAGTCAGTCTTACCTCAGTAGTGGGCAAGATTATGGAGGCACTCCTTAAGGAAAGGATAGTGCAACACCTGGAACCCATAGGAGCACAGGATCCAAGACAGCATGGGTTCACAACAGGAAGGTCCTGTCAAACTAATCTCATAGATTTTTTTGACTGGGTAACCAGAGTGGTAGACCATGGAGGAGCAGTTGATGTCTCCTACCTTGATTTCAGCAAAGCTTTCGATACTGTTCCACATAGAAGACTGATTAATAGGCTGGATAGGCTCGGGGTTGGTCAGAAGTTGGTCAACTGGGTGGAAAACTGGTTGATGGGCAGAAAACAGAGAGTGGTGGTAAATGGTATACAGTCAGAAGAGATGCAAGTCACAAGTGGGGTACCTCAGGGATCAGTCCTGGGGTCAGTCCTCTTCAATATCTTCATCAGTGACATTACAGATGGACTGGAGGGTAAGGTTTGTCTGCTTGCAGATGACACCAAGATCTGCAACAAAGTAGATCCAGATGGGGTGGGCAGAATGAGAAGAGATCTGGATGAACTGGCAAAATGGTCGGAAGAGTGGCACCTGGCGTTTAACGCAAAGAAGTGCAAGATCATGCAAATAGGGAAGAGAAACCCTGAAGCCACCTATAGGCTGGGAGGGGAGTTGCTGGCAGTCACAAAGGAAGAAAGAGACTTGGGCATCATCATCACAGATGACCTGAAATCATCCAAGCAGACCACTAAAGCAATAGGCAAGGCTAGGGGGATGTTGGGGTGTATTAGTAGGGGTATCACAAGTTGTAAGAGGGAGGTAATGATCCCTCTTGACAAGACACTGGTTAGGCCCCATCTGGAGTACTGCACGCAGTACTGGAGGCCACAACTTCACAAGGACATTAACCAAATTGAGGCAGTCCAGAGAAGGGCAACCAACATGGTGCAGAGACTGCACCACAAAACATATGAGGACAGATTAATGGAGCTCAATATGTATACCTTACAGCAAAGGAAGGAGAGAGTTGATATGATTGAAACATTCAGACACCTTAAGAGCATTAACAAGGTGAGTCTAACATGTTTCAATATAAGAAAAATAGCAGGACAAGAGGACACAGCATGAGATTAGAGGAAGGCCGATTAAGTGGTAATGTGAGGAAGTTCTTTTTAACAGAAAGGGCAGTGGATGCATGGAACGGCCTACCTCAGGAAGTGGTGGATATGAATACAGAGCAGGGCTTCAAACAGGCATGGGATAGGCACAAGGGGAGCAATACAGGATGAGTATGAATAGATAGGCCATTGACAGCGCAAAGGCCAATGGCACATTCATAAGGTATAAAAAGAAAAGGGCAGACTGGATGGGCCTTGCAGTCCTTATCTGCCGTCAACTTCTATGTTTCTATATTAACCCATTGATTTGTATACGTAACTGCAGGATTTCATAATGTAACGGAAATGAGGGGTCAGGATAAGAATTGGCTAAATACTGTGACTATTTGGTTTTGAGTAAGTTTTCAAGTTTGTTAAGTTGTTCCCTCATTTTTTTTCCTGTGTGCAGAAAAACTAATGATTTTACCCTGAAGGGTAGCTTGAATGTAATTCCCATTGAAATGTCTTCAGGGTCATTATGAGCTATGAAATCTTGTATATGTGTTCTGATCCAGGTATGAATTCAGGATCTTTAAGTAGTAGTGGGTCTAGGCACCAAGAAGGAGATTTTAGAGGGGGAAGAGTCCCAAGTTAGTTGGAGTTTAACTGGGGAGTGGTCCAAAATAAGCAGAATTTTTAGCATTTTTTAAGATGATAGTTTTTGGTGTTTGCAAGTGATGAGCCTATAATGTTGTGCTTCATCTTGGTAGTGTGCTTGGTCTGCAGATGGAGCCAGTGTGGGAATCTGGGGCTTGCAAGTGAGCCCAGATCATCTTGGTTCAGAACATGTAGTTCAATTTGGCCATATGAGAGTGGTTTGCTACTCTAAGGCTTACTGACCACGATGCAAACATCCTTTCACCCAGAATGCTAATTTTGTGTGACTCGTGATCAGGTGTTTGCACAGACACTGCCTTACGAACACTTACTCACTGTCATAACAATTACATCTGCTAAAACAGGAGATGCCCAAGGAGGATTTGTAATCAAAATTGGTGTCCTTTCTGTCTGGTTCTCCTCTCCAGGGCTCCGCTAAATGTCAACAATCAGGTAGTAGTCAGACCAGCCAGCTCTGCCTCTCTCTTTGGGCTGTTCTTAGCAATGCCGGGTCACTAAGGAATAAAACAGTGATGGAGAACTTCATCACTGATTCCTGGGCTGACTTTGTTGGCATCACGAAGACCTGGTTGGGGGATGACTCCAGTCCGGTTCTGCAGGCATCTATCCTGCCAGGATACTCAGTGGTGCATAGCCTGAGGTAGGATCAGACGGAGGGCAAAGTGTTCATTTGTTTTAAATCTTCTTTTGGACTCACAGCATCCCCCATGGGAACTTTCAGATCTTTTGAATATGTGGCTGTTAGACATGCCCCAAATATTAGTTGCAAAATCATTCTCGTACACCGATCTCTGGGGTGTGGGAGTGATTTTTTTGTAGAAGCTGGCAGACTTCATGTTCAAACAGGTATTGAATGCTCCCAGACTTTTGGTGCTGGGTGAACAATGAAACCTTATCTCTTGGTCAGTAGCTGCTCCAGTTGATGATTTCCCTGGGTATTACACATACAGTTGCCTCTGGCACACATCAGCATGTTCACACTTTGGATACAATCTTCTCATTGGGTCTTGACATGAGTTCAGTTAGGGATGGTCTGGTCTTTTATGTCAGATCATCACACAGGGTCATTCCTTTGTGGGGTCCCATGTTTAACTAGTCCCCCCCAAGAGACAATCTGGTACTCTATGAAACATAATTTAGAGCCTCACAAACCCCTGGAGGTACTGGGTGTCTTGGGCATGATGCTTGCTTGTGCCCAGGGAGCTAAGAATGCCATGGAGCACTGCCATATGGAAGAACAAAAAAACACAAGGTGCTGTGTCAGCACATGGTCTGAAAACAAAACAGAATGGTAACATTAAATGTATGCTGAAAATAGAAAACAGAGTTAAAATCAACATTTGGACCTTAAGCCTTCTTCAGGAATTATCTAAAAGAGAGAAAAACAAGTTGAGTTAGTCTACTAACTTAGCTTTTTTCTCTTTTAGATAATTCCTGAAGAAGACCCAAGGTCAAAATGTTGATTTATTTATTTGCCTCGGATTACAACCTTTGAGCTAGAAGCTAATTTATAAAGGTTCCACATCAGGGTGAGAACAAACAGACAGAGCAGTTATAGTGAATGGTACAGCAGCATGTGGGAATTATTTCATAGGAACAATAAAGCAGAATATAAAACAGGATCAGACGGCAATAAACACTAATACAATAACAATACGCTGCAATTATATTAGCAAAAAGTATTACAAGACAGGCAATTCTGGCAGAAAAGTGAAAAGGGGATCAATGTGCAAGAGGGACAGGAGGGGGCAGTAGAGAGAGGGAACTTGAGGAGGGTGGTGGGGAATCTGGATAGAGGTGGGGGAGAGGAGAGGGTGACGAATCGTTGTACAATCCTAGTAAGAGCAGCAGGTTGAAAAGGGAGTAAGGAGAGGTAGGTGGAAGTGGAATAGGGGAGGAGGTAGATCAAGATTAGTAGTAGGGATACAGCAGGAGAGCAGCGAGTGGGGGCAGTGGATGGAGTATGGATATGGGAGAGGGAAGGAAGGGAAAGACTTAGGGGGAGAGGCAAGGTGAGTAAAAACATCATAAGTGCTAGGTTGATTGGAAGGGCTGGTTTGGAAGAGGGAGGTAATTAGTAAAAAGAAAGAAAGGGGTGTTATGGGGTGTAATTGAGAGACAGTACTAGGGATAGTGCAAGTGGCAGGGAGTGGAGCAAGTATCATGGTAGTGGATAGCCATACCCATGCTACAGGGAGGAGAAATCAAAAAGAGGAGGGGGGGGTTAAGTCGGAGCAATCACATCTCCCGCAGTCATAAAGGTGCCATTTAAGATCTCTTTTGAATGTCCCAAGTTTGTAGTTGCTTAGGATGCTGATTTTAACACTATTTTCAGCGTGCACTTAATATTACCATTCTGTTTTGTTCACTATAATATGGTTCTCATGGCTGCCTTAGACTCACTAGTACCTTACTGTATTCCTCCCTTGAGATCCCGTCAAATAGCTCACCTTGGAATTGTGATGAGCTCTGTTGGTTGAAGACAAAGTGACAGATGTTAGAGGGTTCTGGCAAAGATCCCAGTCTGTGGTGCACAGATTGGCACTGAAGACTCACTACAGTGAGTATCAATGGACTATCACCCTGCAAAAGACAAGAGTTCCTGTCAAGGACGATTACTGCATGGAGAAACTGGCCAGCTTACCTCTTTTACACTGTGGACAAGTTGATTAATCCAGTCTGTGATCCACTCTAGCTTTTTCCACTGAAAAGTGTGAGGAGTTTGCAAGATAATGCTCTGACATGGTGTCCTTTATACATTCAGGTACTTCCTCACGTGATCGATCATGGGCCAGTGGTGCTCAGCCTGTGAGGGACATAGATGATCTGCCTACCTGGGATGTGTTCCAGACAGCTATTGTGGAACAGGTGCTCTAGGTGATTCTGGGTCTGCATCCCACGTGCTGTATGCTGGATCCTGGGCCTACCTGGTTACTTTTGGGCTGTTGAGAATCCTCGAGTCCAGTTATCACTGAGACAGCTGAGTGTTCCTTGAGGAAGGGTGTTTTTCCATCCACACTGAAAAGGGCAGCTAGAGCACTTCAGAAAACAAATCCTTAGACTCCGACACTCTAGTGAATTACAGACCCATCTCAAATCTTTCATTTTTGGGGAAGGTTATTGAGAAGGTGGTGGTGGTGCAACTTGTGGATCACCTGGAGAAATATAACATCTATAAGCCTATCCTGCCAGGTTTTTGACCCCGTCACAGGATGGAGACTGCACTCGTCAGGGTAACATTATCTCCTATTGGCTAGGGGTCAAGGACTATGTTCTATCTTAGTCCTCTTGGATCCCTCATCAGCATTTAACACAGCTGAACATGGGGATATTGACTCACCCGAGGAGTTTTGTGGGTCTCTCTGGCATGGTTTTGTGCTGGTTCAAACTCCAGTAATCCCTCACAGATGCTTTATACTAAGCTTCTTCTTCCTGGATGAGAAAGATGCTCCAGAGACAGAACTTCATGCTAATTACAGAACACAGAATGAAGATTCAGACTGCACTGGTGTCATATTCCACTCTAGTCACTAATGTCGGATTTGTTTCTCCACCTGAAGAAGGCAGTCACCCTGAATTCAGCTCCAATATTTCTGGTCACCAGATGATTTTTTTTTTTTTTTTAAGTTTTCAGTTTCAGTTACATTTACCTCATTTTCATTAACCCTGCTTTAGTTGGGGAAGTCAGTGGATAGTTTCATTTTGGTGGTTTCCTCAGTTCCCAGTCAGTACCCAGGAACCAGAGAAAGCCACAGTATAGCGCAGCTCTTACTTTGAGAGGGTTCCTGCAGTAGGTCTTCACAAAATAGGACTGTGCCCCCTGGCATCAGGACTGCATGGAAAAATGTCAGCTAGCAATCTATAACAGGGGACCGCCCCTGGCGTCACATGACGGACATCAGCGTGACTGTATAAAGGGGGCAGTCCCCACATCTGCCCTCCAGTTCTTTCCCATCGACCTGTATAGTTGGACCTCGCGGTAGAACAGCTTCAGTCGACCTCCATCTTTACCAAAGTACTGTATTAGTACTTCTTCTTTTCATTTATCCGACTAACTGTGTTGTATGTCTTCGCGTTGACAGAACAGAAAGTGTTCTAAGTCCAGCACACAGATCCTGCATGGGGATGACCACTCCCACTGTGTTCTCCGCCTAGGGCCTAAACACAAGGTAGCGGATTGCTCAATCTGCCAATCCTTCAACCAGGCCATGCGCTCCCACCACCAGAAAGCCCTAGATGCCCATCTCTCGAAATAACACCTTGCATCTATGGAAAAAGAGTTTCAGGAGTTGAGGGAACACTCTTCTTCACCCACTGCAGAGAAAAAGGAAGAAGGAGAAATGCCGGGAGTAGGACCGTTCTCCATCTCAATGTCACCAGACAGCCAAAGCCACATCAGGTAGGGCCTCCACACCGGTGAGTACCCCACTTCCTAGGTCTCCATCTACCCCGGTGGATCGGATGCCTCCCCCCCACCTTGGTCAGTGGGCAGTCAGGGGCTTCCTCTTTGGAGGATGCTCCTTCGGGGCCTGTCACAAGCTCTGCTGATAAACCTCCCTCTGACTTCACTGCCAGGAGCCTGGCCTTGGACGTTCAGCCAGACTCCAGCCTTCCGACTGCTGTCTGCCCAACCTCTCCCTGTAAGTCGGACATCAGCTCCTCCGATGCCCACCAGGTTGATGCTGATAAGTCAGTCACTGGCTTGCCTGACACCCGCCTGGTGATAGCTCACCCATCGGATTCCCGTGTGGTCTCCAACATTGCACAGATGAGCTTCCAGGCTTCCCTAGGTCCTGCAAGGGTTCTCCCTCCCAGGTCTCACTGTTCCAGCCTGATATCTCATCTCCATTTCCTTGGGAAGCAAGCACTGCTGTCCAGGAGTCCTCTCCTGTGTCAGGCCTGCTTTTTAAGATAGCTGCCTCCCCATCAGACCTGTCGAAGAGGGTCTCTATTCCCTTATCCCCCTCGCCTGTCTCGTCCCTGCCGTTGGGTACCTTCAGACCCCTGATGCTGGGACACTCTCCGGTTCATACTTTCTCAGATCTGGACATGGACCAGGGACTTTTCGCTCCGACGCCAGAGCACCCTCCTGGCCCTTTATGGGTCCCCACCCCGATGCCAGGCCTGCTGACAGACCACACTACTCCCAGCGGTCCCTCGGCACCACCTATATCCAGGCCTTCTGCTTCTCCTCCATCAGGCCCCATGGGCAACTATCCAGGCTACCTGCTGCCTCAGTTTCCCTACTACCTGACACTGGGAGGGCCGTTGCCGGGGTTACCCGCCACAAGCTCCAGTGCGAGGTTACCTGATGCCAGGCAAAAGTTCTTTGTGCCAAGGGTTTAACCCTTACCACTACTGGTACCAAACACCTGGCTACTCCCCACCCATGCCACGGGGTACCTGGGCTTCCAACCTCCTCCACCCCGCCTCCACCACCTCCGCCAGAACCACAAGAGACCATCCTGACTTGCTGGAAAAATGCCTAGTCCCAACTCTTGCAGGAGTTGAGCCAAGCCCTACCGGTCGTGGTGGCCACTCTGACCCACAGGAAAAGGAGTCCATCCCCTATGGACCGGATGTTGGAAAAGGATTTGGACAGGCATCCCACAGGGGTTTCCTTAGATACAAGGGTCACAGAGGAGGTACCACATGTTAATCCATTGCCCAGTGGACCAGAGTCTTCCAGTTCATTCTCAGACGATGACTCGGGGGGCCAGTCAGAGCCTCATTCCCCTATAAAGCTTCAGCCCAGGCAGTCTCCAAAATCTCCACCGGAGGATCCATCCTTCGCAGAACTCCTCCGGTCTATTCAGCAGGCCTGTGGGTGGGTGTCCCAGGAGATGGACCCCAAGGAAAAAAAGGCTAGCAGAACATCTGGACCTGACCAATGCGGATCCCCTCTCTATTCCTCCATGGACGGGACCGCATGAGGACTTAACCTCTACCATATGGCAACAACCGTCATCTATCCCTGCAGTTTCTAAAAAAGCTAACAGGACTTACCATCCCCCGGAAGGGGCTTGCCATTTGACAACTCAACCTAAAGCTGACTCTATCACTATTACAGCTGCCCATGATAGATCAGCCCAGCCTAAACACCTGAGTACCTCCCCTCTGGACAAGGAGTCCAAACAAATGGATCAGTACAGCCACAAGGTCTATGCCTCTTCGACCTGTTATTTGAATTATGTGGCCCACATGGTGTCCTTTCAGAAGTCATCTCTTTCTGACTTAGAAGAAGAACTGCAGGCCATTCTGGATGAGGACCTCAGGAATCAGCTATTAGACAAATTAAGGCTTAACAAGTCTTCATGCCACCATGCTGTACAGGCCACCTATGACTCCATTGATTCTGTGGCTCACTGCACTGCTACTGGAGTTTGCCAGATAGGCCTGGCCTGCCTCCATCTTGCGGGACTGGCTCAAGATGTCCAGAGCACCCTGCTGGACACCCCCTTCAGGGGTTCCGTCCTTTTCGGGGGTGATGCCAAAGACATCATAACAGCTTCAGGTCACTTAAAGACGTCTGTTCCATGTACCGCTTGGGTCAGAAACCCAAGCAGAATTTTCGTCGCCCACAGTAGAGGTGGAGTAGGCAGAGCCAGGGCAGATGACAGGGCAAGCATCGTGCCACTGATTCCGGTACCCAGACTCCTCAGGTGAAGTCCCAAAAGGTCACTGGCAGTGGCAAAGCAGCTCTCCCCTCCGCATCTTGACTTGAGGGGGTCCACTCCACCTCCTCATGTACCTCTACAGGAGCTAGTGGGGGGGAAGGTTCACTCTCTGCCTGGAAGGATGGAAGGCAATAATTGCAGATATTTGGGTGCTCCAGTTCGTTGCAAGAGGGCAGTCCATCGAGTTCCAGGAGAGGACACCGAGCAATCCACCGGGAAGGTCCCATTACCCGTGAGACCATCTGAATCTGGTTCATCAGGAAATCCAAGCTTTACTGTTAAAGTCCACCACTGAGCCAGTTCCACCAGGGCAGATAGGAAGGGGATATTACTCCCACTTCTTTCTAGTGCCCAAAAAGACAGGAGATCTCAGACCTATTCTAGATCTCAGCCGGCTCAACCTCTTTGTAGAATACAAGAGGTTTTGCATACTGACCCTCCAGGGACTCCTTTCCCCTGCTCCAACAAAACCATTAGCTGTGCTCACTGGACATGCAGGATGCTTACCTGCACACCCCCATCCTCCCAGACCACCACCGTTTTCTGACATTCTCCTTCCAGGAGAACCATTACCAGTTCAAGGCCCTTCCTTTTGGCCTCTCTTTGGCACCTCAGGTCTTTACCAAGTGCCTAGAGGTGGTGACTGCAGCCTTGACCACAAAGGGATTTATGTGTTCACTTACCTGGATGACTGGCTGCTGTCAGCTCTGTCTCAGGACAGTCTGATGGATTCTCTTTCCACCACCCTGGACCTTTTTTCCAGACTTAGCAACACTGTGAACTATCCCAAGTCTCTTCTCTCATCCTCCCAGTGCCTTCAGTGCATTGGAGCAGTTCTGGACAAGGTCATGGGCAGGGCCTTTTTACCTATGGACAGGGTGGAAACCCTGATTCAACAAGCCGCACTGGTGTCCTCATCCTTTCGGACCACAGCACGCTCTATTCTCCACCTGTTGGGTCTTATGGCAGCTGTCATGCCCACAGTCCTCTTGGCCAGACTGCATATGAGGATGACCCAAGGGTCCCTCTGGGTCCAGTGGGATCAACGCATGGATGACATGGATCACAGGGTCCTAGTCTCCAGTAGCTTGAAGAGGGATCTCCTCTGGTGGCAGAATCTATCCAACCTTTCTCTGGGGGTCCTTTTCTATCCCCCTCCCCCATTCATGACCCTCACAATGGACACCTTGGGCCATGTTGGGGAAGCCCACCTGGGAGACTATTGGACACAAGGAACCTGGTCTCCTCTAGAGAAGCATCTGCATATCAACATTCTGAAGATGCGGGCAGTGCTCTATGCTCTCCAAGCCTTCCAATCCCTCTTGCTCCCAGGAACACTAATGATCCAGACAGACAACACTGCCATGGTCTGGTACATCAACAAATAGGGAGGCACCCAGTTGTACCCCCTTTACAGGGAGGCAATGAGGGTGTGGTACTGGACAGTCCAGCACAGCCTGACATTGACAGCAGTCCATGTCCCAGGAATTCACAATGTCCTGGTGGACAGTCTCAGCCACACTGTTGCTTGGGCTCATGAGTGGGAACTAAAGCAGGAAGTAGTGGAAGATCTCTTCCTTCAATGGGGTCAGCCAGAAATAGACCTATTTGCCTCCCCATCCAGTGCAAAACTACCCAGCTTTTGCTCACTCGTTACAGGGCATGGTGTTTTTTGGCGAGACGCGCTGTCTGTATCTTGGACAGAGAGATTTCTGTATGCTTTCCCTCCATCTCCTATTCTACAGAAGGTTCTGCTGAAGCTCCAGGCAGAGGGGGCCCACATGATTCTCATTATCCCTCTGTGACCTCAGAAGATTTGGTTCCCTCTGCTGCGGCAGCTGATGATGGAACCCCTGGTACCTCTTCCTCTCTCTCTCACAACCTTCTGTCTCAGGAGCAGGGCAGTCTGGTGCATTTGAGTCACAAGTCTTTCCATCTGCATGTGTGGCACCTTTGGACAGCCAGCTCATGTTTCGGCGTATCTTTCAGAGTCGCTCAGGTCCTAGTGGAGGCCAGAAGCCCTCCACCAGATCCACGTATGCTATGAAATGGAAGAGATTTTCTATTTGGGCCGCAGCCAAGATCTAGACCCTTTTTTTTGCTTGGCACCCCAGGTCCTAGAGTACCTCTTGCACCTGTCTGACTTGGGCCTCAGTTATTCTTTGCTATAGGTACAGCTATCTGCGGTTTCAGCCTACCACCTTCCAGTGGAGGGCAAAACCATCACTCAGCTGGAGGTATCTAAACCCTTTCTTAAAGGGATCCTCCACCTCAAACAGGTTTCCCCAGGGATTTGAATTTTATTTTAGAAAAACTTACTTTGCCCCCTTTTGAGTCAGCAGCAAGTTGCAACATACGTTACTTATCTTGGAAGACGCTCTTGCTTGTCGCTATTAGCTCTACTCGAAGAGTTTGAGTTTCAGGCTCTAGTTTGTAAGGAACCTTATTTGATTTTCCACAGAGACCAGGTGGCTCTGTGGACTAACCCTTCTTTTCTTCCGAAAGTAGTTTCGGAATTTACTTTGAATCAGAATGTCGAACTGCTGGTATACTACCCAGAGTACTCCAACAGGGGGGAATACCTCTTGCACACCTTGGATGTGCACAAGATTCTGAGATATATCTCTAGGACCAAAGAGGACCGAAAATCTAACCAGTTGTCACCTTCACTCCCAAATGTCAAGACAAGGCCATTTCCAGACTGGGTTTGTCAAAATGGTTGGCTAACTGTATCTTGTACATCTACAAGTATGAGAAGCCCTTCCTGAGGGACATGAAAGGCCACTCAACTCAGGGCATGGAGGCTTCGATGGCCTTCCTGCGATACGTGTCCACTGCGTATACATATGCAGTGGCCACTTGGTCTTCCATCCATACCTTCACCAAGCACTATAGTCTGGACATTGCCTCTAGGTGCAGAGCCGGTTTCTGCCTTGCTGTCCTACAGGGCCTCCTATCCTAAGTAGATTTCTAGTTGGCAGATGCTTCCTCTTCCAGGAACCTAATCTCCAACTCCTTTTTCCTTTGATTGCTTGGTATTCAGTCCTATTTTGTGAAGACCTACTGCAGGAACCCTCTCGAAGTAAGATATACCAGTTACATAAGAACTTACCGTAAAAGTAGATCTTCGAGAGAGGTTCCTGCAGTAGGTCTTGATTTCCCTGCCACTTTCCCCCAGTTCCTATGTTTTTCTTCTTTTCTTTTCCTAGGGCTTTATTTCTTACAAGCTCAGGGCTTCAGGAGTTGTTACTCCTTTCTCCTGTTTCCTCTTCAGAGGTCTCCGGCAGGCAAACTGGAGGGCAGGTGTGGGGACTGCCCCCTGTATACAGTCATGCTGATGTCTGTCATGTGATGCCGGGGGGGTAGTCCCCCGCTATAGATTGCTAGCTAGAATTTTGCTGTGCAGTCCTGACGCCAGGAGGCACAGTCCTATTTTGTGAAGACCTCCTGCAGGAACCTCTCTCAAAGATCTACTGTTACAGTAAGTTCTTACATAACTGCTATTTTCTGTATTTAGAGAACCACTTTTAATTATTTTGATTATGTTTCTGTTAGAAACCACTTTTTAAGGGGAGTTACCTAGTAGTTTCACTTGCCCTGAGGGAACTGGACTGCAGAACTCTGTCTCTTAGTTTACAACCACCTCAATATATAGTGGGGGTTTTTTAATTGTCAATTAAACAGTTCTTGGTAAAAAAAAAAATCATGTTTCTTGCTCCCCTTTTGTCTTTCAGAACAGATTTGTCTATACAGATTCTATTTAAACTTTTTTCTTTGGAACCATGTTAGTTTTTCACATGTAGTGGTGGGAAAATCTAGGAGTCAGTCACTAAACAACCAGGAAGTGCAGCCGACCCAGTGGCACCGAGAGCCGAGGTGCTAGATGCCACACCTAGCTCTACTCTGGCAACCCAGGTTCGGAAATGGACTCAGGTTGCCTGGGTAACCGCAGGGGTGTGGAAAGATCGAGCATCCATAGAAAGCTCTCCTTCAATGGGGAGGGGGGATAGTACAGCATGCTGTTGCCTAACATCTAGTAGCGGCTGGGTGTCAGCACAGGCATGCCACCAGAATGTGAAAGGACCCCACATCCAGGGCATAGGCTGCATCCACGAAGGCAGAGCCCAACCGCTCCACCCTATGCAAGTTTGTGGGTCTGGGGAGCAAAGCAGGTGGAAAAATGGAAGATGGCAGGATCCATGATGGCCCGATGCCCCCCTCCTGCAATAGGCTACTCCAACTTCTGGATTGTGCTCTAGAAGGGGGAGAAAGCCAGTGCTCCTCACCTTGGCCCCGCCACGGGGGGTAATCCATGGGGGCACTATGGGTTATGGCTGAGCGGGGGATAGTCGAGCTTGGAGGACAAGCCCCTCCAAGGGAGGGCCAGAGCCACTTTCCAGCTCCACGGAGGCAGAGAAAAGTATAAATTTAAAAAAAAAAAAAAAACAACTAGGAAGTGGAGGGAATAACATGTGTGTGGAGGAGGCTGACAGTGCTAACCTGCCAGTTAGACAGATGAGTGTTCTGCTACAGTGGTGAGAGAATCTGGGAGTCAGTCACAAAACAACCAGGAAGTGGAAGGGAGAACATGTGTATGGCGAGGAGGCTGACAGTGCTATTCACAGATGCTTAACGGCCCATTAACAGCAGCAGCAGTGGTCACAATAGCCAGGAAGTGGTTGGGAGGACGTGTGAGTAGGAGGCTGATGGCCCATTAATGCCCAGTGAGAGGGACTGAACCATCCCAATAATCCGACATCCCCATCCCTATTAAGAAGATGGGGGCACCATTAAAATGAATGGCCAGTAGTACCACGTGGATGTTGGAATGCTGGGCCTTGTGTAGTACACTGGATCAGCAGAATGGGCAGTAAGATGTACACTTAGAGTTCCTGACATACGTGGCATCTTGCACCAGTCTAGTAGCATGAGCCAGGCTACACATGGAAACAACTGTTTATACTGCAGAACTGGGATACACAATTGCAATATCACCACCAGATGGTGGTAAATTCCAGCTGAGGGAAGACAGCATCTATCCCTTTTGCTCCATGCTCTCAGAACCTGGAGAAGAACCTTCACAGCTGGCTACCGTGTGTTGATGCTATGAGGTCTAACTTAAGGGACCCCATCCCTGATCTAACAAATTAAACATTTGCAAACTGATCTTCCACTCTCTCTCTGGTTGACTGTCCTCCTGCTAAGTCAATCTGCTTCTCTTGACTGTCTCTACCATTTATAAGACAATTATTTGGAGAGACTATTTGGCCCATAGCAGGACTCTGAATATATATCTTATCATGGCTTTCTCTTTGTGCCACGTTTTGCTATATACAGTATACAGCTGTGATCTGGTTGTCTGATCTTATGTGCAACAACTTTCCTTGTATCCTAGCTCTGAAGCTCAAAAGTGCTCGATAGACCACTCATGTCCATTATGTTTATTGGGGTTTCCAGTATATTTATTGGCAACTTCTCCTCTGGTGCCCCCCCCTGCTTTGTGCTACCCCATGCCTTAAGGTCGCCCCATTCAGAGAGGCCATTATGTGTTGGAACTGTTGCGAAAATGGGACTCTGTTCTATAGGTTGCTTTAAGGGGTCCCCTGTTGGATATTGTAGTCACTCAAGGGCTGAGGCACTGGACACCACACCTCACGCCACGCCGTGACCCAGGGTCCGGAATGACCTCAGGTCATCAGGGTGCTGGCACATGATAGAGGAGGGAGAAGCAGGACTGGACTGAGTAATCCTGTAGGCAGCTCTCCTCTTCTGGGGGTGGTGGGGGTGGGTTGCCACCTCTCCATAGTTCCGCTCCCACTTAGTGGAGGTCTGGTGCGTAGTGTAGGCGGGAAGGGGCAGCATCGTTATGGGGGGCAGAAGGGGCTGAGCTGGCATCACGGTGTGCGTGCATCCCTCCACACGAACACACAGCTGTGTGCTGGGGCCTTGGGATGGGAATGGGAGAAAAACCTACAAAAAAATCATAAAAATCTATACAGAGAAAAAAGAAGTCTCATCATCTGGTGGTAATATTGCAATTGTGTATCCAAGTTCTGCAGTATAAACAGTTGTTGTTTCCATGTGTATCCTGGCTCATGCTATTAGACTGGTGGAAGCTGCCACGTACATCAGGAACTCTAAGCAGTCCCATACATGTCTCTACCAGTACTGGAGAATCAATCAACACACCTGTCTCAGTGTGTCTTTTCATCATGAACATTCTGCATAAGTCCATTACAAATATTAGCCAGAGGCGTTCCAGGCACTGTGTTAACATAAACATGCTCTTCTGATGTTACGTACCCATGTGAGGTTTTGTAGGTAACTTGCCATCCTGTGTGTTGCCTGCAGGTATTCAACTATCTGTATGACTCTACTCTGATCAGCCAGTCATCCAAGTAGGAGATCCCCTGTATGCACCGTTGCCTGAGGTTAGTCACTAGTACCACTGTATCCTTTGTAAAGACACTGGGTGCCAGGGCCAAGCTGAATGGGAGGTTGCTGTACTGAAGGTGCTGATACAGGATTGAAAAGTAAAGGTATTTCTGGTGAGAGGGTCAGATTAGTATGTAAAGGTAGGCATCTTTAAGGTCTATAGAAGTTAGAAAATCTCCTTCCTGCACTGCTTGAGTACAGTAGCACAGTACTTCCATTTTGAACCTCTGTGGTCTGACATACTGGTTGACATAATTCAGGTGCAACCACCCAGTCCCCTGGGGTTACTAGAATCCTATCAGTATTAGTGTTAGGCAGGTACTATAGAACAGGCAGCTGGTAAAAAGCTCATTTAGGGGCTTCCTACATAGTGACATCATTGTTTACTCAGCTAGCCTGAGGGAAGGACTTGTTTCTATGCTCCTTGGAGATGGGCGAGTTTCCTAGCTCAATGGAGGAGGCGGTGGTAACGTCCCTCCTGAAGAAAGCTTCTCTGGACCTAGACTGCCATGCTAACTACAGAACGATCTCTAACCTCCCCTTTGTGGAGAAGGTTATTGAGAAAGTAGTGGCCATACAACTGGAGAACCATTTGACCATCCATGACATCTATGAACCACTCCAATCTGGTTTTCGAAAGAGGCATAGTACTGAGACAGCCCTGGTTCAGCTGCTCAATGATCTCCTGATGGTGACAGATTGAAAAAGCTGTTCCATCTTGGTCCTTCTCAATCTCTCTTCAGCTTTTGACACTGTGGACCATGGGGTACTTCTCGAATGCCTGAGGTTCATCTGTGGCCTGTCTGGTACAGTCCTCAGGTGGTTTAGATCTTTCCTCTAAGGCAGAACTCAGAGGGTGGTGTCGGGGATTAATTCTTCCCACCCAGTCTCTGTCTTGTGGGGTTCTTCAGGGTTCAGTGTTATCCCTCATGTTGTTCGCAGTGTATATGCTACTGCTCAGAGACATTGTAAGAAGATATGGGCTGAGGTTTCACTGCTATGCTGATGATACCCAGCTCTACCTATCTTTTACACCTGACCAGGATAGAGCTCTCTTGGTATTTAACAACTGCCTCACTGAAATCCAGTGTTGGATGAATTTAAGCTGGTTGAGGTTGAACTCAGAGAAGACTGAGGTGATGGCTGTGGACCCAGGTCACAGGATAGAGGGGATAGGAGTTGGTCTACCCTCAGGACTTTTTCTGGGGGGGTTTCAGCTCCCTACCTCTGAACAGGTGTGGAACCTGGGGGTGATTTTTGACAACGAGCTGACAGTACAAGCGCAGGTGTCGGCAGTTGTCAAATCATCCTTTTATCATCTGAGGAACATCTCCAGGATTAAGCACCTTGTTCCGTCCGGTGATATGCCTACATTGGTCCATGCCTTTGTGACCTCATGTCTTGACTACTGCAACTCCCTTTATCTAGGGCTTCCTGGGGTTGATGCCCACCACTTGCAGCTAGTGCAGAATGCTGTGGCCCGGTTATTGACAGGTACTTCTCGTGCCTGTCATATTTCCCGTTTTGCGCGATCTGCACTGGCTGCCAATACAGTGGCATATCACCTTTAAAGTGGGTCTTTTGACTTACAAAGCCCTACACGGATTGGGCCTGGACTACTTGAAAGAGCTTCTGGTACCCTACTGCTCTAGGCGATCACTCTGCTTGGCAGATGAGGAGTTGCTAGAGATTCAGAGCGTTACATTAAAATCTTCCGGGGCTCATGCTTTTATGTACATGGCCCCTGCCCTCTGGAATACACTACCCCATCTGCTTCGGCAGTGTGCGTCCATGGAGGAATTTAAAAAGGCCTTAAAGACTTATTTATGATCAAAGATGTATTCTTGAAGATGATATTCTACTGTATTTTATGAACTCAACAGTTTTAAATTTATGTTATTATGGTAAGGCGCCTTGATTTTAAGAAAGGCGTGGTATAAATAAAGAATGATTGATTAATGATTATGTCAATTAGAACTCTCGCAGCAGCATAACCATTTCTGAGTCAGCTGCTCAGGGGAAGTTTTAGCATGTTCAGTGTGTCTTAGTGTGGGAGTAAGAGTGGCAGGTGCTCTGCCACTGGGGCTCCGAGTCTAAGGGCCCTGTGTTTCTCACCCTAGTTTGGATTGCAATCACCAGCTCTCAGTGAAGCAGTAGAGACCTTTTTTCAGCAGGATTCCTTGATGTTTACTCCACAAGAAGTGAAAGGGACTGCTAGTTCAGTGGATCCAAGGGGCAGTCCCCTGGAGGTCCTTGTGTGTGTACAGCTGCCCTTGAGAAGGACTTTGTGCGAGACATTTCTGACAAGTTACCAAGGGAAATGG
Organism: Neoceratodus forsteri; assembly: GCA_016271365.2. Taxonomy (NCBI): domain Eukaryota; kingdom Metazoa; phylum Chordata; order Ceratodontiformes; family Ceratodontidae; genus Neoceratodus; species Neoceratodus forsteri. The sequence goes on along the minus strand of JADMNL010000022.1, from coordinate 463,799,750 downwards.
TGCTTTTACTGAACTTCCCAGTTAATGTGTGTATTGTGCCAGGGTGAGATGTTCTGCTAATCCCCCATTGCACAGACTGTCACAAGAAATTTGGAAAGTGAAACAGATATCACAGTAGTAGCAAAGGCAAAAAAAACAAATGCTTAGCCCCAACTTGGACATTGGCAGGGGACCCTGTCAGATCAGAACAGCAGCAGGCTGGGTGCTGTCAGAGATAATGAGTTTGTCAAGGAGATTTTGGAAAACGTCTGTGCAGATACTTTGCAAGGCCAGGAAGAGATGGAATTTTCCACACTGCAGAGGGTGGATTTGGATGCTGCAGATGCAGGTTCTGTAGATCCTTGGGTGGAAGACCCAAGCCCAAGTCTCATGGGAGACTCTGAGGTGGAAGAAGCTTTGTGTTGGGAGCCAATGCCTCAAAGTGCAGTGAGGAATGGACAATTTCAGGAGCTGGTGCAACTGTTAGCTCCCGGACAGAGATTGTGGAAGAAGCAGCAGCTGCAATGGCTATGGTGGGACCCAGTGAGTCACCAGTAGCATTGGCTTCAATGGAGCCTCCTGAGATCGAACTGGAGGAGGGCCCTAGAGATGCGCCACTGAGTGCAGAGGTGGACTGCTATTACTCTGCATTGTGTGTTCAAAGCTGGCTCAACCAGGAATGGCCACCCCAAGCCGTGCCGTTGGGTTGGAGCTGGTCAAAAGCAGCAAGGAAGAATGAATCATTCAAAGATGAGCTATGGCCAAGTATGCACAGACATACCCGTCCTTCCCTTGAAGAATTTGGATGGAAATTAAGGAAAACAGGCATGCCTGGCTGTGGGAGGAAGCTTGTGCCAACCTGCATCCAAAAGTAAACAAATTTGTCAGAGTGAAAGTATGCAATGAGAGACTTCCATTCTGGAAGTGTGGCAGGACTTTGTTAATTGATTCAGTGAGAGTGGTGGACAAGGCTGGCCAAGAGATATTTTACAATGTTCCTGTGGTGCATCCAGATGGAGAAACAGTCTATGCACCACACCCAGTGGTACTACCCATAATGGTGCCACTCATCAGAAAATGTGCCTGCTTGCCAAGTAAATACAGCAATGCCAGCTCAGCATCTGCCACCAAAGAGGCAGCAACCAGAGAACAGGTGCCTTTCTTCTGGTGTTCCAGGTTCATCTGCAGCAGTATCTAGGTTCGGCTCCAGCAGCATCCAGGTTCATCTGCAGCAGCATCCAGGCTTGTCAGCCTAGCAGTAGGTGCAGCAGCATCTAGGCTCATCAGCCTAGCAGTAGAAGATTTCCCATCCGGGTCCAGTAGGAGGTCGTGGAAGCATCTGATCTGAAGATTTCATCTGTCCAGCAGCCGAAGATCATCAGGCCGCAGGTCCAAAGAGGTGATGTTGACATCCACCTGTCACCTAGAAACTGGTAAGGTGCATTTTTGCATTTTGACTGTTTTATCTACAATTGAGGATGTCCCAGGAACTTTGTTTCACCTACAGAATTTCCTGAACTGGACTGCAGTTCTAGTAGGCCTTGTGCCTGTCCAAGAACTGTGCTATTGCAGGCTTCGGCCTAGGAGAGACTCTGTGTAGTTCCATGGCACTCTGGACTTTCTCCCTAGAATAGCGGACTTGTAGGGCTTCCTTACCCCAAAATCTTTTTGCAAATGCTTTTATGTTTTCTATTTTTGTACTTTTATAGAAAAACCCTTTTAAAATGCTTTTTGGGATTGTGCAGTATCCACAGTGGGAGGGTTTTGTCACTGTTTGGGTTTTACAGGTAGTGTGTTTGCAGAATGTGTTTTGCAATGTTTTCTTTTGCAGACATTCCTGTAAGAAGACAAGAGGAGGATATTTTGGGACTCATCGGAGTCCTCTTGTACAGAGTTGCTAAGCTTTGTGTAACTGTGTAGTACAATGCTAACCATTTTTTTCTGTTTTGTGGCTGGAGAATGTTTTTTGTAGTTCTTAAGAGTTAGGAAATATACTGATAAATGCATGTTTCTAAAGCAGGCTACAGTTCTTTTGGTATAACATGTTTTTTGGGTTTGGACACCTGGTAGGTAGCATAGGTCAGATATATTTTCCCTAGAAGGCTAGGGTGATAGGCAGGCTGGTGGTCCTGATTCATGATAGGGGTCACTGATGCTGTCTGGTAGGACATGCTTCAGGTAGCTTCTTGGTGCCACTGAGAGCCCATAGATAGTACAGTAGTAGGATAGGAGCTGAAGTTTCTACAGCGGGCCCCCTTTCTTTTAGTGTTACCACCTTATGCCTGGTACATGTTAGGGGAGGACCTGATCAACCCTCCCCGTAGGGAGCATGGAGGTAGGATGGCCTGGTACTGGGCCGAAACCTGACTGCAGACAGCCAGTGGTCTGGTTGTGGTGAGTGTAACCACCCAGTTCTCTGGGGTTACTAGAATCCTATCAGTATTAGTGTTAGGCAGGTAGAACAGGCAGCTGGTAAGGAGCTCATTTGGGGCTTCTTACATAATGACATTATTTACTCAGCTAGCCTGAGGGAAGGATGATTATGTTATATAGAACGCTCACAGCAGCATAACTATTCCTGAGTCAGCTGCTCATGGGAGGTTTTAGAATGTTCAGTGTGTCTTAGTGTGAGAGTGGCAGAAGCTCTGCCACTAGGGCTCTGAGTCTAAGGGCCCTGTGTTTCTCACCCTAGTTTGGATTACAATCACCAGCTCCCAGTGAAGTGGTGGAGACATTTCTTCAGCAGGATTCCTTGATGTTCTCTCCAGGAGAAGTAAAAGGGACTGCTAGTTCAGTGGATCCAGGGGCAACCTCCTGAAGGTCCTTGTGTGTGTGTGTACAGCTGCCTTTGAGATGGACTTTGTGTGAGACATTTCTGACAAGTTACCAAGGGAAAGGGTGCTTTCTGGTTGTTCCCATGCCTAAAGGAAGGGGCAACAAATTTGTGACTACAGCGTGGAAAGTATGTTTTGGGGTTGTTTCCATGCCTAAAGGAAGGAGCAACCAAACTGTGGAAAAGTGTGCTTTCGGGGTTGTTTTCCATGCCTAGAGGAACTGTGGCAACTTAACTATGAGTGCAATTTGAGAGACAAGTTCTCTATTTAGGGGATTGTTCTGGGGTGTGTGTGCCCATAGATAAGGCTAGATCACATCTGTCAATACCCCTTGTTCAACAAAGTGAGTGAAGCAAAGTTCGGAGTCTTTAGCATTCAGTGGGAAATGAAGGTTTCTGTGGTGTAACCCTTAAGGAATAACAGAGACTGTTGGTTGGGGCAAAGGGTGGTAGGAATGCCATCTGGAAGCTTACAAGGAAGGGCTAACTGATTCGTTGATGGGCACCAGTTTACCCTAAGCAAAGGACATTGTTGTGGGATGAGATGTGTGACAGAAGTCACAAGTATACGCCTATTGGGAAAGAAGATGTTCCGAGTGTGTAGTAAACAAACCACAAATATACACTCTGGGGAAATGGAAATGTGTTAGGGTGTGAGGCCAACAAGCCACTAGTATACATCCTGGGGAAAAGAAAGGAAATGTTTCTGTGGAGAACTGTACTGCCTAGCAAGGAGAGTTCTGGAAAATATACTTTGCCACGAATGACCCTTGGGGGTCCATTGATGCTGCGGTAACAACTGTGAATAAAGTCATACTGCAAAATCCCAGCTGCTGTTTTTGACATTCTGATCATTGCTTCTGTGTGGAGTTAATGGGGCCCCTTCAGCAGTTGGGTCTAGCATACATCTAGCATCCTCTCCCCTGGACCTGGTTGTAGGTACAAAGGTTAATTTTTGGTTATTGTACCCCCAGCCCTCTTCCTCTAGATAATGAGCCTGGTACCAATCTTAGCACTTCTGCAAAAAGTAAATGGTATGCCATATGTGGGTACTAGTCCTATTTTATGGGGGGTGCCAACTTGCCAAAAGTGCTGTGAAGGTTATGCAGGTCCAGTACCAATCAGGCTTTTATCCACTTCAGTATATCGCAAATGTTGCATATGGGAAAAAGGAAGTCTTCGCAGACCAGTGCAATCTAGTATTAAAAGCTGTGGATAGCAGTCAAAAGCAATAGAGCCAAAATGAACTAGTAATGCAGCAGTAGTGCCACCACTTGTTATGCTGGCACCCCAAGCTCCTAGATGAGCTCAGAGCACCAGCGTCTGGCTGGGTAGAGGAGGACAGAATATCTCAAAGAGCTCTGTCCTCTGTCAAGGGAGGGATGTGGACTCCACTCTGCTACTACCACCTGAAAATCACTGGACAACAGTGCAGCCGGCAGCCACTCTAAGGGACAGGGGATGTCACTGGATGCCTGTGTGCACAAGTACACCCATGCACACACTCTAGCCTCCTTGTGAGCACATACTGGAGAGAGGAACAGGAGGAAACACCTAGCCAAAGTAGGATGGGGACCAGACCTTAGCAGACCCCACTCTGCTGACCAAGGTACCAGCCTTCTTAGAGCAGGACCCTTGCAGGGCCTGTCAAGCCCCAAAGAAGAAATTCTGCTGGAGCGACATGAAGAACCTGAAGAAGGGTAAGTCCTGGAGAAGGCTGGAGGACAATTTGAAGGGGCAGGCTGCGAGTCAGGTGGATACAGAATCCATACTCTGTTAATGCTAATGTTAGTATGGATGAGCAGCATCCCACCACTTAGGCCAGCAAATACATTCACAATGTCTAGGGAACAGTGTTATAAAAATAAACTATTTTAAATAAGACAAATAAATGTTTTACAGATGTATTATATACAATATGTGCAGTGTGGGTTATTGTGTGACAGTGCAGTATGCTGAAGTAAAGACAACAGGCCAATAACTTATTGATACATAGACTGTTATTACTTAAAAATGACAACCAGCAAAGGCCACACAGGGAAGAGGTCAGACTGTATATGCATATAGTTGTCTGCTAATGACTAGCTGAAAGTGTGAGGTTTTATCTTCTAAAAGTAGTGTAAATGGGTTAAAAGTGGGACCAAGACAGAGGCAGGAAACTACAGACCTGTCAGTCTGAGCTCTGTGGTAGGGAAAGTGTTGGAGTCACTTCTGAAGGAAAGAACAGTTGAGTACCTAGAGGCCAGTGGAGCACAGGACCCCAGGCAGCATGGGTTCACAGCAGGAAGGTCATGTCAGACAAATCTAATAGATTTCTTTGACTGGATGACCAAAGTAGTAGACCAGGGAGGGGCTGTGGACATGGCCTACCTAGACTTTAGCAAGGCATTTGACACAGTCCCACACAAGATTAATAGTCAAATTAACCAGTCTGGGAGTGGGTCCCAGGGTGGTAGCCTGGGTAAAACATTGGCTGGACAACAGGACACAGAAGGTAATTGTAAATGGAGTCCACTCTGAAGAAAGGGGTTACTAGTGGGGTACCATGAGGTTCAGTATTGGGTCCAGTCCTTTTAATGTCTTCATCAGTGACATTGCAGAGGGACTGGAAGGAAAAGATGCCTTTTGCAGATGACACAAAGATCTGCAACAGGATTGATACACAAGGAGGCGTGGAAAGGATGAAAAGGATTTGGCAAGGTTGGAGGAATGGTCAGAAGATGACAGCTAGGATTCAATGCAAAGAAGTAAAATAATGCACCTGGGAAACAAGAACCCAGGGGAAGAATACACAATTGGTGGGGAGGTAGTAACAACAACAAAAAAGGAAAGGGACCGGGGGTAATCATATCAGATGACCTTAAGGTTAGCAAGCAATGTGAGAAGGCAGTAGGGAGGGCTGGGGGTATACGGGATGCATAGGGAGAGGCATCACCAGCAGAAAACAGGAAGTTGTTATCCCTCTGTACAGACAGTTGGTGAGACCCCATCTGGAGTACTGTGTCCAGTTCTGGAGACCCCATCTCCGCAAGGACATAGACAGGATAGAGGCAGTCCAGAGGAGGTCAACTAAAATGGTGCAGGGTCTGCAAAAGAAGCCATATGAGGAGAGATTAAAGGAGCTTAATATATATACCCTTGAGGAAAGAAGGGAGAGGGGGGACATGATAGAAACTTTTAGTCACCTCAGTGGAATCAACAAAGTCCAAGAGGGTAGCATCTTTCAGAAAAGAGACATGCAAGAACAAGGGATACAATTTAAAGATAGAAGGAGGGCAGTTCAGGGGCAGCGTGAGGAAGTATTATTTCACAGAGGATAGTGGATGCATGGAACAGCCTTCCTGAGGAGGTTGTGGGGTCTAAAACTGTGGGAGAATTCAAGAATGCATGGGACAGACATAAGGCAATTCTTGTGGGGGGGTAGGAAGAAATAGGCTGTTGGTTAACTAGGATCTGCGGCCTATCCTGTAGGTAGGGAAATGGGCAGACTAGATGGGCCTAGCGGTCCTTATCTGCTGTCAAAGTCTATGTTTCTATGTATATCTTCTAAAATTAACATGCACTGCTGCTGTCAACCTCAGGAACACCACATATGCTAGTTGTTTGCTGCTCATGACGTGGCTATTCCTGGAAGAAAAACTCAAAAATTAAAAATAGTGATCATACTCTGCTGAACTATTATGATTGACTAGAAAAACACCTTTTATGGCATTCTTGGTGCTTTAAAAAGTCGAGCCCAGTGTCTGTAAAAAGAAACCAAAAAGAAAAGAAAATATGTCTCCATCAATCCTGGAAAAGGAAGGGAGCAGACAGCTGACACAAGACAAATGTCCTCAGCAGAACACATGACAGGAGCATGGCCATTTCTCCAGGCTATGGGAAATGTTATGAATATGCCTCCCCTCCCCAGCTCCAGTTCCACACCAACATCCGGAAGGAAGTAATGTATTATGAAGATGAGGAAAAGGGTGAACCCCTGGAAACAAGACCGTTCACCTGAGTAAGAATCTGGCTCTCCTACCAGGCCATCTGAGGATTATGCATCCCACTACTACTTTGTTAGGCAAATGGTAAACACCCTCAACATCCCCTCCTATGAAGCTGAGGAGGATAAAGAAGAAGCTGAATTTAAGGACATGATGGGTCTAGCTACCACAAAGAGGATGCAACTTGCCGTCCAAAAAGCCCCTGCCAGAATCATATAAGCACCCACTTCAGCTACTGCCATTGTTAAGAAGAGTGAAGAGAAATATCAGGTGGGTGGTTAAGTACCTGTAAGCACGCCATGGTCAAGAGGCAGTGGTCCAGACTGCTGCATGTGAGAAAGCTAAGGGTGCAAATCTTTGCACAGCCTCCAGAGCAGGTTTTGAGCACAGATGCAGCCCAACACGGTTGCCTTAAACTGTTTTAACAGTGGTGTAGACACACACTGTACTATAAAGCGGTTTAAGGCAACTTCTGTGGGCTGTTTTAACGAATGTTGGCCTCCTACAAGAAAAGGGGATACATATACTTACATCTCCATCCTCACCATGGGATCCCGAATCGATTAGTGCTATTTTTAGCCCGATCGGTTAACGTGCCCATTACCGAGTATCCCGGCATGCACTGGGTATCCGCAATACTTTGTGGGACTGCTGCAAGTATGCCTGGTAACTCCAATGGGCAGTCTCTAAAGTCAGCTGCTAGTGTGGACGGACAGACAACCATTGTGAAAACTGTTATACAAAATGGTTTTCAGAACAGTTTCCAAACACACTGATAGTGTGGACAGGGCCTTACATGGCAAACACAGCTCAGCACCAGAAGGCAATATGGAATTCTATCCTGACACTTAGAAAGTACACAGTGAAGTGGCAGAGGACTTGGTTGACACAGCCAGATGAGCACTGGATGCCACCAAATACTAATTCCACATGGCTATGGACACCAACAACTGTTTCAAGGGTCCTGGCATATGCAGTATCTCTAAGGAGGTTTGCAAAACTAGAGCTACCTTCCTATGCCAGGACAAACAATCTAAGTCCACGGATTTCTCTTTTGAGGGAAACTCCTTGTTTGGTGACAAGACAGAGGCATATATGAAAAAAGTGGATGAATACAAAACCACTTACAGAAATAACACAGAAGGGAAAGGCCTCCACTTCCTATAGGCCTTATGGAAAGGGAGGCAGGGGTAGGGGGTTACTACCCAAAACCTTATGTCCCCTGTGAGTGTTAACCCCAAAGAGATTACTATAGGGGGAGGAGCAGGAGGGACACTAGATGTGCAAACACAGCAACAGCCCCAAAGCCACAGCCAAAGGGGGGAGGGACTGGCTCACTGCTTCCATGAATGGACAAAACTCATCACAGACAAGTGGGTCCTGGAAGCAGTGAGCCAAGGTTTTCCCCTGCAGTTCAAAAACTTCCCAAAACTGCAGAAACCAAAACTGTTACCATGTCACTCTCCAAATGAAAATGTTTTGCTGGAGTTAGAGGTAAAGAAACTGCTGCTAGCATGAGCAGTGGAGAAGGTCCCTGCCTCACAATGCGGCAAAGGACTGTTGTCCAGACACTTCCTAATCCACAAGAAAAATGGGGAATGGCAACCCATTTTAGACCACAAGTATCTAAACAAAGAAGGAAAGGTTCAAGACGGTCACACTAGGCTCAGTGATACCATCCCTGTAGTCAGGAGACTAGATTGGGTCTCCGGATCTGAAAGACGCCTACTTTCATATTCAGTCAGACATACACATAGAAAATACCTCAGGTTCAGACAAAGGAACTGCTAACTGCAGTTCATAGCCCTTATCTTCTTACCTCTTTACCAAGGGTTTTCACAAGGGGCCTAGCTGTGGTGGCAGCACACCTGAGAAAAACAGGTGTGGTGTTTTTTCACAACCTGGATGACTGGCTAGTCTCAGAAAAAAGACAGCATGAGGGCAGGTGCTCCATACAGGTGGTCAAAGGACACCTTAGAGGACTTAGGCTTTCTGATAAACCTACAGAAGTCACAAACAGAACCAGCTCAAGTATTGGACTTCATAGGTACAGAGCTGGATACCCTGTAGGGGAAAGCTTCTCTTCCTCTGGCAAGGGTATCAAGTCTGATTACCACTGCAAAATCATTCACACTAGGCAAGCCAATGCCTTCAAGGGATCTTCTGCAACTCCAGGAACACACGGTGGTACCAGGGGCCAGGTTCCACATGAGGGACAACTGGTCCAAAGGTGGCGATTCTGTCCAAACTAGTGCCAGTCACAAAAACTTTGATAAGGGAACTAGAGTGGTGAAAGGAAGAGGGAGACCTCAGAGAGGGCATTCCCCATCTCCAGCAATCCCCAGCAAGTATCCTTACAACAGATGCCTCACTCCTAGTGTGGGGTGCCCACTTGGAGGATCTTACTGTGAGTGGCACATGGAGTACATAGGAAACTCAGGAATATATCAACTTCCTGGAGCTCAGGGCAATGTTCTTAGCAATTTAAGTTCTTTCCTCCCAAATACAGGATAACAGTCTGTTCAAATCCAAGCAGACCACACCGCAGCAACACATTACATATATAAGCATGAAGGAACAAGATCCTCAAGGCTATGTACAAAAGCCATGAAGATCTGAAAACTAGGCTATTCCCTGGATGTAGATATCTGCAGTACATCTATCAGAAAAATATAATGTCCTGGCAGATTCACTAAGCAGAATCAGCAAAGGAAACCAGAAGTGGACCCTGAACCATCAGGTACTGGCACCAGTGTTCAGGAGGTGGGGTATACCAGAAATAGACCTGTTTGCTTCCTGGGAGAAAAAAAAAAAACTCCTACAAACAGCAGCAAGAGGCATCCCCCTTCAAGAAGTCTGCAAAGCAGCTACCTGTAAATAAGCACTCATCTTCACAAAGCATTATTATCTGGACATACAGCCTAGAAGGGATATCAGTTTGTCCCTGCCATCTTGCAGAACCTTTTTCCTAATAGGTTCTGAACCCAGCTTCCCAAAGTACTGCTATGGTGTCTGCTATTGTAAAGCTATACTGATGGATTCCTGGGGTTAGAAGAAAAAATTACTCACTGAAGCAATGCCTTTTCTTCTTAAGAGATCCAGAAGTACACTTTACAGTCCCTTACCCTGCCAACCCTTCCTGAACCTGAAAATAGTTTCATACAAACATCAGTTCTTTTTCAATTTTCTTGAACATTACTTGTTACAGTGCACTTACAACTGTTGACATGTGGCCTAATCACAAAAAGTTCTCCAATAATTATTTTTTTTGTTTCTGTCTTAACTTGATTACTATTTTCCAAAATTTGAAACATTGTTTTGGTAGCTATTTAGCTAGTTTAGTGGTCACAGTTCCCCCAGCTTTAGAAACAAATCTGACATTAAACTGTTGGAGCGGAACCACAGATTACCAGTAGAAAAGAGACTGGAGCTCAGTTGTAGGATTGTAATAGCTTTATTGATTTGATTTGATTTGATAAAGCACATTGCATGCGTGAAATCATTTAGCATTGGGGTAGAGGTTTTAGGCTGCTGTGGACTTTTGCATCAAATAAAGTTACTATAATCCTACCACTGAGCTCAGTCTCTTTTTCTGCTGGTAAGCCATTTGCCTGACTTTTGTGAAGAAATATGTATGAAAGACGTAATGCTTCCAGCATCTATATCTTTTGGGCAAGCCTTGTGTGCAGAACTGAAAGTGTGACCATAGTGCAGAGTTTGAACTTAGTTCTAATTCTAAATGATAAAATCAGCATAAGTTTCATCTCCGGGCCAACTCAATCCAGTGGACTGATTGCTACCATAAAGCTTATGGATGTATCCTTGAAGAAGAAACAACATTATTACAATATTTTTTTCTTCTCTTACAACCACACACCTCATCTGAACTATATAAAAAGTCAGTTTTATAAGTGGTAAAACACACTTCAAGGAGTGAAGTCATAAGGTAATAATGCACTTCATGGGCGGTGCAGCACTTGACTACCCATCGTGTCAAACAACCACCCAAGGCATGCATTATTCCCTTATACTGCACAATCTGTCATGTATTATCCCTTACTTCTATAAACATAACAGTTTTAAACTGGACAGAGAAGTTACCAATAAGCACATTGAATACAGAAAAATGGAAGAAATAGAAACATAGAAGTTGACGGCAGATAAGGACCGCAAGGCCCATCCAACCAAAGAAGTGGCATCTTTCTTTGACAGTGATGGTAAGGACAACTAAAACCTTTCTAATCTCAATTTTTATTTTTCTTACTGTACATATTCGATTCACCAGTTATGGTAGAACCCAAATCACATACTTTATTCTGTCAAATATTGAGGGAGTAGATTGAATCCAGTGAACTGGAATCTCACATATTTGCCAGTCTTTCAAGAAACCAGAAAACTTTGGGTCCTCTTCATGCATTCATGGCGGAGACTGTTAACAACTATCATTCTGTGGGGCCAAGAGAACCTTGTTAAGAACTCAACTGTTAGATATGGTTCCTTCCAACAGCATGTTGTTCTGGAGTTCAAGCTTTATTCCAAAAGGAATTTAGGTTGTTGACACTAATAATAGCGCATGAAAGCCTTTATAGCCTCATGCAATAAATACAGTGTCTTCTGAACCAATTAGTTTGAAAAGCTGTGCTCCACTTCAGGTTGAAATAGCAGTGGCAGTTTTCACAGAGAAAACAAGTTCTCATCAGATCCACTATGGCTGCATAATGAAGTTTGTGAAGAAAATGGGCAGACTGAGTTTTTTAATTTTAAACTGGGTTGAGCTATGGGCTGCTACCCTCCCCTCCACGCACTGGTGTGCTGCACACCATGTCATGCCAGACGTATCAGTAGCTACGCCCTTGCTGTTAAGGAGAGGGGACAGAAAGGTCAGGGATGCAGAAATGTACAAAAAAAAACCATTAAAAAAAAAAAAGCTCACTGTGATGCAAAAACTGCTCCTGCCCTTCAGGAAAACAACACTTGGCCAGTGCTCTTTTGTGTCTAGAGTGGTCAAAGCCTGGAACTCCTTGCCCATTGCAATTACCACTCCCCCTCCAAGGCACAGGTCACCACCTACCTTTTCAAGAAACTCCATTGAATCTGTGCTTAGTCCATATCTGCCCGAATCTTGCCTCCTCTGCTTGAGGCACTGTCTCCTGTACAGTCCTCCTGCTGATGTGAATGTCTAATGTTCTAAGTCATTGCTAAAACCTCCAGTAATATGTTACTGCTCACTCAGGTAGGATCACTCATGACAGGGGTCCTACTGCTGTATTGGAGGGTGGCTGACGTAGCTCCACTCCATAAGGGAGGCGAGTGAGAAGAGACAGGAAATCATAGACCAGTCAGCCTAACATCTATTGTAGGAAAACTGATGGAGTCCCTTATCAAACAGAATCGTACAGAGCACTTAGAAGCAAATTGCCTGCAGAGCATCAAACAGCATTGATTTATTGCAGGCAGATCCTGTGAAACAAATCGTATAGTGTTCTTTGACCAGGTGACCAAGGAACTAGATAAGGGCCATGCAGTGGATCTGCTTTACTTCGATTTCATCAAGGCTTTCAATATGGTCCCACACAGGTGCCTTCTGAAAAGATGGAAGACTTGGGTACAGCATAGGATATTGTTAGGTGGGTAGGAAACTGGTTAGCGAACAGGAAATAGAGGGTGGCCGTCAATGAGGTCAAATCCTCAGTAAAATGTGTCTATAGTGGAGTGCCTCAGGGGTTGGTTCTTGAACCAATTCTTTTCAATATGTTCATCAGCGACATAGGTGCAGGTATAAAGGGTTACCTTACCCTATTCACAGATGACACCAAGCTCAGTGGCAGAGTGGACAGAATTGAGAGTGTAAGGGATATGAATGAGGACCTCAGAACACTGGAAAAATGGACACAAGACTGGCAACTGAAGTTCAACAAGAAGTGTAAAGTGATGCACCTAGAAAGGGCAAACCCCAGAACAGAATACTACATCAGTGGGGTCTAGCTTTGCTCTTCCACAGAGGAAAGGGACCTAAGGGTCATCATTCATGCTGACCTCAAGCAGCAGAGTCAGTGCAGTAAAGCACATAGAATGCTGGGCTGCATAGGGAGAGGCATAGATAGGAGAGACAGGGGAGTGATACTTCCTCTTAATGGATCCTTGGTGAGGCCGCATCTTGAATGCTGCATCCAGTTCTGGAAACTGCATCTTAGGAAGGAGGTGGATAGGCTAGAGACTGTCCAAAGGAGAGTAACAAAGATGATTCATGGCATGCAAGGGTTCATCTATGAAGAGAGGCTCAAGGCACTGGGGATGTTTTAACTGGAGACACATAGGGAGAGAGGAGACATGATTGAAACCTTCAAGTTCCTTAAGGGCATAAACACAGTGTCATACAAGGAACTGTTCAGTAGGAACACAAATTTCTCTACATGCAGTCATGACTGGAAAGTGAAGGGAGGGGCCCTTAAAAAGGACATCAGGAAGTATTATTTCACAGAGAGGGTGGTGCAGCCATTGAACAAACTGTCCTCTGAAGCAGTTAGCACCAACATGGTGGTGGGTTTCAAGCACTGGTGGGATAAGTTACGAGCACAGAGCCGGCCAGGTGGCTCTGAGGGTTGAGTGCTGGATGCCACACCTCATGCCATGTCAGCGACCCAGGTTTAGGAATGGACTTGGGCTGTTGGGGGGCGGCAGGGAGGGAGGGTGGGGAGAGAAGGATCAAGCATCTGGAGGACTGCTCTACCTTCCCAGGGAGGGTATCGGGGTATACGCCGCTCGTGAGTGGCCTCTGGTGGTAGTGGGGGGCATGCTATGGAACTTGCAGTGCAAGCAGATGCGGGGGTGGAGCTGCAGCAGACATCAGGCACATAAGTGCCATGGACATCATTTCATGTCCAAGCTCCAGGGGTCAACACAAGCAGGAAAAATCCCCTGCCTCGAGGACAGGCAAGGTCTCCTCCAGTGCCAAAGACCACACTCCCACAGTCGGGCCTTCAACCAGGGTGCCCCGCCAACTCTGGCCTGGCAGTTACATTGTAGACAGAGCACCAGGGTGATGTCAGCCCCACCTTGGGGGGCTCAGAGCTGGGGGTTGCGCTGGGCTGGAGTGGGCCTGGTGAAGACTTCAGACAGGGAGCTAGAGTCAATGGTGAGCAAGATAGCTGGAGAGAGTTCCCTGAGGTAGGTGCAGAAACAGAATTAGAAACAAAAAGTTACGAGCACAGTCACCAAGCACTACAGAGTGCAAAGCCAAGGTACCCTTGGGGGGGGAGGTAGGTCCCTGGAGCATCCCTAAGCTCCAGGCAAATCTTTGGGCAGCGTTGATGGACTCAGGGTCCCCTTCTGCCGACACACTTTCTGGGTTTCTTTCTATGTTTCCATTGGTTCCTGTCATTTATTGTATTGGCCTGATATTGTATGTACCTTGCTTGACTTGGACACCGTTGAAAAAGGGCTCTTGAGCTCAAAGATCTTCAGAACATAATAAAACATGAAATAAATATAAATATTAGCTCAGGAGATCTATGTCCAAAAGTGAAAGCACATTGGAGCAAGTGAAGGAGCAAAAAAGGCAGCACAACTGGCAGCACTCCTCTTGTCCTTGCAGTTTGGTTCTTGCACTCTAGCCTTCTTGCCTGGATGTGGTTTAGAAAGTAAAGGGGTGGCCCCTCCTTCAGTGCAGCAGCCAGATCAGCTGCATACTCCTAGCTAGTGCCACAATGTTCAGAAATGCTGCCTAGAAAGGGAATCCTTTCCTGAAGATAACATCACACCTTGCTGCAGACTGATGGCAGCTCCTACTATAAGTCCAGACTGTGGCCTATTGCCCCAACAGCTTGTGGCCCACTGAGGAGGGCTATCAAAGTCTTGGAGCAGTCCATCATTCAGTGCAGTAGCCTAATTTGCTGCATGTACCCAGAGGGGAAGTAGGCAAAGGTTGGAAATGCTGACTTGGAAGGGAATCTTTTCCATGCAGGCTCCCTTATGACCCCTCCACAGAATGAATTGCATCTCCTACTGCATGTCCAAACTCTGACCAGACTGGACCATTGGTTTCTGGCCCACCAAGGTGGGCAATCAGTGTTCTGGAGTGGTCCCACCTTCAGTGTGGTAGCTTGCCTAGCTGCACGCTCCCAGATCCGGAGTGGCATGAAGTTCAGAATTATTGGCTGGGGAGGGATTCCTTTCCTTGCAGGCTCCCTCCTGACGCTGCTGCAGAGTGACAGAGGGTTCTGCCACAAGTCTAGCCTTTGGCTAAACTGTGTCTGGATCACTCAGGCAGGTGATCAAGTCTTGGCGCAGTTCTTCCTTTAGTGCAGCAGTCTGAATAGTTCCACACTCCCAGTGCTGGCTTGGACAAAGTTAGGAAATGCTGGCTGGGAAATGAGTCCTTCCCCTTTAGGCTTTTGATTACTGCACGGCAGAACCTGCCGCAAGCCAAACTTTGGCCTGACTGGCCCAGTGGCTTCATAAGACATATGTCTTAATTGAGTACCCTGTATAAACAAAGATTCAATTGAACTGTCACACTATTTTATTTCTTTTAAATGCCTTCTTAATTGTTTCTTCCTTTCCATTATATTTTCTGCTATGCTTTGCTATTTTTTGTTTAATAATTTTTACTTTTTTTGCTGTCTTCAAGTTTGTTTCATATTGTACTTCTTTACTGTTTGTCGTCTGTTTTTGGTTCCTGGACATTCCACCCTCTTCCACAGTGCTCAGTGAACAGCACTGAACAAACTGACACAGAATCTCCAAGTAATATAAAGGGTCGGAGCCATGCAGCATTAATACACGGGGGGATAAAGACAGGCAGTGGGAACAGAAAGTAATACAATTTCTGTAGTGATAGGAAACCATTATCTATCTACCTACCTACCTAGATACCTATCTCTGTCTCTCTCTCTCTCCCTCCCTCTCTCTCTCTTTACGTCTCTCTCTCTCTCTCTCTCATAATACATATATCATATAGAAAACATGGCCCTAATGAAATATTTCTGATATTTTTCCTGAGTGCAGTTTGAACTAATGTCATTACCAGTGGAAAGTCACAAGTAACATCAAATGGTCAGACTGTAAGGGAAAATATCAGTGATAGTTTTCATTAGGGCCATACCATATTTGATTTATGCCATACCTTTTGTTATACAATGGCAAGAAAAATCCTATGTCCTGATTGTTCAATGGCCACCAGCAACAGTGATGTTACCCCAACTCAACTTCACTTACCACTATGGACCTAGTGTGTGGATAAATGGACCTAGCCTGAGAATACCACTGATAATCTCACATTAGGCCCCTACAGTGACAAAAATATCACTGATTGTTGCTGTGTGTGTGTGTCTAATATATATATATATATATATATATATATATATACACACATTCTGAAAACAATCTGGATATAAACTG
This sequence comes from Neoceratodus forsteri, assembly GCA_016271365.2. NCBI lineage: Eukaryota > Metazoa > Chordata > Ceratodontiformes > Ceratodontidae > Neoceratodus > Neoceratodus forsteri. Next base: position 463,783,553 of record JADMNL010000022.1, on the reverse strand, counting down.
AAAGTAGGCAAGCTTCTAATATTGGGTTGCATTCCGTTTCATGCTATGGGTTATAAGGGCACCCTAAAATAGCCCAAAAAGAAGGTAAATAATAAGATCTGTTCTTCTGAGTGCTTCATTGAAAACAGTGACAAATACAAGTATACGATGGAGGCATTGTTCTCTAGTGGCTAGAGCACCTACTTGGGAACTGGGATATCACAGGCTGAAATCCTACTTGAGGCAAAGTCTTACTGTGTGAGGTGAAGCAAGCCTTAACCCTAATGCTCCAGTTCACTCAGCAGTGGAGATAGGTAGAGGTAGGCTCCACTGAAAAGGAAATGTTGTATCTCAGCTAAGCTATCCTGGGTTAATAAATTATAAAATTAAAAGCAAATAAACAACAAATATAAAACCAGACCCAAACTTGCTTTTTTTTCTTGGTACCCATTTATAACAGCACTAGATAGCTGCGTTAAATGTGTATAATGCAAACAAGACTGTTGTTAAGTTCACTTCTGCCTTGCAACTCACAAAGGAACGGTTTCCAAATATGTATCCTCAACATTGCTCTTATAAGTGGGATGTTCTTATATCCAGGAAAATATATTTCCTACATGACAAAATGGCATTGATGTAATTATATCTGCAATAGAATTTGAAAAAGAACATGTTTTTTTATAAATAGAGTGTTCTCAAATCAGGAGTTCTTTAGTGGTCTTCACTGTATGATTTTTTTTCTAAGTGCTTTGCATTTTGCATTTTCGTGTTTACACTGTTTCTAGAACTGAAGCATTTTATGACGTCAGTTTACACTGTCCCACCACATTAATCAGTGCAAACTGTGAACTGAGATCACACAGCGCCCAAAAACACTGGCACAGAAAATTATAATCAGCAGAAGGTAGGGTTCTGGGCTGAATTACAAAAGCAGAAAAAAAAAAAAAACATTTTTCTGAACAGAAAAATCCAGAATATCAGAACAGTGGATATAATTAGTTTTGTATTTTGAAACGATATTTATTAACAACATATTGAAAAAGCAACTTTACTTACCAAAACTTTCTAAGACCTTAAAGTGATATGCCTATAGGTGTGTTTTCAAAAGAGCTTCCTCAAATGTGTGTGTATGCGCGTGTGTGTGTGTATGCATGTGAACCCTTAATGCCACCTTTATTATGCTATATAGCTATAAATGTATAGGTTGTTGCCTGTACTGAAACATTTTAGTCAAAATGCTGCATCACGTATAGCCAGCGTTGTATTATATTTAAGTATAAAAAGGACTAGTTTGCTCCATCTTCTGTTGATTACGTGCATAAACTACATGCATGAGACTGATATAAACATTACTGCAACTTAAGTGACTGCAACTCTGTTGTGCTTTACCTGGCATTTTCTTCCAGGGGTGAATGCCTATCGACTTCGGAATACCGGCCTTAATTAGCAAACAAGTTATCAGCTGCCTCCTTCTACCAGTCTTGTTTTGTTTTATTTTTGGGACTTGAGAAGAAATTTGCTGAACACATGGTCCATACATGATTGCAATATCAGTTGATTCTGAAGGCCGATGCCCCTGAAACCGGAATGAAATCTATAAAAAAATGACACCGTTCACATTATTTTGTCCAGAATTTCACAGTTTGCACTACTTTGTGCAGCTGGCGTCAACGTTGTTAAACGCAATTTTAATCAGTTTCCTGTTGGAAACAGGATCCTTTTGATCATAGGCGTGGCACTGCTATGAAGTTAATGCGTTTCACTTATAATCAGCATCTGAAGATTTATATTCCTCCATGTATGGCTGAAAAGTCATAAGGCAGACTGATGTACCTCATCAAATTTAACTCAGCATGAACACAATCAAGTTTTAAAGATTCCATAGTTGGTGTAAGTCACTGAATTGTGTTAATTTCTGCTACTTAGATACTTCAGATATAAATCCCTCATGTGAGTCTGATGCCTCTGGTTACCGATGCAGGTTAGCATACTGTCTAGTGACAAAGACACCGTGACAAAGACAACTATCCTATTTCGCTGACAAGCAGAAGGTTAGAAATTTAACTATGCCATGCCACCATTCCTGTCATAGTTATCTGAACTAATTTTCCTAAAATAAACACTGAAAGTAATTTGAATTCTCCTAAAGGGAAAACCCCAAGTTGCATCAAATTAGTTTTAGCCGGCCTGCATCTATTAATATTTTTATAATCTCAAAACACCATTTTTATGTAACCCTGTTGTTAGTAAATCAGCTCCTCTGGTTCGCCGAGATGCTGACCCCTGGCAATGCAGTGAAAGTGTAATTATCTCTCTGTATCTTGGACAGATTTAAGAGATTACATCTCAAGTAAATCTACATCAATGCCAATTTTTCCTTCTTTTTTTTTTTTTACAAGACTCCAGGTGCCAGGCACTCTGGATATGGTGATTCTGCCCAGCAGAATGTTCGACAGAGAAGAACATGCTTTGTGTGAATGACTAAAGGAAATTATGTCCCTTATAAAACTATACTTATGTTTCCTTATTAATCCAGGTTCATACACATCAAAGTTAAACAAAGCAGCTATGCTGAATTATCGTTAAATAATAGCTGGTTTAATTCTCCACAGTTCATCAAGGGGTGAATATTTGATAGATATTTGGCTATTAAAATCAACCGTAAAAGAACAAGTGATTCGGGATAAGACATGTTAGCAATAATGAATGATATTTTACAAATACATTACATAGCATACAAAACAGAAACCTCTGTTCTTAATTTGTTATGATGTTTTATTTGTGTTGTTATCAGCATCCACTTGCAATGTATAAATTATACAGCACTATGCAATAATGACACGAATCACTGTCAAGTGTGGTGAGGTCACATAGAATTGGCAGGTAGAGTACTCTTAAAGTTAAACTGTTTTAGAAAGCTAAAAAACAAAAATAAGTATGTTTGTTTTGCTGGGATGGTTTACATCTCAGTCATAGGGGTAGTATACTTATGGGGAAAAGTATCACTAAAATCATAAATCATTGTTTAAACTAAAAACAATGGGGGAGAATGGGTCTATTCCCAAGTCTCTGAATACTTACCAAAATATTATTACAACTAAATGTAAATTCCTAGCTTTGAATGCAAGATCTTTAAACCAACTCAAATTAGCAGGACTCAAAGCCAAATGTAAAACTTTAAATACAGGTGTGGTGAGAGTAACTGAAACTTGGTGGGACGCATCCTCAATTTGGTCCAGAGAAATTTCAGGTTATAAATTACATAATAATAACAGATTAGATAAGCAAGGTGGTGGAGTTTGTATGTACATACAAAATGATATTCCTTCTTTTGAAGTGTGTTCTCCCCTTCCTTTGGAAAGTATATGGGTTAAAATCTTATTGAAGGAGCAGTCCTATACAACTATTGGTAACATCTATCGACCTCCATCAGCAAATTCAGATTACACTACTGATATGTTTAAAGAAATTACACATTTTTCAGAATCTCAAGATACTGTAATATTTGGTGACTTTAACCTCCCTCATATTAACTGGGACTCATTCTCAGGACAGTCCTATGCTGAGAAAGGACTAATGGATGTGGTAGTTAGTACTGGATTACAACAACTTGTTACTGAACCCACTTGAGGTCCTAATATTTTGGATCTATTATTTACTAACATAGAGCAACAAATTAGCAATTTACAAATTTGGGATCCACTTGGGACCAGTGATCATTCATCTATTCTTTCTGATATTCAACAGTTTAAAACTACACAAAGGAAGTTATACTGTACAAAAAAATTATAATAAAGCAATTTTTCTAAAATCAATGAATACTTACAAAACATAAACTGGGAATCTAATCTCCTTAATTGTACAACACAACAAGCTTGGGAATTTTTTTTAAAACATTGTACATTATTTGGAAAATACCTTTATCCCACCTAAGAGGAAATTTAATAATAAAGGAAAAATTCCCCCTTGGTTCAACAAGACAATTAAAAATCGGATTAAAATAAAAATTACTTTTTAGGAAACTTAAGAATAGTTCTGTTCCATTTAAAACTACTCTATTACATAAATATAGATTATCTGTGAAAAACTTAAAAAATTCCATTAAATTGGCAAAAAATAAGCTAGAATTTAAACTAGTTCACACAAAAGACTATCACAAATCTCTTTTCTCCTATATAAATAGCAAAAAAAGGTGTATCAAGGACCATTGGTCCCATTATAACCAATGGCTTTTCTCTATCTGATATAGAAACCTTGAATCTCTTTAATAAGTACTTTTGTTCTGTCTTCTCTCAAAAATCACCTATTAGTACATTTAAAGTTCACCACGTAGATTATCATAGGTTCTATCCAACTGACATTATACAGGCTATCAAAAAACGAAAAAAAAAAATACTAGTCCGGGCCCAGACGGTATTGATCCATGGCTTCTGATCGAAACCTCTATAAATATTTCTATACCTTTGTCCATTTTCTTCAACAAATCCTTACAAGAAAGCATTGTACCATATGATTGGCATTCAGCAATAGTTACTCCCATATTTATAAAAAAGGCAATAGAGGTTCTGTGCAAAATTATCGTCCAATTAGCCTGACCTCAGTGGCTGGTAAATAAATGGAATGAGTAATGAAGTCTCTAATAGATCAAGATTGTAAAAAAATTAGGAATTTATGATTCAAATCAGCATGGGTTTACTCCCAAGTATTCATGCACCACCATTCTGATATCTTTTTACAATAATAAAAGTAATCTACTAGATGTGGGTATCCCTACTGATGTAATTCTTTTGGACTTTAGTACAGCTTACGATAAAGTCTCACATGAAAAACTCATTACTAAAATGCACAATCTAGGTTTGTCACCCAATATTGTCAACTGGACTTTAAACTGGTTGACAAATCATTCTCAGAGAGTATGAATTAATGATATCTTGTCTGATTTGGGTAATGTGACAAGTGATGCACCACAGGGGTCGATCTTGGGACCAACATTGTTTAATCTCTTTATCAGTGATTTACAAAGAGGGCCAAATAACTTCATGGTTAAATTTGCAGACGATACTAAATTGGGGACAAGGTTAATAATCAAGAAAATATTTCTGCATTAAAGAAGGATTTGGAAAAATTAACACTTTGGGCAAATGAAAATCATATGCAGCTTAATCAAGACAAATGTTTAGTAGTGCATTTCGTTGTAAATAATCCAAAAATAATATATTATATAAACAGACTACCACTTCACTCATCAAATTGTGAAAAAGATTTAGGGATATAAGTTAATAATAAACTTACATCAACTGATCACTGTGTTAGAACTGCTTGCATGACCAACAGACTTTTGAGGCAAATAAAATGCACTTTAGTTAATCACACTGAACAATGCCTTATTTCATGTATAGGGCATACATTAGACCGTATCTAGACTATGGCTCCCCTTTCTGGAATCCAAACCAAAAAAAAGACATAGCAATTCTTGAACAGGTTCAAAGGAGAGTAACTAGAATGATTCCAAGATTAACAAACTTGGATTATCAGAACAGATTAAAAGCTACTGGTCTCTTCTCTAATCAAAATATAAGATTAAGAGGTGATATGCTTATGGTTTTTAATTTAATAAATTCACCAGATCTAATGGAAAAATGTGGTCTAACACTCTCCAAAAGGAGACATGTTCCAAGACCGCATAATAAACAGCTTGAAGTAAAAACTTATAAAACCAGCAAAAGGGGATACTTTTTTCCAATAAGAGCATCCATTGTATGGAACACCTTGCCACAAGAATTGGTAGAGACATCTAGTGCCACTGTCTTTAAAAACAAATTAGATGTTTGGTTGAGGGATAATAGATAAATAATGTCCCACATAGTGTGGGGAACAGTCTCGATGGGCTCTGGCCTTCTTCTGTTATTTCATACCAAGTAAAGATGTTAAATGAATATCTGACCTTTAAAGTTCTCTACAAGTACTGTGTGTGGGGTGGGGGGCACCATATGAATTCCATATGCATTCTGTAAATGCTACTTTCATAAATATAAACTGAAATGTTAACTGCACGTATAAATAATGTGCTTAACGGAACATAAATAGAAGAAACAAAGTAACTGTACAAAACAAGGATGTTATGATTCTGCTCATTCTGCTTGAAGCAATGAAACTCCGGCATAAAGACCATCCCACACCTAATATGATACACTAGACACCACTTTTGCAGATTTATTTAAATGGATGGAGCAGTGATGCAGCATTTGTATAAATGTAGAGAACCCAAGTATGTGAAGCAGCCGAAATTAAATCAGGCAATAACGACAAACCGTCTAGAAAATGGACCCACAGAGAAGCAAGAATGCACGTTTTATCTTTGACAAACTGTATCCTTAAGAAAATATCTTGAAGATAATTGAAATGATTACAATTCATAGGCACATCACCCCGAGTATGAACAGTCCTAGGAATTATAAAACCTTAGTGGGACACAATATATAATATATTCTGTTGTTCTATTTTTATACCCAGTGTCCCTAGAAATGTTGTGCTAATACCTATTTCTTTAGTTTATTACATTATTCATTGTTGGTACTGCTTTGCAGTAATGAGCTTTCCGAATGCAGGAGCTGCAGAAGTACATGAACACGGACTGTCCGGTCATTTCATATTATGTTAAAACAGTTCAAATTCTGTGAGAAAAGCAGGCTCCTGGCCTTCATTCCTGACGTAATGGGGACTGCAGATAGTGTCTACTTCTTCTGTTACTTTATTTCTCATCATTAACAACCCTAAAGGTGCACACATATATCGTTAAAGCAATTTAAAGTCAGTGCTAAAGTCAAAGATGCAATATGTGTTAGTGAAACAATGTCATTTTATTTGATCAACCTTCTGAATACATTTAACAGTTGTTATGGTCTTAGATACTGCTTGCCAGTCTGTCAGTCTCAGATGCTGCTTGATATTTCAGGTATTTTATAAAGAACACATTATATATGGTTCTTTAAAAGAACATTTCTGAGACTGAAATGGGCAGCCTGCCAAAATATGTGATTATATATATATATAGAAGAAAGTGTGAGAGAGAGAGTGCGAGAGAAAGAAGGCAGTTTAGCACAAGGAAACACATTTAACTGAACAAAACTTAAAATTGCAAAAATGACTAAATAATATTGTAATGTTGCAAACAGTCAACAGCCATGCATGCTGCCACAATACTGTAAGCTGAACATAACAGAATTTTGTACAACGTTTTGTAAAGCATCTCTAATATTTAGGGGGGAGGTTTTAGGTTGACAATGGGATGGGGTTCAACTGGGTCATAAAATATGCTGATACTTCCCAGTAGGGCTTGCAATTTTAATTTGTCAAGCGTCTGTCATTCTAAACACACTTACCCAGCATGCCAAAGAAGAAAGTGATCATTGATGTGGTTACATCAACATATAATTTATAATCAGCTTTCAGAATGGTGACATCCTCCTAACAAGACAAGAGAGCAACTTGTACTATTTTTATGTATTTATGCTTATGTATATGTGTATCATGTTTTATGCATGGCTTGCAGCTCTGCACTACTAGTCATTATTATAAAAATGAACCCAGTCTTGGGGAAGCTGGGTTCGTAGTCCTGTTTCGTCTGGAGTCAGTTCTTTAAAACGGGAAATAATGATGGTTTTGGATGGGCAAGTCTCCTTTAAAATTCACCATATCAGAAATGGACCAATAAAACACAGACCAGCTAACTGTGCATTAATGTGCAAGTTTAATCCATGGTTGCTGTACACTGTATGCCTACATGACACTGTGCAGAAATTGCATCTGTGATGTGTACCACTTTATGTAAAATGAAGCAGTAATTGCTTGTGAAATGGAAATTCCTTTTATGTACTATTCTCCTGCGTGAGTAGCACTGATAGTCTGTGTGTGTGTGTGTGTGTGTGTGTGTGTGTGTGTGTGTGTGTGTGTGTGGATGTGCAGCTACTGTCACCAGGTGATTTTGACCATTTTCTATTGAGACAAACCTTAGTACCGACTTCAAAGCAATGGATGTTTGCACTGCCATGGCTGCAGTACAACACAATATTGACAATTGTGCATGGATGGCCGACTCAAAAAATGTTGTGTTGCAATGCAAAAAGGTGTACAGTGGCAAAAGAAATTGTGGTGCCCATTCTGCAGGATTGGAGGGGGGGCAGGCTCCTGTCTTCCACCATCACTGCTGCACTGACTGTAGTGTAATTGCTATTGCTGAACTAAGCATGTCATACACTTACTGCACTGATGTCTACTACAGTACTGTCATTTGCACAGAACGGAAAGGGCACCATTGTCACATGTTGCTCTGCACTGCAAAATGCAGGAACCACTCTTTCCGCCTGACAACCCCATAGAGAACAACATTGTCACTTTCCTGTTGCTAGATCCACAACTTGTCTGGGGTGCAACACGGACTACCACTCTCAGATAAGTGCAGCGAGATCATTCTCAGTCTCTCTGCCTCTGGCCATGAGGCACTGATTGGTCCCATATTTCGAAATGCTTATTGCGCTTGTAGACACTGGGATAAAAGGTAACAGGCAGCTGACATGACAAGCTTCTGCCGTCCTTTGGTGGCCAGTACCTGTAATTCAGTTACATCAAATCACTATTTGGTACAGCACTCGACACAGGAGCCGGCTCAGAAATTTTAGTCATAACCCATGGTGTTGTACAATTCCTGATTGTCGATATACTGTCTGCTATGCAGGATGCAGTGCTGATCACTGCTACTTGTGAAGGCTATTTTTCTAAAGGGGAGTAATTTTACTGCTACAGTAATGACTGACATGAATATGCCAGAATGGGATTTGTATTACAATGGTAACAGGAGGCTCACTATTAGCAACCTAAAGAGTGCCACATTGATGTACCATAATAGCACAATTACTGTGCAGTTCACAAGTGCGATGCAAAGACCTGCCTCTTCTGGGGGGGAATGATAGCAATGCAGGTGCGACTTGTTGAGCGTATGTGTGATGCTGTACAAGGAATACAAGAGGTGGGTGGGGCGCATACCGCGTATCAAAGTTCTGCTCTCCTATACACTAAATAGGAGAGGACTGCCACATTGGTACAGTGTGGTAGATTAACAAACTCGTGTACATTGTTGCTGGCTGACTGGTGAGTATTCCAACGCTACATGATCTGTGATGGCAATAAGGGGAAAACAGAAGAATGAAAAGCTGTATACCCTGCTATCTGTCTGTGGCTACAATATGTTAATTCTGTAAGCAACAACAGATTCTCCTGAACATACCATGCTGTACAACATATGCCAACTGTGATTTCTGTGACCCATGCAAACCACAAGGTGCACGCTGTGTAAGAACAAGCAAGCGATCACTGTATCACCTGCGGAGCGGCAAGATACATTCTATGAACACAGTGAGCACTGTACTGTATTGTGCTTGATAAAATGACAAAAATATGGCTACCAGGAAAAACATGCAGAGCAGAGCAGTTTTTGTAGAACCCTGCACGATGTCATCAGGTCATCTCTAGTTTAAAAAAAAAAACAAGATCAGACACTAAAACCATGGATTAAATAGAGAATGTAATCCAAGGACACCTGACAGCTCATAACCAATCAGTTAATGTACCTCAGGTAACCCATGTTACAAACTTATTTATTTGCAAAGCCAAGGACACAATCTGTGTCATCTCTTATGCTGTGTGTGATCGCTTGCACTAATTTATTTATTATAGACAAACTTTTATAGACAAAATGTGTGTGATCTCTTACACTAATTTATTTATTATATTCCAACAACCTAATTGTACAAGGACCCTTACAACCAGTAATTTGGGATTTGCAAAGCCAAGAACACACACTCTGTGTGCTCTCTTACACTAATGTAGCCCAAAACTGCTACAGTCTGACACAAACTACAACCCTCAATGTAAAACTAACATTCCCAAAATTATGTAGGGGTTATTGTAATAGCAAGTTTGAAGGTAGGTGAAATAAATATAATTTCCTTACTATGGAAGCATGTAGCACATGCTGAAAGTAAAAGTGGAGCATTTCTGAAAAGCTGACTTTCACTAACCTGTAGTGCTTCTAAAATGTTTCCAAAGTGTGTGTCCAAGAACAGGGTCTCTACTATACACTATTCTAGAGCCTGTTTTGTGGTCGTACAGTTGGAACATCTTAGAACCTATGGGTGGGGGGAAGAGGTGAGCTTGTATTGAATACCAGCCCACCACTGTCCTCTTCCACAAATCCATTCACACGACTGCTGCATAATAGGCCCGTCCACACTGAACGCTCAGACCCCATAACGGATAGAAACCGTTACAACCGAGGCAGCGGTGCAGTGTGTCCACTACTGTGGTGTCCATTACAGGACTGGCACCACCAGTCCACACTTGAGGCAGGCGACATTGCTGTTTTCCCGATCCCTGATGCGGCTCACACGGTGCTAGGGGACTGGTGCTATGCATCCACACTACACCCGGTAATGTTACCGAGGTGTAACTGGTTTCATAACTGTTGTTGAAACCACCTCATATGTAGTTTCAACAACGGTTATGAAAACACCTTCTGTAACGTTACAGGTGTAAACGCAAACCATTGCGGTAACGGTTTGGGCACTCTGTAACGTTACAGAGGGGTAGTGTGGAACTCCAAAGACTTCAGAATCACTGAAGGGGCACTCCCTTAGTAGCCACTTAAAATGCAGCAATCATGTTAGTGGATTGTCAATACAAGCCCCCTCCCCCATCTTCTCTTTAGTCAAAGGAATTTGCAGTCAGCAACACTGTCAGTACCCATAAGTGAATAGTGAATGAATGAAATCATTTTTTAGATAATCTGTTTGTGGTTTCATTCATTCATTCAGTGGGTGACAAAATGATGTTTGTGTTCAGTATTTGAATTAAAAATTAAATTACATAACTGTATTTTGTCTGTTGACAGATATATGTACCTAGCTGTCATAAGCATCTCTCAATTATGGAGTCATCCTGTGTTTTGCTGTGTTGATTGCTGCTGCTATAAAACTTTCATTTTATCACCAGTCTTTATAAAATAATTGTATGCTTGCTGTTTTTTTTATTAATACATTAGTGGTAATAAATATTTTGAAGTACTGAATGTCAAAGAAAAAATGCACTTTGGTGGTTATGTGACTTGTTCAGAGTCACATAGAATGCACTTGGAGGTTGTGAGAATCGAATCCAGATCTACCAGATGTTCAAAACTCATTATTCATTTATTTAAAATTTGTTATAACCGGGAAAGACAAATCCTTTTGTTTTCGGTTTCAGCAGCCAGATGCAGTACATGTACTCAAGAAGGTGTAAAATAATAAGGGAAAGATAATGAGGGAAATATCCTTTATAATTCTGTATTATAGTTAAGTATAAAAAGGACTAGTTTGCTCCATCTTCTGTCGATTATGTGCATAAACTACATGTATGAGACTAATATAAACACTACTGCAACTTCAGTGAATGCAACTCTGTTGTGCTTTACCTGGCATTTTCTTCCGAGCGTAAATGCCTATTGACTTCGGAACACCGTCCTTAATTAGCAAACAAGTTATCAGCTGCCTCCTCCTATCAATCTTGTTTTATTTTATTTTTGGGACTGCAGAAGAAATTTGCTGAACACATGGTCCATACATGATTGCAATATCAGTTGATTCTGAAGGCCGATGCCCCTGAAACTGGAATGAAATCTATAAAGAATGACACAGTTCACATTATTTTGCCCAGAATTACACAGTTTACACTACTTTGTGCAGCAGGCGTCAACGTTGTTAAACGCGATTCTACTCCGCTTCCTGTCGGAAACAGGATCCTTTTGATCATAGGCAAGGTACTGCTATGAAGTTTAAATGTTGACAAAAGTTTAAGATGAATTAATCTGCTGCCTTGAGACTAAAAGCATTTTTTTTGTATTATGTAGGCTCTAGCCAGGATTAAAGTTCTCTGTCATGATTGTTTCATATTTCTTTGACATCTATTGATTTGGAGGCAGCTGCAAGGCTTTGTCACAAGAGAGAAGAGCAGTCACAATATATTAGCTTCATGGCATAACTGGAATATGAGTAGGAAGGCTAGAAACCTGACAGGAAAACCACATGACCAACTGCTGCGTCCTCTACAAAATAAAGAAATAAATTTTTAAGAAAGCCTGTTTTTAAAACCTTACAGTTACGCAAAGAGCAGATTGATAATTACAGTGCTATTCATAAACTTTACACACACCATCGACTATATACCAACCAAAGCAGCTGCATCCTGCATCCTTCCTACACAGAGAAGCAAGTTGTGCTGCAAGGTTTTAGAATTATTAGGCACAGACATTCATCACAATCAACAAGGTTCTCCGTTTGCAAGAACCCGATTTACCCGAACAGGTTTTAAAATAAATTCACAACCTAGAAGAATCAGTTGGTTCAGTAAACACAGTTGACTATGACACTACAAATATCCTAAAATACAGAAACAATTGTCAGTGCAACAGATTGCGCTGTTGCTCATTTGAGCTGTTTAGGCAGGCTGCCAGCACCATGAAATTGTTAAACTACGCCCTTGCTGTTAAGGGGAGGAGACAGAAATGGCAGAAATCTACAAAAAAAAAAAACACCAAAAAAAAAAAAAAACGCCCACTGTGATATAGTGCAGTGCTGCAGTCCATAGGGACAACATGGGCGGATTGCTTCTTGGGGGAGGGTCAGGCGGAAGAAAAACAGTTCCACGGACGGAAAACATGACGTCAGCCCTTTTCTACATGCAAAACGTCTGCAGGGCTCTGCCCATGCAGCCGTAAAAATGTCATCAAAAATCAGAAATACAGTATGGTTGTGTGTCCATGGAAGTGCTGGAATTGCAGGGCTTGGCCCTCCATAGCTCTGAAGTGAGCTCTTGCATTACTGCCACAGACTTACAATGAGGGAAAGGAGTGCACTTTTCAAGACATGGATCCCAGGGTGCCCATAGCTCATGAAATGTAATTTCAACACTGACCCATGGTCATTTACAAGTGACAGTAAATCGGAAACAATAAATGTTTGGAAGAATGCTTCTGTTCCTATGGACCTGTGCCTCAGCCGACACCTGATGAGGGCCCATATCTCCCAATGAACACACACTCAGTCATGTGTTATTGCCCACATATAATCCTCCAGGAAATATACATATTTAGTCATATGACTGATCAGCAAGTGCCAACATACACACTAAAAATTATAAGATGTGATGTAAGCACTAAACATTAATAAGCCTGTGACTGTTCAGTGTTTATGCCACTCTCAGATAAGGCCTATGTATTATAAAATGCACCCAAATCCTATAAAATAAGAGTGCAAAGTTGTCTTTGGATTTTAATTTAAAAACGTCTAAGCCTCTTTGATAGCACTGAACCCTAATTATGTAAAGTTAGATGTGTTTCATTTACTGAATAGTTTAATTTTACAAGGTATTCCAGGAAGCAAAGATTGAAAAATCTCATATTCTTTTTAATGTGAAGGTTTGAAGTCACACTCATCATCTCCCAGGGTGAGAAGAAAAGTAAAGCCGTCCTTCAAAAGTAGACTAACAGCAGATCTGGACAGCTCTTGCAGTATTACATAATATATATACAGTCTACAGACGGACAGTCTTTCATTTTATTCCATTGAGTCTCCATATTTAGTCGTCTTCACTCCGAATTCCAAACTTTCTCCAGACTCAGGAACCAGTTTTGTTTCTGTAACAAATTGGGTTAAAAACAATATTCACTTAGAAACTTTTAAGTTGTTTAAAATGAAAAAACATTATGTAATATATGGGTGGTAATCTCCCCCCATAGGGAATCAGTAACATTAAAAAACTCAAAACACCACTGTTATGATATCACACAAATCGTAGTAACAATTTAATACATGGTTATTTTATTCCAGACTCAGCAGCCATCAAAATGGTAATATGATTGGACTGATATGTAGCAGTCAACTCATCATATAGTCGCTCTGACATCAGATCGAAAATAACGACTTCGAATCTTATAACTTTTGCTCATGCTAAAGATTCAAATCACCAGTCACAGACTGATATCACTATAAATCACAACCATCAGCTGAATAGAAGTGATGAAGTTGGGGAAAACAGTGCAGTCTGCAAGAACACCAGCCCAGATCACCCAGAGTGAGCTAGCCAGCAACACTGAAAAAGAGAACTTTCAAAAAGTCGCACTCCGTAAATAAAGAAGGCCACGGGTTTGCCATAGTGATGGTGGGGATGATGCATCCAAAACGACTCTGCACTCCAGAATTCAGAAGAAAGGATTTGCGGGACTTCAAAATTCAAATTCCAAAGCTAAATTTATTGTATCAAACATACATACAGATGCAAATCCACAGCATGGTGTAGAGTGAGTAGGTATGACCTCCAAACTAGCTCCCCAGTGCTTTGACCAGGGTGTGCAATTTGTCAGGAGGTGGAGATAATGTGGATGAATCCTCCCTTAAATACCCGTTTCTTAAGTGGTACTAATTGCATCCACTTTACATTTTATTCATTTCTAAGTGGCTCCAGAAGGATTCAAACCTGTTACCCTTACACAACAAAATTCATAAACTAAGAAATAAGTTACAAAAATTCACTTGTGTAAGGAAAGAAACTGATTCAACCAGGTAAACTTGGGAGCTAGTCTGGCAGTCGCACCTACTCACTCTACACCATGCTGTGGATTTGCATCTGTATGTATGTTTGATACCAATAAATTTTGCTTTGGAAAATTGAATTTTGAAGTCCTGCAAATATTTTCTTCTGAATTCTGGAGTGCAGTCATTTTAGATGTATCGTGGAGCAGCAGGGACTAGCAACCCCCCCACCCACACACACCTTGATCACGGGACACAGCTCGAGGAGGGGATCGTTTGGACGCTGTAATCTGTGTCAGCGCGGACTGCAGTATCATACTGCAGGAGTGAGTTTGGGGATTCAAGTGGTGAGAGAAAATCACAGTACCATGACCAGTATCTGTCCTCCGTTTGAGTTTGGACACAAAATAAACCAGCAGAAACTATGTCCACAGGAGCAGCCCAAACTGTAACAGAATCCAATACAAAGTTTGAAAATCTCAGAGGACTGGAGGACCTTAACACCTGCAAGAAAAGAGCCAAAGGTAAACTATGTTTACAAGCCACAGCCAAAAACGGCAGTAGTGACACTGATGGTTTGGACATAAAAGCACTATTCAATACACTAGAGAAATTAAGCATCACTGAACTGAACATCACATACAATATTATAACTTTGGAAAAACTGCAAGCCCTAGAGGACTTTGGGTAACGAAACACCATCCTGTGGATTGGGGAACTTCTTAAGGAGTGCGGAATGGGAAGCGGCTGCAGCCCTATGCTCTAAAACATTCATTGAACTAATAATATAGATACACAAATACACAGAAATGTGACGGCAGAAGAGGACCGCCAGGCCCACCTAGTCTGCCCACTTGCCTAGTTATCTGCTAGGACATGCCTCCCACCCCCTCCACCCTCAACAGTCCCTTGTGTCTGTCCCATGCTCTTTTGAACCCTCCCACTGTTGTTTCTTCAACCAACTCCTCAGGGAACCTATTCCAACTATCCACCACCCTTTCTGTGAAATAGTACTTCCTAATGTTCCCCTTGAACTGTCCCCCAACAATCAGCAACCCATGCCCCCTAGTCCTCTGATTTCCTTTCAGCTGGAAGATGCTCTCCACTGGCACTTGATTTATACCTTTTAGGTACTTGAAGGTCTCAATCATATCCCCCCTTTCCCTCCTCTGCTCCAGGGAGTACATGTTCAATTCCCTTAACCTTTCCTCATAGGATAAGTGGCTGAGCCCCTTTACAATCTCCGTTGCCCTCCTCTGAATATGCTCCAGCCTCCCTACATCTTTTCTGAGATATGGCCTCCAGAACTGGACTCCATATTCCAGAAGCGGCCTAACCAGATGGGTGTATAAGGGTACTATGACCTCTTTCCTCCTACTAGTAATCTCCCTCCTTATGCAGCCCATCATTCTGCTGCCTTTAGCCACTGTACTCTTGCAGTGCTTTGCCAACTTCAGGTTTCTCAATATGGTGATGCCTAGGTCCCTTTCCTGTTCTGTTACTGCCAGGTCACAGCCACCCATACAGTACACCGCCCTCCGTTTTTTGTTGCCAAGATGCATGATCTTACACTTGTTCGTGTTAAATGAAAGGTTCCGCTCTTTTGACCATGCCTCAAGCCTCTTTAGATCCCTCTGCTTTCTCCCCCCCCCTTCCTGAGTGTCCACCCTACTGCAAACCTTAATATTGTTCGCAAACAGACACACATCCCCTTCAAGGTCCTCCACAATGTCCCCTACGAATAGACTGAACAGTAGTGGCCCCAGTACCGGCCGCTGAGGAACCCCACTGGTGACCATACCCTCACCTGATGCCACCCTGTTTACAATGACTCTCTGCCTCCTGCCCCCCAGCCAGTTTCTCACCCATCGAACCACTGTCTGCCCCAGACCAAGGCATATCAGCTTGTACAGGAGTCTCCTGTGCGACACAGGGTCAAATGCCTTTGTCAAATCTAGATACGCGACTTCAACCCCCACCCCATCCATTACCTTGGTGACCCAGTCAAAGAACTCAATCAAGCTCGTTTGACAAGATCTACCCCTTGTAAAGCTGTGTTGCCTTTAATTCATCAGGCCGCTTACCTCCAGACAGCTGGAAATCCTGTTTTTTTTTTAGTAACTTCTCCATGAGCTTACCCAACCACAGATGTCAAGCTCACAGACCTGTAGTTTCCCACCTCCTTCCTCCCCTTCCCTTGTGCAGGGGGGCCATATCTGCCTTTTTCCAGTAATCAGGTACTACTCCGGACTCCAGGGACCTGTTGAAGAGTGCAGTCAAGGGTGCTGCCAGTATATTCTTTAGTTCCCTCAATGCCCTGGGGTGCACCCCATCTGGCCCCATTGCCCTATCTACCTTCAAGCAGTGTAGTTCACCCAGAGTCTCGTCCACCCAGAATGGACTCGCATCCACTCTCACCCCCACTGCCCTGGCCTCTCCTGCACCACTACCCTCCCCTTCATTTTCCCTAGTGAACACAGAGCAAAAACAGCCATTTAGTAGTTCTGCTTTCTCCCTCTCCCCCTGTATCAGCTCACCATCTCTTGCTCTTAGTCGTAGTATTCCCTGCCTAGTTTTCCTCCTCTAATCGACATACCTAAAAAAAGGTTTTGTCCCCTTTTTTAACTGCACTTGCTATGTTCTCCTCTGTCTGTGCCTTCACCCTCCTTACTTCTACCTCTGATTCTTTCTGGCTTACCTGGTACCTTTCCCAGTCCTCCTCAGTTTGCATTGCCTTGAACTTCCGAAAAGCCCTTCTCTTTGCCCTGACCTTTTCTGCTACAACACCATCATTAAACCACAGGGGTCTTCTCATCTGAGCGAATAGCTGAGGATGGTGAGAAACATGACAAACTAAAAGAGGAAATCACGAAAATACATAGTGACCTCACACAGCTTAAAAATCACACTGAGTTTCAGACTCTGGCAGATCATTTAAAAAATAAACTGGAAAACAGGAGCAAGAACTAATTAAAAGGAAGCAATCCAAACTTGAACAATATAACAATGATTACCAGCTGGGTAATATTCTGTCCTGGCCCAAAAGACCCATATTGAACAGCAGGGGACGCTCACGTTCCAGGAACAGAGTGACCATACAGACAGTGAGCAGAGAAGAGGAAACTCCAAGACCAGGAACCAATGGGGATCGATTTTTTAGAAAAAGCCACAAGCATAGGGCAGAGTAAGCAACAGGCAAAGAACAGAAAAAGAAAACTCGGAAGAAATGGAGTGGCAGAAAAGGGAGGCCAAGACAGACAACTCAAGAGCAACGCCAAGAAACACTGAGGCTTGTTTACCTTTCTAAGGTAACATTAAACGAGACTCAATTAGGATTGCTCAGAAAAGGCTTCAACTTTACCCCAGTGAGTGACTCTGATCATTTTAAAACCCAGGTGGACTTGTATATTTATTTATTTATGTGCCTTACCTCCTCGGCAGGGGTAGTCCTATGGTCCCCCTTTCAGAGCCCACCAGTGGCTCCTGCACCAGGCGCCATGCCCAAGTCTCAACCTCCTCCCATCTCCCTCTATACAGGCCACATCGTGGACCCCATCACGGAAGACCAAGGGGTCAGGGCCAGAGGGAGCTCCTGGAGTATCCGGTGCAGCACCACAGGTGGATCCTCACAAGCACCAGATTCGGCCTAGTCTCCCCCCTCCCCCATGTTTTTCCCCACGGCACTGGCATGCAGGGACACCAAAGACGTTGCCACCTATGCTCCCACGCATCACACATCGGACGTCCGCCTGAGCCACCCATTCTATTACTCCGTGACCAGCACTACCCCCAGCCACCACCAGGAACCAGCACCCTCACGGGAGTCCCTCCCCACCCTCCCTGGAGAAGGAGAGCAGTTCCAGGGATGCTCAGTCCTTCTCTCCCCTGATCAACCCCCAACAACCCGCATCTGCTCCCGAACCCGGGTCTCTGGTGTGGTGCGAGATGTGGTGTCCAGTACCTCAACTCTCAGTGCCACTGGGCTGGCCCAGGTGGACTTGTTTGAATTTTTTCACAAAATTAGACTGCATGAATACCACGCCAGAAAGAAACTGTCCACCAAGGACAGAGAAACTGATATGGATATGAGAGTGGGGAAGGAAAATGTGAACAGAGAACTCATAGATTTACTGACAGGTTTGAGTGAATCCACTGTAAATACTGAACAAACGGAAGATCTAACAACTGATACTGATGCAGTAACTGTATCGGCATTAGAATCACTATTATAGGAAGTCGGTAATTTTTATGATTGAACTGATGAAGATACTCCTGAGAGGGACAAACAAAGTTGATAAATCACTTAAAGATGAACGTAAAATGCTGTTTAAACCTCCATCACAGTTCTGCCCCAGTACTAACACCCACTGATTAAAAGTTTAGAAACAGTGGTGCTTAAAGAGGTAGCTAGAATTCTTTAGAACTCAACCCACATAGCCTGAGCAACGTAATGATGAATGAGAGGAAAGCAATCAGGGAACTGTCTAGCATGATTAACATAGTAATAAAATCGGCCGATAAAGGGGGAAATACGGTCATAATGAATACAGAAGACTACATTAGGTGTGTCCATGAATTATTAGATGATGGATCTAAATACAAAAAATGACTCAACAGTGAAATTTAAAAAGAAATTGTTGGAGTTGCTAGAATGGGGGAGGTCAATGGGCATATGACAGAAGAAGTCAAATGCTTATGGAATGATACACCCATAACCCCCACATTTTACATACCAAAAATTCATAAGAGACAAGAGACCCTCCCCGGCTGCCTATAGTTTTGAGAGGAATCAATGATAGACACCCTAACCAATTTATACATTTTTTTTTTAAAGAATTGCCTGTCACATTTCCACTCTTACTTAAGAGATACAATGGATGTCCTGGAGAAATTTAAGGACACTGAATGGCATTCAAACTGTGACTGGGTAAGCACTGATATGGAGTCATACACAAGCATACAGCATAAGCAAGGGATCCATGCGTGTTCTCAATTCCTTACGAACCACCCCCAGAACAGTGATTTCCCTACAGGCTTTATCCTTGCAGATTTAAAGTTTGTGTTGTCACACAATTTTTTGGAATTCAATAGAGATTTTTTCTGCAGCAGCAGGGACAGTGATGGGAGCATCAATGGCTCCCAGTTATGCCAACCTCTTCCTCGGGCTTTTGGGAGAAATACAATATGTTGTCTGATTCACTGAATCCATACCATAAATACAGCAAAACACGGAAATCATTTTACAGATGACATACCATGTGTATGGAAGGGGCCCATGGAAAAGGAGGAAAGATTTATGGAGTGGATTAACAATAACGAAATTAACTTGAAATTTATATATTTTATATATTGTATGAACAAACGATCCATAGATTTCTGGTTCTAACAGTCTTTGTGGGTGACAATCAGAGGGTCCAATCAAAAAACTTTAAAAAAGTGACAGCCATGGATAACTTTCTAAGAGCAGATAGCTCACATCCTTATGCTCTAATTGGTTCCATCTCCTATGGACAATTTGCTCAGAAATTGCTCCAGAGAGGAAGACTTTGAAGCTCAGGCCCAGAAACTATTCCAGAGATTTCAGGAAACTGGGTACAATAGGAGAATCCTTTCAATTCACATTTTCAAAGCCGGTGACCCCCTCTCAGCAGACAACTATCGGCCAATATCCATTCTCCTCCACCTGAGTAAACTGCTAATAAAAGTAGTTCACCAGCAGTTATCAGAGTACCTCATCAAACACAATATACTATGTAGCCAGCAACATGGTTTCCGCAGGCACCACAGTACTACTACTACTGCCCTAGCCCTATTTACCAACTATATATATATATATATATATACACACACACACACACACACACACACACACACACACACACACATACATATATGTGTATGTATTATATATATATATACATATATATACACCAACATGGGTCAAGAACATGCCACAGGTGCTATGTTTGTGGACCTATCAAAGGCGTTCGACCTAGTCAACCACCCCCTCCTCCTCTCCAAACTAAACCTGATAGGCTAATTCCCGGAAACCAGGCACTGGTTTCAGAGTTACCTAACAGAGCGATCTCAATTTGTCAGTATCTACCCACCTCTCCTGCCCTATCTGTCACCACCGGAGATCCCCAGGGCTCAATACTGGGCCCTCTGCTCTTCACTACATTTGTCAACACCCACGTTTCAGATTGCCTCTCCTGTGAATCCCTCTTATATGCCAACAATCTGGTCATCTACCACAGCGACATATCCCTTCCCCACCTATCAACTGTCCTCACCCAGAACCACAGCGATGCCCCCAGTTGGTTCACTGAAAATTTGATGTTGGTTAATGCCAAAAAAACTAAGGTGATGCTGTTTGGATCAAAACCTTACCTTGCTAAAAATCACTTAAATCCAATTCTTCCCTCTAGGTCCACTGACCCAATGGCCCTGCCCTAGACATCATCCACTCCTTTTAGTATCAGGAAGTCACGCTCAACCCCACCCTCTCTTTCACTGACCATGTGAATTTGGTAGTTTGCAGAATAAACCAAAAACTTGGTGTGGCATACCGCATCAAGTCCTACCTTACCGCAGATGCTCGCCTGGCCATTGCTAGAGGTAACCTCCTCCCCATCTTGGACTACTGCTCCCCTGTCTACACTCGCGTCTCCTCTTCGCTCCAGTCAAGACTTGAGGTGGTATACAATAGCATCTGCCATTTGGCCCTGTCGGCCCCTTACTCCACCCACCACTGCGACCTATACCGCCCCTAAACTGGCTCTCCTTACAAGGTTGTTTCAACTTTACTACTGGCTGCCTCACCGATATCTGTATCAGGAGCAGTCCTGTTTCCTCCCCATCCGTCTTTTTCAAGCCATGCATCCTGCAGAGGCCCCTCCAGTCCTCCCTTGTCTCCCCCGAGACTCTGTGTACCGCCACAATTATGGGTAGTAAAGCCCCATCGGTTGCGGCGTCCATCCTATGGAATGGATTGCCATCCCCCTTAGAACTACTGATGAACATCTTACCTTTAAACAAGACTTTAAAACTTTGCTCCTCGCTAGGAACACCTGCACCTGTCCACACAGGTAATTTTCCCTTCCTCCTAGCCTGTCACTGTCACAATCCACAAATCTAATTCCCTGATCTTGCTCTGGCCCTTAGGAAGCCAGGACTTGTTTCAAGGGGGGATGATAAGCGTCGCTACCTCCTTTGACTTACTGGTGCCTAAACCTGCACATGTTTCTCTTACTTATTCTCAATCTGGTTCTCTGTTACCACTGCCTAGATCCCTACTGTACTGCTTGTAATTTAGTGCCATCTCACTTGCTATTTTGTCTCCCTGCTGCTATGTCTGACATTTTTTTATACATACCTATCACGTTACCCGACTGCGATTTGTTAGTTTTGCTAGACCCATCCTGGCCAGGTAATTGCTGACTGTACTTTTATACACTATTGTAGCTGCCTATTGGCATATGGAATGTACATTGCTGTTACTATTGTATCATGTACTGTTTGTACTTATTTATTCTGATTGTGCCTTTTGGCCCGGGCCATGCCTGAAAATGGTCCATTGGATCAGTGCACCTTACCCAGTCAACAAAGTCATAAATAAATAAACAAAAGGCACTAGAAAAAGCCCAGGGTGAAGCTAGAAAAGTTTGTTTAAAACCAACGAAACAGAGTTAATTTGTCCGCTCCAGAAAAAAACAAAACAATGAGTCACCTTTGTGACAGTACAGCAGTAAGGCAGGACAAACTGAAGCGACAGAACATTTTGGCCTATTCTCTTGAATGACCTTATTCTGGCTAAAGAACCGATTGGCAACCCAAGAATAACTTTCTCTAAAGTAAAAAACCTATGGGACAAACTTGTCCATAGTAGATTTAAACCCCCCAAAAAAGACCAACCCATGAGAAATTGGCTGCTACCACCACCACCAAGGGGAATGCACAGGTGTGGTCAATGTAACATCTGTGAATTCTGCTGTCAGGGTAACAGCTTTCAACTAGAAGGTTATGAATACATGGTCAGAATTGATAGTTTTTTGAACAGTAGTAGTGCATATGTAGTGTATGCCATCTGTTGTCCAAGCAATCCGCTATATGTGGGAAGAACAGTTAGACCTGTATGCCAATGGATACAAGAGCATATCAGGAACGTAAGAGCAGGATTAATTAACACCCCACTGGGCAGATACTATGGTGAAAAACATGAGAATAAACCTGATGGCACGGGGGTTTCATGGCACTTGAACAGGTGGATAGGAACCCAAAGGGGTGGAGACAGATTGAACAAATTACTACAGAAGGGGAGCTTCTGGATCTTCACTTTGTATACCCTACAACCAACAGGCTTGAATACAGATTGGGATTTGAAACCCTTTCTAAAAAAAAAAAAAAAAAAGAGATAGTAAAGGACAAACATTAAACTAAGAAAAAAGCTCTAAAATAGATTCTGATCTATAAAATATGTGATTTGTGTATATTAATTTAACACTTATTGTTATGTTCTCTTCTGGTTCATTCATGGATTCCAATGACAGAGGACTAGTGGATCCCCGTATTTCCATTAAGGACAAGAAATTAGTGGGAGTGATCACTAGCTCTACTTTTTGGATCATTCCTACCCTGTGGATTAGCTCACCACCCACAAGTATAATATGCTATAATTACTGTAGATTAGTGTTATAAGAAAATTAGTCACTTTTTCTAAAGGAGATATCCAGCTGGGATATTGAAAAAGTGTCATAAGGTCATGAAAATTAATTGTATTTTGTTTCGAATTTTATTTTAATTAGAAATGCCCACTCCAGCTGTATTTATGGTTTACCTGGTTGAATCAGTTTATTTTCTTATACATGTGAATTTTTGTAACTTTTTGTTTCTTAGTTTATGAATTTTGTTATATAAAGGTAACAGGTCTGAATCCTCCCAGAGCAACTCAGAACTTTGAATGTTACAATGAATAAAATGTAAAGGAGGCGCAATATGTACCATTTAAGAAACAGGTACTTAAGGGAGGATTCATCCACAATATCTCCACCTCTGATGCAGAGGACACCCTGGTCGAAGTGCTAGGAAGCTATTTTGGAAGTCATATCTACTCACTGTACACCATGCTGTGGATCTGCATCTGTATGTGTGTTTGATACCAATAGATTTCGATTTGGAATTTGAATTTTGAAGTCCCACAAATCCTTCCTTCTGAATTCTGGCAGGATGCAAATAGATTACATATAAATAAAATTACAGGTGATAAAAACTTGAAACAAATTGTTAAACATGGCACGGGGGAGTCTTCTTGATGTGGTAATTATAACCCTTAGTGAATGGTATGAAAAACCACAACTTCTACCTGAAATAGGGTCATCTGACCACAAAGTGGTCCTTGTATCGAGTAGCAGTGTAGGTTGCAGATTACAAAGAGAAAGAAAACAGAAATGTTCTTGTAGGAAATGGATAGAACAGAAAAAGGCTATGGCTATGGATATTACTTTTTTTACCTTTGTTTACCAAGAGAGACACACTAAGCCAAAAGCTTGTTTATAGGTACAACCTGGGAGCACACGGAAGTTATGTGACTTGCTCAGGGTCACACAGCATGCAAGTGGGAACTGTGGGATTCAAACTCAGGTCTCCAGGTTTGCAGCTCAGAGCCTTAAACCACTGCCTCCTGATAGCTGGGAAGATGCAGACAGAATGGTTCTATCAAGATGGTGCTGACGAAACATGGACAAATGTTATAAGTACCATACAAGAAGCAATAGATCAAATAGTTCCCATAAAAAAACAATAGTTAAAAAGGGAGTGGACAAGTCATGGGTTACTGAAGATTTTAAAAAATTAATCTACCAGAGGCAATCTGCTTTTGGAAATAATGAAAGAGAGAAATGTAACAAACTAAGACATGAAGTTACTAGGAAAAGCAAGTGGTTAAAGAGCTGGTGACACGTTCAGGAGAACTTTAATAAAACATAATATTTAGGTACTGTCCAGCTTGCATTTCCCATTTAGTTCCGTATCCACCCCCCCCCTTATTATTTAGTAGTGAGGTCATCTGCATGAAAACAGAATCTTTGCTCCTCAAGAGTTCATCTATTCCTGCTGTTTTCTCCCTACCTGAAGTCATAGAGCACTGCCTCACAGTTACTCCCGTGGCAAGAGGTTGTGATGTCACAACAGAGGATTATGACTTGAAGTAGGGAGTAAGCTACAGAGGCAGATGAACTCAAAATAAACTCTAAGGGACAGCAATCATACTGTATATTCATACACATTTCTTTAGTAATAAATTATGGGGAGGAGAAATAAATAAAATATAAATGGAATGCAAGCAGAATTGTACCTAATTATTATGTTTTTTTAAAGTTTTCTTTGAGGCATCAGTAGCTCTTTGAGGAAAAATCACTATAAACAACATACCGAAAAACTAAAGAAATACAATCCTCAAAAGTGGTGGGTAAGAATGAAGGAATTTCTAGGAAAACAAAGTCAAAAGGGGCAAGTAGATAAATGGAGACAGAACTGTGGGGAAAAAATAGAAAATGAAAATGAGTCCTTCATAACAAAGTTGAATAAGGTTTTATGTGATGCGAGTTGGAAGTTGACGCCTTTAGGAGAAAAACAAGTGGAGAAATAGGATATTCCTGAGAGGTACCTACAGTAGTGCAGATGGTTGATGTAGCAAAATAAATGAAACGGATTAAAGAAAATAAAGCTATTGGACCTGATTTAATACCTAATAGTGTATGGAAGGAGGAAGCAGATGTGTTAGCACCCTGGCATTATAACATCTTTAATAAATCAATGATTTATGGTGAAATTCCAGAACAATGGAAGCGAGCGAGGGTAACCCTATCCCAAAAGTAACCACTCCTTAAGATATAACCAAAGATTCTAGACCAATTTCTCTTGCTTGTATTATAACCAAACTGTCAGAAATCTTTATAACTAAATGGATTATGGAACAGGTATACAAAAAGACTGATAAAGACCAGTTTGGGTCTCTGAGGGGTATTTCTACTGCAGAAGCTACTTTAAAATATCTTGAATTGTCAAAGAGAGCTTGGGATAATGAACAATTTTTAGAGCAGTTTTAGTGGATTATATGAAAGCATTTGCTTTAACAGATCATGGGACTTTAACAAGCATATTGGGAGTATCTGGAATTACAGAATATATTATAAGGTGGGTTATAAATTGTTTAAGGGAAGAACACAGTGGACAGGCATGGGATAGGCATAAGGGAGCAATACAGATGAGTATGAATAGATAGGCCATTTACAGAGTACAGGCCTATGGCACATTCATAAGGTAGAAAAAATAGGCAGACTGGATGGGCCTTGCGGTCCTCATCTGCCGTCAACTTCTATGTTTCTATAGAAACTGAAGAGCAGAAATCAGAGTTAGATTGTGTGACAGGAGGTGTCCCTAAAGGCACAAAATTCAGTTCTTTACTATTTCTACTTACAGACTCATAGGTCATGTATAAAATATGTAACAGATGCTTTTGGGAGTGAAGCGGAAAGTACTATGAATAGTGACCCTAAGTACATCGAAGAATGGTCAAAAATAAATTATATGCAAATAAATCCTGACAAAACATAGACCTGGGGGGGCGTGGCCTAGCTGAGGAGCTGAATGGAGGTGTTTTATTAGTGCTCCATCCTGAGATATAACTTACTAAAAGCTGCTCAAATCGACAACCTTTTAAGCCCGTGTCTACTTTATCTAAATCTGTGAAGAAGCAAGCCAAATTGCGATTTTTCTCAAACCTCCGGCTTAGCAACCTCCTCGCAGCCTGCGGGCTCTCCTACTAGCTCTCCAGCCCGGGGTCCAGAGTTACACAAGGAACCCGGAAATGGGGCTGAGAATACAAACATGGACTCAGGCTACCAGAACTTAGATTAATTCGGGACCTAAAATATGATCTGGGCACACGGATGCAGTCCGGATTCGACAATATGACTGCACAGATTCAGCATCTGCAGCAATTAGTCAACACTACCTCCGAGACTAGGGAAGCCCACAAAACCCACATCACGAAGGCTGAAATCTGAATCAGCACCCAGGAGGATACCACCACCAGACTGTCTACAGACCTACAACAGGCGCTAAAAGACACTGAAATTCTAAAACAGGTAGTGGATGACCATAAGAATAGAGAAGGACGCTGTAACATAAGGATAGTGGGCCTTCCAGAGGGATTAGAAGGGAGAGACTGCCTACCTTTTATCCAATCCTGGCTAAACACACACCTGCAAGTAGCCCCAGATCTTACCCTGGAAATCCAGAGGGCCAACCGATCTCATGGCTTACGACCATCTCCAGATCAGAGACCGAGACATCTCCTGGTTAAATTTTTGCATTTTCAGTACTGCCAGGTAATCTTAACAGCAGCCCAAAAATCTGACCCTATCTTAATTCAAGGCTCTAGGGTCAGTATCTTTCCAGACCTCTCCTGTCCTCTGCAAGCTAGAAGACAAGCGTACGTCGAAGTTAAAAAAAAGACTCCATGAGCTGAACTGTCCCTTTACAATGGCCTACCCAGCAAAACTCATCATGCGCCACCCAGAAAGCAGGCAAAGAGTGTTTACTGACCCAGGGGCTGCTATGGAATATGCGAGAGGGATGCAGAGGCGAAGAACGTATGGAGGGAAATGGAGATTGACTCTGGTGACTGTATGATAACTAATTTTTTCCTTGCCATTACTGTTTCCTGGGAAGGGGGTTTTCGGGAGTGGACCGCCACGGCACACAACTCCTGGGTCGGAGGCCTATCAGGGCATGCTTGACCAGATCCCACAGCTAACCCACCCTCTCTACGGGAAGTTCGAGATCTCACCTGTTAAGGGCGACTGGATCCTTCATGAAAACGGGCTCCTTTTTCGGGCCTACTCATCCAGGGCTCAGAATTTCATTTGGTCTGCTGTAAACTTTTCTTTTTTTCATTATTAAGCTGTCGATTCAGATTACTGGTATGTTCATACCCTCATCCAGGCTCTCAACGACCTGAGGGTGATTTGCCTGACTGCTGGGTGGGGGGGGGACAGGCCTTGGGGCACCCCGCTGGGGTGGGATGCAGTACATTGACTTTCACTCCTGAAGGGGAAAGAATGATACCACCTATACGTGAGCGCAGCTTGCCTTGGGGGGGGCACCCCGGGGCTGGACAACCTCACGTTTTTAATGGGGTAGTCACACCAGGCTGGCCTTTTGGTTCTTACTGTGGCCTGTGGACGCCTATGCTAGTGAAGCTAAGACATGGGGAAATCACTTGGGTGAGATGTACAAAGCAGCAAACACAGGGCGGGGGCAAAGAGAACTGGCGGGAAATCCTTCTGTACTTGAAGCAGATGGAGCCTCTTTGTAGGTGAACTATAGCTCCTTGGGGCATGACTGGGGCTATGATTTTTTGTTTAATCAGGTAGAGCTATTATGGCAATCCATAAGAAATATTTTAGTGCAGAGGGGGGCCCTGTACCATGCCGATCCGCGTGTTGGGGGAGTCTACCCTCTTGACACTGCCCTGCTCTGTGCACAGGAGCGCTGATTTGATGGGATGGTAGAAAAAGAGTCTCTCTCTTTTTTTCGGTGCGCCAGACTGTGGCTGGTGAAGTGCACTGGCCATGGATCTTCCCCCATACGCACATTCTTATATCTTGTAAAAAGGATGCAACACGTAATATATTATGGTTTCCTTTTTTATTTGTGGATTTGGAAGCTCACTCCACGCGGAGTAGAGGAAGTCGGATTTCTTGAGACTGCAGGGGGGAAGTGGATTGGGAGGGATACAGGGTTTTCAAAGATTTGAATGTGGGAGGAGGGAAACTGAGGGAAGCAAAAGAAGAAGAGGAGGAGAAGGGATACCTAGAGTTTTGGAGGAAGGGACGGTGTTATGCTTTAGAAAGAACTGTTTCAGATAAGGGGGACTTTGGAAATTGTTCAGGGGGTTCACTGTTTAAAGAAGTTCAAGTTTGTTCAGGGACGGGGGGAGATTCTAAGAATGGGGAATTGTTAAAAATCAAAAATTGTGGACTGTTTAGACACTGCCTTGTTATTTATAGTAATATTAAGTACAGGTATAACCATATGGATGAAACTCTTCATATTTTAATACCAAAACAATGGCTGCTCTAACAATTTCATCATGGAATGTCAATAGATTGAAAACAGTAGTTAAAAGGAAAAGGGTATGGACGTATATTAAGAAAACAAGAGATGATGTGGTGTTATTACAGGAATTACATCTTACAAGGGAGGAAGCAGATAAGCTAGCCCAGTCATGGGGGTGGGGGGACTTTTGGTGGCACCCTTTACTACTAGGGCTAGAGGGTTGTCCATGTGGCTCCATCCTGGCCACTCACATACGGTGAACAGCTTTGTGGCAGATCCACAGAGCAGATTTGCTATAGCTGAAGTGGTTTTGGGGGGCAGGGTGTACACTTTTGCCTCAATATAGAGCCCTAATTTCGATTCCCGGGATGTCTTCACACATTTGGGGGTGACCATGGCCCCCTACCGGGATAACTTAGTGCTGGGAGGTGATTTTAACACCTACCTCGATCCCTGGTTGGATCACTCAGGGATTAAAACAAAACCATACCCTAAAAGTGTAGTGGCACTGCAGGAATTTATAGCTAAGGTAGCACTGGTGGAAGTCTGGAGGCTCTCACACCCTGGCGACAAGGAATATTAATTTTACTCCCACTCACATCGAGTCTACACTAGGTTAGACTACATTTTTGTTTCCCCTCATTTGGTTACAAAATAACATGAGGACCATGTACGGGCCATACTGATTTCTGATCATGCTCCACTCCAGTTACATCTGTCAGCGGGACCACAGCCATCTATAGGACCTCAATGGAGGTTTGATCCCATCCTACTCTTAGATGATCATTATATTAAATATATAAAAGGGAAGATTACAGAATTTATTGATCATAACTAGGGCAAGGGGGACACTATAAATTTTGTGTGGGATGCTCTAAAGGCCTTTATCCATGGGAAACAATTTCCTATGCAGCATATAAAAAAAAACAATCCCTTAAGGAAGAACAACTCACGGCCAAAGTCCAGGAGCTAGAGAGGAGGGCTATGCTCCACCTCAACCTCAACTTATACAAAAACTTAAAGTCATTAAAGGGGCAGTCGCACCAGATTGTTTTCTGGAAATTTGAGTGGGACCTAGTGGTCACAAAATTATACACGCATTTTGAAGGCGACAGGTTAGGTAAATGGTTGGCCAGCCTGGTGAAGCACAAGAAAGCACAACGGGCAATACTCTCAATGGCTAAACCAGATGGCTCTCCTACCTTTGATCACAAAGAGATCAATGAGGTATTTAGGACGTTCCATTCCCAATTGTGTACTACTCAGGTATCACCTGAGGGCGACCCGGAGGACTTTCTTCAGGGAATGGAAATGCTGTGCCTGAGTGGAGACCTAAGAGATGAATTAAACTCCCCCATATCGCCTGAAGAGATCAGACAAGCTGTTTGGCACACAAATAAGGGGAAATCACCGACCCCCGATGGTATCACTGCTGAATTTTATAGGTGCACCTGGGATGCCCTTGGTCCTCTCATGGGAGAGGTCCTGGAAAATGCCTTGGCACAGGGAGAATTGCCAAACTCTCAGAAGATGGCCAATACAGTAGTGCTCCCTAAACCAGGAAAGGACCCTGCCAAATGTGGATCTTACCATCCTATTTCGCTCCTTAATGTGGATTATAAAATCCTAGCAAAAATTTCAGCAAATAGGTTGGAGAGGGTCCTACCAGGTCTGATGCACACAGACCAAGGGGGATTTGTCAAAGGGCGGCAGGCCAAGCACAATCTCCGTAGGTCCATCAATGTCATTTATAGATGGAATGGGGGGGGGGGCACAGAGGTCTTTTAGCACTCGATGCGGAAAAGGCATTTAACCAGGTCGAATGGCCCTTTATGTTTGCAGTGCCACACAGGTTTGGACTGAGGGAATCCATACTTAGATGGATAAAAGCCTTATATACCAATCCACAGGCCCAGATCTTAACTAACAGCACTAACGCGACCCCCTTCGCACTGTCTAGAGGGACAAGGCAGGGCTGTCCCCTGTTGCCCCTGTTATATGTTCTTACTATGGAAGCACTGGCTAACGCTATTCAGGGAAACAGAGAGATCAGGGGCTGTAGGGTGGGAAAGGATAATCAGGCGATATCTTTGTTTGCAGATGATATTTTGTTATTTTTGGACAACCCTGGCAAGGCCTTCCTGGCACTGAGTAGGATCTTTGAGAAGTATGGCCCCCTTTTGGGACACAAAATTAACTGGGACAAAAGTGAGTGGCTCCCTCTGGGAGAAAAGAAAGAAGACTTCAATAGAGATAGCAGGGACCATAATAAACCCCACTAAACAGATAAAATATTTGGAGATCTTGCTTCCGAGCAAACCTTCTCAAATTATTCCAATTAATTATGGGCCTCTGATTCAGAAGCTTAAGACAGACTGGACTAACTGGAGGGCTCTTCCTCTCACCTTATTGGGCCAGGTTAATCTTATTAAGATGTATATTCTTGCAAGAGTACTTTACCTTTTTCAATCCATCCCAATCTCTCCCCCACAGAAGTATTTCAATGCACTGGAGGGAGCTTGTAAGCAACTCCTGTGGCAAGGAAAAAACACTAGAATTAGGAAGGAGATACTGTGGCAGTCAGAGAGTATGGTGGGGCTTGAATCTCCCTAACATGCGTTTATATTATATGGCCACTCAGTTAGCCCATGTCCAAGATTTGTAAAGAGCTGAAGGGGAAGCCCCAACATGGAGGAAGATGGAGAGTGGAGGAGACCCCCACCTACATTATACTCTATTTGTTAATTCCCTGGGGGCAGAAGACCCCCCCAACATCCCTAATCCATGTACTAGAGCAACTTGTAGAGCATGGGCAGCAGCTCACTCATTAATGGGCCATGGCCCCTATCTATCCCCCGATGTGACTCTGGAGGCACTGTTAAATAGGGGGGGAGGACTAACCATCAACGACAGGATAGGCCTCAAAGTATAGGACAAACGTGGCCTTTTTCAGCTTAGTCAAATCCTCGAGGGAGGGAGGGAGGTATGCCAGTTTGTTGCCTTGAAAAGAAAATTAAAATTACACCCATCCCAATATTTCCTTTTCCTCAGTCTCTGAAATAGACTGCTGGGGTGTCACAGGGGTCCCAAGGCTCCCATCCAATACAACGCTCCCCATCTGAAGGGCTGCTTACAAACTTCTCTAATATCAAAGGTTTTAGACCACTAAATAGGTTCTACAGAATATTATTGGGGAGTCTACTGGACCCTATGGAAAGAATTAAAAGGGCCTGGGAAAAAGATATCTACCCTGAAGGAATCACTGGGGGATTGGAGATTGCTTCTAAAAAAAAAAACACATCTTAAAATGCTCGGTTAACAATCGCCTGAGAGCCATTCAATATAACTTTCTTCTAGGATCATATCATACACCTAAACTGGCACATACAATAGACCCAGAGTCCTCTCCATACTGTCCTAAATGTCTTACCCAGGTGGATGACTTCTTCCATATGGTTTGCATGTGTCCTAAAGTGTCTGGGTTCTGGATGGGGATAATCAATATTCTATCCAAAACTTTAAATTCCATACCTAGATCAGATCCAATGGAAATTCTGTTGGGGCTCTCAACACTGGGTAGTTGAAAACCTAGAGGAGGTCAGTTATTATGGAGGACTGGTTTAGTAGCAGGAATGCGGGAGCTGGCCATGTATTGGAGACTCAGTCAAGTCCCCACTGTAGCCTCCTGGATCATGTCCCTTATGCAAGTAATGAAATTGGAAAGGACATAATATTTCGTCTGAGGGCAACCTGGTAAATATGAGGGTATTTGACTTCCGCTGGAGCAGGCCCTCCACAGAGATTGGTTCCCAAGCTTTTGAGGAAGTGTGCAATCCATTGGCAATCCACTATTCTACTGTTATAGTACCATAATACCACTATAATAATATATTACTAGTAACTGTAATACATTAATGGAAGTTGGCCTTTGAGCTTGATGATGGATTCCTGCCTTTTCTTTTCCTTTCCTTTTTTAAGTAACTCTTATTAATAATGTGTGCCATTAATAATTGAGCTTCTGCGGAATGTAAGACAAGAACTGTACCCTTTTTATGTACCTGTGTCTTATGAAGATGGATGTATCTCCCCTCTGTGGGGAAATAAGGTATGTCTGAATATGTCCCACTTTAAATAAAGTTTACAAAAAAAAAAAAAAAAACATAGACCTTATGAAGGCTTTTGATCTTGTAAGCCATCCACTCCTCACCTCCAAGCTCCATTGTCTCGGCCTTGATTCCATCTCTCTAGCTTAGTTCAGTAACTCCCTATCTGACCAATTTCAGTGTGTCAAATGGGCTGATGCCTACTCCTCCTTCTCTCCGATGGGGTCCCCCAGGGATCAATCCTTGGGCCTCTATTATTCTCCATCTTCATCAACAAACTGCCTCTGAACTGTGGGGGGCGGGGGGGGGGCTACAGTTCAGCCATATGCAGATGATGCCATTCTATATAGATCCAGCCGTGGTGTTTCTTCCATTATGTCTGACCTAGAAAAAGACTTCCAGCAGTTGGAATCCTGGTTCAAGGAGAACTTGTTAGTGTTAAACACCAAGAAAATGAAATCTATGTTGTTCCATCATACCTCCTGCGATATCACTTCTCCGCCTCCCCTGGTAGTCCACACCTCCTCTGGTGCTCCTTCAGAAGGAATGTGCTCCTTCAAACATCTGGGATTGACTCTTGATGAGCATCTTTCACTTGAATTACATGCAACTAATGTCATCAAGGCAGCTAATCAGAGACTTGGCCTTCTTTACCGTTCTGCTCCCTTCCTTACACCCAACGCTCGGAAGACTATCGCCTTGACCACTCTTCTCCCAGGGCTTTTCTATGGGGCCCCAATAACTCACGCCATTTAAACCTCTACTCAGGCCAAGCTTAAGCAAGCCTATTATAGAATTGCACGCTTTTCGGCCAGTGCACCTGCCTGAGCCCACCACTGTGATGTGCCCAACGCCCTAAGTTGGCCGCACTTTGAGGCCAAAATGGATTTCCCTGTACTATGCACTGTCTTAAAACTCATCCAACTTCCCTCCCCACCCAGCCTCTCCAATCTACTCTCTCTGAAACCCTTCTCTAGGACTCTTAGATCCTCTCACCTGCCTATATTAAATGTATCCAAAACCCGCTTCCCATAGGTAAGAGACCCTTCAGTACAGCAGCAACTCAAAAATGGAACAACCTCCCGCACAGCTTACTTTCGTGCATGACACTCCCCCAGTTCAAGAGACTCTACAAAGAAATTTTCTTTCCACCTCCTACTTGTAACAGTACCTGCTCTTAATCCTCCCCTTTCAACGCGTGCCTCCTCCTCCTCCTCCCCTTCCCCCTCTCTCTTCTCACCTGCCCGCACACTGACACTCAGGCACCTTATCTTCTCATCACCTCCTCCCTCTCCTGACTCTACATTTCTCTGCCTCGTGTTTGTATATCTGTACATGGTATCTATATTTAAACTTTTGTTATCCTTTCGCCGCTTTAGAATGATGTAATTCAGTTCACTGCCTGTGTGATGTTTTTCTTTTGTTCATTACTCTGCTTATGTATGTCTCGTAAAAGTGTCTGCACACACTTGCCATGTATTATTTATTTTACTGTATCACTGTTACTCCATTTGTAACCCTCCTTCCCCAGATTGCCTCTGAAAAAGGGACATTCGTCTCAGTGGGCCCACCTGGTTATCAAAATTCAAATAAAATAAAATAAATAAATAAATAAAACAAAAGAAATTAGATATGGCAGGCAAAGTAAATGGAATGACATACCTACTTTAGAGTTTGGAGGGGTTCAGGTGAAAGTAGTAAAGTTATTAGGGATTATCTTCCAAAATGATTTTGGATAGAAACTGATAGCAGAATGGGACCACAAGATCTATCTAGTCTGCCTGATATGGGTAACTACCCCTCCCCCTTCTATCCTATCTGTGAAATTATTATACCTTTGTACCTGTCCCGGGCATTTTTGAACCCATTTACTATTTTGGCCTCAACCACTTTCTGGGGCAGGAAATTCCATGGGTTGACCACCCTCTCAGTGAAGAACATCTCAAAATTGCTCATGAATCGCCCACCCTTGAACCTCATATCCTGTTCCCTAGTTCTTCTCCTGAAGGGGAAACATAGACTTTGACGGCAGATAAGGACCACTTGGCCCTCCCGGTCTGCCCATTTCCCTACATATTGGATAAGCTATGGATCCTAGTTAACCTACAGCCTACTTCTTTCTAACCCCCACCAGAATTGCTTTATGTCTGTCTCATGCATTCTTGAATTCTCCCACTGTTTTTGATACCATGACCTCCTCAGGAAGGCCGTTCCATGCGTCCACCACCCTCTCCATGAAAAAATACTTCCTCACATTGTCCCCTCTCTATCTTCAAATTGTGCCCCCTTGTTTTTGCACATCTCTTTTTTCTGAAAGACGCTACGCTCTTTGGACTTTGTTGATTCCCGTGAGGTACTTGAAAGTTTCTATCATGTCCCCCCACCTTTCCTCGAGGGTATACATATGAAACTCTTTTAGTCTCTCTTCATATGGCTTCAGGTGCAGACCCTGCACCATTTTAGTTGCCCTCCTCTGGACTGCCTCCATCCTGTCTATGTCCTAGCGGAGATGGGGTCTCCAGAATCGCACACAGTACTCCAGATGGGGTCTCACCAACTGTCTGTACAAGAGGGATAGCAACTTCCTGTTTTCTACTGGTGATGCCTCCCCCTATACATCCCAGTATCCTTACTGCATTCTCACATTGCTTGCTTACCTTTAGGTCATCTGATATGACTACCCCCCAGGTCCCTTTCCATTTTTTTTTTGTTGTTGTTAGTACCCCTCCCCCTGTGTACTCTTTCTCTGGGTTTTTGTTTCCCAGGTGCATTACTCTGCACTTCTTTGCACCGAATCTAAGCTGCCACACTCCTGACCATTCCTCCAACCTTGCTACGTCCCTTCTCATCCTTTCCACACACCTCCCCTCATGCATCAACCCTGCTGCAGATCTTTGTGTCGTCTGCAAAGACGCATACGTTTTCTTCCAGTCTCCCTGCAATGTCACTTATAAAGACATTAAAAAGGATCGGTCCCAGTACTGAACCCTGCGGGCAAGAAGGAGGGGTACAAGAACATCAAACATCAAAACTGCCATCACAGAGGCAACAAGCCTTTGTGTGAAGCAAATAAACAAATCAAAATGAAGGAAAAAACACTATGGTTCTCAAAAGAGGTGGTGGGGAAGGCTAAGGAGAAAAAGATA
Organism: Neoceratodus forsteri; assembly: GCA_016271365.2. Taxonomy (NCBI): domain Eukaryota; kingdom Metazoa; phylum Chordata; order Ceratodontiformes; family Ceratodontidae; genus Neoceratodus; species Neoceratodus forsteri. Next base: position 463,747,586 of record JADMNL010000022.1, on the reverse strand, counting down.
GCATTCACGAAGTATAAGGAAACGCAGGAGTAGGACAGAGAACTCTATCAGTTAAAGCACAAGGAAGCGGGGAAGGCAGTCAGAACAGCAAAGACCCAATCCGAGGAAAGATAGTCAACTCGGTTAAGAAGGGGGATGAAGACTTTATAGGTACATTAAGAAAGGCCAATGTAGGGATAGTGAGGCTTAACAAAGGGGAGGGGGGTGGGCAGAGGGTAACAGTGAAAAGGCAGAGATACTGAATGAATACTTATGCTCAGTATTCACAAAAGAAGAGGAGAGGGAGGTACCTAATCCAATCAATAGAAGCACTCTGGATAAGGGGGTCGATACCAGTCCATTCACAGAAGAAAGGGTCCTGAAAGAACTCCTAAAACTTAAGGTGGACAACACAATGGGACAGGATGGGATTCACCCCAGAATTCTAAAAGAACTAAGAGGAGAACTAGCGACACCACTGACTACCTTTTCTAATAAATCATGGGAGGATGGTATGGTACCTGAGGACTGGAGGAGCGTGGATGTGATTCCCACTCACAAAAGTGGGAGCAAGGCAGAAGCAGGAAACTACAGACCTGTTAGTTTGACCTCAGTGGTAGGGAAAATGATGGAATCACTTCTGAAAGAAAGAACTGTTGAGTACCCGGAAGTCAGTGGGGCTCTGGACCTAAAGCAGCATGGATTCACAGCAGGAAGATCATGTCAGATGAATCTAATAGAGTTCTTTGACTGGGTGACCAAAGTAGTAGACCAGGGAGGGGCTGTGGATATGGCCTACCTAGACTTTAGCAAGGCATTTGACACAATCCCACACAAAAGATTAATAAACAAGTTAACCAGCCTGGGAGTGGGTCCCAGGGTGGTAGTCTGGGTAAATAGTTGGCTGCACAACAGGATGCAGAGGGTAATAGTCAGTGTTGGGTAAGTTATGTTTTCTAGTACTTTCTATTTCTTTTAGAAACTTGATCTAGGAAGCTCTGTGCAGTTACTAGCAAGGATGGAGAGGTACTAGAAAAGTAATACACCTGACAGTTACAGTTACTTATTTCTTTTTATGCAAAAACAATACAAAAATAATAAATAACTATAGCAGATGACATTTATTTGAAAGTAATAGGTTAGTTACTAGTTGACTACCTGAAAGAGCTTCTGATTCCTTATCACCCTGAGCGAACACTCCGCTCGACCTTGACAGTTGCTGGAGATTCGAGGTGGCTTTAAAATCTGCTGGGGCCGGGCATTTTATGTTTGTGGCCCCTACCCTCTAGAATTCTCTATCCCATTGGATTAGGGAGTGCATGACCATAGGGGGATTCAAACAGGCCTTAAAAACTTTTCTTTGGAAAAAGGCATACGGTGATGAAGATTGTTGATTCTGATTGTACTGTATATTTTAATGGGATTATAATATTGTTTTATCTGTTTTTTAACTGTTTTAAATGTACTGAGCCTTGATATTTGAAAGACGCATTATAAAGCATATTATATTATAGCTACTTTTAAATAAATGTAATCAGTTGCAGTTACGTATTACTTTTGTATAAAAAGACATAAGTAATTGTAACTGTAAGGTGTATTACTTTTTCCAGTACTTCTCCATCCTTCCTAGTGACTGCACAGAGCCTTCTGGAACAAGTTTCCAAAAGTAATGGAAAAAAGTAACTTACCCAACACTGGTAATAGTAAATGGAGTCCACTCTGAAGAAAGGGGGGTTACTTCAGTACTGGGACCGGTCCTCTGTAAGGGACACTGTCAACCTATTTTTCATCACATTATTTCTAGTTAAAAACCTACATTTTATGGTTACCTTCTCTAAAATTAATTGATGTTGCTGTTTGTTTTGTCGGTTCCCTTGTTTAGAAGAACTGAAATGCATGCTTATGTATATTTATAAACAACCTTGTTTTGTTTACAATCGTGGAACTGTTCTTACTGCATACTTTCTGAGCATTACAAATACACCCAAACAGTGCAGTCACTCGTGAAGCAGTAGCCTCCTAAACTCCCACTGCATCATGAGGGGCTAGACTGTGTTGAGGGTGTTCCCAATTCTAGAAAAGATGTAGCTGGAACTGATCAAGGAATGTAAATAAACCTGTGCTTGTGTGGTAACACCAGTATGGTGGGCAGTCTGTTTTTCACTTTTTTTAAGAAAAAAAAAGAGTTAGAATCAAACTACCAGCCACATCAGCAATCTTTACAGAATGTTGGCAATCATAAAATGTGTTTTTTAAACTAGGGACAGTTTGAGACCTAAGGGGATGGGCAGTGTCCCTTTAATGTCTTATAGGTGACATTACGGGGGGCTGGAAGGAAAAGTATGTCTCTTTGCAGATGACACAGAGATCTGCAACAGGGTTGATACACAAGGGGATGTGGAAAGGAAGAGAAGGGACTTGGCAAGGTTGGAGGAATGGTCAAATGTATGGCACCTTAGATTCAATGCAAAGAAGTGCACCTCAGAAACAAAAACCCAGGGGGAAGAGTACACAAGGGGAAGGGAGGTACTAACAACAACACAAATGGAATGGGACCTGGGGTAGTCATATCAGATGACCCAAAGGTAGGCAAACAATGTGAGAAGGCAGTAAGGAGGACTGAGGGGATACTGGGATGCATAGGGAGAGGCATTACCAGTAGAAAACAGGAAGTTGTTATCCCTCTGTACAGACAGTTGGTAAGACCCCATCTGGAGTACTCCATGCAGTTCTGAAGACTCCATCTCCACAAGGACCTAGACAGGATGGAGGCAGTCCAGAGGAAGACAACTAGAATGGTGCAGGGTCTGCACCAGAAGCCATACGAAAAGAGACTAAAGGAGCTTAATATGTACACCCTCAAGGAAAGGAGGGAGAGGGGGGACATGATAGAAACTTTCAAGTACCTCAAGGTAATCAACAGAGTCCAAGAGGGTAGCATCTTTCAGAAAAAGAGATGTGCAATAACAAGGGGGCCATATTTTAAAGATGGGGGGGGGGGGCTCAGGGGCAATGTGAGGAAGTATTTTTTTTTCACAGAGAGGGTGGTGGATGCATGGAACAGCCTTCCTGAGGAGATAGTGGGGTCAAAACAGTGGGAGAATTCAAAAATGCATGGGAGAGACAGAATGCAATACTGGGGTGGAGGGTAGGAGGAAGTAGGCTGTTGATTGACTGACTAGGATCTGCAGCTTATCCAATAGGTAGGAAATGGACAGACTGGGTGGGTCAAGACATCCTTATTTGCTGTCAAATTCTACGTTTCCATGTGCCTATGTTTAGTTTAAATGGCTCACGAAGATGTCAAACTTTTGACCATGAGCTCAAGTAATCCCTCCTATGTAAGATGCAGGCCACTGAATCTAAAGAACTCCTTTTCCTAGAAGTTCTGCCAGTTCCCAATTTAGCTATGCCCTTTTTCCTGACACCAATTTTTAAGCCAGGTATTAAGCTCGCTGAGGTCCTTCTCTCTGATTTTCTGCCTGTTGGCTCCCTTTCACCACACAGGCAGACTGTCTGAGAAGGAGACGCTGGATTAAATGGAAGCTAGTTTTTCTCCTAGTTTTGAATGATTTTGCTTAGTTTCTTCCACAGAGCGACCAGCTAGGTCATTTGTATCGATATGGTTCAGAATGTGCATATCTCGCTTGGTGTGTCGCACAATTCCCTTGTGTCCCTCCATGCCGATGTTCCTGGGAGGCATATGACTGCAATCTCTGATGAGCTGCTTTTGGTGGATGTGAGACTCTACTCCATGGACCATAGAGTCTCCTATTATTAGTATGCACTTTTTGTTCAGTTCAACTATTTTTGTTTAGGTTTCAGCCTCTATGCGTTGCATGATGGCCCCCTCCTCTGGCTTGTTTTCCTGAGCGTAGGAATGGTTGACAGTGGAGAGAACCTATTTGACAATTGGATTGGTGTTGGAGTCACCCTGGCCATGCTATTTGGTTGAGCATTCCGAATTCCCACAAACTGCCAGCCCCCGGTCTGCTTGTCCTCTGGGGGAGCTGCATTTGTGGTTGGCGATGGGGACAGCAAGTTGATAGTATGATAAAAAAAAAGGCAAATACACTATATACTGGCTAAATATGTTAAGAAGAACAGGTCTTGGTCAAAGTGATCTAGTTTATTTTTCTGTAACCATTGTAACGTCAGTAATGGAATATGGAGCAGGGACGTGGCATAAAAGACTATTAAGGAGAGGGAGGAAACTGAGAAGGTTCAGAAAAGGGTATTATGGATCACACATGGTGAGGAGATTAGTTATAATGAGTTTCTGGAAAAATTCAAATTTCAAAGGTTAGAAGAAAGAGAAAAGATGGCCAAAGACATGTAACTATGTGATCCTGGTCATAGATTACATAAATTATTACCACCCAAAAAAACTGTAAAACATGAATTACGAACACAGTGCAGATGGCGAAAACCAAAAGTTAGAACTCAGACAATGAAAAATCCTTGTTCATACAATATCTTGGAAATAAATGAAATGTGTATAAATGCACATTAGAGGAAATCTTGGTTTGGAAGAAGATGCATTTTCTTGCATAGTATGTCTTATGTGATAAGGGTACATATGTTTTAATGTGTAAAGATTATGATATATTATAATGGGGAAACTTTTTTATGTATTTTTATATGACTGTAATAAGATTATATGTTTCCTGTTTTAAATTTTACACGTGCAGAATGTAATCAACTTCAATGTCCCTTTTGGAAATTGTTGCAATAAGTAGTAGTAAAGTAAATAAAAAAAAAACAAAACAAAAAAAACAGTAATTTTGGATGCTTCATGGAGCAATAGGGGCTGGGACCCCACCCCCCCAGCTCACGGGACTGCTGAGCACACATGTCAAGGAGTGGATTGTTTAATTAATGGGGATGGGTGCATGCATGCATCATAGTGAGTATACACATAGCAGGAAAGCATGGCGAGAGCGATTATCTCTGTGTTTGCAAGCAGGTGCCAGTTGAGATGGGGGTTGGATGAAACGGACATTGGCGGATTTCTCAATTTAAATTCTCTGCAAGGTAATATTTGGGGGCCTGTGCCTGTGACAGTTTGGGGGGGGACATAATTTTGCATGAAACTGACAGCACAGGTTGTTCGGAATATATTACAAAAAACATATGACTCCCTAATGGTTACAGAGCTGCCAATGCTTTGCTCTAGAGGTTAGTGATGTCTTTGGAATCCCTCAATGGAGTTTTAGCTCTGTAACACATAGGAAGCCATACAGTATGTTATTCTATTTGTTTTGACAAAAGATCAATAATTTTATGAGAAGGAACGTTTAGAGAGTTCCATGTATTAATAAGTAATAAACACAACAAGGTGTAAGCTTCATTTCATAAAACATATGCCCAGGAGCACTGTGAGGCATATGGCATTTATGCCGAGTGCCTTCAACCACCTTGAAGTACAGTTTATGAAAATAAACTCACACCACAATTGTCTTACTGGATTTGTAAAGTGGGTAAATAACAAATGTAGTTTTTTTTAGTAACTGAGCATTTTTAAATTGATAAAATGCAAAAAACAAAGTTATTTCTTAAACTATTATATATTTACACCACTAGATGGGTTCTGGGATTAGACAGCACTGCAACTTACCAGCCAGCTGTCTTTCACAATTTGGGTGTATTTATGAGTATACTACAGGATCGGGACTGTGTGCAAGAGTATAGTAAATGTGTCAGAAGGGGTGGCCAGTGTTTAAACTGTGAGAAAAATGCTGTTTTCTTTTGCTTTTGGTTTTTTAACAAAACCATTGTGGATAGTGGTAATTTTTTTTTTACTTTACAAACAAGGCTGCTGTTTGAAATTTGAAACATGTACGGTGGAGTAGGAATATTTTGTTGTGCTGCTCCCTCTTTGACAGAAGAAGTGCAAAGTCATGGGTTTTCTTTTCTAAGCTATATAGCTTTGGAACCTTCTTGGCCAAATAGGATACAGGAAATTCCTTACCATTTTGACAATGAATAAATAACAGACAGAAAACCATCAGAAACTAGGCTAGTCATTCCACCTCAGGATTCCGGTGACACGACAAAACACTCAAGCGTTGCTCCTGTGGTTTATGGTGCCACAAGAATCCCTTATTGGATGTACAGCCTTTGTTACTGATGTTGCCCTATTGTTCTGTTTGTTTAGTACTGAGTGCAGTTGCCTCATGTTGGACCTTTTCGAGCTACAAAGACGACAGAATGTAAAGATTTTGGCTCTCAGAGCTTACAATGCAAACGTTAACTTTACAAACTTTGTTCTCGATTAACTGATTTGTCTTTTATTGGTACAAACAAGCTCACTGAAGTTATTACATCATACAAGAAACATAAGGGCAGACTAGATGGATCTTTGGTCCCCATCTGCCATCAGTGTCTATGTTTCTATGCAATAACCATTCGTGCATTACCCTGATTAATACAAAAAACAAATACTAAAATAAATCCATAAAAATATTAACATATAACACGGGCAGAAATGCAGAGAGATATATTACTTGGTCTCACCAAGTAAAATCAAGCAAGTTTGTTACAAATAGCTTGAGTTTAGGGTCATCCAATTTATATTGTAATTGCTGCTTGCTATTTTAAAGTAGAACTGCGCTGAATCTGGAAACAATTTTTTTCCAGGAGAAACTTTTTTTTTTTTTTTTCATTTATTTATTAGAAAAGTCGGATTTACAGCCTTTGAGTTATGGACTCATTTACAAAGGTACCTCGTTGCAGGGAGGGTAGACAGAGTTACATAGTGTGGTTACAACAGTGAGAATAGTACAGGTGCAGAACATCAAACAGAGTACACATATGTTACATAATAATGTTACTTATAATAGGTTACAGTCAAATACAAGGTACCCAAGGGTTACATTGGGGGTACAGCCCTGGATATACCTAGATAATACCTGGAGAGGGTGGAGGTAGGGAAAGGGAGTCGGGTGGGAGGGAGGGGAGAGGATAGGCTGTCAGAGGGCGTTGTCAGTCAGGGAGGCCTGACTGGAGGATCCCACAGTGGTATTAATTAGGTGCATCTACAGCAACGAGCGTCGAAGAGATGGTTCTGGAGTGTGATTTTGAAGGGACCAATTTTTGCAATGTCTATGATGTAGGGTGGGAGGGAGTTGAACCAAGCAGGGGCTCAGTAATGGAAGGACCTCTGGGCTAGCGAGGTCTTGGTTCTGGGCACCAGAAAGGTGGCCTTGACAGAGCTACAGGTGGCAACAGATGAGGATGCATGCAGTAGGGAAGCAGAGACCCCCTGGGGGGAACCCTAGAAGAGATTTTTTGGTGAGTAGGCAGGTCTGGTAGTGCAGACACTCCTCAAAGGTGAGCAGGTTGGCAGTGGAGTAGAGCAGGCAAATGTGAGTGCAACTAGGGGCACCGGTTAGGAGCCTGCAGGCCTTACTGATTGAGAGCTGGATTTTAGTCAAGGCGGTATTGTTCACTGCAGCGTAATTGGGAAGCCATAGTCCACTAGCGACAGGACGGAAGAGGTGATGGCCAGCCGGAGGGTAACTTGGGGGAGGCAATCTCTATGATGGTATAGTAGGCCTATCCAAGAATTTATGGTGGAGGATAGGAGATTGATGTGGGTGTGGAAGGTGAGAGCAGAGTCAAAAGTGATGCCTAGATATCTGTAAGAGGTCACTTGCTCCGGTGGGTGCAGAGTGCTGGGGAGAATGGTACTGGTTCCCATTCTGTTCTTTATTTGATAGACCACTCTTGTTTCTAGTATTACATATTTGCCTTATAATAGATTGATCTGGTGTTTTTAATTTATACACTGGTGGTAAAGATGATTTTAGATCTATATGGTGTAGTTTATGTCCTTGTTAAGCTCTTACACTGTTGTCACAATATTCAGCACTGTTCTACAACAGAACTCTAGTTGAAAGGGACATAAACTACACCATATAGTTTTGTTTTGTTTTTTATTAACTATGCTTTTGGCATTGGGGCTTCGCCGGCCACCATCGGTCCTCTCCTGCCTTGACACTTGCGATCCTGGGACACACCCCCACCACACAAGCACTCTGGCTTCCCCCCTAGGCGGGGCTGCTGGTTCCCCGACGGAACTCCTACTATGGTACCAGAAGGCACCCTAGCTTCCCCCCAGGGCAGGGCCGTCGGTTCCCCGGACTGACATGTGGTACTGGGGGCGAGGGGACGCAGGTCACAGTGTAGGGTCCAGGGACAGGGAGGCTGCCATCTTGCCCATGGGAACCCCAAGGGTTTTCCAGAGAAAGACCCCAAGAGGTGGGATGTGCAATGACGCCCAAGGCAGAAATGCTGACATCTGGCCCGCCTCTTACAGAAGCAGGCATAGGCAGCTGTATTCCCCCTGGGTCTCTGTCAGGGGTTAATCATGCACCGGACACACACACCTTCCCCCAGAAGGAGAAGAGCTGTTCACAGGATGCTCAATCCCCCCCCCCCCCGACTACCCTCCAATATCTCAAGTACAGATTCGAGCCCTGGGGATCGGCATCGCAGGTGGAAATCCATTCCCTGTACCAGCAGGCCAGCCCTACATCTTACAGTTCTAAAAGAAAAACATACTCACCGTAGTAATGTTGCTTCTTTCAAAGGATCCCTTGCTATTTTTTAAATTAAGAATACTTTATAGAAAAAAGTGAAACGTGGTATGAAACAACAACACAACTACAAACAAATACAAAAAAAAAATGCAAAAACAAAGCAAATTCTGCCCCACCCCCGACATCCCACCAGACCCAGCCTCACACTGTACAATGGAGAGGCCACCCCAAGAAAATTATTAACAAAGTACAAACATAGTAAAATCAAGAAGCAAAATCACATAAGAAGTAATAAAGCGAGGAATGGCTTGCATCATTTATGATAAACCTGCATTCTGTGATTCAACTCCACAATTCACTTCTCCATATTTAAAGCGAACAAAACCTATCTATGTCATTCACTTTTAATAGGGACCTGGTCATCCAGCCAATGACATAAAATAAAAATGTTCGCTCCAGTTGCAATGAACTGCAATGAAAGGTATGCACCTCTTATGGGGACCCACCAAGACATTATATTTGACCAATAAACAGCTCTCAGGCATAAAAGCCTCCTCAAGACTCAGGAAGGGATCTAGACTTCTCTTAATGTCCTCCCAAAAGGTATTACTTTCTCACACTGCCAAAGAATGTGATATAACGAACCCTACACCTTCCTTTACTGAGTGTGTTGGCTGGACCCCAGCCTCCCCATCTTAATTAATTTACTAAGAGTAGAATATACAGTTAACCATGCTGATGAGGGAGGTGGGGCTGGTAGATGTTTGGAGAATGAAGTACCCTAAAGCGAAGGATTACACTTATTATTCACCTAGATACAAAATATACACTAGGACTGATATGTTTTTCACATATTCTGAAGACATGCTAGCCTTTGAATCGGTGTGGGTGGGACTGCTACCCTGTTGGATCACCAGCCTCTACTGGCAGCATTGGACCTACAGCTCTCAAGGAAACCAATGCAATGGAACTTGAACGCAAGTCTGCTAAGGGAGGAAGAGGTAAGGGAGGCAGTTAAACAGGTGATAGAACAAACTATCCAGACAAACAGAAATCCCGACACTACCCCACAGATTCTATGGGACACTGTTAAAGTAATGATCAGAGGGAAACTGATCTCCATCACAGCACACAAAAAAAGAGAGAGGAAGAAAAAGTTAGATAACTTACTAGAGAATCTGAGAACCTTAGAGGGGCTTCAGAAACAGGTGTTCTGTAGACTAAGGGAAACGGAGATCAAAGAAGTTAAAAAGAAAATTCAAGATTTAAATAGGTTTGAACTAGAGAAAGCCCTCCACTACCTAAAGCAGTCATGTTATTCGGGAGGTCCTAGAGCGACAAGGCGACTGGCCTTGTCGCTCAAGACAGCAAAACGCCAGAGCCAATATTTTGGGTCTGCGGCATCTGGATACAGGACAGATATCACATAAATGGGAAAAAAAAAAGCTGAATCCCTCGTAGCTTATTATAAGAAATTATACCAACCACAAGTAGCCTCTTGTGCTGAACAGGCAGCGGAATTCTTGGGACACCTAAGGTTACCTAAACTGGGGGAGACACAGGTACAGACTTTGTTGGCACCAATCTCTCAAGCAGACATAAGGCTGACTATTCAAAACCTAAAGGTAGGAAAGTGCCAAGGCCCAGACGGTTTTAGCAGCAAATTCTATAAGACTTTTGCACCTGAAATGGTGCCGCTGCTGACTAACATTTACAACCAGATCTGGATGGAGGGAGAGCAGGTGCCCCCATCATGGAACTACATGACGATCTCAGTAATACCCAAGGAAGGCAAGGACCCACAGGATTGTGGGTCATACAGACCCACATCCAGGTTAAACTTAGACTATAAGATTTTCACAGCCATAGTGGCAGCTAGACTTAAACCCATCCTACCAGAGCTGATACACCAGGATCAAACAGGATTTATCGAAGGGAGGGAAGCCCCAGAAGGAGTTAGACGCACTATAAACATCATTGACATTATAAACAAACAACATATCCGTGCCTATATAATGAATCTAGACACCGAAAGGGCATTTGACAGGGTTGTCTGGAGCTTCTTATTTGCAGTCTTGGGTAGGATGGGTTCCCCCCTCCTTTTTGGGGGCCGTCAAGGCTCTTTATGCATCCTCTTAGGCCTGCGTAAGGGTTAATGGGGGAGTTTCACAAAGATTTGAACTGGGAAGGGGCACAAGACAGGGGTGCCCACTCTCACCTTTACTCTTTGCATTGTATATTGAGCCCTTGGCGCAAACCATTCGGGAGGATTCTAACATTGGGGGATCCGAATAGGAGGGGAGGATCACAAAATATCCCTGGATGCGGACGATGTCCTCCTGTACATGTCTGACCCAAATAAATCCCTCCCTAGGCTACGGGACATTTTGGATAAATTTGGTCAATACTCTGAGTACGCTCTTAATAAATATAAGACAGACATTCTTAAATTTTTTTATAACCCCTCCCAAAATTTACAACAATTAACACCATTGAAATGGAATCTCCATAAGATAAAATATCTAGGGACCCAGATCCCTAAAAATCTCATATCTGTGTTCTCGCTTAACTTCGAGCCCCTGATGCACCACATACAGCTGGACATCAAGAAATGGGAACTCCTGAACCTTCCCTTGCATTCCAGGATTCAGTCTGTGGCCATGGGTGTTCTCCCCAGGTGCCTCTATCTCTTCCAGTGCTTGCCCCTAAGGATACATCATAACCAATTCCAGATCTGGCAAAGAATTATTTCAAAAAATATATGGAATAAAAAGAGACCCAGAATTAAAAATACAATTATGTTCAGTGACAAAAGACAGGGGGAGGAATGTACCTAACTTGGAAGATTACTATCTTGCAACCCAATTAAGATGGGCTCTGCTGTGGTCGGCTAATAAGTACAAGGTGCACTGGAAGACACTGGAGGTTCTAGGTTCGGTGGGGGGCACCTTTAGGTGCCAGAGCCTCAAATCTTGAGGGGAAACAGGAGGATTCTAACACCCTGCTATTTTCGGTAAGGAATACATTACAGGCTTTGAGGAGGCTGTGGGTTAAACATAGGCTCTCAGGGGAACTGTGGTTGCTGAGATGGCTAGCGTGGGATACTGAGTTTGCACCTTCCAAACAAGATCTGACCTTTAGAAGATGGGGCGGACTGGAATTAAACACATTTCAACAGTTTTGGAGGGCCCCGACATACAAGAGTTCGGACGTATCAGGGAGAGGTTTCACTTGAGGCAAGAGGATTACTTTAGATACTTACAAATTAGGGCACACATACAGACTTGGAAACAAGGATCGACTGGATATACTGCTCAAGGGGAAATGAGCCAAATAATTAAGGAAATACTGAGCCTACAGAGAAAGAAGGGCCACATTTCAGCCATATATAAGGCCATGAGAGATAGGGTTGGGGATCCCACTAAACTCATACGGGGTAAATGGGAAACCGAACTCGGAGAGCAGATTGCGGATAGTGAGTGGGTGATAATTTGGACCCGGAGCACAAAGACAACTTACTCACCCATGTAGAGAGAATTTGAATGGAAGGTCAGAGCAAGATACTTTATCACCCCTGTGGAGTAAAACTGAGTGGGACAAAAGAGCTAAAGCTACATGATGGCGGGGATGCCAGGAGGTGCAGTCCCACCACTCACATATACTCTGGCAGTGCCCTATGTTGGCTGAGTTCTGGGAGGGGGTTATGCAGAGTTTAAAAAACATGTTTACTCTCACAGAGCCCACATGCCCAAAACAAATGGTGTTGGGATTGCCACCTCGAGAGGTAAGAGGGAGGGACGGGGTATACCTTTGGAACATACTGATTGCGACAGCACATAAAGCCATCACCAGGAACCGGCTGTCCCCTGATCCTCCTATGCAACAGCAGTAGATTTCTACAGTCTTAGAGATTCAACAAATGGAAGAGTTGACCCGCAAGATCAATAATAGTGTGCAGAACTTCATATTGCGGTGGGCCCCATGAGTGTTTTGGCATGCACCCCAAAGGAATGAATAATAAAGTTTGGGAGTGGGGGATACTTGGAGTGCGGAGGGGGGGTATGAGCACCATATGTATGACCTCCAATGTTGGGAAAAACAAACAATGCAATGTGTTGGTAATGTCTTTAATGAATGGACTCTTTAATTTGTAAAACAACTTGTAACATACTGTACGTAATTGTGCCAAATAAGCAATAAACATGAATTAAAAAAAGTAGAATATAAATGTTGCAAAACCTTAAATTGCAACAACCTATACCTCAGAATGTACCTCCCAGACCACCAAAAATTCTGGTGTATGTGAGTGTGCCAATCCCTAGAAGATATTAATGGTTGGGAGAAGGATTTAAAAAAAAATTCTGGAGGGGTGCATATGCAAGTTCACCTAGGGACACCACATACCTTAACGGCAGCATAGCCTATGGCTGGGCTTATCTTCACATGAGGAGATAAACAGGATTATGAACTCAGGATCGTAAACAGAGGAATCTGATTGGCCAAGAGCTCTTTGAAGCCGTGATGATATCGGACTACACCATCATGGCTTCAAAAAAGTTCCAGCTCCACCAGCCTCCCTGTTCTCTATTGTCTGAGAACTATTTTTTCAAAACGTACTCCTACGCCACCCAAAAACTCATTCATAAAACATTTTAAAACCTGTTTCTTTTATTTATTTTTTTTTTATTTAAAAAAACTTGAAACTCAGTTCATAATAGCAATAAGTCACTCCAGGGTGTGGTATATCATGGGATATTGTCACTTCTTGGGTAGTTGGATGCACTCAGTCTGCGGCCTCATGCCCAACCACCCACGGCGTGTCGATATCCCATGATAGATATACTACACCCTATCGTGCCTTATTGCTTAAATAATAACTGGTGATCCTAGTTATCAACCCGTTTTCGAGTACTGTAAAAAGTCAAAAAAGACTTTTACAGTCTCGGGCCAAGAAGCCTGCAGCACTCGCATTCCAGAGTAAACAGATTCAAAATCATATCATAACTTATAGATCCAAATGAGAAAGCGTAATAATTTTAAATGAATTCTTTAGCTTACCCTACGGTTTAGAGATCCGTATGTGTGCAGCATGTATTTATCTCATTTATTTATATCGTAAAACCAACACGGAGATCCGCGGCCAAAACGTAGATGCTTCTGACTAGTAGGCACCTCCACGCTGTACGTTATGTGATGTCAGTCCTTGAATAGCGTGAAGGCTATTTTTACCAGTAAGGAAGTATGAGCTTTTAGCCTCGCCTCCTCGTAGTGTTAATTCTTCTACTGAATTTGTTTTAGTGCCAGTTATTATAAAATAAAACATATGAGGGGTTGAAATGGAGTTTTTTAATACCTTGTGTGATAAAAACCTCTCGAGCTTCGCTCTCGAGGTTTACATATTATCACACAACCTGGGTGTGTAAAAAACTCCATAACAACTCCCTACATATGCCTTATTCTCTATTTATCACACTGCAACCCATTACATATACACTATTTATTTAACACCTGTAGAAATAAAGTTGCTGTAATAAATATCTTTGTTGATAATGCATCTAGAGTGAGAATAATGATAATATTCTCACTCTAGGCCTTACATCTTTTGAGTTATGGTCTTGTCCTCTCACACATGGCAATATTTGCTAATCAACAAAAAAAAATTTTTTTTGCAGTAATGTATTTCTGGCAACAACCTCAATACACCTATTTTGCCTTAATTTATTTCATTCCTTTACTGAGATATGTGATCCTGAAGTTTTTAAACATGCCCATTTGCTTGCCATGCCCATCATGGAAGAAATCAAACATTTTGGTGGGGTACTGTGCTGTTTACTATCAAAAACATGTTCTAGCGCCCTCCTAACACAGCAACAGTGTGAATCTAGTGTGTACAGTCAAAAAGTAGAATTAATGAGAGATTTTTAAGTGGCCATATATTTAATGACTGGAATCATTAATTACAAAACAACAGGCAGTTCTTTAAAAAATATATGAAGGGATAAAAATGTACTGATGATAAGACTTAAGGATGTCAGAAAAGCATGATCAATAAAGATGACAAGATGAAAATTTTATAATGTGATGAAATTTTTGGCCAACTAACACATATAGCAGCTCTTAGGCAAATTTCTGAAAGGATTCCTGCAAACGTACAGAAGATTTAATGTTAACTGTTTATGTTGCCCATGTTCACAACTTGTTGACCCCAGTCACCAAGAAGCAAGATGCAGCTCACAGATGGGGTATACCAGGATGCCCAAAGCTCTATTCCTACTCACCTGAAACAGAGGCCTGCAGGGTTCTCCCGGTCTCCAAGTAGATCCACAGATTTGAGCACTTGCGGGTCTCCACCCTTGTCACGGCATAGCTAGCAACAGAACCTGCAACTGAATCACATGGGATACAAAGGACAAATAAGACAATCAAAGATCAACAGTTTTGTTTTGTTTTTTAACACTGTTCTAAAGCCCTTATTCCCAACATGCTCCGGGGCTGCAAACCTTCACCTGATAAAGGCGAGTAGGGTTATGGTTGTAGCACACTACCCAGTGCACCGGTAATGGAAATGAGAAATATTCACTGAAGGAACCCACCACCTTTGATGCAGGATCAAACATACCCGATAGGGGGTCTGGCGACATGTTTCCCCATTATATGTTGAATGTTTACACTTTATTTCATCAGTTTTAGGCATGGGGGTACATTCTTGAATAGGAGCAGTCTTTACAAATTTTACTCCTGGAACCGAGTCAGACTTTAAATTTCACTCCTGGAACTGAATTCTCCCAGCAGCTGAGAAAAAAAATAGAGGTTACTCACCTGTAACAGGAGTTCTAGGAATGGTATATGTTGTTCATCCACACTGTCTGGCAGGTTCTTTGCCACCTTAAATCTTGCCGGAAGGTCTTCAAGCTGGCTCCTCCACCACCCGGGTGGTAAAACTTTCGGCTCAACCCCATGACACCAGATCTAGCCCGCTGGAAGCCAGGTTGTGCGTCAAAGCCGGGAGGTCGTGTGGATGAACAACATATACCATTCCTAGAACTCCTGCTACAGGTGAGTAACCTGTATTTCTAGGGACATGGATATATTGTTCATCCACACTGTCTGGAAGACCCTAGCAGTTCTCTGGGAGGAGGGAGGCAAGGCACACACCCTACTTAGGAAATAAAGACTGGAGAACCGAGGCCCCAAACCAGCATCCGGTGTGACTCAAGGTCGATGTGGTAGTGGGTGATAAGGTGTGTGCTGACTTCAGGTGGCAGCCCTGCAGATTTCCTGGATGAGGACGTCCTTGAAGCAGCCACTGAAGCAGCGGTATGGCCGGGTGAATGAGCTCTTATCCCTCTGGGAGGCTCCATGCCCATCAACCTATAGCAGAGATCTATGCAGGAAGTGACCCACCTGCCTATCGTCTGCTTGGCTGCAGGTCTGCCAGGTGCGGCTTCAGCGTAGGTGACAAACAGCTGTCGAACCTCTCCCCGAACTTCAGCCATCCGCTCCTTATAATAAGCAAGCGCTCTTCTAGAGTCCAAAGTATGGAGCCTATATTCGGCCTCCTAAGTGTGATTGGGGTAGAACACTGGCAGAGTCAACACCTGGTTAAGGTGAAACTCCGACACCACCTTCGGAAGGAATTTCGGATGGGGGCGCAGGACAACCTTGTCCCTGTGGAAGACCAGATAAGGAGACTTGATGGAAAGCATCTGGAGCTCTCCCATCCTTCTGGCTGATGTGATAGCCACCAAGAAGGCGGTCTTCCACGACAGGTAGGAGATATCGCACTTGTGCATTGGTTCGAATGGCCTGCCCATGAGCTTAGCCAATACCAGCAGTAGATCCCACAGTGGTGGAGGTTCTCGCACCAGAGGGGTATGTGATCAAGGCCTTTGAAAAAGCACCTGACCACCTTCCCCTGCACCACCAACTGCTTCCTGGCCCGCGCCCGGTAAGCAGAGATGGCTGCCAGGTGCACCTTAAGGGTCATCGACCGAAGCCATAGCTGAGAAAGGGACCACAGGTAGTCCAAAATACTTGCCAAGGAACAGGAGGAAGGGTCCAGACCCTTGCCCTGACACCAAATGGAGAATCTCTTCCATTTGAAGGCGTAGCATTTTATGGTCGACTCCTTACGGGACGCCTCAACGACGTTGAGGACCTAGTCGGAAATACCCAAGGCCTGGAACTCTAGCCGCTCAGGAACCAGGCCGTCAGGTGCAGGGATTGAAGGTCCGGATGAAATATCTTCCCCTGATTAACTGAGATCAGGTCCGGGCGGGCTGGAAGCCGCCTTGGGAGCCTGGAGCTGAGACTAAAGAGATCTGGATACCAGAACTGGCGGGGCCAGTCTGGGGCTACCAGAATCACCTGCGCCTTGTCCCTCCTCACCTTGAGAAGCACCTTGTGGATCAAGGGAAATGGAGGAAAGGCGTAGAAGGCCCGGGGTCCATGGCCTGAGAAGGCATCCCCCTGCAGCGAGCCCTGCTGAGGGGCGGGCATGAAACAGTCTCAGCCTCGCATTCTCCTGGGCAACAGGTCTACCTGAGGCGTGCCCCAGTGGGAGAAGAGATCTTGTACTACCTCCGGCAGGAGAGACCACTCGTGAGACGCAGCCCCTATCCGGCTTAGGGCATCGGCCAGGGTGTTGGAGGCTCCTGCCACGTGAATGGCGAGGAGATCCACCTCCGGGCTGCTCACGAGAGACCATATGCGGAGAGCATCCCTGCACGAAGGCATGGAGCATGTCCTGCACTGGCGGTTTAGATAGTACATGGTCGCGGTATTGTCCGTCTGGACCTGAACCACTTGACCCCGTAGAAACGGAGTGAAGGCAGTGAGGGCTAGACGAACTGCTCGAAGCTCCAGCAGGTTGATATGGCATCAGGACTCCCGAGGGGACCAGAGTCCGTGCGCTCTGTGCTCCCCCAGATGGGCACCCCAACCCATCAGAGAGGCAACGGTCAATAGAGAGACCATCGGCTCGGGGCGGACGAACGGGATGCCCTCCTGCAGATATGCTGGAACGGTCCACCACTGGAGAGTGTTCCACATCCCCATGGTCACTGTCACTAGCTGATCCAGCGGATGGAAGTGCTGTGACCATTGGCTGGCCAGTCTTCACTGAAGGGGACGCATGTACCAGCGGGCCCAACGGACCACACTAGTACAGGCCGCCATGAGGCCCAGGAGGTGCAGGAAGTCCCGGGCAGGGCGCGATTGCCCAACCTGAAATGACTGGGCAAAGGAGGAAAGAACCTCGGCCCTGTCCGCCGGGAGCCGTGCTCTGGCTCAAGGAGTCCAGCTCTGCCCGATGAATTGTATCACCTGCTTTGGCATGAGTTCCGACTTGGCCTCATTGATGAGGAGGCCAATCTGAGAACAAACCTGAAGGGCCAGATCTCTGGCCGCTCCACCTCTGCTCTGGAGGGCTGCAATCAGCCAGTCATCCAGGTAGAGGTACACCCGGACCCTTCGGTGCCGCAGGAATGCTGTCACCACTGCCATGCATTTGGTGAAGACCCTGGGAGCTAGGGAGAGGCCGAAGGGCATGGCCCGGAACTCGTAAAGGGATCCCTCTGCTCTGAAGTGGAGGAATCTCTGATGGGACGGACGGATTGGGACGTGAAAGGACGTGTCCTGAAGGTCCAAGGAACAGAACCACATGCCTTGTTCCGAGGATGGGATTATCTGAGCCAGAGTAACCATCCTGAAGGTCCGAGACCTTAGGAACTTGTTCAGGTCATGTAGAATGAGAATGGGGCACCAGCCACCCGTTCATTTTGGGACCAGGAAATACCTGGACACAAACCCTGGGTCTGAAGGAGGAGGATCTGCCACCTTCCCGATCACCTATTTTCCAAGGAGCAGGGCAATATCGGCTCAACGGGCCGATAGCGAGGCCCTGAGACCCTGTAGCCTCCCGAGGCGGCAGCTCGGAAGGGTGGGGACTGCTCGAACTCCAGAGGCAGACCCTTTCCTACACCTCAACATCCAGCGGTCCATGGTGATAGTGGACCAGGCAGAAAGGAAGTGGCGGGCCGTCCCCACGGGGGTACCCAGGGAGGGTAGACGAGGCTGTGGGGCGACCCTCAGCCCGTCATTGAGCAGGCTTGGAGGAGGGACCGGCCATGGGACCTCCTGAGCCTTTACCTCCCTGCTTCCTGTTAAAGGAAGCCGCGGGCTTGGGTTTGGGATGCAAAGCATGAGCCTGCTGGCCGTGGTGCTGGTGCTGTTGGGCCGAACGACAGAAGGACGAAAGGACTTGTGCTGCTGCTGTCAGTGGCCTTTGTCCTTCTGGGTGGAGGTGACAGAGTCCAGAGTGGTACTGGACTTCTCGATCCACTGGAGGTGACCTTCCAATCCAGGGCCGAAGAGGTCAGTCCCCAAGAAGGGGACATCCACCAATTTGTGCTGGGTATCCGCCGTGAAGGTGGATATCCTCAGCCATGCTCTGCGGCGCATGGCCACTGCGACCGCAACCGATCTGGCACAGGAGTCTCCTATGTCCAGAGCTGTCTGGGGCTACTGCTTCGCCACTGCCCTACCCTGGTCCCAAACCTGCTGGACCGTGGTCTGCAGGTCGGCCGGGAGATGAGGGATCACCTCATCCAGGGAGCCCATGAGGGGGTGGGAGAAGTGTGCCATCAGCACGTCCGAGCTGGCCTGGCGGAGGCCAAGGGAGGACACAGCGTAGACCTTGCGCCCGGCGTAGTCCGGCTTTTTGGACTCCTTGTCGGGGGCTTGTCCACATCCCTAGCGTTCCTGGAATGCCGGAAAATGATGTCAGTGACTAACCTCTCGGCAGAGGGGTGTTCCGGAAACCCGGGCGAAGAGCCGGTAGGAACCGAATACTTCCTGGCCATCCTGGCCGAGGGCACAGGGCAGGAAACAGGCCACTGCCAAAACTCCAAGGCTGGGCCGACGATGGCCTTAGCCACCGGAAAGGCCTCCGTGGGTGAATCCCCTCGGTCCAGTATCTCTGTTGGGGGATACTTGGCCCGTTTGGATACAGGCTCGAGCTGCATCCCGGTGGACTCCGAGATGAGCCGAAGCAAACCCATGAAGGACGATGGGCTTTCGTCAATGACTGGCCCTCGGAGGACTCCAGGTCAACCGGCCTGGAGAACAGGGAGGAGTCGTCGTCAGACTCCGAGGAGTCCGCGAAGAGCTGCCTAAGGCCTGAGCCACCCTCCATCTGCAGAGGACGGTCGGGAGCGAGGGTGACCGACAACCTGTGGGGCAGGCCTTGAGCCAACCGAGAGTCCTTGGTCGGTGCCCCCGATTTCGGTTGTAGAGGCGGAGGTTCCACCACAATCAGTGGGGCAGCAGGTTTCAGCCGAACAACTGGCCCAGACTTGGGCATCTCGACTGCAGTGAGGGGTTGTTTCGGCCGTTCGGGTGACAGCCACTTGATGGCCGGGGACGGCGTCGGCATCGACTTGCTCCCGGACAAAAGCAACTGCTGCCACATCAGGCCCTCGTAGCATTGACGCAATTTGCACCGAAGCCTCTCCTCTTCCAAGGAGGAAGATGAGGACAAGCGGCGGCGCCGCTTACCTCGGTGCCGAGACCGAGACCGAGACCGCTGATGTCGGCAGGATCGGCTGGACCGAGAGGATGTCAGAGACCGAGACCCTCAGTGTTTCCGAGGACGGGCCCAGGAAGGAGCAGGGGACACCCACTATTCCCTCGGCTTGGACACCTTAACCGGGGACTACTGCACCGGGGGCACAGGCAGATCCTCGGTCTCCACCAGGGGAACCGGCAAAGAAGGGTTGTCAGCTTCACTAGTCGACAGCCCGTCCGATGGGTCGAGAAAAATCTCAACCGCGTCAATGGGTGTCTCGGCCGGCTGGCCTGACGAGGATGCCGTGAAGCCAGCGGCCTTAGCTGCAACCTCGTCGAGAGTCAGCTGTCCGGGGAAGGGGACCTCTCCCGCTCCCACAAACGCAGACGACTGGACTTACCCTTCGAATCCCTCTTTTTGGACCAAGAGGAATGTCCCGATGGCCCATCTCCCTTCGTGGAAAGGGACTGGCAAAGCTCCTTGAATGAAGCTGAATACGAGGTACCCAAAGAGAGCAGGATAAATGCCGCAACTGAAGAGGAGGAAGATGCGGCCTGGGCCACCTCCTCCTCGAGGGTGATCATCTGCTCAAGCTGCTCCACCGAGCCAGCCGCCGCGGTAACCGCCCAATGGGCCTCCTTCGACTTTACCGTCGGGTAGTGCTTCTCTGGGTGCCCAAGCTGTAACCAGGCAGCGCAGTCTTCAGGATACTGGCCAAAAACAGGCAGCTGGCTCGCGGGCCTGCGGGTCATGCTCTGGGCCGAGGCAGTAGATGCACGTGGAGTGCGGGTCCATCCTGGACATCTTCGCCCACAAGGGCACCACTGAACTGGAGTCAATTTGTCCATCGTAGCACGAGGGAAATTTGACCAAGTCTTGAAAATTTTAAAACGAGTTTCGGGTGAACCGAAGAATTAGGATCCAGTCTATACGCAGAGCGTTAAGGAGGGAACCTGAGCTTCCAAGCGGTAAGGAAGATCTGGCATCATGGGGCACAGCCAAGAGTTTTACCACCCGGGTGGGTGGGAGGAGCCATCTTGAAGACCTTCCGGCAAGATTTAAAGCGGCAAGGAACCTGCCAGACAGTGTGGATGAACAACATATCCATGTCCCTAGAACAAGCATTACACATTGTGCTAAAGTTGGGATTTTAAATCCTAAGCACTACTTTCTAGACTTATTGTGACAGTAGATGTTTGAGAGAATCATCTCCTCCATTAGGTCACACCTTTGGAACTATAAGCTGTCAGCATTAGGACCACTCGGAAACTTTTGCTAGCCAGGGGCTGCACACCAGGCATACAAGGAGAAGCATGGTGCTGGTGACAGGATGCAAGGAGTAACATTTTAGGCATAGTATCTGATATGACCCTCAAGAAAAGCAAAAAGGGGGAAGGCATGAGGGTACGGCATGGCTTAATGGAGGAGATTCTCTTGAAGGTAAGTTCTTCCATAATTGTTCTATCTTCTTCGAGGATATCTCCTCCATAAGGCCACACCTTTGGAATGATTCCCAAGCAGTACAAAGTAAACTGGGAGGATGGCAGTCTGATATGTAATCAGGACAAAAGGCCTTGCAGTACAGCAATCAGAAAGCTGGCACAGCTACAAGAGACGATGTCCAGACTGTACTTAGTGATAAAGTATGAACAGTACTCCAAGTGGCTGCAGCAGGAACATTTTTGAAACAAGCAACAGAAGAGGCCATATCCCTTGTGGAGTGACCACACACACAGCACCAGGAAGTTCCTTACCATACGTCCTATAACAGAATGTAATACAATGTGCCAGCCATCTGGGTAGGCATTATTTAGACACAGATTATTTGCCAGGGGCAAATAAAACAGAAAGTTGAGAGGACTTTCAGCAGTCCTTGGTGTGAGCAATACAGTATCTTAGTATTCTATGTACATCCAAAGTACGGAGCAGTGCCTCACCCTGGGTGGCATGCTCTGGATAATATACAGGAAAGTTCATCATTTGAGTCAGTGTAAGTGCAGATTTCACCTTCGGTAGACACTTAGAATTTGTATGCAGACTCTGCCTTTGTGAAAAAAAAATAAGAAGGCTCACACATCGGAGCCTGAAGCTCGGAAATCCTTTAGGCAAATGTCATTGCAACTAAAAACGTTTCCCATGACAGAAAACGTAAACCTCAACTCATGGCAGGCTCATAAGAAGCCAACATCAATTTCTAAAAAATGAAATTCAAGTGCCAAGGCGGGACTGGATTATGGACTAGAGGTTTTATATGAAGAATACCTCTCAGAAACATACGGGACATCTCTAGTTGGACAACTGTACAACCATCAATAGGGGCATGGAAAGCTGAAATAGCAGCCAAATGCACCTTAAGGAGGAATACTGCTGGCCAGAGTCAGACAAAGAAAGGAAGTATTCCAACAAAGTAGTCAAAGGACATGTAAAAGTGTTCATACTCCAGAAAGCAGCCCACAAAGTGGAACACTTCTATTTCAGGGAATAAGTATGTCTGGTAGAAGGCTTCCTAGGCACAAGCAGCCCATCAACAGCCTTAGGGGATATCCAAATATGTGCAGTGGCTATGTCTTCGGGAGCCAGGCACGCAGATTAGGGACTTCAGGTCCGAATGGACCAATGATCCCTTGCCCTGTGACAACAGACCCCGACACAGAGGTAAGGGGACAGAAGGCTCCACTGCAAGATGCTGAAGGAGGGGAAACTATGTCTTGCAAGGCCAGAATGGAGCAATGAGGATGAGAGTGGCACTCTCCACCCTCAGGTTGAGCAGAATCCTCTGTATTAAGAGGAATGGGAGAAATGTGTCTAGGAACTGCCATTTCCGGGCGCGGGACAACAAGTCTCACCAAAAAAACTCCATGCCCTGGAGCAGGCAAGCAGAAACATTGCACTGTTGCATCATGTGGGGATGCAAAAAGGTCCAGCTCTGGATGACCTCATCTTGCGAAGAGGTAATTTACCAAGGAGAACAGTGGTTCCCATACGTGACCCATTAACTGAGACCTGCGTAACCTGTCTGCCAAGTCATTTTGGAGACCAGACAGAAACATGGCCGACAGCTGTGAGACACAGCTTAGAACAGCACCCTCATTCATTCCTTGCAAAGGAGATAGGAGTGAATGCCCCTTTGTTTGTTAATGTAATGCATCACACTGATGTTGTCAGTCTGGATTAGCAGAGGACCAAGGCAGAGATGATTCTGAAAAAGCCTGGAGACTGCATAGAGCAGCCCACATTACCAGGACATTTACGTGCAGCTTGGCCTCCCCCTTGGTCCATGACCACTGCGTCTGTTAAGGGCCGAGATAAGCACACCAGTCCGAGCCCGAGGCATCCATGGTGAGGACTGGTACAGGAGCTGGTACAAGGAATGGAATGCCGTTTGGCAGGTTGTCACAATCCATCCACCACAACTCCCTGCATAGAGGAGATGTGATGTGAAACATTTGGTCCAGCTCTTCCGTCAACTGATACCACTGGACCCTAAATGTCTACTGAGGGATCCTTCTATGAAGATGTGCCAATGGCAGTCACCATGGCCACAGCCATGAGGCCCAGGAGATGTACATTGTTCTTGCAAAGACATAGTGGCTCCTGTATACCAACTGCGCCTGGGTAATCAGACTGTCAACCCTGTCCTGTGGCTGGAGAGCAAATTCCTTCTCTGTGTCCAGGATCACTCCTATGTACTGCAGTCTTTGGCACGGAGTCAACACAGACACTGGCACATTCACCATGACCTCCACATCATCAAACAACTGACGTGTCCAAGTCAGGGTGTGTAGAAGAGCTTTCCTGGAGCTGGCCTTCAGGAGACAGTCATCCATATAGGGGAAAACACAGAGGTCTTCCCTGCAAAGGGCTGCTGCAACTACTGCCAAGGATTTGGTAAAGACCTGTGGTGCAGAAGACAAGCCAAAGGGCAATACTTTGAACTGACAGTGTTCTCCCTCCAGCATAAAGTGGAGGTACTGTCTGTGGGATTTCCTAATCTTTACATGAAGGCGTGTGTCCTTCACGTCCAGAGAACAGAGCCAGTCCCCAGTTTGCAGAAGGGGAACCAGAGCTCGCAGGGATAGCATGTGAAACTTTTTGTATTCAATATACTGTACAGGTTGAGATCACTCAACACTGTAACCTCTACCATGCCCTGTCCTTTCCTTCCCCCTGCTTGCGTCAGGCGCCTCGCTCACTGTGCAAAATTAATTTCTAAATTTTGGCCAAGGGAACTTCCCCCCCACCTCTCTTGTTCCCTCTCTACCCCCCTCCACTCCCTCAGATCCACAGACACTCATACCTAGTTGGTCCCCTGCTGATCCACACTCACTCATCGGACAGTCTGGTTTCACCCATCATTTCCCGAAACTCTGGGATCCCCCCACAATATGGCACTCCTCCTCCTACTACTACTCCCTTGCTACTGCCTTACATACTGTAAATTTCTCTCCTCCAGCTGCTCCTGTTTTAATCCTCGTTAAGGGGAGAAAGCCGCCATCCGATGCTGTGCTATGGAGGACTGCAGATCTGCAGGAGCTGCTCAGTGCGAGTTATAGTGCTGGAAAAGGTATGCTAGTATTGCCTGGAGCCTGGGCTCCTGGACCCGTACCTGTCTAAATGAGTAGCCTTTCCGGACCTGCTTGTGCGGCTTGTTTTTGCTTGGTATTCTTTCCTGTAATCTCTCCTTCTCTTACAGCTGTTCACAGTGTGGGCACTAGCACAGCCAACAGTGAGGAATTTGTTGAGTAAACCCCATGGGGGTTCATCGCTGGAAAGATGCCCAGCCTGGCGAGTGTCTGCCTCAAAACTATTTTACTTAGTCTCCCCGGCCTTCTATGAAGGATTGAATCACTCTGCATTCAACACAAAGAAAAGAAAGTTCTATGTTATTGTGCTATTGTGCACTAAGTTGTGCATTAATTTTTTTTCCTACTGTTTCTTATTGTTCCAATTTTTATCCTTTGTTTGTTTTGTTTTTGGATAGTAATTTAGTTGTGGATGTGCTCTTTTTTCTCTTTGTTCTGTGTATTTTGGGGATCTTGTCTTATTTGGTTGTCTGTTTTTAACACATCGCAGTAGTAACTACAGATAGATAAGTATTTTATAATTCATTGACTGTAGCTTTATTTATTTGCTTGTTTTCATGGGCAATCTTTTAGCCCGAGGTCACATGACACTGCTCAATGAGCCTAAAGCGTATGCACTGGCATTCTCTGGCAGATGCACCATTTGCTTGCTGGATCTGCTGGAGGCCTTTTGCTTTAGGAACTGGGGCTGAAGTGTGTTTGACCGTCTGCCTTTCAGCTTGTTTTCCCCTTCCCAAGTTGAAACGGTTATTTCTCTCGCTGATTTGAGCTGCTGGTTTTCCAGCTTTTCGTTGGTTTGGGACAATTATATCAACTCAAGCCTCATCTCTGGCTTCATTCCCATATTGGATTTCTAGATTATCCACTTTAAAACATAAGTGAGTTTGTTATATAACAGATATTTATATGAGATTTTAATTCATATGCTCTTTCCCTCCAGTTCGCTGGCTGGAGTTTTATTTTCTCTTCTCTTTCCAGTTACTAGCTATTAGCTAACAGTTATATAGTTACACTGACCCCAATTTGATGTTCAAAATTGCTCAGATTTTATGCGAATACCCCCTTGATAGTGTCTGTCCTTTTCCTTTTTGAACTAAGCACTACAGCACGATTGTGAAGCATAAAACTACTGTGGACCACAGACTATTACTATTAACATCACTAATACTACTTGTGTTTTGTGCAATACTTTTTTATGGAATTTGATACTAAAGTATTTTTAAATTTATTATGGATCAACTAGCGAGCTTTTAGAGCTAGTAGAGCTTTGCATAGAGTACTGAGAGTTTTTCTAGAGAGTTTTCCAATTAAGATATTGCTCTTATTTTGCAGCGATAACTTGGAATTTAACAGAAAAGACTCTGCAACAAGGTTTTGAAGTGGCACTGAAATGTACCAAGGAGCCTTATTGAAGACAGATTTGGTTAGGATCTGGGACAGGGATTGGCATGTTTTGGACACTTCTTTGTCCAGGATCTGGCTACAGAGGGGCAAAGTGTAGAGGCTGCAGCTTCAATTTTTTGAGACTGGTCTATGGCTTTATCCCTTGTAAGATCTATCTGCTGGTTTAGAGAACTATCTGCTGGTTTGAAGAAGTACTGTGACCCAGCAGTCTTGGGAAAGGGTCTGGAGGTGGAACATAAAATGCATGGAGTACATACTGTGGTATAAACTTTAAGGAATACACTCTAAGAAGTAATAACAAAGAACTTTACCTCAACTTCTGTTTTTTTTAATCTTTTTTTTTCTTCCTTCCTTTATAACTATTATATTTTTTTTGCTATGAATACTAGAAGTGGTAAAGGACTGTTAAATAATCCTAATAGAAAAACTGAAATGAAAGATAAAAGGAAGTAAAAAAAATTGTTGTGTATACTCACAGGAATTAGTACTTACATCATCCACTCCTAAAGACTTAACAAGTACACTTGGACCATCTGGGTTATCATACTCTCCTAATCAGATTAAAGAAGAAGTAACTCATGATTATAGAGAGGATCGCCAACTCTCTAGAATCTTCCCATCCCCCCTCCAAAAAACTCTCCCCCACTCAGACCATCAAGAGGATGAAGGGGGTGAGCTGTAAGAAGTGGTTCAAATATTATTCAAATGCCCCTTCACCCAGGTGGGCATTTCTATACTAAAGAACAGCAGCCCCTCAAAAATTAATTTAATCCCAATTTTAAATCCTTTACTAGCAGGGACTTCCCTGTTATGGGAAAACCATCACCCTCTCCTAAAGTTCTAAAGAGTAGTCAGACTCAACAAGGAAAGATAACCGATTTTTTCATACCTACTAAATCTAGGTCACTGAAATTAGCTCACAGGAAGTCATTAGATCATAAGCTGGAAAGTCTGAAAATAAATGAGTACTTTTCTAATGAATATGGGGTCATGACAAGGAACACACCTGATGGGGCTGAAATTTCTTTATACCCAACTAAAATTAATCTTTTCAGCCCACTTGATTCGAATGTTAGCATATATAGTTCACTACCTATTCCTGAGAACTCGTCACTGTTGGCAGGTTCACCAGATAAGGTACTTAGAAAACCAGACAAGGAAGTGGAAGACATAATTATAGAAACAGAATTTCTTGCACAATGTCCAGACACGATATCTATATACAGTCAAGGCCTTAGCACACCCTATAATGGCCGACATTGTACTTCTGGACCCTTATAATAACTTAATATATCATATTGAGGGGCTGTCTGCTCTGATCACTGATAAAGTCTCAGAATTAGCACAAAAAATAGATAATCTGGAAATTGAATATTCAAAAGGAAGAGTCAGAAAACTGTCTTTTCCCTCTTTTCAGTCGAGCCTTCCCTGCCCTCAAGCACCCAGTGAGCGCCGGGGCTATGCTCCGCCACCGGGCGGTCGGCGACCTCAAGGCCGACCTAGGGGACCAGGAGGCTGGGAGAGACAGCCAGGAAGTCAAGCCTTCCCTGCCCTCAAGCACCCAGTGAGCGCCGGGGCTACGCTCCGCCAGCGGGCGGTCGGCAGACCTAGGGGACCAGGAGGCCGGGAGAGACAGCCAGGAAGCCAAGCCTTCCCTGCCCTCAAGCACCCAGTGAGCGCCGGGGCTACGCTCCGCCAGCGGGCGGTCGGCGACCACAAGGCCGACCTAGGGGACCAGAAGGCCGGGAGAGACAGCCAGGAAGGTATGGGAAAGCCGCGGCCAATCGGGAGGCGAGTGCTGACTGAGCCTTGCAGCCGATTGGTCCTCCTGCTCCATAGACTTCTGTATTAACCTTACACTGCTGAAGCTGTTCGGGGATTGTGCGTTTTTGGTCTAAACTGTCTAAAAAGAGCTGTTCTCCTGTTTTTTTTGCTAAAATAACTAAGGACTCTGTTAACTGTTAAAGTGAAATGTGATTACAGCCTTTTGGTGGGATTTCTAGTTGGCCAGGCGCTGAGGCGCCAAACCCCCAGCCTTTGTTGTGTAAATTAAGTCACTGCTTGCAGAATCACTTGATTTCTGCTATTTCTTTATATTATTCAGCAGCCTCTGTGTCTCACTCAGTCAAGTCTTCCTGCCTTCAAGCACCCAGGCGGCAGAGCTGCGCTCGCCAGCGGGCGGTCGGCGACCTCAAGGCCGACCTAGGGGACCAGGAGGCTGGGAGAGACAGCCAGGAAGTCAAGCCTTCCCTGCCCTCAAGCACCCAGTGAGCGCTGGGGCTACGCTCCGCCAGCGGGCGACCTGGGGACCATGAGGCCGGGAGAGACAGCCAGGAAGTCAAGCCTTCCCTGTCCTCAAGCACCCAGTGGCCCTTGAGGCTCGCTCCCATGCGAGGCGGTCGGCCGACCTAGGGGACCAGAAGGCGGAGAGACAGCCAGGAAGCCAAGCCTTACCCTCAAGCACCCAGTGGCGCGGGCTCGCTCCGCATGTGGTGATCGGCGACCACAAGGCCGACCTAGGGGATCAGAGGCAGGAGAGACAGCCAGGAAGGTATGGAAGCCGCAGCCAATCGGGAGGCAGTGCTGACTGAGCCTTGCAGCCGATTGGTCCTCCTGCTCCATAGACTTCTGTATTAACCTTACACTGCTGAAGCTGTTGGGATTGTGCGTTTTGGTCTAAACTGTCTAAAGAGCTGTTCTCCTGTTTTTTTTTTGCTAAAATAACTAAGGACTCTGTTAACTGTTAAAGTGAAATGTGAATTACAGCCTTTTGGTGGGATTTCTAGTGGGCCAGGCTTCAAGCCACAAACCCCACCCAGCCTTTTGTTGTGTAAATTAAGTCACACTGCTTGCAGAATCACTTGATTTCTGCTATTTTCTTTATATTAACTGTGCCTTCCTGTCTCCCTCCAGTCAAGTCTTCCCTGCCTTAAGCACCCAGCGGGCGCCAGAACTCGCTCCGCCAGAGGCGGTGGCGACATAAAGGCCGACCCTGGGGACCAGGAGGCCGGGAGAGACAGCCAGGAAGGTGCAGAAAGCCACATAATTTTGCCCACCCCCCATGTTTACATTTATAGGCATCTTCCCTTGATTCTTATCCCATACAGCATTACTCTAACCAATAATCTGTCAGTGGCCTGTGGCGCCACCTACTCTGATCCTTCCCCTGTTCTCATTGTAGGTAACTAATAACTACCGCATTCAAAATGGGAGACTCCTCTTACTGTTCTCTCTCTCTCATTTGTGATGTTTAGTGAGGATGAAGACATCCGATCCATACCATACTGAATAATCGGCCCACCAGCCTAGCCTCTCTGTTACACCTCAGTGGATGTTGACTGGATCCTCACATTTGCCCTACCGATGTTACATCATAATCAGTGGGTAACCCACAAAAAGACATAACCCTGTCATGTACTTTACGCTCAATGCTCCATTTTGGGTCCACGGATTCCCCTCACCTGTCCACCAAATTAGCACTCTGTGACAGGATACCAAGTCGAAACCCCAAGAGGATCACCTCAAAGCAGTGGCCTCCGAGAAGAAGAGAAGGCCCAAAGACAGTCCCATCTTCCTGTCTTTGAAGCCCTACGAAACTCTTATTCCTTCTGCTGATCTGTATTGGTAATGTTGAAATCAATCCAGGCACTCCAGAGGCATCACCTCCCCAGCAGATCTTGCCTCCATCAAAGGACTAAGCTTCCTTCATATCAATGCATGCAGCCTCCTGAAAAAGCTTTCATTATTACAAGCCTGGGTCGCCCATACTTTGCCAGACTTTCTCGTAATATCCGAGACATGGCTCAAACCTGCAACAACAGACAGGGAGGTAAATCTACCCAACTACCAAATATTCAGAGCAGATCGCCTGACAAGGGGTGGTGGAGTAGCTATTTATGTAAAGTCAAATATATCTGCATCTTGCCTTAGTGCAACATCATTGCCTAAAGAATTCGAATGTATATCCCTTAAAATAACTCTCCCCAACATGGCAGCTTTTCAACTAGTTGGTTGCTATAGGCCCTCTCTGCTGACCATAGACTCTTAACCCATCTAGGAACCTAATCAAATTGGCCCTAGAAGATATCATAATCCTAGGTGATCTAAACCTAAACTGGCTCTCAAGACAGCTGCACCTCTAGTATCATTCTGTGATACACATGGGCTTACACAACTGATAAATGAACCAACAAGAATCAATTTAAAGAATAGAAGTAGTAGCTCCCTACTTGACATTATGCTGGTAAACAAACCCCACCTATTCTCACACGCTGGAGTGCTATTCAGTGACATAAGTGACCACTGTCTCACTTGGAGAATAAGATCATCAACCAAACCAGCTAACCCAGTAAAATTCCTTCTGAGAAGATCAAGAAAAACCTTAATATTGAGGGATATCTCCATGACCTAAGCCACTTTACATGCTGGCAGGAGTTCTACCTTACGCATTCTGTGGAAAAGGCACATCAGGTGTTAAATAGCATAATCATAGGTGCCCTTAACATTCATGCACCAATCACTAGTGTCAGAACAAAAAGCAAATATTGCCGCTGGTTCTCAGCTGACCTTTAATCTGCACTGTTGGACAGAGATAAACTGTGGAAACTGGCAAGGAAGACTAAGGAACCAAATGACTGGATGCTGTTCAGAAAAGCCAGAAATAGCTGCACCAAGAAAGTAAGGGATGCTAAGACTGCTTTCTACATGGCTGAACTTGACGCCTCTTACACAATCCTGCTAGATTCTGGGCGCACCATCAAAGGGATCTTAGGACAGGACTCTAGCACCTCTCTTGCCATCTCAAGTAGCCTTAATAAGGTTGCTATCTCTGATAAGCGGAGTACTGGATGCATTCAATAATCATTTCACTCTACGGCTGGCCTTGCTTTTTGACACCTCTCCAGCTGATCTACTGCGGGCACAACTAAACTCCCAGTCTACTGAGGGTTTAGAGGGCTGTTTCTTCCTCTCCTTCAAACCGGTTTTATTGAAGCACGTAGGACCTAATGCTGATTTGGACACTAAAAGCGCAGTGCAGACTCTCCTGACCCTATTTTCTAAAATTGCAATTCATGTGCTTGCAGTTCCATTAACACATCTTTTTAATCTATCATTAAACTCTGGCTCTATTCCTTCGATATAGAAAACAGCCCAAGTGTTTCCCTCCTAAAATCAGGGACCCACATGGACCTCAACAACTATAGGCCCATATCCATTCTTCCTGTGCTTTCCAAGATGCTAGAAAATTAGTGAGCATCCAATTAAGAGACTACCTTGAAGTTAACAACCTCTTAAATCCTGCTCAATCTGGATTTAGGCCAGGCACAGCACCATCTCTGCACTGGCCAAAGTCACAAATGACTGGCAAACTGAGCTTGACAAAAGAGCAGTATCTGTGCTGTATTCCTTGATCTAAGCAAAGCATTCAACACCGTGGATCATGAGCTGCTACTCTCTTCACTACACTCCATAGGCTTAGACCCACCCTCTCTTAAGTGGTTCAGATGTTACTTCACTGATAGAACACAGCAGGTGAAAGCTGAAGGTGACTTATCCTCATTAAAATCGCTTCTAAGAGGAGTTCCTCAAGGATCTATCCTGGGCCCCATCCTTTTTGCCATTTACATTAACAACATTGACACTAATCTCACCAAAGCCAATGTTCACCTCTTTGCAGATGACACTGTTTTATATGTCAGTAACCCAGCCTGCAGTGGCCTGTGAAATTTTACAATCAAATTCTCCCTCTTGCAACACCAATTACTTGAGAAAAAACTCCTCCTAAATGCAAAGAAGACAAAGCTATGTTCTTCTCCACTAATAACCATACTAACACCTCCTCACCAAGCAATCTTCCCATTTATCCACCATCCTTGGAGAAAGCCTGGACTATGTAGATAAATTCAAATACTTAGAGGTGTGGATTGATAGCAGGCTTGACTACACTCATCATATTGAAGAACTTCTGAAAAAACTTTGCCAGAGGCTCAGCCTATTCTTCAGAATTAAACATTTTCTAACCAGAGAATCAAGGCTGAGATTAATTCAGGCCTCATTTATCTCACTTATTGACTATGCAGACTTCCTTTATGGTCACTGTCCTATTTCCTACTTAAGCAAATTGGATACCTTGTATCACAGAGCACTACGGTTTATTACAGATCTTCCATTCAACACTCATCATTGCTCTCTCTATGCTGCAGTTGGTTGGACATCCCTATACCTCAGAAGGAACAGAAATGCTGCACTATGGATATACAAAGCCTTGTCTAATAAACTTCCATCCTATATTTTAGACTGCTTTACACTGTACAGCTAGGTCCTATGCCTAAGAAGCAACAACTACATCACGCTTGAGTTACCCCCAGCCTACATGGGAAGGTCTGCAATCAGCTACTCTAGCATTGGCATGGAATTCTCTACAGAAGACCCTAAAGTTGCCCAACTTTATACCTCTAGCATCCTTTAAAAGCTCTACGTGAAGTCTCTCTTCCAGAAATACAATTGCTATCACAAAGGCCCTAGTCCAGTCACATTCACAACCCTCCCCTTTCAGTCAGCAATTATTATTGACAGCTCTTCCATAAATCTTCCCTTAGTTTTCCCTCCCTCAAGCCCCCTTTTTTGTATCTCAGCCCTTTCATACCTTTTTACAGCTTAGCTTCACCTGACTAAGACCTCCACACCAATTCCTGGCACTTACTTCTACCCCCAACCACTCCTCTATAGCTCCTACTACTAGTAGCCTTAGCCCCTCTCTGAATCTCCCACCAGCACCTCCATGTCATTCGTCAGAGGCTGCTTATCATCATTTTTGCAGTCATAAATCATTACATCCGTCTGTCTGCATTAGTTTGCCCTGGAGCCTGTAACCACCTGTTACCATGTAGTACGTGCTTGCTTTGGCTCCTCTATTGGATCTTGGACATTCTGGTTTCTTCTAGGGTACTTCTATTGTATCCTACCTTGTCCTGTTAGGTTGAATCATCCTTATCCTTCATTTGTATATATGTTTATATTACTGTATCTGTTTAAATATAAGTGTTCTGTATATGTCTGCTATTGTACCTTCAATTTGATCCTTGACCTATCAGGTCCATCTTGTAAATGAGCTTTGCTCAATGATGTCCACCTGAAAAAATAAAGATTTGATTGATTGATTGATTGATTTTCATAATTCTCCAGCTTTAAAGAATGGCAGAAAAAAAGAAGAGTAAAAAATCTAGAAATCATAAAAAAAAGTGTACAAAAAATAAGAAGAAAAATACGGAGAATGTACCTAAGGCTGAATGTACTACCTTAAAGCAAAGAACTGAGGAGACGTTGAGTCTTAATAAATCTGATCCACTGGTAGTTAAATGTGTAAAGGAAGAGCCTATAAGATCTGTAATTGAGCCAGATTTTCTACAGAAACCTTTAAGCCTCACAACGATAATTAATGATGATACTATTCCTGTTACAGCAGAACATAGACTTGCTATAAAAGATCTGGTGGAGGCTGACGGCACCAACCTGCCTCAATTAAGGAAAAAGGCGAGGCAGGAAGAGGAACCTTTAATTGACTCTAAATTAAGATTGTGTCCCCATTTTGAGCACACAACTAGTACAGGGAAGGAAGTTGTATAAAAATTAGAGAATATTTTTTGTGAAGTTTATGAAAGAGATGAGGCTTTAATGCAATCTTACATCTCTTTAAAGCTGAATTGGACCTTCCTGAGACAGCAAAGGCTGTCATGTTTGTGTACAGAGATAATTCAGTCACTAATAGGCCAGTTTATGTTCTACTCCCAAACATGGACATAGAAAAAAAGATCTGGGCTAAACAATGTCTTCTTAATAGTATAGGCGTATTGATATCTTCTCTGGTAAATTGGACCACGGTTTGGAAATACGCACATGAGTATGATATGCCTTTAACGCTTCACCCTGAAATTATTGGATCTACTCTGTCCCCGTTAAATTGGAATTTTAAAAAGACAACATTTTCACAAATTTTGTCCATTTTTGGAATTGGAAAAATTGAAGGGGAAAATAATCACAGCTTGGCATCCTTTGTCCAGATATTGTTAGCCTCTTCCTTAAAAATTGAAATTTCTCCTTTACAGATTGAATCTACAAAGAGGGTACATCTAAGGGAGACAAACACAAATAGATATTGTTATTAACTTCCTTGATTTATATAATACTTTAAAACAAAATATTTATAAACTTGATAAAGCACACGTACATATTGTGAACTTTCTGAACTTGGAAAACAATGTTAAACAGGATGGGGAGGGTGGGAATAACAGGTGACTGTCTACTTCAAAGGAAATGTTTATTATGGATCCCACTATAGATGACACTCTTAGTACAAGTGATTCATTAATTACAAAGGATGAAAATGTTGCATCATGGAATATTGAGGGTCTAGGAACAAAACTAGCAGAGCCTAATTGGAGGGAGTGTGTCCTAAAATTTGAAATACTCTTAATTCAAGAAACATGGGCAATGGAACAAATATATTTAAATGGGTATGAATCGCATTTTATTCCTGCGGTAAAAAATATAAATTATGGTAGACCAAAAGGAGGGTTAACTACTTTTGTTAAGATAAGGAAAAGCATTCAGATAATTGAACAAGCCACCTTTAACAATAAATCACTAATAAGTGTCATCAAGTGGGACTCTCTTACCTTTTTCATGGTAAATGTTTACATTCCCCCAATTCTAAGGGAATATGGGCTCAATTAACCTCAGAAATGGATTCCCTTCTTATAAAACTTCAGACAGACATAGTGCTCTTGGTTGGGGATTTCAATGCCCGTTTAGCTAATTTTGATAATTTACTAACCCTTCAATTGTTAATATACATGGGAGACCTAAGCCTGAGAAATTCATCAGACAAAACCATAAATAATGCAGGACATAAACTTAAGGATTTCATTGTTAATAATAATCTCCCGATTTTAAACAGTAGAGGGAAAGGAGAACATGAGGGCTCCTGTACCTACTATTCCTCAAAGGGAAAAAGTATTTTTGATTACCTATTAATTTCTCCAGAAAGTTATTGTCATTTAAATTTTTTTAGAATATGCATGAGACCAGAAAGTGACCATGCTGCCCTGTTAGTTACGGTGGAACCAGAAAGAGATGATAAACCCCCTGAAGAAACTAAATCTTATTTAATCCCATTAGCTCTTCCTTGAAAATTTAAATTAACACTTAATGCTAGGAATACGGAAAGAGCTGCAGAGGTAATTTAATCTCCCCAGATGTCGTCACTATTTTCAATAGCATTTATGAATTACTGGAGAACCGCCTTCAAAAAATTAGCTCTGCAATTTACAATTATAAAGATCAAACACCTACTCCTCTTACTTGGTTTGATTCCCAATGCATTAAAGAAAAAAGGAAACTGGGGAAATTGATCAGGAGTGTTAATAGGAACCCCTTAAGAGAAAGCTATGAAAGTTTAAACATGGCTAGGGGAACCTATAAAAAGAGTTTTAAAACTAAAAAGATTTGAATTTACACAGAAACAATGGCCAGTTATGCATGAAACTATTGTAACTAGAGACTCAAAGGCTTTTTGGCTAATGGTAACGAAGGGGGTAAAAACATATCCGCCTACCATAGCTGTCTATGTTCCAAAGGAAACATGGGTCACTTATTTCACTAATCTAACAATAATGAAAATCTTTCAGACAGCACACAGGTAATCCCAAATTGGATACAGGCTGGTACTTACAAACCCTTAATTTTTACTACTATTGAAGTAAAGCAATCAATATCAAAATTAGAAAATAACAAAGCCCCAGGACCTGATGCTATACAAGGAGAGATTTATAAAATGCACAAAAATTATTGGGTACCGTTCTTTGTAAATTTCTTTAATGCATGCCTTAGAGAAAGGTTTATTCTCATGTCCTGGTCTAAAATATAATCTTCTCCATTAACAAAAAGGCCCCTATCAAATCCCTACCAATTATCATCCTATAAGTTTATTGGACATCAGTTGTAAAATTTTTACTGGAATTATATTGGAAAAACTACAATTATGGGTTGATACTAACAGCCCTCTTTCAAAATTTCAGGCAGGTTTTAGACAGGGGTATTCAACTACAGACAATAAATTTATTCTTGCCAATTTATTAGAAAACTACAATCATTACAGAAAGATGAATCTTTATGCACCGTTTACTGATTCTTCCTCTGGCCTTCGACTGTGTAGTAAGACATACTCTTTGGAAAATCTTGTATACCAGAGGTTTAACTTTAAGTTTATTAACCCCAATATTTCTCCTTCACTTTGATACATATACTGCAGTCAGACACGATAAAAAGGGTAATAAATCTGATTATTTTTCAACTAATAAAGGGGTTAAACAGGGGTGTCTTCTGGCAGCTCTGTTGTTTAATTTATATATAGACTCAAGTTTTGATAACACTATCCCTCTGGATTCCCTTAAAATTAATAACTGGCACATACGCAGATGATCTACTACTTTTAGCCCTCTCTCCAATATGATTTCAAAATCAGCTCTCAATTAAATGTGACCAACTTGATTAAAAGGTTAATCCAAGTAAAACCAAAACCATGGTATTCGGGAGTCAATCCTCAAAACCCAATTTATTATTACACAAAAATTATATAGAAGTAGTTACAGCCTATTGGGCTTGGAAGTTCGGTGGTTGCCCAGTGTGCTACCAACTAGCACAGTTTAGGGAGGAGGTTGCGGGGATTAGGAGAAAGCTGGGAAGGGGTGTGAGGGTTGGGGAAGGGCTGGGAATCTCCACAGGGTTGCACCAAGCACTGGGGTGGGGGCATAGGGAAAGGAGTGCAGGAGAATACTCAGGGGTCACATAGGGAACCTGGCAGAGGGGTCCAAAGGACACTACCAAGGAAGCAGGCAGGTAACTGGGGCCCTCACAAAGGGAGGACGGAGGGACAACATTCTCAGGGAAGTAGGCAGATGGCCAGGGCTGGACAGAAGGAAGCAAGGCGGGAAGTGGATCAGACCTTACACTCAGTAACTGCCTAATTTCTTCTGCCTCGAGGATGAGGGGGCCATGAAGCCAAGGACAGGGGTAGTTAGAGATGGAAAGGGAGTGGGAGGCAGGAGGCAGGGGCCAGATAGCAGGAAGAACAGGGGGACCTGGAATGCAGGAGAATGGGGAGCAGTGAATCGGAGCAGGAGGGGCAGGGGAAGAGGGAGGAAAGCACAAGGAGAAGGACCAGTTGGGAGGAAAGGTAAAGAGAAGGACCAGAAGTACAAGGAGGATTCAGTAAAGGGAGCTGAGGGTTTAGGCCAGGGGAGCAAGACGAGCAAGGAGGAAACTAAATGGAGACAGGAAGGAAGGGAGGATGAGCCAGGCTAGTTTAGCAGATGGGGAGAAGGACCAGTTGTGAGCAGGAGGGGGGAGTTAGCAAGGTACAGAAGGATACTCAGGAGGAGGAGAGACAGGATTGGGAGAGGAGGTGGCATGTGGCACCCAGAAAGGGGGAGGAGCACGGAGCCAACTGGGTGGAGGGGCCTGTAGAAAGGATGAGGGACATGGAAGGGGGAATGGAGGAAAAGGAGTGGTCAGAGTGCTCCTGCTGGGGGATTCTATGATCAGGGGTATCAAATGGGATAGGGAGGGAGAAGCCTGGCCAGTTAGAACAAGATGCTTCCCTGGACTAACGGTGCACAGGGCTAAGCACGAGGTATATCAGCTGGCAAAGGATTGTGGGGGTTCCCCAGACATACTGGTCCACCTGGGTACAAATGACATTGAGGGAAATAGCGAGCTAGAGATACAGACAAGATTCAGGGAGCTCGCCAGGGTCTGTCATGGCATAGGATGCACAGTTTCCTTCTCAGAAATCCTGCCAGTGCCAAGGGCTAGTGGGGAACACAAAAGGAAAATTAGGGAGATAAACCAGTGGCTCAGGGAGTGGTGTGAGGCCAGAGGGTATGGGTTGATGGGGAGACCTGGGAGGATAAGGAGCTGTATGCTGAGACAGACTACATCTCAATTTGGAGGAGAGAATCCTTAAGTTGAAATAGAGGGTTCATTGGTGAAAAGTGGGGTTTAAACTTGAGAGGGGGTGGGATGGGAGAAAAGGCCGTCAAGGGGTGCGATAAAGGAAGGACTCTGTCTCCACCCCTGGGACCAGGAGGATTGCAGGAAAAGGCCAACTGGCAAAGTGCAGACCAGGGAAAACAGAATCCCCATGGGAACATGAGCAGAAATGGAACTATAGGGAAAGGGTGGAAGGTAGTCCTGCTAAATGCCAGGAGCTTAGGCAATAAAATGCCTGAGCTCAGGCGATGCTAACTGAGGGAGCAGTGGATGTGGCAGCGGTCACTGAGACTTGGGCCACTGCAAGACGCATGACTGGGACCTGAACCTGGAGGATACACTATGTTCAGGAAGGACAGGGGAGGGAAGGGAGGAGGGTAGCAATGATAGTCAAAACTGCATTGGCATAGGGAGTAGAGGAGGCGGAGGGAACCGTGGAGGCGATTTGGGTCACCTTGATAAAAGCGGGGCAAGAGAGTAAAAAATAGGAGTGGTGTATAGACCCCTGCCCTGGCGGAGGAGCTGGAGGACAGTCTAGTGGCAGATGTTAGGAGACACTGCAGACTGGGCAGAGGAACCGTGGTGGTGTTGGGGGACTAAACATGCCAGAACAGACTGGAGACTACTGACATCCTCTGTGACCAGGAACAGAGGCTGTTGGATGTCTTTCAAGGCCGTTCCTAACTCAGCAGGTGAGGGAACCGACCAGGAGGCGGTACTGGATGTGGTCCTGGCAGACAGTGACCAGATTGGGGCCTGGAGGTAAGGGACCCATTGGCGGGGAGTGACCATGCACGGTCTGGTTCTGCCTGGACCTAGGAGGGTAGAAAGGCTGCACAAAGACAGAAGTAACCGACTTCAGAGGGATTTTAAGGAAATGGAAGGATCCTTCAGGAGCATTTGGATGGGATTGGGTCAGACATGGACGCTGATAGTAGGTGGAAATCATCAGGAGAGGGTGCAGGATGCTACCAGCACCTGTGCAAGAGTAAGACGAAAATGCTAGGGCCCAAAAACCCTGTTGGTGGACCAGGGAGGTCCAGGAGGTGGTCGAGGGAAAGAAAGCAGCCTATAAGCAATTCAAGTGCTCATGGAGTGAAAGGGATCGAGGGAGTACGAGCTGATGGCTGAAGGGCCACTAGAGTGGTGGGCGGCTAAGGCAAGGAAGGAGCAGAATCTGGCCAGGGAAATTGGAGAGGGAACAAGGGTTCTTTAGATACATTGGGAAAAACGAAGGTGAAGGGCAGATTAGCTGCAGTTAAATCAGGGAGGAATGGGCAAGACCCGAGGAGCAGGCTGAGGTACTAAATGAGTACTTCCTCAGTTTTCACCAGGAAAATGGGGTGCTGCACTCATACATGGGAGGTGACAGAGATACTGAAGAGGGGGACCCTTACCGATCGGCAGGTCTGGAAGAGGGGAGGCATCACTGGCAGGTGGGGGAGGTTTAAGCAGGGAGAAGGTGCGGAGTGGAAATCACAGCTGAGAGGTGAGGAAGCCTCAGCTCCCTTAAGACGGAGAAAGCACCGGGCGAATAAATTACATCCCAGAGTGCTGAAGAAACTTGCAGATGTCCTGGCAAAACCCCTGGCAGAGCTTTCACCATCTCTCTGAGGACAGGTGGTGCCCCAAGACTGGAAGGTGGCGACATAGTGCCTATCCACAAGGGGATCAAGGAGGTGGCAGGGAACTACAGGCCTGTCAGCCTGACCTCGGTGGTGGGCAAGGTGATGGAGGGCATTGTCAAGGAGAGGCTAGGGGGGACCTGGAAAGTCAGGGTGCCTGGACGATGACAGCATGGATTCATCCGGGAAATCGTGTCAGGCAAACCTGGTGGAGTTCTATGACTGGGTGACAAGTGCCTTGGACCTGGGTAGACCAGTGGATGTCCTCTTTTGGACTTCAACAAGGCATTTGACTCTGTTCCTCACGTGGGCCTGTTGGATAAGCTGGGAGAAATGGGGTGGGGAACCAGATGATCAGATGGATAGGCAATTGGCTCCAGGACCGGACAGAGGGTAGTTGGGCGGATAGTCTCATCCCCAAGGAGGGTCATGTAGTGAGGTCCCAGAGATCAGTCCTGGGCCCCTTCTGTTCAACGCCTACGTATCGACATAAGGACAGGAATCAGGGGTGAGATGAGTCTCTTTGCAGATGACTCAAACTGGGGCTGTGGTGGATGGGAGGAGGGAGGGTGATCCCACAGGGGACCTGGAGGCTCTGGAAAGATGGTCTAGAAAGTGAAGCTGAGGTTCAATGCAGGAAATGCAGGTACTCCACCTGGCGGCCAGAAACCCAGGTCAAGTGTACACTCTGGGGGGGGGTAATGCTACAAGTCTCGATGGCTGAGAGGGACCTGGGGGTGGTGGTGGATGTCAAGATGAACAACTCGGAGACTTGTAGAAGGGCTGCAGCCAAGGCCAACAGGATGCTGGGATGCATCGCTAGGGGGATCACCTCCAAAAGGGAGGTGATACTCCTCTGTATAACTGCTTGGTGAGGCCGCACTCGAGTACTGCGTGCAGTTTTGGAGGCCACACTTAAAAGCGGGACATTAACCTCCTGGAGAGGGTCCAGAGGAGGCAATCAAAATGATTTGGGGCTTGGGGACAGGACCTATGAGGAGAGGCTCAAAGAGCTAAATATGTACACATTGGAAGAGAGAAGGGACCGGGGACATGATAGAGGTCTTTAGGTACATGAAGAGGGTAAATAGGGAGGAACAGTCGGGGTGCTTGAAAGGAAGGAGGAGGGGCCACTGAGGCATAGCTGGAAGCTGGAGGGGGAAGATTCAGGGAGAAAGGAGGTGCTACTTCACTGAGAGGTGGTGGAGCCATAGAATGCACTGCCTAGGGGCTGGTGGAGGCAGAGACAGTGGAGGAGTTCAAGAGGGGGTGGGACAGGTACAGGGGAAGGGTTCTGGAAGCAAAATCCAATGCAGCAAGAATATCCGGAACTGGGAAGGGAGAAGCCAGAGAAGGCGAGGGGGACAGCAAGGTCAGCACCCAGGTTGGGGACTGACCAAACGAGCAGACACGAAAGACCGTTAGGCCTATTCTGCTGGCATTTTAGTATGTTAGTATGTCTATCTTGGTATAAAGTTATCCACAAAAGGCCCATGGAACCTCCACTTTACAGACCGAGTGACAAAAGCCAAACATGTGGCCAAAGTGCTTCAATGCTTTAATATTAAGTTTAGCGGCCTTTCAGTAATACCTGCAATTAAGGCAAGAAAAGCAAATATTGTTCTCCTCCTTTATGGGGCAGAAATTTGGGAGGGTTAAGGATAATCTAAATCTGGAGTTACCATTATCCTATTATTATAATGCCATTCTACAACTACCCCTTTCCATGTCTAATGCTGTAGTCTGAGCAGAGTTAGGTAGAGTGCCAGTTGCATCTCTAACTGATTTAAGATTGGTATCATATTGGCTCAGAATTATTAATAACACAAGAAGTGTAATTCCATCAGTTTGTTTAATGGAAAAGAGAATAAGGTACTCTTAAGGGTTTCGTCTTTTCCCCATGGTTGAAAGCTCTTATACAGACTTTACATAATATCAAGTTAATGCATCTATTGAAAGATTGTCAGGTTTGTGTAATGATAGCTGAAACTTACAGATCTAGAATTAAGAAAAATATATTCTCATTTCCATATAATAAACAGATGCAACAGGTTAGAGATCGAAAACAAGCCCTATGGTACAGTCAAAACAAAATTGACTCAGTTATGGAAGATTATTTATTATTACCATTAGTCCCAAGAACACAAAAAATGAATACATGGGCAAGCTTGGGTCTGATCACCTTTAAATATACTTATTTTAATCTTGGATCTACACAGGACAATTCTTTAGAGATTAAATGTCTTTGCAAAAGAGGATTTATAGAAACACTGGAACAAGTCATAATTCAATGCCCTTACTCTAGCTATCAAAGAGATCATATTCTAAAGGACTTTTTGACTAGATGGGTAGATATGGCTTATGAGTTATGATCCTGTATTTATATTGATGCATCCAAGGGTTGAAGAAGACGCTGAAATGATTGCCAAATGTTTGACATTTGTAATCAGCTTTAAAAGAAAAGGTTATTTAAGGAGCAATGGATAATGTGTTTCCTGTTTGATGTATGTGCAATCTGAGGTACTGAATTTACTTACTTTTTAAAACTGTGTTTATAGGTAGGTAACAAATGCTGCACATTTATTTATCGGAAATATTGTATCTATTGACATTTGTTACATGTTGGTAATGTCTAAATTACTATTTTTTAGAAGAACAAATAAACTTTGTTGATGATGATCCTTCTTAACTCTTTTCCTATGTGCCTGTTCCCCAGCACGTCATTCTATCCCCCACCCACTTACCTCGCCCCCTTGCCTTTACCTCTCTCCCATATCTGCCCCACTCTATCTTCTCCTACCAATTGTCCTTGCCTAGTTCTTCCCCTTGTCAGGGTTCTCGGCATCCTGGAAAGGTCTAGTTCTAGGCATGCTTCTTCCTTCCCTCCTCCTCCACACCTCACCCACCAACCCAACCTACTATTCCTCTCACTTTCACATGCCCTCCGCCCTCTAACCCCTCATTCCAAAGTCATCGCCTAGTTCTGCCCTTGGCAGGGTTCTCAGCATCCTGGAGGGGTTAGTTCTAGGCATGGCTCATCCTTCCCTACCCAATCCTTCACCTCCACCTCTCTCCTTTCCCTCCACTCTACCCCACTGCACTTAAATAGGAACCCCCAGTTCCTATATGCACTGTACTAATTTCTCATACTTTTTGCACTGTCTGAGCTGCTACTCTAGCTTGCCCTAGTCCTGTGTTAAACTGTCTCCCACAACTGGGCTTTGCCTTTGTTTTTACTGGTAATGGCCTGGCTCCCCCGTCTTACTTGCCCTCCCTTGCTTGTCCTTCATCTAGCACTTCAACTGTTCAATTGTTTAATTGTACTGATCACCTGCCTTTTAGTTGTAATGCCAATCCAGCAGTGTGTTGGTGATTCTGTCAGTTTAAATTTCTGTACTTAAATCCTCAGGTATGTTAACTGTAACCGTATATATATCTGTTTTTACATCCAACTGTACCCCTCCCAGGTCGCACCATAAGACGAGCAACTTGTTGTTCAGTGTGCCTTCCTGGTGAAACATTTCAATAAATAAATCTGAGATCCAACACAGGGTGCAGATCCCCTGTCTATTTCAGGACCAGGAAGTATCGGGAATAGAACCCTTTGTTTTTCTTCTGAGAAGGAACCAGTCCTATGGCATGTTTTTGGAATTAAGACTGAACTTCTTCCTTCAGAAGGGACAAATGGCCCGGAGGATAAAAGGAAGGAAGCGGAGGATGATCTGGAGGGATTTGTAACAGCTCCACAGCATGTCCCCTTGTGATTATCTCCAGAACCCAATCGTCCATAGTGACCTCCCACCACTGTCTCAGATGCAGGCAGATCCTGCCACCCATGGTCGCCCATGGAGGTAACAGCTGAGGTGGGGGTGGGGGGAAACAGAAGAGAGCCAGGCAGAACTGGGGGTGGCAGGGCCACTG
The DNA here is from genome assembly GCA_016271365.2 of Neoceratodus forsteri. Classification (NCBI taxonomy): domain Eukaryota; kingdom Metazoa; phylum Chordata; order Ceratodontiformes; family Ceratodontidae; genus Neoceratodus; species Neoceratodus forsteri. The sequence continues at coordinate 463,703,917 of JADMNL010000022.1, read as the reverse complement.
GAACTGTGTTGGGTGCTTTTGTGTGGGCACCAGGAGGAGGTGACCTGGAACAGGGCCACCTCCTTTGCCATGGCCTTGCTGATGGTAGGCATGACTAACTTGGGAAGCAGGTGGATGAATGAAGCCCCAACCATGACCTCTAGAAGAAGTGGGATACAGGATTTTTACAGATCTTACAGTCATTTTTAAAGTTTGAAGGCCATGTAGGGTCTCTTCAACATCACAGCTAAACAGTTTTGACCCTTTAAAAAGGAGCATTCAAAACTGCCTGTTTCACATCACTGGCAAAGCCAGCAACTCTAAGGCTAGAATATCTCATCATGTAAATGCCAGAAGAAGCAGCCCTGGCAGATGCATCAGAGACATCATAAGCTGAGCACAGCAAATATTTGCCAACCTCAGTTCCAGCAGACAATATTTTAAGCAGATCAGTCTCGGAAGAACCATTAAGCAAAGCCTATGCAGCAGTATGAGCAATTTCACACAGGATGTTCTGATATTTGATCATGTGGGCCTGGTAGTTTGCATTCCTAAGGTCCAGTGATGCAGAGGCATAAGCATGTTTGCCCAACACATTCAGCCTCCTAGATTCCTTATCAGAAGGTAAAGTACTCATATGTCTAGAGGCTCACACCTATCATGAGCAGCCATAATGATCACAGAGTCCGTTCCTGGCAAGGTAGCATAAGGCGACTTGGCAGATGGTGCAGGATACTCCTTATCAGCCTTTCAAGTAACTGCAGGCAGTGGTTCTCGTCTGTACCATGCAGCAAAACTAGCATCCTCTAATGTAGGATATATGGGTGGAATGATAATGGAAGGGGAGCAGGGCACCTCCAAAAAATACCATGAGATTCCTTTCAGTGGAATCTTCCTCTTCCTCGGCAAAGTCCATGGCAGACTGCATTTGCTGCCATCAAGGCTTGGAAAGATGAGACCTCAGGAGGAGATCTCAAGGAACAAACCACAGAGTCCTCACTACAGGACAAGAGGCTAGAACTAGAGCGAAGGGGACCTTCCAGAAATTGTCCTCCCTCGTACTACTCCTCTAAATCTTCCTCCAAGTCCATGAAGTCAGGATTATATTCACTTTTATAATTGTCAGCACTATCGACCATAGGAGCCGCAGAATGAACCAGTGATGCCGGTGGTGGATGAGAGTCAGGAATCTTTCAACCTGTCAACAGGGGGCTGAGTACCAAAAGGCCCCATCAGCAGAATAACTGCCTGCACTGGCAACCCTAGTAGAATGTGTTGAATTGTTTCAGACAGTGGCAGTAGCCCAGCCTGGAAATTGATGGCACTTTGCAAAGTGGCTGGAACTACCTGCGCTGACGGGCCTTGGCTCAACGACAGTGGCATCATACTGTCAATAGTAAGTATGGCAGCACATAAGCCAAGCCCAGATCTTAGTGTCTCAATGGCAGTCAGGGAGGCTGTAGTCAACAACGCCAGAGCAGGCTTTAATGAGGCTGTACCTTTTCTCAACAGTGACTGCGACCCTGCCGGCAAAGTAGACTTGTCCTTTTCCCTGCGTCTGTGATTATGGCTGGACAATGAGGAGGAGGCCTGTGAAAACTGCCATTCCTTGTCTCAATCCTCAGACTTTAATGGCCGCTTTCCAGCACATGGTGAGGGAGCAGCAGATTTTGAACTATTTTCCTTCTCTATGGCTCACAATTCCTTTAATACAAGGACATTTTCTACAGCTTTCTTATGGCGGTACTTCGTAGCCTGGTTCAAGCTCTAGCAAATCTCATAGGTCCTCACATTGTGAGACAGGCCCAAACAGCACACACAGACTGTGTGTGTCTTCTTTATAAATGTTATCTCCGCACTTACAATACCTAAACAAAGGCTCTATCAACTTCAGTGGTATACAGAGATGACAACTGAAAAGTCAGAAAAGTAAAATAACAAATGACAATGGCTAATTTGATGGCATTTCATTCAGGAGGTCTGATGAGCATGATGGACAATAGGAGAAAGAACCAAGGAGCCGCTCACATTATACAATATATGCAGAGATGCTGCATGTCACTCTGGGCAGCTCTCAACTAGCAAAAAGTTTCTGAGTGGTCCTGATGCTGACAGCTTATACTGTAGTTCCAAAGGTGTGGTCTAATGGAGGATATATCCTTGAAGAAGATGCATTTTTGACAGGTCAGCCATCTGCTCCACTATTTGTCATGTGCAGGACAACACTGCAGCTAATAGCCACACAGTCTCTGTAAGCACAGAGCGTACAGGGCTTCTATTAAAAGAAGCTGCATGCACCAAAAAATAAAATGAAATTTAAAAGACTTAACATTACAGTCTACAAGCTGGGATTTGTAGGAACCTTAAGTGTCACTAAAATGTGCAGTGACAAAGGATATCCTGAGCTCAGAACAGGAAAACTAGTACCCAGGGAGCTCCGAACAGGTGTATCTGGACCACAGGATAGGCTGAGGGAAGGAGGTATCTGGCACTCAGGACAGGTTAGTCTGGAGGTCAGAACAGGGTAGTGGAGCTCGTGGCAAGTCAGGTTATCTGGAACTCCATATGGATTATCTGAAGCTCAGGATCTGGTACATGGAACTTGGGAGAGGGTATCTGGAGCTCTAGATGGGGGTTTCTGGAGTGCAGTACTCAGGAATTCTGAACTCAGGACAATGGTACCTGAAGCTCTTGATGAGGGTATCTGGAGCTCAGGATGAGAGTATCGGAAGCTCAGGATGATAGTATGCTGAGCTTCCAACGAGGGTATTTGGAGCTCAGGATGGATAACTGGAGATCCAAATTTGGTAAGTGGAGCTCATTTAGAGCTGGGGAGATTTGTATCTGGAGCTCCAGACATTTTATCTGGACCTCAGGATGTGGCAACTGGAGTACAAGATTTTTATATCAAGCTCAGGGTGAGGTAACCAGATTAGAATGAGGGTATATGGAGCAAATGGTGGGCTAAATGGAGCGAAGAATCGTGTACTTGGAACCCAGAATGGGGTAAGTGAAGCTAAATATGAGGCATTTGGAGCCCAGATGGGGGCAAGTGGTGCTCAGGACAAAGTGACTGGTGCTCAGGATAAAATAACTAGAGCCCTGGACAGGGTATCTGGAACTCAGGAAGGGGTACACAGAGCTCAGGAGGGGGTATCTGGAGCCCAGTACAAGCTATCTAGAGCTTATGATAGGAAATGGGGTGGGGGCATTTTCCTCAGCAATGCTGAAAAAAAATAAGCCACATGAAGGTGGGGAAAACGCAACAGATTCATGTTGCACTGTTGGGTACTAGCTGTAGAAAAGCTCCCAGCTACCTCAAACCTCCCTGTCTCTCTTTTTATTTCTCTACCTTAACAGGGGCTGCCAACAGTGGGACAGTACTGCTGCTCACCTTCTGCAGGCAATGAATTACCTTACTGCTGCTTTGCACTACTCCCCCACCTGGACTATCTGTAAACAAGCTGCTAAAAGTTCAATACGTCTTTCCTAGTAAAATGTTTCAAATAAAAAAAATAATTTATTACTCATAAAAAAAACTATAAAGGCTTCCCAGTAGCCCAGTCATAATCATAGCTCCTTATCATGATGCTGACCTAAGTTTAGATTCAAAAAAAGGGCATTATGCACTGGGAAGCAAAGACAGTGTAGGGTATTTGACTTGGATGCATCCTGTACTGTGGAGGGAGGCTCTTCCCGCTACAGAACTGGCCCTGGTGCCAGGCAAGGTAAAGAGTAAGATGTATGGGCAAAAGTTTGCATCCCAGTGTGTGTATCCTGCCAGTGATGTTACCTGGGACTTTAACATCTTACATAAAGACACCAATACCCAGTTCCAGGATCAATGCCATGTTGGTTGGATGAATGTGGGGTTGGCGGTGCTCATATGACCCAACGTGCCAGCTGCTCACACCCTTGTAGGTGGACTAAGATCTGAAAGATAAAGGACTGACTTGAAAAACTAACCCCCCACCCATGCCCAGTAGGTTCAACTGAAGGAGTCATCAGTAGCTCAGCAATCTTGAAACCACAGCCTCACTCAGACGAGGACTACAGTGTTCACTTGTGGTCTCAGGATCTGGCCTTGGCCTGGGCTCTGCTGAGGTGGCAAGTCATCATGGATGGTCTTATTGGGAGAAAAAACAATCAGGGATCGAATATCCAGGCTTAGGGAAAGGATTTGTCAGAGGAGGCTCTGATGATAAGTAGAACTGGAGGTGACGGAAGGAAGCTATAGCCAAGGTCCAGGGAAACAAAGTGGGAAAAAATAGAATGAAAAAAGAAAAATTTAAGATCAGAAATTGCTGCTGGTGACCAGTGTTCATGTACGGGCTTGGATCAGCAAAGGACCTATCAAAGGGAGGAGGGAGGGTCGCTGTCTCTGCTGCAGCATTGACTCTTAAATGGCCATGGGTGTCAACGCAGCAAAGACACCATGGAAGAGAGGAAGCTGGCCAGGCTTTGCATCAGGAGACTTGTGTGCATGCACACTTGGCAAGGCAAGGCAATTTTTATTTAAAAAGATGCCCAATCCCAGAGGCTCTGGGTGCCATACAAATAGAGTAAACAAATATAAACACAGCCAAAACTCAGAATAAATATCAAAAGACATTAAATTCCATAAATTATAAAATAAAATAAATTTGCCTAGAAAAATTTAAAAGCATGGTGACCGGGAACTGAGATCAAAACCTTAGCATACTGATTTCACTTAAAATGCTAGGTCGGGGAATGCCTGGGCGAACAGGAGGGCCTTGAGGCAGGCCTTGAATACCTCCAAAGATGGGGTGCCTCCATAACCCTGAAGGGTAGCGAATTCCACAGGACGGGGTCGGTGACACTAAAAGCCCTGTCGCTGGTCGTTTTTAACCTCATCCTGGGAATTGCCAGGAGGCCCCTACCAGAGGGGCGATGGGGACAGACCGAGACAGCAGGTGTAAGAGGGTCCATCAGGTAACCAGGGCCCTGGCCATGTAGGGCCTTACAGGTAAGAAGACCCACTTTAAAGAGGATCCTCCACCTGACCGGCAGCCAGTGCAGCTCACGCAGTACCGGTGTAATATGGAAATATTTAGGCTGCCCCATAAGTAACCTAGTGGCTGATTTGTGCACCAGCTGCAGTGTGCAAAGAGATCACCCATGACCCTGATGTACAGCACGTTACAGTAGTCAAGTCTTGATGTCACCAAGACATGTATCAAAGTGGGGAGGTTCAGAGGTGGCACAAGAGGCTTTATTCTGGCAACATTCATGAGATGGAAAAAAACAGGAGCAGACAGTGGAAGACACTTGTGCCTCCATCATCAAACTCCTGTCCAGGATGACACCAAGATTCCACACCTCAAAAGGAGGCCTTCAATGGGACCAATCCCAGAACCAGTCCAGTCTCTGCACCAGGGGCCATCCTATCCCACACTCTGTTTGACTCCATCACCAATACCTCCGTCTTATCGGGGTTCAGACGTAACCCGCCGGAGGCCATCCAGTCACTGGTATCAGCAAGGCAGCTGTTTAGCACGTCTGCTGTGTTGGATGTTCCTGGGGCAAAGGACAAGTATAGCTGGATATCATCAGCATAGCACTGAAACTCAAGACCATACTTCCTAATGATCCCCCCCAGAGGCAGCATGTACACTGCGAACAATATTCGGGATAAGGCCGAACCCTGGGGAACTCCACACGACTGGAGACCAGAAGTGGAGGAGAATTTCCCCACTACAAGTGAAAAATTAAAAAGTTAAAAAGTGTCAGTGGCTCAGTAGGTAGCACACTCGCCTCTGAGGCCAGGAGATCAGAGGGCTGTGGATTCAGTTCCCACATCTGGCACTTGGGTTAATATCCCGCTACTGACACTGTAGTGCAGCATGAGAGGGGTGCTGCACTTTGGAGGTGCCGTCTTTCGGATGAGAAGTTAAACCGAGGTCCCATCTGCCTGGACTGGTGGTAGTTCAGGTAGATGTTAAAGATCCCATGGCACTTATGGAAAAGAGTAGGGGAATTTCCCCAGTGTCCTGGCCAAATTTCCCTCGTTCACTACAAATACCACCAACAGCTTAATCTGATTCAAGGTCAGTTGGCATTCATCTGTATCCCCTTCCCCCAGATCGTGCCTGAAAATAGGCAGGATTTGTCTAGTGCACTTACCCAATCAACAAAAACTAAATTAAAAAAAAAATAAAAACAACTCTCTGCCTCCTGTTGGTTAAAAATGACTCAAACCAGCTGATGACAGTACCAATGAGTCCACAGAATTCCCTAAGGCAGTCCAGCAACACACAATGGTCCACAGTGTCAAATGCTGAGGAGAGATAGAGAACAAGAACTGTCCTTTCCCCTTGATCTCTAGCCCTGAGGATATCATTCTGCATCTGAACAAACACGGTTTCTGCGCTACGCCTTGCCCAAAACCCCAAGTCGAGGGATTTGTATAACTCATGGGTCACAAGGTGCTCTTCCAACTGAAGCACCACTACTTTCTCTACAATCTTCATCAAAAATAGGAGACTGGAGATGGGACGGTAATTTGCCCTGACCTCCAGGTCCAAAGATGGTTTCTTTAGGAGTGGTCTCACCAATACCTCCTTCAAGGTTGTGAGGGAAGACCCCCTCCAACAGGGAGCATGGATAATCAAGGCAAACAGTGGGTCGACACTGTCGACACATCTCATCAAGAAACGCGTCGGCACCGGGTCCAGTTCACAGAAGGTGTGCTTCAGCCTGGTCGCAACCTCAATGACCGCATTTACCTCCATCGGTCTAAACTCTCCTCAACCAGAAGCAGCGCACTCAAGACACTTCGGGCGACTACTGTCAGCACTGGACTGGCTGATTGAAGGAACTTCCTGCCAGATATCAGACACTCCGTCCGAAAAGAACTGAGCAAACTCTTCGTGTTCAGCATTGGAGAAAGCCTTCTTTGCTTGTAGACAGGCCAGATGAAGTAGCCTATCCACAGTACGAAGCAATCTCCCTGGACAGAAATTCCGCTTTCTTACGGTTGATTGTCCCCTGGTATGCATTATAATGCGCATGCAGGGCCAGTTTGTCCTCCTCCAGCCTGGTCTTCCTCCAGCAGCGCTCCAACCTCTGACTCTTCTTCTTCATCTCCTCGAGTTCTCCATCAAGCCAAGGGGATCTCAAGTAGGAAGATTTGGGTCATACACGGACAGGTGCGAGGGAGTCAATGGCATCCGACAGCACCCTCTTATAGGTGCTAACTGCATCGCCAATGCATCCGATGCATACATTGCCCAAACTAGACAGATTGGCTACTGCCAAAGAGCCCTCTAGGGTCAATCCCCGCAAAGGGTGGTAGCTCATCATCTCTGTACGGGGAGGGCATCCAGTAGATGCCCCGAACATGAACCGCACAGTGCAATGATCGGACCATGCCACCTGATCAGTCTTGAGATCATTTATCTCAAGACCCAGTGAGAACACCAGGTCCAAATTGTGCCCCAGTGAGAACACCAGGTCCAAAGTGTACTGCCCACCCTTAGAGCCCCCAGTGTTCCAATATCTTGTGGGTTTAAGAGAAATAAGGAAAACACCCTAGAGTGACATAGGATGACGTCAGAGGCAATTCTGGGCCCAGCCACGCTGACCAGCCTCTCTACCAAAAAGGTTCCTGAGGGCGTCTCCCTCCACCCATGGGCCCCACTACGGGGGTTGGGGGGGTAGGGGGATATGCTATGGGGGAGAAAGTCAGTGCACTGGGCTAGGAGCTGGCCCCATAGGAGGACATGGGCAACTGTAGTGAGAAGGAGGTATGGAGTGTAAATAAAAGAAAAAGACAGCCATAGAGCATGATGTGGATAGTCAAACATACCAACCTACGGAGAGCAACACACTCCACTGCAGTGGATATGGCAGTCTCTTGTTTAAAGCCTTCTGAAGCACAAATGCTGCACCAGTACCTGTTATGAAAAAAGAGAGGGGGAGGAAAGAAAAAATAGAGAGTTTTCAATTGTAGGTCAACACCTTTGGAAAAAAACACTAAACCAACAGTCATGAACACCACCGTCTCCCTAAAGTTCACCCTATATAACAGGATCATAAGAATAGTAAGACTGGGAACACAAAATGTATTTATTTAGTTTTTGTTGACCAGGAAGGACGACTAGACAATTTTTTGGCTATTTTCAGCCTCGTCCTGGGGAGGGGATATAGATGGATGTCAGCTGAAACTGAACCAGATTTTAAGCTGTTGGTGGTATTATTGGTGAATGCTTAAGGCATGTCTTTTGCACTCCATTCTGTAAAGGGAGGCATGGACCAAATTCACAGTGGCAAGGCATCCAAATATTGGCATGTTAGTGCATGAAAATAACAAACTGCCTGCCTATGTGTGAGTTGAGAGTACATGCCAGGCCACCCAGCGCAAAGCATTCGCTAATGCTGTTAAAAATGGCATTAGATAACACTAATAATTAGCGGCCACTAAACAGAGCATATCACCCAGTGTAGAGGGCACCAACTAATCAAAAATGCAGCCCCCAGATGAGTAAATTTAGGTAAAATGTAAGAGGTAACATTATGATTAGGAGAAAGAGCAGAGCAACTCATGAATAAGTGGAAAATATAATTACCAGACTAGGAGATAAGATACTAAATACCAATACGAAAAGAGGAAGGGCAGAACAAGGACTAAAGCAGCAGAAAGAATGCAATCACTAACTTGTCTATATTCTATTTTATTTTTTTTTTACATATAGATTTTTATGTCCCGGCTGTGTCTGTCTGTCTGCAGGGCTATACCCTGGTCAGGCTGTGGAAGTCCAGGCCATCATGTATTGAGCAGCCAGTATTTTTCTTCCCCTCCCACCCACCTCCCAGGGCATGGGCCAGTGCTTGTGTTGGTGAAACCGCAGGTGTTACTGCAGTGGCAGAACCTACTGCCAGCCCACCCCAGCTGAGCTGCACTGCCGTGCGGCAGCTGTCTTAGCCTGGCCTAACACCTGACCCAATGCAATGAGTCTATTCCCAAACTGGGTTACCTACATGGCAGTTGCCACTGGGGGTGGCTTCATTTAAAAAAAAATAATTTGACTTTATATGTTCCAAGAGATCTTTTTCCATTTTTTCTGATTAATCACATTCCCTATATGGATAACAGGGGAATTGTGGCTGCACCGTTCCCTGGCTGGGAGGGAGGGAGGGAGGGAGGGAGGAAGGAAGGAAGGAAGGAAGGAGGCTGCCTTCACAGGTGATGCCATGTAGATCCTAGGTCAGCTGGTAGGGGAGGTGGTGCCAGGTGGCACACATGCTCCCAGAAGCCATGTGTGTCACCTCCATGATATGCTTTACCACCAGAGGGCCTCAGAGTGGGATTCCAGGACCCTGCATGTGAATCCTGGCCTCCCAGGAGGTAGCGCAATACACTACCCTCCAGCTCACTGTGCCGGCCCCTTCACAGGTTCTTATGTCACTGGGCTAGTCATTTACTGCTGGGTAATACATACTTGCCTACTGCATTATAATTATTTATTACTATCCATTTAATTTTAACTGTTTTTATTTCTGATACTGTTATTCATGTTTATGTTAGTGTAAAAACATTTTGTACAGTGCTCTGAGCCCCTGGGAATGGGCATTTGAATAATAAAGGTTTACTAACTTACTATGGCAGACACACTCCAAAGCTGTGACATTATCTTGGAACTCTTAGTTCTACTCCATTCTGAGGCAGATTATTATAGATCGAAGGAGCACTCCCAATGAATCGGAGCACTCCTTTCTTCTGCATATGAGACACTCTTATTCCAAAAGTGTGTCTCACGTGCAGATGTCCTAGAAAAGAACAGTTAAATAATAACAACTAATAATTTAATTTTATTTCACAAAAGCGCCTTTCAGATTTCAAAGCACTTTGCAAAAGAATTTTAAAATAATAAAACAGAGACTACAATATAAAAGACAAAAATACAACAGGGTTCATTTACTAAGTACCATTAAAAGCCTGACACCATAAATAAGTTTTAAGCGCTTGCTTAAAGCCTCCCACTGTCGTGCACTTCCGTAGCCAACAGGGTAGAGAATTCCAGTAGGTAGGGGCAACATACATAAATGCACGCGCCCCAGATGACTTCAAAGATACCCACGGAATCTCCAGCAACCCCTAGCCGTCCGAATGCAGCTGTCGCTCAGGGTGATAGGGAATCAGAAGCTCTTTCAAGTAGTCAGGGCCAAGTCCATGTAGGGCTTTGTAGGTCAGTAAACCAGCCTTAAAGGTGATCTGCCACTGAATCGGCAGCCAGTGCAGACAGCGTAGAACGGGGGTAATATGAGATGTTTGAGAAACCCCAGTCAGCAAGTGTGCTGCCACATTCTGCACTAGCTGTGTAAGAACTTACCATAACAGTAGATCTTCGAGGGGATCTCAGTCATCAGGTTGCACCGTAGGAACCTTCGCCGTCGGAGACAGGGAATCCACACGGAAGGTTTTCAGCAGTACAACTGGGGTCACCCAGGCTGTTGATGTCACCAACCCCATGTAGGTGTACGCAGCCCCACTCCTTCCTCAGTTCTTTCCCTCCAGGGACAAAGGGAGCAAGGCTCACGCCTTGGGAAACCGGGGAGAGGCCAAGGAACCTGGCTCTAGATAGAAATAATGGGTACAGCAGATAGCCAGGTCCTGAACAGGAGCCCCAAGGAGGACAGTGGGAGGGAAATCATACCTGATGACTGAAACATCCTCAAAGATCTACTGTTACAGTAAGTTCTTACGTCACTGTTCTATCTTCTTCGGGCGTATCTCAGCCATCAGGTTACATTGTAGGAATGAGCAACAAGCAATGACAAGAGTATATGGGCAGTCTGGGAGGTTACATCTCCATAAACTTAAGACAGGAGTCCTAGTAGTACAGCCCTGCCAAATCATGCACGGGCTCTTGAGGCAATGTCCAGACTGTAATGCTTGCTAAAAGCGCGGACCGTATTCCAGGTGGCAGTAGCACAAATATCAGCAGCTAAGGCCCCCTTTGAAACAAGCCACCGAGGTAGCCATGCCTCTGGTGGAATGAGCTTTGACAGCATCAGGCAATTCTTTGCCATACTTGTTGTAGCAAAAACACAATGCAACTTGCCAACCATTTAGATAAACATTGCTTAGAAACTGAAGTGCCCTCTCTACCTGGGGTGAAAGAGACAAACAACTGCTTAGACTGTCTGGACGCTTTAGTCCAAAGCAGATAATACTTCAAAGTTCTGCGCACATCAACTGTATGGAGCAGTGCTTCACCTGGACTGGCATGCTCAGGAAAATAAATGGGAAGGTGGATAGACTGACTGAGTGTAAACTCTGAAACCACCTTAGGCAAAAACATAGGATTTGTGCTCAAAGACACCCTGTTTTTGTGAATAATCAAATAAGGCTCCTCGCACCACAGAGCCTGAAGCTCTGAAATTCTTGAGAAGAAGTAATAGCGACAAAAAATAATGCTTTCCAAGAGAGAAAGAGCAAATCGCAAGTTGTGATTGGCTCCAAAGGAGACAGGATCAACTTTTCCAAAATAAAATTCAAGTCCCAAGCCGGGACAGAAGAACGGGTTGGAGGTTTCGGATGCAGGATGCCCCTAAGAAAGGTATGGGAAACATCCAGCTTAGCAATCATATGGTCACCCACGGGCTCAAGAAAGGCATAAACAGCTGAAAGGTGGACCTTGAAGGAAGAATACTGGAAGCCTGAGTCAAAGAAATCGGGTAGTCCAGGACATGCTTCACAGGACAGGTGAAAGGGTCAAGGGAATGCTTGGCAGCCCAGATGGCAAATCGCTTCCACTTCATGGTATGTGGCATGGCTGGAAGGCCAGGTGGCCACCAGGACATCCGCCACCCTGCTAGAGACCCCGAACCTTGCGATGGTTACGTCCTCAGAAGCCAAGCATGCAGATGGAGGGACCTGAGGTTGGGATGGACCAGACTCCCCCAATCCTGGGTCAGCACATTCTTACAAAAGGGGCAGAAGGACCGGAGGTTCCTCTACCAGCTGCTGAAGAAGAGGGAACCATATCTGGGGAGGCCAGAATGGAGTTACCAGAATCATGGTGGCCTCTTCCATCTGTAGCTTGATCAGCACCCTCTGCATCAGTGGAAACAGAGGGAATGCACACAGAAATCTCCTGCTCCAAAAGAGGGACAACATGCCTCACCAGAAATCTCCAGGCCCTGGATCTAGCAAGCAGAAACTGAGCAGTTTTGCTTTTAGTGGGGAGGCAAAAAGATCCAACTCTGGACAACCCCATCTGTTGAACAGATCTTCTGCTATGGATGAGAGAAGCTCCCATTCATGCATGTTGGACTGACTGACCACCAGGGTGTTTAGAACACCTGGCACGTGGACCACTGAGAGTGTCAAATTGTGTGCCAGTGCCCAGTACCACACTCTCACGGTCTCTCTGCAAAGGGGGTATGAGCTTGTTGATGTGGTAGACAACACTCAGGTTGTCCGACTGCACCAGTAGCTGGCCCAGAGCTAGATGCTCCTGAAAAGCCTGCACGACAAACAGCACTGCTCTTGTCTCCAGGACACTGATATGCAGGGCGGCTTCCCACTGGAACCAGCAGCCCTGGGTTTGGAAAGGATCCAGGTGAGCTCCCCAATCTAGTCCAGAAGTACCCATGGTTAGAATCTGATGTAGGGAGAAGAAGATCTGAAAGGGAACCCCTTGAAGAAGTTTCGAGGGGTCCATCCACCACTGCAGTACCTTGCAAACTGGGGAAGAGACCAGGACTTGTTGGTCTTCATCAGTACACTTGTCCCATTGCACTCTGAGGGTCCACTGAAGGGTATGCACATGTGAAGCCTGGCCAGTGGAACGGAGGGAATGGCTGCAGCCATTAGGTCCAATAGCCTGAGGTACAGCCTGGAAAGAATGTACCTACTCTTGGCAAATTCTTGAGCCTGGGCTATAAGGCATTTCGCCCTGTTATGGGGTAAGAAGGCTTTCCCCTGCCCGGAATCCAGAACCGCCCTGATATATTGCAGTCTTTGGGATGGTACTAGAACGGACTTGGGCAGGTTGACTATTATGCCCAGAGAGTGGAAGAGCTGGAAAGTGTGCTCCAGAGTCAGCAAGAGCTACTCCCTGGATGGGGCACTGAGAAGCCAATCGTCCGGGTAAGGCAAGACATACAGTCCCTCACTTCTAAGAGCTGTTGCGACTGCTGCTAGCATTTGGTGAAGACACGTGGTGCAGAGGATGAGCCAAAGGGCAGCAGAGAAACCTCCTGTGAGGAAGAAAGACCAAAATGTGCAGGTAGGCTTGCGTGTCCAGTGAACAGAACCAGTCTCCCGTTTTGAGAAGGGGCATGAAGCTCGGCAAAGCTACCATCCGGAACTTTTTTTTTGTACTGGACAAAGAGATTCAGATCTAAAATGGGTCTTGGATCTCTGGTCTTTTTGAGGACAGAACAACCTGTAATAAAACTCCTGGTTTCTCTGCCACCATGTCACCAGTTTGATTGCCTGCTTGCTCAAAAGAGATTGTACTTCTTCCTGGAGAACAGACAAGTGAGTCGGGGGACAGCTGGAGGGTGGGGGAGGGGTATCAGGAGGCTGCCAGATGAGTTCCAGGGTATGCCCCATCTCCATGATCTGCAGGATCCATGCATCTGAAGTTATGGTTCTCCACTGATTCAGATGGTGGGAGAACCGACTGCCAGCCACCACCTCCTGGCTCTGGGCCAGAGGAGGAGGGTCTGGCAAAGAGTCAAGTTGAGGAGGGACCAGCTGAGGAGACTGGCCCATCATTTCTGGGACTATTGGCTGCTGCACCAGCACTGGAGGGGGCGGGCAAGGAAGCTTGGGCTCTGCGCTTACCCTGTGTGCGGAGGCCCGAGCCTGGCCTATTGGCCTATCTATGAAAAGTAGGCCACCCTCTACCACGGGATCGCGTGTGGGAAAGAAAATGCACAGACTTGATGGCTGTGCCAGAGGCCTGCAGATCATTAATAAAGTCCTGGACGTCAGGGCCAAAGAGCTTGGTGCCATTAAAAGGGGTCTTAGGCACCTTGTTTTGCACATCGGCTGCAAATCCAGAGACCCTTAGCCATGCGTGCCTACAAAGGCATACACCCCTGGCAGCTGCCCTGGCAACTGTGTAAGCCATGTCATATAGGGCCCTAACAAGATGTTTACTGACATCTTCCACAGTCTGCAAACATTGTAGCAATTCCTGCTTCTGGGAACTATCAGGAAGGGCCTGAGCAGCAGCTCTGCCCTTTTTCCAGTTGGCATTCTGGAATTTAACCATGTGTGACAGATAGTTTACAATCCTTAAGCCCAAGGTAGAGGAGGCGTAACTCTTTTATCCCAGAGGTCAATCCTGCGGGATTCGTTGTCTGGGGGAAGGCAACTAAGGTGCTTAGGCACCTTAGATCTGTCACAGACTGCCTTGATGACCACGAGTCAGTGTCGGCCTGGGCAGCAAAATAAGGAAAGCCCTGAGGGGCACTGTAAAGCTTGTCTGCCCTGTGTGGCACAGCTGGCACCATGTCTGGCCTGTGCCAGACTGCCATAGTAGCATTCTTTTGGGCTGGAAGCATAGGAGGGATAATCTTAGGGGCAGATTCAGGAACCTCCAGGAAGTCCACTAGGTCTTTTCTGGTGGCATCCTCCTCCACAGTCTGGAAGCCCATAGTGACAGACAACTGTTTCATGACATTAAAGAAAGTAGCATCCTCAGGAGGAGACTTTGGGGTGTGCTTATGCGAGTCCTCACTGACTGAAGAGGCAGTGGACTTATCGGAAATGAAGATTTCTTCCTTTTCCCCTTCATCCTCTATATCATCCAGAAGGATGAGCTCAGGATGGTACTCCTCCTCGACATTGACCTCATCTGGGTCAGGCATCAGAGTAGTCTTTGGTGGTCCACAGGAAACCTCCCATGACTGATGGACAGGTGTCGATGACAGAGTGGCAGAAAATTGTTGAACGAGTATGTTAGTGAATTTGACTAGTACCTCGTTCACATCCAAAGTCGTCGTTTGGGGGGGGGGGTTCAATGATGCAGAAGTTGACAGCCCTCCATCCTGAGAGCTCAATGAGCCTGTAGCCATTGGAGAGGAAAGGGCAGGCCGCGACGGGGTAGCTGTTTACGATAAGCCCATCGTCGAAGGATGGGCTAACGTCCCAGAGGCCGACAGCCGGGCACCCTGGGAATCAGGCGGTAAAGCTGTCAGTATGGGTTTGGAAGGAATGGAGACCTGGACAACTGGTCTCTTCATCAGGGTAGCTGCAGTCAACAAACAGCCCCCCAAAGGAGAGGCCGACGAGGAACGGGATGGCCGACCGGGGAAGAATGTTTGTGATCTCTGTCTTTTTTGTAACTTTTCCCTGAGGACTTGTCTCAGGCCTTCAAGGCCTGGAAGCTTGTAGATCCAGTGGGCGACTGAGCAGCTGGTCGCAGCCCCGGAGAACCCCTGCGCAGAGTAGGCTATCTGCTGTTCCTTCAGGAATTTTTTGAGGGCCTTTTTGTATCGACTAAGGGCTGTTTGGTTAAACTTCTGGCAGAGCCTGCAGTCAGAGATGTCTTGGTCAGGCCCAAGACAGCAGACACAAACGGAGTGTTTCCTCCGTAGAGGCAATCTTCTTCCCACAGCGGCAGCGCTGGAAAAGAGCAGAAGACGGATTAACTCTCGACATAAACAAAAAAAAAAGGTAAAATCTGGCAAAGAGATTTTAGCAGGCAAATAGAAGAAAAAAATGACCATAGGCGGAAAAAGGCATGAAACACTGCAACGGCTCTTCCACAGAGACTGTGCTTGTAAGTCGACGGCGGGAAAGAACTGAGGAGGGAGTGGGGCTGCCCACACTTATATAGGGTTGATGAAGTCGGTGGATGTCGACAGCATGGGCGGCCCTCCAGTTGTACTGTTGAATATCTTCTGTGTGGATTCCCCGTCTCCGATGGCAAAGGTTCCTACAGTGTAACCCGATGACAGAAATACCCCCTAAGAAGATCAGGCATGTTCCAGGATAGCAAAAAAAAAAAAAAAAAAAAAAAGCACATTCTTGCTCGAGCTCGATCAACAATATTTTAATATGTCCCCAGTCACCACTCATTGCTGTATAAGAGTGGTTTCACTTGCGTTCGGCTTGAGCCAGAACAGCTCATCTTCGCTGTTCTCACTCCAGTTGATCGCGCATGAAAGCACTCTTACATAGCAACGAGTGGCTCCAGGGGACTTAATACAATTTTCAGTCTTAAATGTCCTGGCTTTATGGGTAACAGCATTGTTAGAACTCTCCAGCCTGAAGAACTGTCAGCGATCTCCCAGCCCTGACTGCTGTTAACCCAGCAGGACTGAGCCAGCAGGGGCCACTTGCCACCAACCCTGAGAGAACCAGCAGTCATCTTATACACGGCTCAGCAAGTTTTCTCGCCTTCTTGTCCTTGCTGTTTTTTCATCCTCCCAACAACCTCAAGGTGATATGCACTGGGTTAGGTACTAAATCCCGCCCGATGAAATACCGAACACTGAAAGACCGAATGTTTTTTCCCGAATTAACATGTTACCGAATGCTGCCAGTCCCGAATGGCTAAATACAGAAATCATCCAAAAGTCCCAAGGGGCATTAAAGAAACCCTAAGAGCCAGACGCTGGGGTTAAGTCTTGCAGTTGTGGCAGAAATGGAGGGATCTGAGGAGACTAACACGATCTGGACTGTTCAATATCTGAGTTGGTACTGGATGTTTGACTCCAAAGTTAAAGGCAGTCACTTCACAGCTGGATAAACTAGCGACTACCATGGAAAAGCAGGGAGCCCATATTACTGAACTGGAAACATGGGTCCCCACTGTGGAGTATGAAACCAGTGACCTCCCATGCAAAACTGCAGTTTAATTTACCAAATAACTCCCTTAAAGTTGATAGGGTCCACCAGATAATGCTCCCCCTAAACGAACCATTCTTAAACTTCACAACTATTCAGACAAGCAACAAATTCTCACAGCATATATAACATAAGGTGTATATCTTTCTGGATTTCTCCAGATGCATCACAACAACACAATGTCGATTTTCATTTCCAGTATTACGTGGTCCTAAAGATCAGATGTGAGGGAACTACCTATTCATTCTCAGAGGCTGAAAATGCAAAATAGGCATGCATCCACATGTGATTAATGCTGAACTGGAGCTACACTATCTGGAATTCATGCATTGTGTGCTTGGATATATTTGCAGCTTTATTGAGCCTCCTATGATTTCCACTGGTCAGGGCTCTTGTTTAAGGCTCCTTTTGTGTTTTGTGGCACCTACTGAAATTTACAATCTCTCCCCATGTGATTTTACTGTTCCCACCATTCCGCTTCATTCACACTTGTAACGCTGCATTTTATTATGAAATGCAACTACATGCTCCAGATAACACTGAAATGAAACTTCACACTATCGTGTGGTGAGTTACATAGCATTCTCATTTATTATATGTAACAATGCAGGATTTTGATGTTTCTGTCGACAGTCAGTCGGTATTATGTCTTGTCTGCTTTTCAAGAAGCTGGTATTTTATTTTTCGGGATTACAATAGGTGGGATTTTTGGGGGTGGGATTTAGGACGGATCCCATACGCACTGCCTCTGTCTGCCTTGTGCACGTGCTGTGAACCACCTGCAAAGGAACATATTCTCTGTCCCACTACAGGGATCCTAAGGAACAGAACTCTTCACCAACCCTCCCCAGGCTGGGATGCACCGCTAGTGGTGGCACTGCCCCAGCTCTAGCTGCCCAACTCTAGCTCCTTAGCTTCGCTCCCAAACCTAGTTTACTGGTATGACAGCACAATGTACTGCTGCTCCATCGGGCGGCCCCATTATGTAAGCAATAAGCCACAACATAGTGTGCATTGAATGAAGAATAATACATGGATGGGTGTAAACAGAATTTTGCATACACCCGAGGTGTTAGATGATACATAAACCACAATAGCGAAGTGGTATGTGTAAAATTCTGAGTTACACACCCCCAGCCATTTTTTTAATATTTTTTATAATTACTGGGGGAGCATTTTTAATTAGTGGGAGTTTTGAACATTTGCTTTAAAAATAGAAAAAGAGAAAACATTTCCATCTCTAAAGAATGATAAGGGGGGGCCTAAAGACTGAAAAATCCATGCAGCTCCCTTCCCATTACTGAGAATGACTACTCTACCCCAAAAGAACTACTGTACTTAAATAGAATGTTTCTACCACAATTTCATTCTCCTGCTCCTAGCCTGCTGTAACTAACCTGGAAAGGCCCTGAAGAACACGGAGGCACGCTGAGGAGACAGGGTCACCAAGCTGGTATGAGAACCGCTCCAGGTGTTTTTCTCTGAGTAGGAATGTCCTAAGCCCCAAATACGTCCAGCGGGGACCGAAAGAGGAGGTTAGAAAGCATTCCAAAATGCTGAGCCATTTACTGGCAACACAGCTGGCTGCCACACCTGCTGAACTGCTCTCGAGATGGTGTACTGCTGTCACGAGGACGAAACGTCACCTTGTAAATTCACGGTACGGATGCACAAATCTAGTCGACAGGCAGTGATTACAACTGTCCAGCTGTAACACAAAATTATAATTGGATGGTTGTAATGCAATTTTAACAACGCATTATCTATATATGCATTAAAAAATGCTCCCAGTAATTATTGTACAATTCAAATCTCTGCTCTTTAGAAACTGAATTGCCAAATTTAGGCAGTATTAAGCTATTTTTGGAGGCAATATCTGGGCATCCCTGAACATAAGGGATGCAACCTCAATAGCATACTCACTTGAAAGCCATAATCCTTTGTTTTGACCTCACAGTCTGTTGCCATGGGAGTAAGGGTGATGTCACAAGCAGTGCATTCAGATGTCAGGTAGGGAGAAAGCAACAGGAACAGATAAATTCTTCAGGAGTAAAGATCCTGTTTTCAGGCAACCTCAGTAATAAATAACGGAGAAGAGAAATACAGAACTAATGTGAAATAGAAGCTAAACTGTCTAAATATTATCTTCTGTTAAAGTTCTGCTGAAGGTACTGACTGCTCTTTAAGGTACAGTATGCACTTCTAAGGGTAACAAAGTAGAAGAGATGCCACAATATACTCAGCACTACTCATTCAGTGATGTATCTCACCTCTGTATGGATGTAGTTTCTTATTGTATTACTTGCATATAAAAATAAAAGGATTTTACAGAAACAAACAAAATCTAGAAACTTCACTGGCCACGAGACATCACCTTATGGTGCATTATGTTTCAAGCACTACATGGTCAGATGCTGGTCCTCATTACCAAGGCAAAAAGCCTCATTACCTATATGAATCCAGGACTATTTCATGTACATATTTTGTAATTTAAACAAATGATTTCTAGTTAAAAAAATATTAAAAATGCTTCATCCGAGGGCTGTTCAGTAGCCTACGTGAAATGAGTTGTGGGGGGTCTCGGTTCAGGTGTCCAAATGACAACAACCACTGCTATAATTGGCACTAATTGGCATTGTTGTCATTGTGTCACCTGAGAAGCCAAGTACTGAATGGGCACAGAGTCTGAACTATGCTCTCACTGTGGTGGTCCCTCTCCATGGGGAATCTGAGGCAAACTGGCGAGTCAGTGTGGAGATGCTTGCATGGTGATCGCTCATGCCACGCCTGTCATGCAGATAAGCAAAGGACCTTTGCTTCCAGTGCTGTCTATCCAGCATCTTTCAGGAGCACTGAAATACACTCACAGTTAAAAAGAAAAGAAAAAAGTTTCACTTTGCATGTAATACAAAAGAGTAGTGAACCATTTTATATGTGCTATAAGCCACTTTAGGATTTGCATTCAAGCAGCTGAATGCACGTCCAAGGGCCGCAAGGACACTCGACCTTCAGCCTCATTCCCTTTGGGCATGCATTAAAATCCTACATTAACCGATAACCAACTGATTATCACTGTGGTCAAACACTGTAAAAAACAGGTATGACGCCATACACAGTTACTATGGCGTTTTGAGTGCCAACGCTTAGTTTTCCCGTTGGGGAAACTTAATTTTTGTTCTCATGTCCCTGTACCAGTTATTTAAAAAAAAAAAACATAAACAACTATGTGCTTTGTTGACCACATAAATCTTTTGAGCCTTGCCCTCAAGGTTTATGGGTCATGATACCCCTTGGGTGTGTTAACAAAAAAGAAAAAAAACAACAGCTGCATAACACACAGTCGCCTGTGTATTATTCTCTATACAATGACTGGTGACCCCCTTTAATATACGTTCTGGACCTCTATTTCAAACGCTGTAATAACCAGGTAACCCGTTTATTACAGCATTTTGCTTTAACTCTCCCATCAGTTAAAACTGTTGCCCTACCTCATTGGCTCATATTCTGAGACAGCGTGGGCTGAACAGTTCAGCAAACATGACAAACCCATTTGTCGCTTAGCAATGAACCGCTGCAGCAACGGACAGTTTCCTTTCCTTATTGTAAGTGCCTTCAACTTATTTATTTTTTTTAGAAATTTATCAGGTTGATCCTGCCTGTTAAAAATTATTAAAATGCATCTGGTTGATCCTGCTGTGTGGTGGGTTTGGGAAACCGCGAGTCCAACCCAACATGATCACCAGGGACACTGTGCTTGCCTTTTTACACTGTGACTTAAGCGTGGTTCAACACCTGAGGAAGGGAATGGCCTTTAGAAGGGAGAGTCCGTGTGTGTGTATATATATCTGTGTGACAAAACTCCCTGCACCAGTAATTATAAAAAAAAACAAAGGATAGGCAACTGTGTTTTTATAGATTTTGTTTACACACATTCGGTGTGTGATGGCCTCATAAACTTCTCAAGCTTCACTCTTGGGTGTGTAAAAAAAATCCATAGCACATAGTTGCCTATCCATTATTCTCTAATGCCAAAAATTAAAGTTACAGTCCAGTTTGTCTTTAGAAAATGCTTTTCACACAGAGACTGACATGACAAGACAATGCCAAAATAAGGGGGTACTACTGGAGAAGGGATGGACACAAACAGATCAGGTCACAGATTTACTTTAGTTCCACTGGCAAGAAACAATTAAATTATCAGAAACTTACTGAGAACCCAGTATAAGTATAAAAAACGCAGAGCTGAAGAGACAGCTCTCACCCCCTTATGGAGAAACCAGAGGTATCTCAGATTTCTGGAGGACCCTGGATTTAAAGTCTGGCAAGAGAAAGGTATAGAGCTGGCAGGGCATCTGTAGGAGAGAAACAGAATGTTACCATTCAAGAAATTAAAGTACAGTCTCCGCAGTACACAAATTCAAATATATACAGGTCAGGCACTTTCTGGGCAACAGATTGGGGTGGGATGTCAATTGTTCTGATCAATGCAGGGGGTATGAAAGGTCTGGTGTTAGCCCTATGTAAAACACTCATGGCAGCACTGCCAATAACCAATGAACACAGTAGGCAACAATGGCGGGAGGAATTGGGGATAGAAATCAGCACAGATGGTTGGGCTGACATACAAGCAAAAAACTGGTGCAGACCCATACAAAGCAAATGCAGGATGGTTTGGTTCATGACTCTACAAACAGCTTACTATACGACCACAAGGCTACAGAAAATACAAGGTGTTATTTAACTCTAAATATTGATTAGCATTTTGCTCATAAAAGTGCTAAAACATTGAAAAAATGCATAGCACTTGCCTCATTGTGTTTAACAAACATAACACTTCTAGAAAACGTATATAAATACTTTCTGTACAGTTAGTATTGTCCCAGGGAAAAACTGCTAATCAATTATTTAAAACCCTGAAATATCCAGCATACATGATGGCAAATGCCTGATATGTGGGGAGCAGAATGTGCATCTGGTACATATGCTGTGGGCATGCGAGAAGATCAGAGCCTACTGAAGGGGCATCGAGCATAGGTTACAGGTTATCCTGGAGAAAACAGTTACTCTCTTCCAAAGGCAAGTGTTACTGGGTAACCGTTCAGAGCTAGGAGAGAGCGATGAGGCTATATCCAAACTACAGCACTCTTGGTAGCTGTTATAGAAACTAGACTGGGTATCCTCAGAAACTGGAAGTCAAAAGACCCTCCATCCATGGGTGCCTGAATTAGTAATATGATGTAATGTGTGAAGGTAGAAAGAATTATTTATATTAACAGGGACAGATCACGTACATATAGAAAATACGGGCCCTTATGGAGGATCACCTCCTCTCCAACGCAGTCCCTGTACAGATAAATGAGGGCATGGGGGTGGACACCAACAATATGTAAGGAACAGGACCATAGGCAGCCATTAAAAGAGAGTAGAATGTTCCTAGGGAAATGCGTAAAAATGAAATGATAACATCCGGCACCAGAGGCCAGAGTCACAATAAATCGCAAAGTGCAGCGCAAAATTCTGCATTGCACATTGTGGTTGCCAAAAATTGCTATTCAGTTGGATAGCGCTCCATGCTATCAGACTGTGGACAGGGGTAGTCCCAGGCCGTGGTAACCCCAGTACCACCAATCCTACTCCAGTAGCGCCACCTCGACATGCAGCCAGCAACATGGGCCCCACAAGGAACAGCACAGGGGCGCCATTTCTCATTCATGAAAGCAGCCAAGTAAATGACCCCACTGGGCATACAAGGTGCTAGGTGGCCATTTACATGGGCTGCGGAGTGTAGTGCCCCCTCCAGCCCCCACCCAACACACAGTGGCAGTCCCTGGTAGTCTAGTGGTCCCATTCCCCCCCTCGTCCTCCAATCGCCATCCCTTATAATAAAAATAATGCACTCACAAAGAACTGTGCTTCTGGAAACGTGGAGGGGTGCGATTCAAACTATGTCCACAGCAGCAAGCACCACAAATGCACTCCAAAGTCCAGATTCAAATCAAATGAAGAAAACTACAAACTTAAGGATTCATGCCAAAGTTTTATTCAGAGAGCCCAAGGTGGAAGGTCCTCACCTTGGACTTTGGAGTGCATTTATGGTGCTTGCTACCAATAAAAATAATGTCCTGGTAGTCTAGTGGTCCCTCCCCTCCCCATTCTCTGATTGCCATCCCTTATAATAAAAATAATGCCCTGGTAGGCTAGTAGTCTCTCCCTCCTACCCAATTGCCATCCCCATAATCCATGAAAAAACCTCCCTAGTGGTCCAGTAATCGCCGCTCTATCACCCTGGTGGTCCAGTGGTCCCCCCTTCCCAGATCCCTGATCACTGTCCCATGTAGAGGAAAACACTTCTCCCTGGTGGCTAGCGGTCCTTCCCCCAGCCAATCACCCCTCAATGGATATAAAAAATTGTCCCGGTGTCCAGGGTAACCTCAACATCCTGACCCCTTGTATAATAATGTCACATATGTTTCTGGTGGTCTAGTGGACCCCACCCACCCACCCCACAATGGCAGGAGTGACTCACCACCCGCTCCTCCCCTGACCTGGCCCCAGCTGGCAACCAGCACAGCCCTCCTCTCTCCACAACTGGCCACTAACTGAGCTGTCACTGGGCACCTACTGTTTACAGTATGCACACAGTGACACTGACTGGCACAGAATCTGGAAATCCATGTTAGGGATTAGTCAATGTTTGCGTAAGCTATAGCTCACAACAGGGCATGGGTGTACTGGGCATTAATACATGCCCCAGGTGTATTGTGAAGTATGAGGCTGAAGGCCGAGTGACCTCCAACCACCTGAGAAGTCCATTAATACCCAATACACCCATGCCCTGGAGTGGGTTATTACACCTGTAAAATGGGTTATAACAGTCACAAAAAGAAAACAAAATCATTCTTATTACATGAAAACATGTGGAATTTCCTGTTATTCTTCTATGCTGGAATGTAGTCCCAATAAATGACAGCAATTTTTTTAAGTAACAGTTGTTTAGTTCACAATTTATTAGGCTGAGACCGCCAGTTTTTTTGGTTTTTTTTTAATGTGCTCTTGTTTGTGTGCCTGACCACTGATGGTGCATATCCCAGAAGTATGGAAGCTCTCCCCATCCTGTAACAGTACCATGCTTACATGTGGTGCTGCGAGCACACACACACACACACACACCCCGTATCATTAAATTAAGCACCCTCACATCTGTATCTTGCTGGTGGAGGTCCGTAGCTCTTTTTGTTTTTCATGTTCCCTGTCCTCTCTTTCTCTTCCTCTTCCTCTCCCAATCACTCTGGCAGCAACATGGTGAGTCACTTGCGCCCTCTCCCTATATTCAGAGCACTTTGGTAGCAGCACGGTGGGGACAGTGTGCAAGAGCTGATTGTCGGGGAGGTTGCAGGGGAACCTGAGTTGTGGGGTAGCTGTAGTAGATTCGGCTTTACATTTTGTTCTGCCGTACTGCTGTGATAAAATTTGAACAGCCCCATGTGAAGATTGAGGGGCACTAAAGATACAGAAGCCATGGCCCAGCGGTGTGCAGGGGCGAGGCATCCACATCTTACCTCCTGCCATGCCAGCGAACTATGCTGGGGTCAGCCGGGGAAGGAGAGGATTGAGTGTCCGAAGGACTGCTCTCCTCTCCCAGGGTGGGGGAGGACCGGCGTTCCCGCGAGCGACTGCCACTGGGTGGAGGCCGAAAGTACCCTGCGGGACTGTTGAGTGCCAACAAAGGGGAGGTGTGCTGTGGGACTTGCACACCCTCCATGCCACGCGTTAGTGTTAAGCCCAGCAATGGGGATGGGAAAAAAAAAAGAGGAAAAACACCCCAGGCTGCGGATGATGACTGACCCCCACAAGCTCCGCACCCAGTGGCTGGGCACCGCTGTAGTCCTGTGGCAGAAGGCGTAGGTGAAGGTAAGTCACGGGGAAGACAGAGTGACAGGGCTGGGAGGGTGCTGGTTAGAAGGAGGGCAGCCTGGGGAGATCAGGCAATAAATGATTTTACATATATATATATATATATATATATATATACACATATATACACATATACATATTATATATATATATATATATATATATATATATATACTGTATATATATAAAAAGATAGCCGTAGTAACTTATAGTTGTCCAGTAGCAGAGACGGAAGACAGAGTGTGACAGCAGATCAGCATTAGTGTGCATCACTGATACCTTTTTCATTCAGCCATTTCTTGACGACTGAACTAGCAGACTCATTTCATATATGATAAGACTGTTACTGGGTAGATTAGATCCCTTAGGAAATGAAGCATGAGTATACTAGGCATTCATCAACAGTTAAGTGACTGTTTTTAACCAATGATGTTTCTACTTTTGGCTTCTCTTTGTCAATCCATTTTATAAGTAAGGATTAACCCACAACAGAGTGAGGGTCTACTGAGAATAAATCCCTCGAGGAGCTGGACCATGAGGCCAGGCGATGGTTCCAAACACCAGGCGTGGATTCATTCGCAAGTTAGACCAATGCTCTGGAGTGGGTTAATTCGCGCCTAGCAGGGAAGAGAAAGAGTTCGGCTCCCGTCTTGGTATGTCTACTTCGCCATGTTACAAGTTAGTAACAAGAATTCCAGCACTGTCAAATGATCGGTTCACTGTTACAGAGCAAACTGAAGGAAGAGCACAGGATGACTGGTCGATTTCCGAAACTACGTGCAGCACTTTCGGGATGAAATACTACTGAAAGGAATACTTTACCTTGCTGCTGTTTGAAGAATACATTCATCCACCCATGCCATTGTATGGGTTAATGCTCCAGGGAACCACAGTTTTACAAACTTTTTTTTACCTGGTTACAATGCGTGATTCCATGACAAAAGGGGGTGTTACAGCATATGGATTATTGAAAAGGGGGAGGAAGGATCTGGAAGTCTGTGCAATCTGCAAATCTATAGCACAGAGTCATCGATGCATTGATCCATGCTCCAAGGAACCATGGTGACACTCCATTAATAAATTAGAAAATGGGGCTGCATGAATTAATGCTGCAGGGAAGCAGGGTTGTTAGCATTTGGATTAATGACGAGAGGGGCCGGGATCTGGAAGTCCAAGATGGGGTGGGTTCTCGAAGTCTGTGCAATCTGCAGATCAACAGCATGGATTATTGACAAGAGGGTGTATTACAACACATGCTAAAGGCTTCTGGATCAACTGTATGTCAACCAAACATGCTAAGGGGCCGGGGAGCTAACATCACTACGTTTGTGAAGTACTACTGAAACAACTGCCTAGTAAACAAAGAAGAACTACACGTGGTAACATTTCAAACACATTTTTACTGTGCTCTGCAGGTACAGCAGAAAACTAACTTTACAAGCGTGTGTGTCCATCTACTGTTTTATTGACACACCTCTCCATACATTAAACGTCACTTTCCTTTTAGTTTTTAAGGTCTCTCTGGTTTGTTTTACAAAAGTATGTGTGCTGCTGCTCACACAGTAGTAATGGCTGTACTACTTTAGTCAAGAGGAGCAGTGTTTGACGTGGAACTATGCCAGAGTTCTGCCGGGCGGGTGAATGGAATGCAGGAAAGAGACAGAAGAAAAGGAGCAAAGATTATACAGACAATTTAGAGGAGCACTGTAACACTGGGGAAGAGATATGGTGGTTACTATGGGTACTGCACCATGGATTAATTCGAGGGCAACCACAAATATGTCTGCTGCTCCTCGCACATTAGTAGTGGCTCCACTGCTTCTGTCTAGTGCAGCACTGTGTGACATGCTAGGATGCCAGTTTATCCCTGCAGGTGGGTGGGAAGGCACGAACAGTAACACTGCACCACGGATTGAGAAGAAAAAATTACTCACCACAGTAATCTTGTTTCTTCAAAGGGATCACTCATTATGATTAAAGGAATGCAGTCAGCCTCCTGTGTTGGACTGCCCAGAAAGATGGAATTATATGCAAATGACGGAACTCTCAATTGGCTCATGCCACTTTCAAACTGCTGCCCTAGCAACTGTTGTACTCTGAGGGTTTCAGATTCTTACGTAGCTTAAACTGGGTGTAAGACCCATTAACTATGATAATATTTACATAAATAATAATTTTTTGTCCTCTGAGGTCAAAAAGCATCCCAATAGATAAACCTAAAAAGAGAAAAAACGAGAGACAACAAAGGAACCAACTGGGTAACAGAAAGGTGAGTCTCTAACCTAACCTATGTGGAAAAAATACCCCAAAACAGGGATGCAGAACAAAGATCATAGTTTTTTTTTTGTTTGTTTTTTTTTAGTAGGGGATGCAGGAAGGGAGCTTTAATCATAATGAGTGATCCTTTGAAGAAACAAGATTACTACTGGTGAGTAATTTTCTTCTAACCCCAGGAATCACTCATTTGATTAAAGAATACGAACTACCAAGCAGTACCTTGGATGTTGGGCAGAGAACCTATTTAGGAAACAGGTTCTGCAGCACTGCTGTACCAAACCTGGCAGCACTTCTGGAATGCAGATCCAGGCTGTAATGCTTTGTGAAGGTGTGTACTGTTTTCCATGTAGCTGCTTTGCAGATTTCCAAGAGTGGGATATCCTTTGAAGCTGCCACTGAAGCAGCTTTACCCCTGGAGGAGTGTGTTCTGAGGCCAAGGGGGGCCTATTTACCCACTTTACTATAGCAAAACTGAATACATGCCACCATCCAATGAGCAACTGTCCATTTTGTGGCAGGTCTACCCTTACCTACCTCTCCGTAGGTAAGAAAGAGCTGTGTCTGGTCTATAAGAGTTCTGTCAATATAGTAGCCAAGTGCCCTTTTGACATCAAGGGGGTGAAGCCTCCTTTCTGGAGAACTGAAGTTCTCTGTGAAAAAGACAGGAAAAGTGATAGACTGGTTTAAATGGAAATCAAGACACCACTTTGGGAAGAAATTTTCTATTGGTCCTGAGGACCACTTTATCCCTGTGGAATGAGATGTAATCTACATCCGTACACAGGGCTTGCAAATCACTGATTCTTCTGGCTGAAGTAACAGCAACCAAAAGAAAAAATTACTCACCTTAGTAATGTTGTTTCTTCCAATGGAGTCTTGCTATATTATGACATAAGCAGTGAGTCCCAACCTTTGAACTGCTCCGGAGGTGAAAGAGTTAACTTTCCATGCCAGGCATGGAACTTTGAACACGAGCTCAGTTGAAAACTCTGTCTGTTGTTCTTCAAACTCAAACTGTCAGATCTTTATGAGCGAAACTCACTAAGGTTCTGTGTGGAAGCCGTAAACCTACACTAGCCAATTGGCTACTAAATATAAGAACACATTTTTTTGGTCCCAAAACAAAGACTCACGTCAGGGGATCCAAAAAATGAAAAACTCAACACCCAAACACCCCAAAAAGGAGGGGTGAAAAAACAAGGTGGGCATCTACTAAGTGCCAACACTGCACTGCCCACCCACATCCCAAAAGCAGAGGTTCTGAGAGGGGCAGGCAGGGGGGGAGGTCATAATATAGCAAGACTCCATTAGAAGAAACAACATTACTAAGCTGAGTAATTATTTCCTCAAACAACATGAAGTCTTGCTATATTATGACATATGCAGACTTCACAGCAGTACCTCCATGGAGGAGGGACAGAACCTACTTAGGAAATAGGCTCTGAAGCACAGCTGTGCCAAACCAAGCATCACTCCTAGCCTGAATGTCCAGGGAGTAATGCTTGGTAAAAGTGTGAACAGTTTTCCAGGTAGCTGCTTGACATATCTCTAGGATAGGGATGTCCCCGACAGCAGCCAGAGATGCAGCTGTACCTCTGGTAGAGTGAGCCCTCAGGCCTGAGGTGGAACCTTACCCAGTTTTTCATAGCAAAATTGGATACAAGAGACAATCCACCTGGCAATGGATCTTTTAGTGGCAGGTTTCCCTTTACCAACCTCACCATAAGTGAAGAACAGTTGGAGGGAGTCAAACCTGTGACCCTTGGTACGTTCTATGTAGTAACTAAGGGCTCTTTTGACATCTAAACTGTGCAGTCTCCTCTCGCCAGAGGAGGAATGGTCAGTGAAGCACACAGGAGAGACATAGATTAAGGTGAAGTCTGAAACCACCTTAGGCAAGAACTTTCTGTTAGTCCTGAGGAACACCTATCTCTATGAAAGGAGATAAAATCAGGCTCCACTGACAATGCTTGTAATTCACTTATGCGCCTGGCAGAAGTGATGGCTATCAAAACACAGTTTTCCAAGTCAAGTACTTAAGCTCTGCTGAAGACAAGGGCTCAAAAGGGGGTTGCATAAGCTGGGCAATGCAAATATTAAGATCCCAGGCAGGAGCAGGGTCCCTGAATGAAGGGTTGGTGTGAAGCAACCCCTTGAAAAACTTGGAGAATACAGGATGAGCTGAAAGAGAAGAGGGTTTACCTGCTGATAAGAAAGCAGACACTGCTGCCAGGTGCACTTTAGGTAGCTGGTCTCAGCCCCAAAGTATTCAAATGCACCATATAATCCAGGACTGTGGGTAAGTCAGCAGATTCTGGGGAAATATGCTTGCCAGAGGACCATAAGGAAAATATCTTCCATTTGGAATTATAAGTAGCCCTGGTGGAAGGCTTCCTAGAAGCCTTCAAGATATCCAATACACCTTGGGAGAGGTGTAGGTCAGCAAACTCTAACTCTTCAAGAGCCAGACCTTGAGATTGAGAGATTTGAGATTGGTGCAAACTCTCCCCTGAGCACAGGTTAACAGGTTGTGATTCCTGGGAAGACACAGGGGAAGGTGGACTGCTAAGGACATAAGAAGTGGGTACCAGGGCTGTCTGGCCCAATCTGGAGCAATCAGGATCATCTTGCAGGGTTGAGATCTGATTTTGACTAGCACCTTGAACAGAAGAGGAAGGGGGGAAAAGCATAGAGAAACTTCCCTTCCCAACTGAGAAGGAAGGCATCCAGAGGGACTGAGCCCAACACTGGGGCCTGCAGCAAAAAGGGAAGTTGGTGATTGTCTGGGGCTGCAAAAGATCTATCTGGAGTGCCCATCTAGCAAATACTACCTCCAGTACTAGGGATCCAGTGACCATTCGTGATGGCCCTGGGAAATCCTGCTGAGAGCATCTGCCAGGACATTGTCCTTGCCTGGGAGGTGAACTGCCGTGAGGGAGGTGTTCAGGGAATAAGCCGAGACAACAACTTCATTGCTTGATGCACAAGGCCGCAGACCGAGTGCCTCCTTGCTTGTTGATGTACCACATTGTAGTGGTGTTGTCTGTTCTGACCTGTACCACTTTGTTCTGAACAGATTGGAAAAACTTGAAGTGCTAGAAAACTGCTCTGAGTTCCAACAGATTGATGTGGAGCAGAGATTCCTGAGGGACCACAATCCCTGGGTAGTGAGGTCGCCATGTCAGCTCCCCACCCCAAGAGGGATGCATCTGTAGTAAGGATTAAGGAGTGAGACTGAGGGGTGAGGGGACCCCCTGTCTCAGATTGCTCTGTCCTGCCACCACTGAAGGGCTTGGATCAGGGTTGAGTCACTGGGATCAATTTGGTTGAGGGTATCTCCTTTGAGACCAAAGGCTCTCAAATGGAACTGGATGTCCCTCATCTGAAATCTTGCTCCCTGCACTACTGCTGTAGAAGCAGCCATGTGCCCCAGGAGCTGCAAAATACCTTGCTGGTCGAGACCTGCAGGATGAAAGAGGAGGCCAGAGAGACCAGGGTCCTTGCTCTTTCCAGAGGAAGGAAGGCTCTGGCCTCTTTTGTGTTCAGTTCTGTACCTATGAAGGTGAGAAGCTGGACAGGCTCTAGAACTGACTTTGGAAGATTGAGAAGGAAACCTAGAGATGTGAGCAGTTGCTGAGTTACCTGAAGGTGTAGTTTGACGTGGTCTGGAGACTGGCCTACTACGAGCCAGTCATCCAGGTAAGGAAAGATGGCAATCTTTTGCCTTCTTAAGTGGGCAACTGCTACTGCCAGGCATTTTGTGAATACCCTCGGGACAGAGGTTAGGCTGAAGGGCATTGCTCTGAACTGGTAATGGCCTGAGGGCAGTTCGAATCTGAGGTACTTTCGATGGGAGCTTCTGATAAGAACATGGAAGTAGGCATCCTTGAGGTCCAGGGACGCTAGCCAGTCCCCTGGCCTTAGAGAGGGTAAAATAATTCCCAGAGCCACCATTTTGAATTTTGGTTTTAAAAGGTGCTTGTTTAGGTATCTGAGATCCAGGATGGGCCACCATTCTCCTGTCTTTTTTGGGGTAAGGAAGTACCTGGAGTACAACCCTTTGCCCTGGTGTGGGGGTGGAACCCTTTCCACAGCTCTGACCGCCAGAAGGGTAGAAACTTCTGTTTCTAGGGCAAGTGCCTCTGATGGATTTGCAGGTGGAAAGGACCTGGTTCACATCTTTGAACATTTTTTGAAGCCGAGAACCAGTCCGTGGCTTACTACTTCCAGGACCCACTTGTCTGATGTTAAAGACTTCCAGTCCTGGACAAAGTAAGCCAGCCTGCCCCCTACAGGAAGTGGAGAATCGGCCCTGGCCACCCCATCAGGGTGCCTGCTTGGCAGGGGCTTTAGGCTGAGGGGTGGAAGCAGGTCTGCTTATACCCCGTCTGCCTCTCCCTCTAAAGAACCCCCTCTGGGCATAAGCTGAAGAGGAGGCCTGGGCTTGGTAAAAAGGCCTATGAAAAGGTCTGCCCCTGCCCCTGGAAAGCTGCCTTTGAGGAGTGGTCTGCCTTTCCTTGGCCTGTGCACTCCTATACTCATCCATTTTCTTCACGTAATTCTCTGTCTGCTCCCCAAACAGAGAATTACCCACAACAGGAAAATCCATGGCCTTAGTCTGGGTATCCTGCGACAGGCTAGTACATCTGAGCCAAGCCATTCTGCGAAGTGCCACAGATGTAGCCATGACTCTCGATGACACATCATTAGGAGTCCACTGCAGCATGAAATTGCACCTTGGATGCCTCAATACCATCAGCCACCTGCTCCAGCTCCTTGGCAAGCTGGCCAGGGACCTGTTTGCTAAAGCCATAACAGTATCCCATCTAGTTTCTGATATCTAGCAACATAAGCCATATAATTTGCCTGTCTGAGTCCCAAAGATGCTGCCATGTACTGTTTCTTTGCCATGGCATCAATCCTCTGGAGTCCTTGTCTGGGGTGTGAAGCCAAGGGAATATTTGCCTTGTCACAGGCTGCAGCCTGCACTACTAACATGGCTGCATTGTTGTGTAAGGAACTCCGTATCAGAGCCTGACAATGTGTACCTCTTGTCCATTCTTTTATCCACAGGAGGTATCGTGTGAGGAGTTTTTAAATTTTACTGTCTGTTTCCAAAAGATTTATGCAAAGGAATAGACAGTCTCCTGAACTCTGGGATATCCATCATTTCTACATAGTCAGGCTGCTCTTGATCATCCACAGCTTCCTCCACAGGAGCTGGAGGTTTCAACCACTTTTTATAAAACATAAAATGAGAGGGGACTCAAAAGCCTAGGGGAGATACTCCTGAAGGTCTGTCTGGGGAGATGTCCGGTTCAATGGGCACATCCAGACTTCCAAAATCCACATTCACTCTCCTCATACTCCTTTTCCCCCTCCTCTGGTTCATAAAATTCCTCTAAATCATATTCTTGAACCAGTGGAACCGACCGAACCGTACGCTTACCTGATGGTGCCGGTTCGGTCGGAACCGGGGAAAGCGAATGGACAATTTTAATCACTTTGGCTATTTCTTCAGCGATTGGAGATGGAAATTTTGGCTCCACACCTGCTGATTTTCTAGTCCTTTTTGCTGGAACCGACTCCTCCGAGTCGGCTCTCCTTGTGCCCGAGGAAGTCTCGCCCTGGTCAGAGGGCACTCTCTCCGGTTCGGTTACAACCGAACCGGGCTGGCTCATCCGGGTCAGCGGACTTTAGCCTCTCTTTCCCTGAGCCTACCAACTCTCTTATCCAGGGTAGCTGCAGGAAATTTTTGCAAATCTGGCAGTCTGCATTGAGGTGGTCAAACCCCAGACAATAAACACAGGTGGTGTGGGGGTCAGCCTTGGCAAAGGCTTCCCCACAAACACTGCAGTGTTGAAACCCAGTGGGCCCAGTTTTTCTTTTGGGTTTCTCAGACACAGTGCCAGCCTAACCAAAACTTGCCCGTTTATGGCAATCTGCCAAGCAAGACTCTCTTATCAGTTCCCAATCGTGTCACGGGTCGTGGAAAAAAACGTAATGAAATCCGTTTTTTTTAGAACCGATAAGAACCGGGAACCGAACTCTAAAAGCACAGATTTAATGTGTTTAGAACAACCTGATCGGTTCAACTCGAACCGATAATACCGTTTACAAGTTCCACACAGAAAATAAATGTAAAACCTATCTAGTACTTACGACACCATAGACAGAGCTTGAACCGACCGGCTGCGGTTTAAATTCGGTTAAAAAACCCGAAAAATTAATACTTTAACCGACAAAATGAACCGAGCAGAAGGAGAAATCTCCGGAGCGACTGTTCAGTGAGGCGGAGTAAAGAATCTGACAGTTTGAGTTTGAAGAAAAACAGACAGAATTTTCAACCGAGCTCGTGCTCAAAGTTCCATGCCTGGCATGGAAAGTTAACTCTTTCACCTCCGGAGCAGTTCGAAGGTTGGGACTCACTGCATAAGTCATAATATAGCAAGACTTCATGTTGTTTGAAACACAGTTTTCCAAGTGATAAACTTCAGGTCTGCTGTTGCCATTGGTTCAAATGGGGCATCCATGAGCTTGGCAATGCAGATATTCAGGTTCCAGGCCGAAACTGGTTCCCTCAAGGGAAGGTAAAAAAGGTTAAAGCCTTTAAAATATTTCCTGAAAACTGGATGAGAAGCCATGGACATCTCTTTACCTGCTGACAGGTAAGCTGAAACTGAACCCAAATGAACCTTAAGTGTCGAAGGCTTCAGAGATAAAGAATGCAGGTGTGTCAGGTAATCCAGGAGTATGGCTAAATCAGCTCTGGATGGGTCGATACCCTTACCTGCACACCATATGGAGAACCTCTTCCACTTGGCAGAGTTTGTCTTTTTAGTGGAAGGTTTCCTGGAACCCCTGAGTACTGTCAAAACTTGTTCTGACAGTTTAAGACCTGCATACTTTGAGTCCTTAAGAGTCAGGCCTTGAGCCTTAGAGATTTCAGATTGGGGCACAGTATCCTGCACTGAGAGGAAGTCAGCAGGTTGTGCTTCCTGGGCATATGAATTAGAGGTACCACTGATAAGAGTCAACAGAAGCAAAAACCAGTGCTGTCTTGCCCAATCTGGTGCCACCAGTATCATTCTTGCTGACTGGGACCTCAATTTCAGTAGGGTCCTGAATATCAGTGGAAAAGGAGGGAAGGCATACAGAAACTTCCTGTCCAATCCAGTGCCAATGCATCCAGGGTAGTGTGCCTCTGAGAGGAGGCCTGCAGCAATAAACTGGCAGCTGGTGATTTTCTGCAGAGGCAAAGAGATCTATCTCTGAGTGCCCCAACACCTGAAAATGGTGCTGAGAATTTGAGATTCAGACACCATTCTGTGGTGATCCTGACTTATCCTGCTGAGGGAGTCTGCCAGTACATTGTCCTTTCCTGGAAGATGAATGGCTGAAAGGGATACCTTCATGGAGTAAGCCAGGGACCACAGCCTCATTGCTTCTGTGCACAGTGGGGCTGACCTGGTTCCTCCTTGTTTGTTTATGTAATACATAGTAGTGGTGTTGTCTGTTCTGACCTGCACCACTTTGTTTTGAAGATGCGGAGCAAGATTTATGTGCAACATGGATTCTTGAATAGACCATGTGCCACTTGCTGTATAATCCAACATGTGTGCTCCGCAACCCAGAAGGGATGCATCTGTTGTAAGAACCAAGGAAGGTTCATCCTTTATGAAAGGAACCCCTACCCAAAGGTTTTGTTCGTCCAGCCACCACTGTAGTGTCTGCAGAAGACTATGTGTGACTGGCACCAACTTGGACAGAGGGTCTGTTCTCTGTGACCAGTACTGCCTCAGGTGGAACTGAATGTCCCTCATTTAGAATCTGGATCCTAGTACCACTGTGGTGGCAGCTGCCATGTCCAAAATCATGAGGAAATCTCTGGCTGGTTTGTGTTTTCCTTGTACGAATGAGTTTGCAATTCATAAAATACTGTTTAACCTGTCCTGTGGCAAGAAAGCTCTGCCCAGACTGGTGTTCAGTTCTGCTCCAATGAACTCGAGCACCTGACCTGGTACTTGCTGAGACTTCTGCTCGTTTATGAGGAAACCCAGGGACTCTAGAGTAGACTTTGTTAGTGCCAAGGCCTGCTCTGCCAGATGTAGAGATGGACGCACCACTAACCAGTTGTCCAGGCAATGAAAGACTGATACTCCTTGTTTTCGCAGAAACTCCACTACCACGGCCAGACACTTTGTGAATGCCCTCGGTGCAGAAGTCAGGCCAAAAGGAAGGGCTGCAAACTGATAATGGCCTGAGGCCAATCTGAACCTCAAAAACTTTTTGTGAGAAAGTCTGATGGGGATGTGAAAATAAGCATCCTTTACGTCTAGGGAGGCTAGCCACTCTCCCTTCTGTAAAGTGGGAATGATTAGTGCAAGAGTGACCATTCTGAATTTTGGTTTCAGAATATGTCTTTTTAGAAGTCTTAAATCCAGGATAGGTCGCCAATCCCCATTTTGGTTTTTTGTAAGGAAGTATCTGGAGTAGAAGCCTTTGCCCCGCTGGTTTAGGGGCACAGGCTCCACTGCCTTGATGGCTAGTAAATGTTTTACTTCCGCATCTAGTAGTATCCTGTCTCAGCTTGGGGAGGGATTTGAAGCCGAGTGCTAAACCCTGGCTCACCACCTCCAGAACCCAGCTGTCTGTGGTGATGGTATACCAGTACTGGAGAAAATGAGCCAGTCTGCCACCCACTGAT
Source organism: Neoceratodus forsteri (assembly GCA_016271365.2). NCBI lineage: Eukaryota > Metazoa > Chordata > Ceratodontiformes > Ceratodontidae > Neoceratodus > Neoceratodus forsteri. Next base: position 463,668,206 of record JADMNL010000022.1, on the reverse strand, counting down.
GGATTTTTGGAAGGGGATGCGACTGGTACTAGCCTGTCAGGGGTTCTGAGTGGGCTGCGCTTGAATCACTGGGGAGGAAGAAACTCTCCTTATAGTTCTCCTTCCCCTTCCTTGGAAGTACCCTCTAGGCTGTTGTTACAGCCGAGAGGCCTGAGCTTGGAAAAAAGGTCTGGAGTAGGATCCCCTACCCCTGCCTCCCCTGGTCTGGGACCTATAGGATGAGGAAGACCTATCTTTAGAATTGTTTCTGTAGGTGGCCTTATATTCCTCTACCTTCTTCATATAGGCCTCTGTTTTATCTCCAGACAGAGAATTTTTCTCAAAAGGAAAGTTTATAGCCTTAGCCTGCGTATCAAGGGTCAGGTTTGTGGTCCTGAGCCAGGCAAATCTTCGAAGGGAGACAGAAAGTGCCATCAACCTGGCTGCAGAGTCATTAGTATCCACAGCCATGTGAAACTGATATTTTGTGGCATCTAAAGCACCCCTTGCTGTATCCTGCAAGTCCACTGCCACCTCACCGGGCACTTTGTCTGCCAGAGCTAGCACTGCATTCCAGAGTGCCTTCTGGTATTGCACTGCATAAGCCATATAATTGGCCTAAGTATGAGGAAAGCAGCCATATACCCTTTCTTCCCCATCGTGTCCATCTTCTGGGAATCCTTATCAGGGGGATGGGTAGCCAAGGGAATTCTGGCTTTGTCGCAAGCAGCAGCCTGCACAACCCCTCCAGGGTCAGGGTGACTGAACAGAAAATCAGCTGTTGTCCTATCAAGCTGATATTTCTTATCAACTTTTTTTTTTATCAACTCCTGGAATAGAATTTGGAGTTTGAAATACTTGCATTGCTGCCTTTTTTAAGGACTTATGCATAGGCAGTAATAAATGTTTTGTTGGGGTTATCCCCATCATATCCAAGAATTCTGCTTCCTCCACATCCTCCTCTGTCTCCTGCAGAGGGAGGTTACATGTTTCTACCATGCTTTTCACAAAAGCATAGTGTGAGGAATAATCCTCCGGACCCCTTGGGGGGGGGGGGGCGAGCTCCTGTTCTGGAGAAACCTCAGGGTCTATCTGTTCCTCCTCAAAATCATCCTCCTCCTCCACAGGAAAGGAAGCCAGTGGCTCCTGGGGGGGTGGAATCGGTACAGGAACCAGGGCAATCTGTACTGGAACCGGGACTGCAGCTTGCAGTTCTCGCAAGACCTGTAAGGCTTTGGCAATGTCCTCAGCCGAAGGCATACCAGTTTTGCCAGCTGGGAGCTCCTTAGCCTTCTCGGCTGGAGGCGCAGCAACATGCTTCTTTTTACATTTTTTCTTCATTGGCGGGTTCAGAGCCTGAGTCCACTGGTCTTTTTGACTTGCCCTGCTCAACTTTATCTGATCCTTTATCAGGATCCTTACCATTACCTCCATCCTTTCTTGTGCCAGAGGTGGAGGAACTAGTTTCATCAGTAACAGAAGCAGCAGAGGCCATTTCTTCTAATATTTTTGACCTTTTCTTAAGAGTCTTAGGGCAAAAAGTTCTATAAATGTCACAATTTGCAAAGATATGGCTAGTACCTAGGCAAAAAATACACAAAGAATGACTATCTGCTTTGGCTATTATTTGACCACAAGACTCACACAATTTAAAACCAGTGGGCCCTGTGCATTTTTTAGGCTTAAGAGTAGGATCCTCTGACATTGAGCAGGAATCGTTAAAGAAAATAAGACAAATTATCAGTTCCTGGGAACCGAATACACCAAATAAAAGTAACCGCTAACGGTTCCAGGAACCGAGCGCTACTCAGTTCCTGACAGCAAGACTAAGAAATCCTATATAAAATTTTAAATAACTATATGCGGTTAGGAACCTACCACAAGAAAATGGCAAATACAAACGACTGAGGTAAAAACCTCACCAGAAATATCGGAACCCTCAGTTCCAAGGAACTGTGAAGGAACCGCTAAATACGATAAAATTTACACAAACTTTAAAATAAACTAAAATTAAGGCAGCAATCTGAAAAATAAAGTAAAAACACTACTTATCAAACAGAAAATCAGGTTTTGAAGAGGTTAAAGGAGAGCTCTCCGGGACATCTTCACTAGGCAGGCGGAGTAAAGAATCTGAAGCACTGAGTGCAACAGTTGCTAGGGCAGCAGTTTGAAAGTGGCATGAGCCAATTGAGAGTTCCATCATTTGCATATAATTCCATCTCTCCGGGCAGTCCAACACAGGAGGCTGACTGCATTCGTTTAATCATAATGGGTGATTCCCGGGGTTAGAATTAATCCACGGTCACCTGATGCAGTTGCTCCAATCAGGCACAACCCTTTCTCTTCCCCATGTTACAAAATGTCTTGATATATATGTCGTAATGTTCTCAGTGTTTACATATTTGAAGAATGCTTGAACCAAACTAACACTGTGTGTTTTTTTATTTATTTATTTTAGGTCTAGGATTGTAATACCTTTGAGCCAGGGCTCTTTCACAAAGGTTCCACGTCAGGTTACAATTCAAAACATAAGGCATGTAAGTCAGATTACAAATTCAATACATAAGACAAGGTTACAACAGTGTAAGCTAAACAGTTACAAAGCATCTGAGAAACAAAACAAGTTTTGGAGGCTAGGTTACAAGGAGATAGCGGATGAGGTGCAGAGAGGATAGAGGACAAGATAGAGGAAGAGTAGAGTGGGGGCAGGGAGCAACAGAAGAGGAGCGCAGCCAGAGGCATTTTCATAGACAGAACAATTGGGAAGTGCGTGCTAAGGGGTGGCCAAGTGCTAATAGGAGGGAGAACTGCATAAGGTTAGAGAAATATTCACAGGGTCAGCTAGTTGAGGCAGTCACAGGAGCTAGAGGCAGAACCTTGGTTTAAATGCACCAAGGGTAGGAGTGGAGGAGATGTAACTGTTTAGACCATCTAGCCAGCTGGGCGTCCTATAGGCAAAAGATCTCTGACCTTGTGAGGTACGACAGCGTGGAACCTGCAGGAGATGTGATTCAGACCCCCTGGTTGTGCAGGGGTTATTGCTAGGGTGCAGGAGTGCACACACTCCAGGGGGTGAAAGGCCCATAGTTATTTTCTTCGCCATGGTGCAGGCTAGGTACTTTATCCGATTGGTGAGTTGCAGCCATCCAGTTTGTGCATAGAGGTCACACATATGTGTGAGGTGGTGGGATCCAGTGAGTAGCCAACAGGCCTTATTGAGGGAGGTGGATATGCGACTAAGAGCGGTAGCGGAGCCAGAGCCATAGATAATAAGCCCATAGTCAATAATGGAAACAACAGAGCTCTGAACAACGTCAGGACTTCCAGGGGGAAAGATGTTGCCTGTGCCAGAAGAGGAGGCCAAGGTGAGTATTTTCTGCTTTGGCTACAGATTCAGTGTGGGCACTGTAAGTTACAAGAGGATCTAGAGTGATCCCAAGGTACTTAAAGGCTTGAACCTGTTCCAGGGTGACTCCATGACTGGCTTTGATGGATAAGGGGTGCAGCTTATGCTTGTTATGAGAGCTGCTGAGTATCATAGACTTTGTTTTCTTATTATTCAGGACCAGACTGTAATTTGGGAACCAATTTTCAACAGATGTGAAGTCAAGCTGAAGGTTGTCTTGTAGAGGCTTAGGCAAGAATTACAGCATCATCTGCATAGAGGATGATTTTCTCAGAGCAAGGATTTGGAAGGGAGTTCAGGAACAAGCTGAACAGTGGGGGCCCAGAATAGATCCCTGGGGGACACCTGAGCGGACAGGCCTTGTATCAGAGACGACATCTGCAATTTTCGCTCTTTGAGACCAGTTGTCCAAGTAATTTTTGAAACAGGCAGTGGTGTCAGGAGAGAGCCCAGCTTTCAGAAGCTGCACAAGCAGAAGGCAGTGATGGACAGTATCAAATGCCTTAGTCAGATCAATAGATGGACCCAATTAACTGACCGTTGTATGTAAAAGCACAAATTGCAATGAACTGTGTAATAAGACTTTCACACAATCACCTATGCTTGAACAAGTACGTGATGTACTGTATTACTGTTTTATAACTCAATAAAGTACACTAGGAAAAAAAAGAAAATGCTTTTCACACTAAGGCACACATTGTAACAGCTTCTGAAGCTGGTGTTACCATTTTTTAAGATGTGTCCTCAGTTTAGCCAGACCTTTGGCTTAGTGGTAGGACTGCTCTCGAGGCACCACTGACCCAGTCTCAGGAATGAGCAAAGGATGTCTGGGGCTGGCCAGGGAGAGACGTACTGAGCGTCCCAGAGGATGCGCTCCTCCTCCAGGTGGGAAGGGTGGCTGTAGCCTGCCATGCCAGCACTCCCAGTGGCTTCGGCAAAGTAGGCTTAGAAGTGGGATGGACAAATGTGCGGCACACTTCCGTGCATGCTGGTTGCGTACATGGCAGGGAGCACGTAGCATCGAGGGGACCAGGGATACAGCAAAGCAGAAAACACTCTGGCCAGGCAGGATGGCAATGGCATGCCTAGGCCCCACTCTGGGCGCCCAACTTTAGGAGCCTCCCCACCACTACACTCGGAGCTGACTGGGGCAGGGAGTGGTGCCCACTGAAGACCCTACCATGGTGGGTTTCCCAAGGGGCAGACATGGGGTACTCTAGGGTCTATGGTAGGAGGTGGGGTTGGGTGGTAGCCTGTCAGATGGAGGCAACGGACAGGCAAGTTGAAGGTTAAATAATACCAACAATATTAAATACTAAAAAAAAAAAAAAAAAAAAGTAGATGTGCTCCTGATTCAAATAATTTGTGCCTATACGATGAGGCAAGGGGGTGAGAGGGATTTGAGTCACACACCCTTATTGTTTTATTCATTTATTTACAATTTATTTATCCAAGCTCACAGCTGAGATTCAACATCTTGTTTCCAGTAAGGTCTTGTTTCTATCCATTTCTGCAGTTAGGTGGACTGCAGCACTGGGAGGTTAACTAACCTGCTGAAGGTCACACAGTGAGTATTTGACTCTGGTGGGATTAGAATGCATGACCTCCAGGTTCCCAACCTGGTGCTCAAATCACTAGATCGCTCTGCTGCCACAATTATTACGGCTGAATTTTTTTTTTATCTTTCTTTTTTTTTTTACAAATTTAAAGAGAAAACATGGAAATATAGGAAAGCAGTTAGCAAGAAAAAATGTATAGTTAAAAAATGATTTCATAACGAAACACCCTTCACAATCTCTGCCTCCATATGAAACATGAGTTATGTATTACGACTGCGTATTTGTCATTTTCATTTTATTTCCTATGTCTTGAATCTGTGACACAAGTGCTGCTATTATCAATAGTGGGACCAGAATCTGGGTTTTGCCTCAAGCGTTTATGCATGGAGCTTCCCCTCCCATCCTTTTGTTTCGAGCCCCCATGTGTTTTGCAACACCACAATGTGCCCCCCACCCCATGCTTCAAACATAGTTCTGGTTCCCAATATTGTTACAACTTCAATTTATTAGGAACTACAGAGAGAGACAGAAAAAGGAAAAGAAAGAAACAAAAAAGTTGAAGGACTCGGAAGTAGAAATTCAGAGAACAATCAAGCAACAGAAGAGGAGGAGAAGTAGAAGGCTTACGTTACTCAAGAAATGATCCAAACCTGTTAATTTTCTCTGAAGAAATACTGCAGAAATTCAGAACATTTCTAGAGTCAATCTGGTTTATCCTGCAAAATTAATATTTTTTGTTGGGGGGAGTTCAGAGTATCCATGGACATCAGAGTTTATAACCCCTGTAAATTCAGGGCAAGCATTTTTCTTCAGATACAAAGGCCTTTAAACCTTGCTAGGGCAACCAGATTGCACATGCAAATGTTCTGAGTAACTGGCCCATGCTCGACTGGTTATCAGTACAGAAAAAAGTCATTTACCCAGCACAAACGTCCCTGTTCCCTTCATGAAGGCATGCGACTGGCAGGCTGCATACTCCTGTAGTCCCTGCAACACAAGTGAAAATAATCACATTTAGCTCAGTAGTACAAAGGAGCCATCAAAACTGACATTGCCTGTTCAGCACTCTCACTGCAGAACTTTAGCAAGGTCATTGTGACAGGTTCAGGACTCTATCCCATTTTTATGGGGAAAATAAAATTATTAAAAAGACTTTTTTATTCTGTCCTATCTTTTAAAAATTGGTTTTACAACCATATTCCTGTGGGACCTAGGAGCTAGCCCTCCAGCGGTCCGACGACCCTCCCACATCTCTCGCATCTTTTCCTGTACTTCTTTTGTTATGTTGCTGCTGTCATTTTTACTTTCCTTCGCTTCTGCTCACTAGCACAGTACACCATGAACCCCCGTAAAATCATACCTACAAGGCCTGTAACTGCACACTTGGGGGTTGTTATAATGAATGTAGGCAAATTCCTCAGGCTTTGAAAAAGAGCCAGATTGTTTTTTAAAAAACTATGAGATTGCTAAAAAGAATAGATTAACTCTGAAGGCACAAAGGGGTTAATGTTTACAAACCGTAGCTTGAGTTGTTTTTCTTACTTGTTTATTTCAGGACACCAAACTGACAGTTGAGTGAGGTGTGAAGAGAGCAACAGGTCACAGGAAGATCAGATCAAATAACAATAAATAAGCTGCGCAGAGCCTTAGGGGAGGGTCTCTGTACACACTCTGAACTCTCTGACTAGAAGGTGCAGACTACCTAAGAAGCAGAGAGAAAGAACAAACTAACCCAGGTTGACCTTAAGTTGCAATGTATTACTTCTTGCTGCTTAGGAATGGGGTCTACAATTTTAATGTAAACAAGAACTTTTTGAGCAGATGTGGAGTGCAAAAGACTGCTAAACTTTTCTGTTTATAACTTAAGTAAGTAGGCACAAAATCAGTTTTCAAATCTGTTTACCATTCTGAAGCCATCTGACAAAATAGATATTTTTATTGTTGTGTTTTGAATAAAACAGTGCTATCTGGACGTTGTACCTTTTTCCATGGTATGTCTACGCCCTTTCTGACTTGCTCCTCCACCACAGGTGTGGGAAGCAACGTAGCCATGGGTTCAAAAACAATGTTACACTAGTAAAGCAAAAAGACTCGCTCCAGTGGGCTTCCTGCGTTAATAAACCAGCCGGGCTACAAAATTAAAAAAATAAAATCAAACAAAAAGAACACAGATGGCAGCCGAATGATCAATACTAAGGTTCATACTAAGCAGGTATAGAAAAGAGCAAGGAGGCCGAGGCCCATTTCTGCTCTTATACCAAGCCAAAGAATAGTAGGATAGGTTATACCCACAAGTGATTAGTCTATTAAGCTGATTTTTGAAAGTACTCAGTTTTGCTGATCACAACATCCAGGGGGAGTTTGCTCCAGGGGCCGATTGTACGAAGGGTGAAGAAATACTGTAATTCAGACATAAGGTAGGGATCTTGAATAACATCAAACAGAAACAGACGGTCACTTCTAAGGTGGCGAGTAGATAATGACATGAGATTTAAAGATGTCAATCTGTTTTCGTATGATACTGAATAAAGGCCGGAAATGCACTTAGTGGACCGCCTTTGTATTTTTTCCAAGAAGAGGCAGTCCAATTTCTTATATGGGCACTAGAGCTGAGATGCATACTCCAGGTGTGGCTTGGTATATGCCCTAAAGAGGGGATCCTGACCTTAGAGTCCCTGGACTTAATATTACGAAGAATGGACCAAACAACTCCATTAGCTTTACTAATTACACCTTGTAGGTGTTTGTTTTGAGAAAGATCGTGGGAGATAATAATGCCAAGATCCCTCTCATCTGAGGTTGTACACCGTATAGATCCAGCCAATGTATAGGACTAATATAAATTTGTGGGACCCAAATGCATCACCTTACATTTGGATGTATTTAATTTCCTCCCCCAAGTATTAACCCACTCTGAAATGGTATCAAGGTCTTGCTGGATGAGAGTGGCTTGGGCTTCATTGGCACACGAGCCCCCAATTTTCACATCATCAGCATCTTTAGTAGTTACAGATGTGCAATTTTTTATTAAATCTACTATGAATGACTGAAACAGACAGGGTCCCAAGACAGAGCCCTGGGAGACTCCACTCAGGACTTTTCCTAAATCAGATCGGGTCCCATTAATAATAACTTTTTTGGATTCTGTTCTATAACCAATTACCAATCCAGTTTATTATATAAATATTGATATTAAGTTTCTGAAGTTTGATAAGGAGTGCCCAGTGTAGCATGACTTCAAATGCCTTACTAAAGTCAATAAATATGATCTCACAGGATGTCCGGCTGTCCAGAAGTGTACTAATGTGTTCATAGAAGCATAACAAGTTAGTTAAGCAGCTTCTGCCCTTCCTGAAGCCATGCTGTTCTGGGTCTACATTATCAACTACTGGAGATATGAAATCTTTGAGGAGACTTTCTAAAATTTTACACACAGAGGAAGTCGAACTAATGGGCCTGTAATTTTCCCAATTATGTTTTGGGGCTTTTTTTGTGAATAGGGGCAACCATGCCTCCTTTCAATCTTCAGGAACAAAATGATCAACCAAAAAACATTCAAAGAGATAATTTAGGAGGAAGGCAAGATTGTCGGCAAGCAGGAATAATAAATGTTCAACCAGACTGTCTGGACTTGGGCAATATCTTCCCCAAAGTGTCAGCAACTTATTTCTCACCGTCTCTGCTATAAAAGCAATCGGAGGATCTGTAAACTGATTAGTTGCAGGAGTTATATTTTGATTGGCGGAGGAGGAAAAGATATTACAGAATTCCTTATTAAATAGGTCTGCCATAGTTTTCGGTTTGTGTACCAACTCATTGTTCATGGTTAAGGGTCCAACCTGACATGATGGATTTTTTAAAGAATTAATATGAAAGTAAAACTTTTTGCTGTTATTTTTATTAGCAGTACAAGCCAAGTTATGTTCCCATCTACTTTGCCCTATTAATTGTTGCTTTACATTTTGTTTGACTTAGTATGTAAGTTTCCCAATTAGCAGCAGATTTATTTTTGAGATATTTATTATATTTTCTGTTCTTACATCTTATAAGTTTATTTCATGATTTATCCATTTTGGTGACTGCTCGCTATTGGGGAATTTAAGTTTTGATGGGATGAATGAAACCCTTAAGTGAGATATAATTATTTTAAACTTGAACCATTTCTGTTCTGTGGTTAAGTTACAGAAAATAGAGACCCAATCAATATTTCTAAGACAGTTATTGATTGCTGTTAGATCAGCTCTATCATAAAGATAAATCATAGTAGAACTACAATTGTAATTAAAATGTTTGTATAAGGTAAACTGAATAGAGTTATGATCGCTACCTCCAATCGGATCACAGATCGTAACATTACCTATTTCTAAGTCAGAGGTGCAGATAACGAGATCCAGGATGTTGTTACATCGTGTAGGGATGGTGACCAATTGCTTAAGATTTAATTCAGAGCATGCTACTAGAAGCTTAATTTCCTTAATACTAGATGCAGTAAGGATTTCCCAGTTAATGAATGTCACCGATATGAAAATCCCTAGTGACAATAATATTACTCAACTCACTAGCCTGTTCAATTTCCATAATAATAACTCCTAAGATCTCTGTGTAGGAGTTAGGAGGATAATAACATGTCCCGAGGGATAAGAATATCATTGGTTGTGATATAAAGTTTGATCCAGAGTGTTACAGTTAAGATGTCATGAGTTTTGATACAGCTTGTGATGTCAACTGAGTTAATTTTATTGTTGACGAAGTGGACTACACCTCCTCCCTTTTGGTTTTGTCTACTGAGTTTATAGGAAAGGAAACCTGGTAGCTGAGTTTCCCAAGAAGCTTTATCATTACCCCAGGTTTCACAAACAGAGATGACATCTACTTTCTTTTTACACGCTCTTATTTGTAATTCATCAGATTTATGGGTATGGGATCTAGCATTAAAACTTAAAAAATGAAGCTGATGATTAGAATTTTTACTAGAACTGAGTGAAGTCTTAAGAGATCAAGGGCGGCCCTTCAACTCCCCCCAATGACTTAGTTTAAATGCCTGTTGAGAACAGATAGAAATTGATTGCCTAGAAGGGCATTACCCCACCTACTAAGATGTAATCCATCTTTGCAAAATAATTCCTTTCTACCTGCAAACTCTTCCCAGTGGGTGATACAGGTGGTGTTTTGACAGAAACACCATTAGCGAAGCCATTCGTTAATAATCTTTATTTTTTTGTTAAGCAGTTGGGAAAATCTCGGTATAGGGAGGATTTCGGAGATACAAATTTTACATCTCATATCTACTAGTTTGTTAGTCATGGCAACAAAGGATGCTTTGATGTACTCTATAGAATCGTGAATTATATTATTCGCTCCCACATAAACAATAGTGATGGGATTGATACCACGGTCACCCATTATGTTATTAAGCATATGGATAAAGTCAGAAATCTTGGTCCCACTAAATGCAGAATAGGTCCTGTTGTGTTTGTTAGGATTGCAAATGGTCCAATCCAGATTTTTAGTACTGAATCACCCAAAACGAAGAGTTGTCTAGGGTCAGGCATAGCAGACATGTGATTATCAATAATTAAGGGTACCGCATAACCTGAATTAAGGGTATCAGTGTATGAAAAGTCTATCAAAGGTGGGTCCGAGGAGTGCTATGCATTGGTAGGGATGGAAACAAGTGAAAAGGGGGAATCAACTTGCATAACTCCATGATTTTGGGGTCAAATCTATTATGCAGGGGGATGTTATGGAGCACCGCCTTTCTTCCCCTTTTACTACCTCTGGTACTTTGTACCTCACACCAGGTATCATCATTATTCTCTACATCACTTAGATTATCGTTGCCCCTAGCTCTCTTTCTGGTAATCTCTGGTTCAGATGTCCATTGAGCCATGATGCACCCAGACTGCACTGGTGCCACAATATTGTGGGCCTCAGTTGATGGTATATTCTCCCCTATAGGATTAGGATAAAATGTGGCATTATTTAAATCTCTTGTCGGAGGCATATTATTGGCTTTGTTCAACCTTTTGGACATTTCACATTGACTTGATTCTAATGCTGCTAAGTGTGGGTAAAAAATGTATTTTGTGCTATAGTTCTATATTATCTAAACATTTATTGCATTGATAGGGCTGTTCTGGTATGTATCAACTACTAATATGGAGTACATATAGTATAATGCACATTTCAAAGCTACAACTCCAGTAGTGGTTGTAATGAAATCATTCATTGCGTCTGTTTGGGCTCTATTTGCCATATTCTCCATATTTTCCTAACCAGCTTTTGTTTGTGTTTGTAGATTAAAAGGTCAGTCTAGTGGCTAATGTGACAGGTCAGGATATAATACTTTGACAAGGCAGGGTTGCACGTGAGCGTTCAACACTAGCTACTTTGAAACCAACAATAGACGGTAGGCAGTTGTACCCCCTGTACCCTCTGGACACACGCAGATGCATGTGCCTCTGCGCGCAACACCACACACATGCCCTGCTCACTGTAGGGCTAGTTTATGTATCAGTCCATGACCTGGAAGTTCTTACCAAGGTCACGGGCTGAAGAAAGCAGCAATTTAGGTAAAAATAGCTTTAAAAATAACAAATAAGCCACTCATGTGTGGCATACAACATAAAATATGCTGCCTAATGTGTAAAAATGTATTTGGAGCTCTGCTGAGCTGAGTTGTAGCTCTGAGTATCACCAAACGAACTACAGCCCCCCTGCATGTTTCCTGAACAGGGCTCAACCCCTCGTATTAGTGAGGGCAAGGTGAAAAACACTACAGAATCAATATGGCTACTGTACTGAACCTGGCTGATCATAATCCAGACTACTACAGTACTAGCTATGCTAGGGAAGTGGTTCCTTTAGTGTAGTAGTAGGTCCTTCATACTTTTCAGCCCTGCAGGCACAGATTGCATCTAGGTAGGGGTATGTTCATAATTTTACATGTATTTATGTGTAATTTAGTGACTACCCAGTAGATGACAGTAGTGAGTGCTGGCTTAGAAACAGAAAAGCAGACTTTTTTTTTTTTCTCAATTCTTTTGTTAATCCAGTAAAGCCAACTAGGCACAAGTACCTGTTTACATGGGCAACCCAGGAGCTTTGGGGTGGTTAAGTGACATGCTCTGAGTCACACAGCATGCAAGTGGAGGTTGTGGGAATCAAACTCAGGTCTGCTGGATGTACCAAGCTCATTCACAGCTCATTCCTCCAACTTCTAAGCTATACTGCCAGCAGAAACACAGACAATGATGGCAGAAAAAGACCAAAGGTCCATCCATTCTGCCCGAGTTCCCTATTTAGTCCTGGGGCTTGCCTTGTTTTGATACAGAATGTACTTTACATTATCTCCCGTCACTGCAGCAAGTTGGCTTTATCTGGCTCATCTTTACGGTTACTACCGGAGGTGCTAAAAAAAAAAAAAAATTTCTGTCAAGGCCCTCTGTACTTTCCAAGGGTATTATGAAGGCATTTCTTCAGTCTTACGTCAGCCCTACTATTTCTTAAGTCAGCATCCATCTTACAGGACAAAGAACCTCTGTGCACAAACACTGAGGCAAGGGTTACCCCAAAGGGCATTTGGCTGGGAAGCCAAGTTTCAAGAAAATACAAAATCACATAAGCCCACACAATGCAAAGCATTATGGGCTGCATATGCAAATCACCACAAAATGTTATGCTGGTTCAACTTTAAGCAGAATTGCATGGTGCCGAAAGGCCTCTCACGCGTGTCTATGTCATCTGTTAGCACCCTTTGCAAATTGTGTGAGGGCCTTTCCGGCTGCTGCAATTCTGCTTAAAAAGCTGAACCAGTATAACATTCTGTGGTGATTTGATATGCAGCCCATGATGCTTTTGTATCCATCTTACATATACTTCTCATTTGTCTCTGTATGTAAACTGTTATTAATTAAAGTAATTAACTCCGGGTCACCCATGAAACAGGGACACTATGTCTCAGTGGGCTTAGCCAGTTAACAAATTTCAATAAATAAATAAATCTTCTCCCAGAAAAAAAAATGTGACTTTTCCAAGCGAAACAGTCCACTGTGGGGTTTTTGAAACCCTGACTTACCCTCATTCTCCCTCTCCTGGGACTTCAGCTGGGCAGGCTGCTTTCTCCTACAAACTCCTCCTCTGGACTAGCTCCCCTCCCCCAGCACTTCCTCCTCCCCTTTCACTTTGAAAGCTTTGCTCTGTGAGCATGCCAGCCACACCTGCCTCTGCCCCAAATCCCTGCCACCTTCCTCCCTCACTCCTTTCTTCAATCTCCATCACCAATTTCCCCATCCATTTTCTGCTCCCTCTGGGGATGTCCCAGCTTCACAGTGTTCTGTTCTTTACTATCCAGAACTGTAAATAAACTTAAAGTTATTTCTCTTTATAGACTGGTTTAAACAACATGAATGTAATGGATGAGGTCACACTAAACCTCTGCAGCTAGCCAGCACAAGACAGATGCCTGGGAATCTTGTAATTTTCAAAGTATACTCTTTGCACTGTGCTGGCCGTGCGCTCAACTGCAGATCTTTATTTTCTGTTGAAGAAAGCGGTCACCACAGATCGTCACTCCATTACAGCTTGGCTAAATGTTAGTCCACACTGCATTTTTATTTTGTTCAAATAACAGGACTATAAATCAGTGATGTTCCATCCTGTTTTGCATACCAATTTTGAAGGAGGAATACCATTTTCATCACACTGTGATTCCCATTGGAATAGCACTCCTCCATGCCGCGACTCTGCAGCTCTGCTCTTTTGGATAGGCAGAATACCAAACCTTGAGAAGGAATACCACATTCTGGATTTATGGTATTCCACCTTGTCCTGTCACTAAATTATTTTCTACCCCTGATGGATCTTACTTTTCTCACTGTATACAGAACATTTTTTTCAACTCACCATATAGTAGTAAAACAACTTTATTCATACAGACATATATATGAACAATTATACAATGGCAAGAAAAATTCTGAGAACCTGATTGGCTACCGACCCCTAGACACAGTGATGTTATTAGACAATAACATCACGGTATCTAGTGCAGGTACAAAGATCACCGCAGTACAGTAAAAAAGATTCCTCCCTGCTTAACTGCTCTGAAGACTCTACCTCACAATCCCCCGCTAGCTTCAGACACCGTGCACCGCTGCCATCTACCTGCAGTCCCATTGAACCCTCGTCATTCAAACACAAAAAGGAACTCAAAACCTTTCTTTTATTCTTCTGTTTAAATGAAACAAAATATAAAGAAAACTGTGACAGTGTTTTTTCAGCACCTTAGCTTATGGAAGTATGTAATTGCTATACAAAGGCATATAAGAGTTTAGTTTCTCGCATCACACACTTGAGTGTCACATCCCTGCATTCATCGTGATCCAAAGTTGACAAAACCACAGGGTTTTAAATAGACCAAAATAACTTTCAATCACAATAAAGCCATACCTGTAAGTGGCTTTCACAGAATACCACCAAAGTAGCTACACTCGCTCATCGGCTCTGGCTCTGCTCCCAGATCGGCTCAGTCAACATGATCGCTGCCTCACATAAACAGCTGCACTAAGAAGCCAACATTCACATACACACAAGATGAAACTGGAACGTAGTCAGTTCAAAAGCGAGCCGTGGGAGGGGGAACGGATGTCAAACACAACTGAAAGATTTTCATGAGGAACTGCATAGTCAGCACCACTAACATACTGGCTCCACCTACTGGTAGAAAATGTAATGTACTTTTTTCAAAGCGTATGCCTCCACACACCAAAAAATGGAGAAAAAAGCCAACAACTTATTTTTTTCTTCTTTTTTTATCTATTAAAATTAGCCATTGTATAATAGCAATAAGGCACTCCAGGGTGTGTGTTATCGTGTAATAACGTCACTCCTGGGGTGGTGGAAACACTCAGCTTAGCCTGTTCTTCAACCCACCCAGGAGTGGCAGATGTGCTGATAACTACCCTGTCGTCTATAATAATAATGTACTATAGGGCCAAAAAGGTCCCGTTTTCAAGGTCTTCCTGTATTTAGCAATTATAAATTACAACAGTAAATTTCAGCACAGGAATAAAGACTAAAGTTCATATATAACACTTATAAGTTAGTAATTTAGAAAACAGACAACATAGATGCCAGAAGATTTTAAATTCAGGATCAATATAAATATTATAAACTCCGAGTAACAGAAACATTCATGTAATTTTGATTTAACTTGTTGTTTAAATATATCAACAGACAATGACAATGTCAGAATATGTCCTATTTTATTGTATTTTCTATACTTATGACTCCCACAACTAGGACCAATCTGTTCTCAGCTCAGTATGCCTTTCTTGTCAAATATTTTGGATGAATAAGTACGAGTCTGATGTCTAGACCTTTTATGTTTAGGTTGATTTTAAAAAAAAAAGAACAGCTGCTAACCAGCAACCAGCAGCTAACTTTATTGTTCTATTCTGTCCAGCTTTATTTTTTTTTCCGTTTGTATTGTTATTTAAATTGTTATGGCTATAACTGTTTCATTGTCTTGTCTTTTAACTTTAAAGTGCTTGAGCCCTCAGGAAGGGGTGCTAAATAAATAAAATTGAGCACAGCACTAGCCGCCCCTCTGACAACACTATTCAGCAACTCAATGAAGATGGGAGAAGTTCCAGAGGACCTGAGAGGGCAGATGTGGTCCCTGTGCACGACTGTGGCAACAGGGAGGAGGCCTGCAATCACAGACCAGTCAGTCTCACATCAGTGGTGGGGAAATTAATGAAAACCCTGCTAAAGGAGAGACTGATGGAGTACCTGGAGGTGAATGGGCTGCAGGACTTCACAGCAGGGAGGCCATGTTTAAACAAATCTAATAGATTTCTTTAACTGAGTAATAAGGAGGTGAATCAGGGAAAATCAGTGTATGTGGCCTATCTGGACTTCAGTAAGGCCCCTGACAAGTGCACCACACAGAAGGGAAGCTTAGCAATATGGGGGTGGGGAGAAGATGGTAAATTATGTATCTCACCCATTGAAGGACAGAAGGGAGACAGTGATGATAAACAGCAGTCACTCGGAGGACAAGAGAGTGACCAGTGGAGTAACACAAGGTTCAGTACTGGGAATCATCCTCTTAAATGTCTTCATAAGTGATACTATTGAGTAACTGAAGGGGAAGGTGTGTCTCTTTGTGGATGGCAAAAAAATCTACAGCCAGATGGACACTCAGGAGGGGATGGAGACAATGTAAAGGGATCTGGAGAAACTACAGGAGTTTTCTACAGGGTAGCAGCTGGGCTTCAATGCTAGAAAGTGCAAAGGCATGAACCTTGGACAGGGAAACCCAGGGCATGTGTGTAAGATGGGGGGAGGTACTTACAGTCACCAAGCAAGAGAGGGACCTGGAGTGACAGACTTAGACTGATGGATCATTATGGGGTCTATCAATCAGCAATTACCCGTAAAAAGGCAGAATTCCTGTCCAGGGGAAATTGCTGCCGTGCAGAATCGACCAGCCCAGCTCTTCCGGATTGTGGACAGATTGTGCAATCCAATCTGTCTCCAGCCTGGAAGTGCTTTTTAACAAGAGCGGTGTGAGGAGTTTGCTCGATTGTTCGCTGATAAGGTTGCCACAATTAGGTCCGGTGTCTGCTCAACCCTCTCTAATGGGAACTGTGATGGTCAGCAGGAGATGTCGGACACTCAGTTTGTGTCGTTTGACTTCTGCCTGCCCACAATCAATGACACTGTGATGGTCATCCAGTCGTTGCAACCAACCAACTATAGTTTGGACCCAGGCCCTACATGCCTCTTAGTAGGTTGTGTGGCTAAAATTAGCCTGGTCCTTGCCAAGATAGTCTGGATGTCTCTGGAGAGGGGGATCTTTCCAGATCCCCGGAAGGAGGCCTTGGTTCAGCCCCTCCTTAAAAAGCCCTCCTTGGACCCGGACTGTCTGGCAAACTACAGGCCTGTCTCTAACCTGCCCTTTGTAGGTAAGGTTATTGAGAAGGCGGCTGCGTCGCAGTTGGATGATCATTTGACCAGCCACAATGTCGATGATTCTCTCCAGTCCGGATTCAGGAAGAGAAATAGTACCGAGACAGCCCCTGTCCGGGTACTAAATGACCTCCTAATAGCGAGAGATTGAAAGACCCTTTGCATCTTGGTCCTTTTAGATCTCTCCACAGCATTTGACGCTGTGGACCATGACGTGCTGTTGGAATGCCTGCGGTTCATCTGTGGACTATCTGGTACGATCCTCAGATGGTTTCAATCATTCCTTGAGGGTAGGACCCAAAGAGTAGTTTCTGGGATTTTTGACTCAGCACCACTTGCCCTATCCTCTCCATCTTGGTGCCTATGTTGTTTGCGGTGTACATGCTGCCATTAGGAGCAATTATTAGGTGGTACGGTTTGAGTTTTCACTGCTATGCAGATGACACTCAGCTGTACGTGTCCTTCATGCCTGGTCAGGATGATGCCGTTTCGGTCTTTAACAACTGTCTCGCCGAGATCCAGGATTGGATGAGTGTGAGCTGGCTGTGGTTAAACCCGGAAAAAATTAGGTGCTGGTCGTGGACCCAGGTCGTCAGGAGGTGGGTCTGTTGGCAGGATTACCTTCAAGACTATGGCTTGGAGGTTTTCAGCTGACTACCTCAGACTGGGTGCAGAACCTGGGCATTATTTCTGATGACTGACTGACCCTTAAATCTCAGGTGTCGGCAGACGTCAAAACCTCTTTTTACCACCTGAAGAATTTCACCCGGGTGAAGCAGCTGGTTCCTTCCGATGATCTTTCAACTTTGGTCCACACCTTCGTTATCTCCCACCTTGACTACTGCAACGCCCTTTACCTAGGGCTACCGGGGTCTGATATCCGCCGCCTGCAGCTAGTGCAGAATGCAGCAGCCAGGCTCTTGACTGGTGCCTCCAAGACCAGTCATATAACGCCTGTGCTCCACAGACTGCACTGGCTGCCAGTACAGTGGCGGATTACCTTCAAAGTCGGTTTGCTTACCTATAAGGCCCTGCACGACCAGGGACCTAGTTACCTGTAAGATCTCCTTCACCCCTACTGTCCCTACCACTCTCTCCGATCCACCGACGAGGGATTGCTAGAGATTACCAGGGTCCGTTTAAAGACATCTGGGACCAGGTCATTTAGTTTTATGTCCCAGACCCTGTGGAATTCTCTACCTCATCAGGTGCGAGACTGCCTGACCGTCCAAAGTTTTAAAGCTGCTTTTAAAACCTTCCTATTTAATCTAGCCCATCCCGATTTTTAATGCCGCTGTGGTATTTATTGTTTTAATCTGCTGTGTTTATTTATTGATGTATTTATAATTATTGTGTTGTACAAGTGCCTTGATTTCAGAAAGGCGCTTTTTTATAAATAAAAATGGATTGATTGACTGTCATATCTGATGATCTCAGGTGGTAGGACAATGCCACAAGGCAGTAGGCAAGTTGCATAGGGAGGGGGAATTCTAGCAGGACAAGGGAGGTGGTGTTGCCACTCTACCGCTCACTAGTGAGACCCTACCTGGAGTACTGTGTCCAGTTCTACAGGCCGAACATCCACAAGGGCACTGACAGGGTGAAAGCAGTCCAGAGCATGGCAAACAAAATGATGCAGGAGCTACAAGGTAAACTACGTGAGAAGAGGCTGCAGGAATTCAGCATGCAAGAGAGGAGGGCGAGAAGGGAATATGACTGAGACCTATAAGTACCTCTTGAGGGTAAATAAGGTGCAGGAAGGGAGTCTCTTTCACAGGAACAGCACCAGAACAAGGGGCATGCTATGAAGCTGGAGGGGGGGTGGGATTAAGAGAGATGTAAGGAAATATTTATGGAAATCATGGTGGATGCCTGCAACCACCTACCAGAGGAGGTGGTAGGGGCAAAGACAGTGGGGAACTTCAAGCATGCATGGGATAGGCACACGGGTGAAACAGGCAGAGGAAAGGGAGGAGGGAGGGTCACCTTTCCACCTAGTTTACAACAAGCTTTACTGATTTTCCTTTACAAGAAAGAGGACAACTCAGACATTAGGAATTGGAGACCTTTGAGTTTATTAAATTCGGATTTGAAAATGCCATCCAAAATATTAGCACATTGACTCTCAGATATTGCTGAAATGGCCCTAGCTGACTCCCAAACATGTGCAACAAAACAGAGGTCAAGGGCTGACAATTTAATTTTATTTCAAGAATTGTGGGAACGGGGACAAAAAGTATGGTGGGGGGATATTTGCTTTCTATTGATCAGGAAAAGGCACAGGGGTGTGCAAATCCTATTGCCCCCATCCTGGGAAAGTAAATTTCCTTGAAGGGCAAGTACAAAAAGGGAGCTAATTTCATTGTAATGAACAGGAGCAAGTGAAAATTCAGCTACAGTCAGTCCTAACAGTTTTGATTTTATGATCCCTGAGAAGGCATTTGATCAAGTACCTGGCAGAAGTAATACTTCTACATGGCATCCCTAAACAATTCATAGAGTGAATGATACTGTATAAAAATGTTTCTGTATTGCCATATGTAAATAGTAAAATAAGTCCTATGATACAGGTTAGGAGAGAGGTTAGGCAGGGATACCCGCTTTGTCTGCTTCTATACGTCTTCACTTTGGACCCTCATATTAAGTTACTGCAGCAAACACAGGGATTAAGGGTATTCAGTTGACACATGATTTACCTGAATTTAAAACTGTAGCATATGATGATGATTTCTGTATCATGATCAAGGATAAAGCCACAGGAGAAGCAGTATAGGACACATTACAAAAATGTTCTACACTTACTTAAACTCAGGTAAACTAAAATAACAGTTCAGGTATTCCTATTGGGGCCACAGGAATTATGTCATTGATACATAGATGTTGACGGCATATAAGGGCCTATGGCTCACTGAGTCTGCCCATGTATGCACATACTTGCATCTTTAAGCTTCTCTAGATCTAGGTTGTTCCTTTCTCTCCCCCCCCCCCCACAACTACCAGGATCCCCCGATGCCCATCCCATGCATTCTTAAATCCTGCCATCATTTCAGCCCCCAGCACCTCCTCCTCTAGTAGGAAGTTCCATTTGTCCACCACCCTCTCTGTGAAGAAATTTTTCCTCACATTCCCTCTGAACCTACCTCCCTCCAGTTTCATCCCATGCCCCCTAGCCCTGGAACATCTTTTTTTATTGAAAATTGTGTTTTCTTGCACCTTGTTCCTCCCCATGAGATACTTGTATATCTCAATCATACCCCGGAGTACATATTTAAGTCTTTCAGCCTGGCCTCATAGGTTTTGTGATATAATCTGTGCACCATCTTGGTTGCCCTTCTCTGAACTGCCTCCACCCTATCTATGTTTTTATGCAGGTAAAGCCTCCAGAACTGGACACGGTACTCGAAATGGGGCCTCACTAGTGTCTTGTATAGTGAAATTTTGACATTCCTCTTTCTGCTGGCGATACCCCTGCCTATGCAACCCAGCATCCTGGTTGCTTTTCCTGCCGCCTTGTTGCACTGTCTCCCTACCTTGAGGTCATCGGAGATAACCCCTAGGTCTCTTTCCTGCTTGGAGCATTCTATAGCACCCCCCCCCCCAGCTGATATGATGTTCCTGGGTTTTTGTGCCCCATGTGCATTATTTTTCATTTCCTAGCATTAAATCTCAACTGTCACTCCCCTGACCAGTCCTCAAGTTTCTGTAGATCTCCCCGCATTCTCTCCACACCCTCTGGTGTGTCCACCCTGTTGCAGAGCTTTGTTTCATCAGCAAACAGGAAAATTCTTTAGGTCTTCTGCAACATCACTGATAAAGATGTTGAAGAGTACTGGACCCAGCACCGACGCCTGTAACACCCCACTGGTCACCCTTCCCTCTGCAGAGTGAAAGCCATTTACCACCACCCTCTGTGTCCTGCAATCCCACCAGTTCCCCTCCCACCGCACCACCATCCTACCCACTCCCATGTTCTCCTGCCCACTCCCATGTTCCCCAGCTTGTTTAACAGCCTTCTATGCGATAAAATGCCAAAGGCCTTGCTGATGTCCAAGTAGGCCACGGCCACAGCCCCCCAATCCACAGCTTCCCCTCCCCTGGATCCACCTCTTGTCACCAAGTAGAAAAATTCAATGAGGTTAGTCTGGCACAATTCCTCCCCCAGTAAAACCATGTTGCCTTGGGTCCTGTAGACTGTCAACAACCAGGAGTTCCACTATTCTTTCCTTCAGCAGTGTTTCCATGATCTTCCCCCTACTGAGGTCAGGCTGACCGGTCTGTAGTTTCCTACTTCCTCCCTGTTCCCGCTTTTGTATAGGGGACTACATCAGCTGTCCTCCAGTCTTTGGGTACCTCTCCTGTTTCCAGTAACCAGCTAAACAGGGTAGCCAGAGGTTCAGCCACCACCTCTCTTAGCTCCCTCAGCACCCTGGGGTGTACCCCATCTGGACCCATAGTTTTACTGACCCTTATTCCTTCCAGTTCCTTTAGGACCCTTTCCCGTTGAAATGGACTTGTATCCATTTTTGTGCCCTTCCTACCCTTTCTACTCCCTTCTGGCCCATTATCAATCCCCTCCTCCGTAAAGACTGAGCTGAAATATCTGTTCAGTATGTCTGCTTACATAGACTTTGACGGCAGATAAGGACCGCTTGGCCCATCTAGTCTGCCCATTTCCCTACCTACAGGATAGGCCGCAGATCCTAGTTAACCAACAGCCTATTTCTTCCTACCCCCCCCCACAAGAATTGCCTTATGTCTGTCCCATGCATTCTTGAATTCTCCCACAGTTTTAGACCCCACAACCTCCTCAGGAAGGCTGTTCCATGCATCCACTACCCTCTGTGTGAAATAATACTTCCTCACACTGCCCCTGAACCGCCCTCCCTCTATCTTTAAATTCTGTCCCCTTGTTCTTGCACGGCTCTTTTTCTGAAAGATGTTAACCTCTTGGACTTTGTTGATTCCACTGAGGTACTTAAAAGTTTCTATCATGTCCCCACTCTCTTCTTTCCTCAAGGGTATACAAATTAAGCTCCTTTAGTCTCTCCTCATATGGCTTCTCTTGCAGACCCTGCACCATTTTAGTTGCCCTCCTCTGGACTGCCTCTATCTTGTCTATGTCCTTGCGGAGATGGGGTCTCCAGAACTGGACACGGTACTCCAGATGGGGTCTCACCAGCTGTCTGTACAGAGGGATAACAACTTCCTGTTTTCTGCTGCTGATGCCTCTCCTTATGCATCCCAGTATACCCCAGCCCTTTCTACTGCCTTCTCCACATTGCTTGCTAACTTAAGGTCATCTGATATGATTACCCCAGGTCCCTTTCCTTTTTGTTGTTGTTAGTACCTCCCCCCCATTGCGTATTCTTCCCCTGGGTTCTTGTTTCCCAGGCGCATTATCTTGCACTTCTTTGCACTGAATCCTAGCTGCCATACTTCTGACCATTCCTCCAACCTTGCCAAGTCCCTTCTTATCCTTTCCATGCCTCTTTGTGTATCAACTCTGTTGCAGATCTTTGTGTCATCTGCAAAGGGCATACTTTCCTTCAGTCCCTCTGCAATGTCACTTATGAAGACATTAAAGGACTGGACCCAATCCTGAACCCTGCAGTACCCACTAGTAACCCCTCTTTCTTCAGAGTGGACTCCATTACAATTACCTTCTGTGTCCTGTTGTCCAGCCAATGTTTTACCCAGGCTACCACCCTGGGGCCCACTCACGGCTGGTTAATTTGACTATTAATCTTTTGTGTGGGACTGTGTCAAATGCCTTGCTAAAGTCTAGGTAGGCCATGTCCACAGACCCTCCCAGGTCTACTACTTTGGTCACCCAGTCAAAGAAATCTATTAGATTTGTCTGACATGACCTTCCCGCTGTGAACCCATGGTGCCTTGGGTCCTGTCCCCCACTGGCCTCTAGGTACTCAACTATTCTTTCCTTCAGAAGTGACTCCATCACTTTTCCTACCACAGAGGGCAGACTGACAGGTCTGTAGTTTCCTGCCTCTGTCTTGGTCCCACTTTTGTGAAGGGGAATCGCATCCGCCTTCCGCCAGTGCTCGGGTACCACACCATCCACCCATGATTTATTAAAAAGAGCTGCAGTGGTTTCACTAGTTCCCCCCTTCATTCTTTTAGAATTCTGAGGTGAATTCCATCAGGCCCCATTGCTTTGTCCACCTTCAGTTTTAGGAGTTCCTTTGCTGCGGTCATCCTCCACTCTACTCCCATCGTCCCTTTCCACCTCACTATCCCTCCCTTTGTCTTCCTTTTTAAAAGGTTTGGTCCCCTCTAACCATTGATTCCGCTATTTGTTCCTCGGTTTGTGCTTTGGCCTACCTTACTGCCCTCTCTGCCTCCCTTTGTTTCTCCTGGAACCTCTCCCTGTCCCCTTCTGCCTGTGTTGTTTTATACTGTATGAATGTGTTTGTTTTTGGCTTTCACGTTCTCCACTACCTCCTTGGAGTACCATAATGGTTTCCTCTTGATTTTCCCCTTGCTAACCTGTTTTACACATATTTGTGTTGCCCTCATTATCCCTGCTTTGAATACTGCCCACTGTTCCTCCACCCCTAAATTTCCTTCGAATTCCCGTAAGTGCCTCTTCCAAGCATTTCCCCATTTTCCCAAAATCTGCCCTCCTAAAGCCCAGGATTCATGTTTTTGTGTGGCTGGGTTCTGCCCCTTCAGTTATGCTAAACCACACTGAACAGTGGTCACTGTTCCCCAGGTGCTCCCCCACTGTGATCCCCCATCACACTGACCAGTGGTCACTGTTCCCCAGGTGCTCCCCATCACACAGACCAGTGGTCACTGTTCCCTAGGTGCTCCCACACTGTGATCCCCATCACACTGAACAGTGGTCACTGTTCCCCAGGTGCTCCCCATCACACAGACCAGTGGTCACTGTTCCCCAGGTGCTCCCCCACTGTGATCCCCATCACACTGAACAGTGGTCACTGTTCCCCAGGTGCTCCCCATCACACTGAACAGTGGTCACTGTTCCCCAGGTGCTCCCCCACTGTGATCCTCATCACACTGAACAGTGGTCACTGTTCCCCAGGTGCTCCCCCACTGTGATCCCCATCACACTGAACAGTGGTCACTGTTCCCCAGGTGCTCCCCCACTGTGATCCCCATCACACTGAACAGTGGTCACTGTTCCTCAGGTGCTCCCCCACTGTGATCCCCATCACACTGAACAGTGGTCACTGTTCCCCAGGTGCTCCCCCACTATGATCCCCATCACACCGAACAGTGGTCACTGTTCCACAGGTGCTCCCCCACTGTGATCCCCATCACACTGAACAGTGGCCACTGTTCCCCAGGTGCTCCCCCACTGTGATCCCCACACTGTCCCAGTTCGTGAGCACCAGGTCCAGTAGTGCATCCTCCCATGTGGGTTCCATGACCAGTTGTTTAAGCAAGGCTTCCTGAAGGGAGTCCAGGATAAACCTGCTCCTGGCTGACGCCGCTGCTGAGAGGTTCCAGTCCACGTCTGGAATATTAAAGTTGCCAACCCAGGTGAAGTAATTGCAGGGATCAGGATTACAGAGGGGCTTCTGAAAATTTGGGGGGTTAAATTTGGTCCGGGTGATGTCATTGTAGACAACTGGAAGGAGTGTATATTAAAAGCAGAGAAGAAATTGGTAACATGGAGAAATAGACCTTTATCTAAACAAAAGTATTGTTTTGTTTTTTTATACGATCTTTACTGCTTCCTCGTTTGTGCATATTAGTATAATGTTTCCTCCCACAACACCCAAGACAAAACTTTATAGTATTTTTTTTTTTTCAGGGCCTTTGTGGAAGTCATCTGAGTCCAAGTAAGAGACAACACGTGTAGAGATAATAAAGATGGCAGGGTTAAAATGGTTAACCCGGTTGTATTTTTGTTGTCCATGTTTATTTTATTTTTTTATTTTATTTCTGTTCTAAAGGTGAAGGGAAGGTGTTGGGTGCAATCCCGGTTGGACTGGTTAATCTCTTTCTTCTTAGACTGGAGTACAGGAGCTTGGTACATCAGATTAAAGGAGTATAGACATATTGTTCCATCTTATATTTCCTATGCCATGGATAAATGTAAATCCTGGAAGCTTACGCCACCCGTCTTATTGTTTTGTAACAGGAAACAACTGTATTGTCATATTATGCGTCATTAATTCACCCGACCATTTAAACTTAAACTCAAGGATTCTACATCAAATGTGGGTAATAACAATGTTAAGTATACATGTGAAAATGGCAGTCAGGGATTCCATGAAGGGAAGGGGAACTGTTTAACCAGAAAAGACACATTAAGCTGGAGCTTGTTTCCAGGTGTGACCTGAGAGCACAAGGAAGTCAAGTGACTTGCTCAGGGTCACACAGTATGTAAGTGGGGGCTGATGGGATTCAAACCCAGGTCTCCAAGTTTGCAGCTGAATACCCTTAACCACTACACTGTATTGCTTCCCTTTATGAAACATAAAAGAACTGAACAACAGTATTGTCCTAGGGACAGTTGCCCTAATATTCTAGAAATTCAGTCACATAGTTTAATCGACTGTCCATATACTCAATTATTTTGGGAGCAATTAAGTAATACATGGGGAAGCATACAAGTGAGTGCTGTTACTTACCAAGCAGTAGTACTAGGACTATAACAAGGTATTTGGAAGAAAATGTCACCCATCTACATTGCAAGTAATGTTTGCGTGCTGTAGGTTTTACATCTGGCAGGCTAGATGTATGTCATTACAAAAGGAGTGTACTCCTGAGACAGCAGTCAAAATGGTCACAAAGACTATACAGAAGGTTTATGCTGCAGAATGTAATAGTTTGATGATTATAGAACAGTAGATTTGTTGTAATAGTAGTAGTAGTAGTAGTAAGCTTTATTTTTATGTAGGACCTCACAGATTACACACCATTAGGGCATTATGTGCCTATTTACAAGGTGTTCCTGTTCAGGTCTTACATGAAGCTTTCAAGGTTGTACAACAAAACAGATATACATTTTTAAGACAAAGTAAAAAAAAAAAAATATAACACCACAGATAACTTTCAGAATACATACATACATATGTATTTTAAAATATCCAATTTCAACACAGATTGAGTTTGCACTGGGAATGTGGTGTACCAAACATGTTTAAGCACAACAGTTCAGAAGTCGGGCACTCACCACCTCCAAATCAAACACAGGCACCAGTCTCCAATTCAGTTCAGACTTCGTAGTCCATTTTATGAAAAAAATCTCCATATTGAAAAGACAGGCTGTGCTTGCCTGAAGTGTTTCAGATCAATGCTAACCCTTTATCAAAGCTGTTTGATTTGGAGGTGATGAGTACACGGCTTCTGAACTGTTGTTGTATTTTAAAATATAAATTCACCTGTAATATTCACATCAGCAGCATAATTCATGTTGCACAGCAGTGCTAAAGACCCTAGGTGAAAGTTCAACTGACTGCAATTGTGTGTGTGGGGGATCGCATTCCATGCATTCGCAGCCTTATATTGGAAGAACATTTTCCCGTTTTTTTATGCAGGAACACGTTAGGTGTGAAATGAAGCGACTGCTATGGTACACGGGTGTTATTATTTTACACTGTAATATTAAGTACTGACTTTTTTGTACATAAATGTTATTAAATCATGTATTGTCTAATGAAATTCCCCTACTTTCATCGACAAGTTCCAGGGGATCTTTTACTTCCATCTGTACATTGACCAGAGATGGGAAGAAGGGACCTCCGTTAAATGTCTCATCCAAAGGACGGCAACTCAGTTGTGCAGCCCCCCCCCCCAATACTGCATTACAGTGTCAGTTATGGGCATTACCACAAGCACCTGGTGTAGGACTAGAACCCATTACCATCTGATCTTCCAGCCCCAGATGTGAGCGTGCTACCTACTGAGCCACTGACACTTCCGTTATTACCTTTTCCATTACCAGTTTCCTCTCAAAAGTTGTGTACACATTTTAAAAGTTGTTGAGTAAGTTCTGTAATCAGTACCTTCAGCTCTGCTCTGCCTCACGCTGACTCCCATCGCTTCAGTTTTTTCAGTGTGGGCCTGCTCATGATGTGCATTCCATAATGAATGCAAAGTTTCCCCCCATAGGATGTGCCACTGTGAGCAGGCATGGTCAGAGTGGCAAATCAGTCGGCTCCTGGAGACAATCATTCCACCAGCCGAAGGAAAACACCCTTTCGGTGTGAACAGTCGCCCAACTGCTTGAAAAAAAGTATATACTGAGTCACGGCACAGCAAGCAGCACACGAGGCCTCAAGGGCAAAGTGCAGTCCCATGTTAAAGACCCCTACAACTGAAGTTAAAAACCACTATAAAAAAAACACAGAATTTGTCAGCAGATATGGACTGCTTGGCCCACCCAGTCTGCCCATTTTCCATGCCTATACTGTCACAGCAGCAGACCCTACCTGATCTCTGGCTAATCCCCCCCCCACCTACCAAGATGCCTTGGTGCCTGTCCCATGCATGCTTAAAGACCACAGTTTTCAACCCAGCCACCTCCGCTGAAACTGTTCCAAGCCTCCACCACCCTTTCAATGAAGAAGTTACCTTCTCATCACAACTCTCAAATTCCCCCCTCCCAGCTTCATTGCAGGCCCTCTTATTTTTGTGCACATTTTCTTCTGAAAAATACTCTGCCTCCATGTAGTATTTATAGGTCTCTATCACCCCACCCCCGCTTTGAAGGTGTATGTACCGAGATCCCTCAGTCTCACTCTCTAGTCATAGAGAAGGGATGAGTAGACCCGAAAAGGTCCTGACCCTTATCATCAGAATCCAGGCCAAAGTCCTGATATGTCCCGATTAGTTCTGATTAGATTCGGAGCCTATTGTAAAATGTGAGGAAAATTTTAAATCTGGCATGCAACAGCATAAAACAACACAAAGACTGATGGCAAACACACAGAACTGTAAACGGCATTTCAGGAAATGAAAACAGAGGGCATATTAGCACAAACATGCTGGTCAACTTAGAATACATGGCAGGATGCAGATGGCCTGGGTTCCTGCATGCTGCCAGCCTGACTGTGGCTGTACAGCCTGATCGGTCTGACCTGTGAGTAGGATTCCATTTAGTGTACAAAAATGGAAATGGAAAATGAAATAGATCA
Organism: Neoceratodus forsteri; assembly: GCA_016271365.2. NCBI lineage: Eukaryota > Metazoa > Chordata > Ceratodontiformes > Ceratodontidae > Neoceratodus > Neoceratodus forsteri. The sequence goes on along the minus strand of JADMNL010000022.1, from coordinate 463,640,160 downwards.
AACTAGATTCACACCACAGCAGCAACAGCACAGGTCATGGAGGCCAACCAACTGCTCCCACAAAGCAAAAATCCAGGTAGCTCAGATAATGGGATCCCTATCACAGGTTCATTCACTTCAGTCAGGCAAGAGACAGGGATTTCTTATCCTTTCTTTTTAAGTGATTCTATTTCTCAGTTTCCTTTCTCTTAAGTGCTTGCCTGAGTTTGAACGGTGTGAGGCAGAATAAGCTCAAGGCAGACCTTCATACATTCACACTACCCTTCTTTCTTGTGCCCCGTTGATCTGTTTTTTTCTCCCCTTTTGCTCTTCTTTAGCTGTTTGCTTCCCAACAATGGAAGGCACTTCCACAGAACAGGCTTCAGAATTGCCTTCAGCTTCAGGTTTGAAAAATGCATTCCACAACATCCTCTTTACTCAAGCCCTCTCAGCTGTGGACTGCAGTGATTCGCACCACAGTCATACCTCATGCCACCTGACCAACATTAGCACAGTAGTAGCTGGTCACGTAACTGAGGCTTCTGGTGTGTCTTTTGTGTGAAACATAGAATTTGATGGCAGATAAGGACCGCTTGGCCCACCCAGTCTGCCCATTTCCCTACCTACTGGATAAGCTGCAGATCCTAGTTAACCAGCAGCCTACTTCTTCTTCCTACCCCCACCCCCTAGAATTGCCTTATGACTGTCCCATGCATGCTTGAATTCCACCACTGTTTTTGACTCCAACCTCCTCCGGAAGGCGGTTCCATACATCCACAACCCTCTCTGTGAAAATACTCCTTAAATTACCTCTGAGCAGCCTCCCATCTTAAAATTGCCCCTTGTTCTTGTACACCTCTTTTTTGAAAGATGCTACCTCTTGGACTTTGTTGTTTCCTGAGGTACTTGAAAGTTTCTATCATGTCCCCCCCTCACCCCCTTTCCTCGAGGCTATACATATTAAGCTCCTTTAGTCTATCTTCATATGTCTTCTGGTGCAGACCTTGCACCATTTTAGTTGCCCTCCTCTGGACAGCTTCCATCCTGTCTATGTCTTTGCGGAGATTGGGTCTCCAGAACTGCATGCAGTACTCCAGATGGGGTCTGACCAGCTGTTTGTACAGAGGGATAATAACTTCCTGTTTTCTACTGGTGATGCCTCTCCCTATGCATCCCAGTATCCCCCCAGCCCTCCTTGCTGCCCTCTCACATTGCTTGCCCACCTTTAGGTCATCTGATATGACTACCACCAGTTCCCTTTCCACTTTTGTTGTTAGTACCTCACCCCCTATTGTGTACTCTTCCCCTGGGGTTTTGTTTCCCAGGTGCATTACCTTGCACTTCTTAGCATTGAATCTAAGCTGCCATACATTTGACCATTCCTCTAACCTTGCCAAGTCCCTTCTCATCCTTTCCACCCCACCTTCTGCATCAACTCTGTTGCAGATCTTTGTGTCATCTGCAAAGAGACATACTTTTCCTTCCAGTCCCTCTGCAATGTCGCTTATAAAGACATTGAAGAGGACTGGTCCTAATACTGAACCCTGAGGTACCCCACTAGTAACCCCCCTTTCTTCAGAGTGGACTCCATTTACTATTACTCTCTGTGTCCTATTCTCCAGCCAATTCTTTACCCAGGCTGTCATCCTGGGACCCACTCCCAGGCTGGCTAACTTGTAATATTAATCTTTTGTGTGGGACTGTGTCAAATGCCTTGCTAAAGTCTAGGTAGGCCATGTCCACAGCCCCTCCCTGATCTACTACTTTGGTCACCCAGTCAAAGAAATCTATCAGATTTGTCTGGCATGACCTTCCGCTGAATCCATGCTGCCTTGGGTCCTGTGCCCTCTGGCCTCTAGATACTTGACAGTTCTTTCCTTCAGAAGTGATTCCATCATTTCCCTATCACTGAGGTTAAACTAACAGGTCTGTAGTTTCCTGCTTCTGCCTTGCTCCCACTTTTGTGAAGGGAATCATCTGCCCTCCTCCAATCCTCGGTACCACCCCATCCTCCCATGATTTGTTAAAGAGGGTAGTCGGTGGTGTCACTAGTTCTACCCTTAGTTCTTTTAGAATTCTGGGATGAATCCCATCAGGCCCCACTGCTTTGTCCACCTTCAGTTTTAAGAGTTCTTTCATAACCCTTTCTTCTGTAAATGGGCTGGCATCAACTTCTGTATCCAGAGTGTTTCTACTGTTTGTTTTAGGTACCTCCCCCTCTTCATTTGTAAATTCTGAGCAAAAATATTTTAGTATCTCTGCCTTTTCACAGTCTCCCTCTGCCCACCTTTCCTCCCCTTTATTAAGTCTCACTATCCCTCCCTTGGTCTTCCTTCGCTCCCTGATGTACCTATAAAAGGTTTTATCCCCCTTCTTAACTGAGTTGGCTATCTTTTCCTCGGTTTGGGCCTTTGCTGTTCTAACTGCCTTCCCAGCTTCCTTTTGATTTAACTGATACAGTTCTCTGTCCTGCTCCTTCTGTGATTCCTTGTACTTCCTGAATGCTTTCTTTTTCTCTTGAACCTTCACTGCCACTTCCTTTGAGAACCATAGGGGTTTCTTACATCGTTTTGTTTTGTTTATTTGCTTCACACAAAGGCTCGTTACCTCTGTGATGGCAGTTTTTATTATTCCCCATTGTTCTTCCACCCCTCCTTCCTGCCCATTTGGTAGTGCATTCCTTAGGCACTCACCCACTTTGGCAAAGTCAGCCCTCCTAAAGTCCAGTACGTTTGCCTTTGTATGGCTTGACTCTATTGCTGTGTTTATTATGAACCATACTGTTCGGACGGTCGCTAGTTCCCAAATGGCTACCCACTTCTACATCTGTGATCCTCTCCATCTCCATTTGAGAGAACCAGGTCTAAGATTGCTCCCTCTCGAGTGGGCTCCAATACTAGTTGTCTAAGGCATGCCCCTGTAGGGCATCTAGAATAACCCCACTCTTAGAAGTGGCTGCTGCAACTGCACTCCAGTTAACATCTCAGGCGATTCAGATCACCCATCAGCAATATCTCCTTTTTTCTGCCATTCTAAGTATACTTTCTATCATTTCCTTGTCCATTTCCTCCCCTGAGAAAGTGCTGTGCTCTACAACCTCTGTGCGGATTGTGGTGCCATTGCCTGTCTCCAAATTTACCCATAGTGCTTCTTCGCCTCCCTGTTTACCCTTTTGTTCTGTTGCTTTGATTCCTTCCCTTATGTAAAGAGCTACTCCTCCTCTTCTTTTACCCTCCGTCCCTCCTGTAGATAGAGCATCCTGGTATGTTTACGTCCCAGTCATGGTTTGTGTGTACCATGTTTCTGTGACTGCCACAATATCCAGATGTTCCTCCTCCATCAAGGCCACTAATTCAGGAAGCTTGTTGCCCAGACTACGGACATTGGTACTCATTGCTCTTCATTTTTTGATGGCTTTACCTTCTGTTGCAGCATCCCCCACTGACCTTTCTACCTCGGCCTTTGTCTCATTTAGTACCCTGTTTTGTAGGGAGAGGCTGGGGTTTTCCTGCTGCTTATCAGTGCCTCCCCCTTTGACTAGTTTAAAAGCTTGCCAATGAAGCATTTAAACCGATTGCTCAAAAGACTTGTTCCCTTCCTGGACAGATGCAGACCATCCTGCCAGTATAGGCTGGTGTCCCTCCAGGTGGAACCCCAGTCCCCAATGAAGCCAAACCCCTGTGATCCACACCATTTTTTCAACCATTCATTAAACTGCATGGTGCAAAGTACCCTCGCCTCCCCCGTGCCACTGACAGGCAGCACCTCTGAGAAGCTGTGTGGCAGAAGCACAGTGCTGACATAAGGAGGGCTCCTTTCTCCTTTTCTCACTCAGTATGCCTCCCCCCCCACCCCCACTTGAGCCATAGCAGGCAGTGCCAGGAGAGAGGATGGAATCCATTTCCTAAGGTGAATGATGAATGACTCTGTCACTCCCACAGAGTCAGAACAAAACTATATCAATTCATTACAGTAACTAGAAAAATGGTAAAGCACAGCTGCAGCACACATAATTCTTCGAGAGGACTGAGTAGGGAAAAAGCACTCAATGCAGATGAATTAAATCAGATCAGAGTGATTTACATCGATACACAGACAGTGTCGGCAGACAAGGGCCTATGGCCCACCCAGTCTGCCCATTTGAGCTTGTAAGTTCGGTTTATGTTTTCCAAGAAGTCTGTTGCCCCTTACCTCCAGAATTCCTTTATGTCTATCCCATGAATTCTTAAATCCCGTGATTGTTTCAGCCCCCACCACTTCCTCTGGCAGAGTGTTCCATTTGTCCACCACCCGTTCTGTGAAGAAATTCTTCCTCACATTTCCTCTGAATCGTCCTCCCTCCAACTTCATCCCATGCCATTTGATTTAATCTGCATTTCAGATTTTTAGGGGTTTTTTTTCTAATCACTCCTGTAAGAATTACTGCCATGTGTATGGGCTCGGGCAGGCTGAACAGTGCATTTTGCAATTTACACTCCACACTCAGCGTCGGACCCGGGCTCAGTACATTTATACAACGGGTTTTTATTGGTCCGGGTCTGCCAGGCCGCACTAGATTGGGGGGGGGGGCTGATTTTTGGTGGGTCGGTCTGCCCATGCCTATCATAGGGCTTATGACTCGCTCTCCTTCTGCTGGCACACACCCCCCAAATGCATCCCACTGGTCCTACTTACTGCTTTGTTGCACAGCCACTCCACCTTGAGGTCATCAGATATGATAACCCCAAGATCATGTTCCTGTTTACTGACTGTAAAACTACAGTATGGGGGATCATAAATAACCTGCCCCATGCTTCTATCCAAGTGGTGATAACAGCACAGGCCTTTCAAGCGTCACTCTCAAGGTTCACATGCTACCTCAACAGAAACACGGGCTTGCTGTGTACGGTTGCCGATACATTTTTCTTTACATAACATCAGAATGTGTGTCAAATGTTGCTCTGTGGTACAGCAAAGTAGAACAGTCTGACTCGGGCATGGACAGGAAGAGGCGTGACTAGGTCTGTTACCGCATACCTTTCATGTTTGATTGCGCAACTGGCCGTAATCGTTCACTATGACCCAGTCTCACTGTCTTGCAATTTCGTAACTGGAGGTGAAACGGAGTTCCAGTAGGACGGTCCCTGACTAACTTAACCTCCTCCCGCCCGCCCATCTCCTAGTCCCACTTTATTTAATAATGCCCTGCTCCTCTATCTCCACGCGATGACCCTGTATGTAACTTCCATAGGGACGTGGAGCGGCTGACATACAACACGTGACGCTACAAACCGGGTGCCTGGCCGCCACGGCATCGTCCACTCTCGAGATCCCCAGATTCACCATTTCACTTCAATATCTGGGGAATGACCGTCCGAGTCCTCCAAACTACAGGTTACGAAATGCGAGAAAATAACTGCACTTCCTCTCCGCCGGCTGTACGCCCGCCCCCTATGACGCTACGTCTAGAGGTATCCTTCAAACATCGCGGAGGTCTCCTGTATAGCAGCAGGATTTATGCGAGACGCGCCCTCTCCTGGCACCTTTTGACAGCTACTGTACAAGAGATAAACCTCACAGCATATTGTATTCCAGTCTCGACCTCCTTTCTCAGAAATCAGGGGTGAAGGACCAACCTTAGGAAAACATGTAAGCATTAATCCACGACGAAGGTGGCATCTAATGCGGAACTAATGCATGTTTGGGCCCGGTGTTGGCGCCGAGTGCCTACAACAATTAGATGCCACTTTCGGAGTGGATTAATAGCTTGTAACATGGTAAGTGCAACTGTACTGTTTGCCAGATGCTGTTTTTTTTTTTTTTGTTATAGAACACTACTCAGCAGAAATATTTATTTTATGTTTAAAATTATGGTGCACTTCTGTTACTTTTTCAGGTTTTCTGTAACTGGCACCGTGCGCATGCATGTTGATCAACCGACATCGAGTAATATAGCGGCGACGACTTTTTTTCATATTTCAAGTCTGGTGTACCTATAAATATTTGCATAAAACTATGCTTGCACCTGCGACTTTGGGTACTGGTACTGCCCTACTGTATTTCTCTTCACTTGTTTGTGTGTCACATAGCTGCTCTGCTGCATTCTGGGGAACATGTCATCCTTGCATACCTTCATATCCTACAAAAATGACAGTTCTCTTTTTCGCTGGCCGTACACCGCGAACCTCACGATTACCACCAATAGGTGGCGCTTTCAGAGCACCAGGGAACTTCTGCTCCATTTTCCTATTCATGCGTTTTGTACACGCATTCTGTTCCACTTCACATCTCCTGCCACTATCGTTATGTGCATCCCGTGACTCGCACCAGCCTGCATGGCACGGTTTCCCCTTCTAGGCATGTATTTTCTCCTACCCATTCCTCTCTCCACTATTTTGCAATTCACATACTTGCCCTCAGAGCGCATTTTCCCTCAACTCTCCCTCATCAGTCCGACCTATAGGTGGCACTTTCTAACATGTACACAATGTGTTGTCTCCCTCACACTGATCTGTTATTCACCTGTGCTTTCCACTGCTCCTTTCCATTGCTGGGCGACTTCTACAATATGAAGTAAGTGTACATGGGCAATCAGGAAGGCCAAAGCCGACCACTATCAGGCCACCCTCACTGCCTCCTGGGGGAGCACCCGTACCTTCTGGGATAAGGTCAAACAACTGAATGGGAACACCCGCTCCCCTCCCCCATCCCAGATTACCACCAACAACACCACCATCACAGACCCCGCCGACATTGCAAACCTACTCAACATGACCTTTACAGACCTTAGCCCAATCCTCCCAGTAACTTCTTTGATCAGCCACCCCCCATCCTACCCCTGCCCTCCATCGCCTTGCTTCCACCTTCATAGGGTTACTACCCTGGAAGCCAGACTGCACCTGACCCGTGCTCTAAAAGGCAACAGTCCCAGTGGCGTCTCCCTGGACCACAAAATTCTCCGGTTGGTCCTGGATCAAGTCCTCACCCCACTCACCTGCCTTCTTAACAAATCCCTCTGCCTGGGACATTTCCCCTCCTCCTGGAAAACTGCAACGGTTACTCCGATCCATAAAGGGGGTGACAGGTCCTTAGCTGGGAACTATTTGAACGATCTCCATTCTCCCTCCCTTTCCAAGGCACTGGAAAACTAGTTGCTGCACAAATAACTGAATACCTGACCAAATACAACATCCTCTGCCCTGAACAGCACGGCTTCCATGAGGATCACAGTACTAGCACTGCTCCATTGAATTCGCCTTCCTTCACTCCTCTTGATACTGGCTCCTGGCAGGGGCTGTGTTCCTTGACCTATCAAGGCCCTTGACACGGTCTCCCACCCCTACTACTGGAAGCCTCTGTCACACTGGTTTTGCCTCTGGACCACTGGCTTGGTGCTCCAGCTACCTTTCCGCCCGCTCCCAGCGAGTCAAAATTGGTGGGACTCTTTCGGACCCACGCTCGATCCTCTCAGGAGTTCCACAGGGCTCCATCCTGGGGCCCCTGCTCTTCTCGCTTTACCTTAACACCCTGCCCAGTGCATGCCCTGGGAAAACACTTTAGTCAGTGTCAGTGGCTCAGTAGGTAGCACACTCACCTCTGAGGCCGGGAGATCAGAGGGCTGTGGGTTCAGTTCCCACATCTGGCACTTGGGTTAATATCCAGTACTGACACTGTAGTGCAGCATGAGAGGGTGCTGCACTTCTGAGGTGCCTCTCGGATGAGACGTTAAACCGAGGTCCCATCTGCCTGGATTGGTGGTAGTTCAGGTGGCTGTTAAAGATCCCATGGCACTTATCGAAAGAGTAGGAATTTCCCGGTGTCCTGGCCAAATTTCCTCATTCACTAAAAATACCACCAACAGCTTAATCTGGTTCAAGGTCAGTTGGCATTCATCTGTATCCCCTCCCCGGTCGTGCCTGAAAATAGGCAGGATTTGTCTAGTGCACTTACCCGGTCAACAAAAGCTAAATAAATAAATAAAATAAAAAATACTGCTGTCACGCAGACAGATACCGTCCTCTTTGCCACTGACCGTAACCCCATCCTCCAGGTTTCCTTCAAAGGGCCTTTTGAGACGGCGCTGAGGCTTGGCTTAAAGACATAGATTGGTCATAAATCTTAAAAATCGAAACCATGCTCTTCGCCCACCCTCAAAATAAATCATCCAACTCCCTCTCCGTATCCTTTCCGCCCGGACTACAACTTGAACAAGTCCAATCCTATAAGTACTTAGGGATCTTATTTGACTCAGCACTCTCCTTCCATACCCACATCGACGCACTCCGCTTGTAACTAATATCCGACTCAGTATCCTGCACCGCATAAAACTGTCTCCCCTGATGCCCTCCGGCTATGGTTACTTCCTCCATACTCTCCTGGTGGACTATGGACTGCCTGTCTATGGGGCTGCCAACAGGACTGACCCTCAACAAAATTCGCTCCTCCTAAATAAGGCTTGCAGGCTAATCACAGGGGCCCCTAAGCTCTACCTATACCAGCAACTCTATGACCTTGCAACAATGCTTGACCTCGATGAACGCCACTATACCAAACGTGCATCATTTCAAAACCTTACTTGATTTTCTCTCCGGCTGACTTCCTCCTCCTTCCAGCACAGCCGCTTGTCAGCACCGGACCTCCTGCAAGCCACCTTCCTGGTTCCTCGTGCCAGAACTCACTTGGTCAGAGATCGCTCTGCCATAGAGCCCCTGCATGGTACAACAATCTTCCTCGGGTCGTCACTGATACCCCCACCATCTCCACTTTCAAAAATGCCCTCAAAAGCGAGCTATTTAGCAAGCGCTGCTGCTCCTGTGCCAAAAGGATGCCCCAACCACACCACATCCTCCCTGACAATGCCCTCTGGGCTGCTCCATCCCCTCGCCTCCTTATTCCTAACAACCTCACTACTTCAGTTGTTTCCCTCTACCGACTATATCGCTACTGATTGGTAGCTCCACGTTGCATTCCCGATACTACTTATGCATAACTTACTTGCTACCCAGCTACTGTTGTCAATTATACCATTTTTTGCTCTGTATTACACTACCAATGTTTGCTGTAACCAGGTGCCATTAATCGTGTCTGTTTATACTGATGCTCTTCTTTGTATGTACCCTGCTTTCTATTTTAACTGTATTATTTACCATTGTTGACGAGGTACCTTTGTAAATGAGCCGTTGGCTCAAAGGTTGTAAACTGATTACATTAAATAAATAAAATAAAATAAGTCACTCAGTGCCTCCAAAATAGCACACTTCCCTGCTCTTTCCTCTTTCCAGTTTTCTACATTGCCTGCACCGACACTCATTTCTGCAGTTCCTCTCTTGCACTGCCGCATTGCTTTTGTGCTGTGTTCGTCACGCCACCTATTGGTCGACATATGTCTACCGCATTCACTGCTTGCCTAATTTGATGAGCACATTTTTGCTCTCAACATAGCATTATTGCTCTGAATGTTCTGAAGCAACACGGCATTATCGTGCCATAATGCTGTGTTGCTCTTGCACCACCTGACGCTCTTCTGCCAATCCTGTTCCTTGCTTTTTGTTCTCTTATTTTAGCCATGTTACAATATTGCAATAAGTAACTTAGGATCCCAGAAAGACCAGACAGGGGAAAATGAAGCTAAACATCCACCCTTCAGATTTAAAAAAACTGTACATCTAAAGTATACCAGGGGCTGAAGAACATGAACATGCACAAATCTGCAGGACTACTTGGTCTTGAAGGAAAATTCCTGAGATTAGCCACATATTATATTGCTCCTGTTGTCACCCAAATCTTTAATTGGAGTTTACAGGAAGGTCACTTTCCTCAGACACAAAAAGAAAGTAATATCATCCCAAATTGTTAAAGGGGGAGTAGCATCTGATGTAAATAATTATAGACCAATAGCACTTCTGTCACTATTATCTAAAAATCTGGAAAGACATGTTCATACTCAAATAATGGAGTATTTGGACAAATATAACTTAACACCGTACCAGTCAGGATTCTGTAAAGCACACTCAACCAAATCAGCATTATTGGAATTTAATAACTTGATTAATTCATCATTGCACTCTGGTCTGGAGACTGCAGTAATTTTTATTGATCTACCGAAGGCCTTTGACCTGGTGAACCACTCCCTCCTATTGCAGACTGCCAAATTTATGGGATTGATAGATGAACCCTGGTGTTGGCTGAAGTCCTTCCTGGGTGGGCGTATGCAAAGAGTCTCTATCTCTGGATGTATCTCATATAGTAGCTGTATTAGGAGAGGGGTACCCCAGGGGTCCATTTTAGGATGCCAATTATTCTTAATGTTTAAGAGCAGCTTGCCAACAGCAGTGAATCACTCCCAGGTGAGGCTGTATGCAGATGATACCACTCTTATTACAACTGGTATAAACATCCAAGAACTGCAAGGAAAGATGCAAGCTGATTTGGATAATTTGAGGGAGTGGTTCACCAGGTCAGGACTCATTCTGAACACAAAAAAGACTAAGCTGATGCATTTTGCATCCAAACGGAAGCAGACTGACAATATAAAAATAAAAACAGACAATGAAGGTTTGGAACAGGTGAACCAGTATTGTTATTTAGGAGTTACCTTTGACGACCACATGTCCTTTAAGGAACATGTGGTCAACTTGTTAGGAAGGGTAAACAAAAGAATAGGTGCCTTACACCGAACAACAAAATGTTTAGGTAAGAACGATTGGAAAAAAGTGGAGGAGCAACTAATCCTGCCTGTACTAACTTACGGCGAACTTATTTATTGGACTGCAAATAGACAATTACTGAACAGACTAGATAAGACACACTATAAGTTGGTGAGGTACGTACTACAATGCAATCTTAAAACTCACCACTGTACTTTATTAACTTTATTACAGTGGCAGTCCTTAGAGATCAACTATATCAGATCATGGCTGAAAATAATATACAAATACTACGCTTTTCACCCAGATCATTACATTACTAAAACATTGTTTCCCAAGGAACAACTGCTCTCTGAAGATTCTAGAAGCACAGTACATGTGAGAAAAATCAAGTTACCATTTACAAGGAACAGACATGGGGAAAGAACATTGTGTTACCAGGCAGCCAGACATTGGAATATTTTATCATGTGCAATTCGTACCTCAATATCATATGCATTATTTATTCAAGAGATAATGGGCCTTAACCAATTTAATTGTCTATGTGGTTAGTTTCCTGCATTTTTTTGTACTGATTGTTAGTATTATACTGAGATCTTATTAACTGTTATTTGTATTCTTACTTGTAGGACTGTATTGTAATTGTTTATCTAGTTGGCACTTATGTGTATATGTATAGGTAACATATAGATCACAGAACTGTCTTGCCAACTGGGTCTTATGATCTAATATGACATGTTTTCCTGTATAAAGATAAAGTTTTTAATACTACTACTACTCAAACTATACATTTTTATTTTTCAGTCAACTTATCTAAAAACTCAGTTATCTTAATTTGCTTTGCTTTGCCAGTCTTTCTGTGTCCTGGCCATCATAACCCAGTTTGGAAGAATGTCTAGGCACTGTTCCATAGTGCGCTGCAGTGTTTTTAGCATTTCACGGACATCTGCACAGGACACTATTTTTTCTTCACCTTCATCAGCATCTGTATCTTCTTATAAAGTCAGCTCCATTTCATCCTGTTGTTCTGGCTGCAAGGATGCAGTAACCTGCAATGGCATCAGTCTCAGGGTCAGGGTCATTCTCACCATGTTGGCATAACAAGTCAAATTCTGACTCAGTTAATCCAGCAGCTGGCTGGATGATGATCTCAGCAACCACTGCAACATTAGCATGCTGTGGGTAACAGAAACCCACTTCATGAAAGCAGTATGCAATTGTTTCCTTCGTGACGCTTTCCCATTCATTCTTCCTGAGATGAATTGCATCTAGCAGCATTGTGTTTTTTTACACACTATGAGGCTGTTAACTCAGACCCCTCATCAGCATCCATCTCAACAAGCACTCGCTCTCTCATACACTTAATGTAGTGCCTCTTAAAGGCATAGATAATCCCCTGGTCAAGGGGATGTATAATTGACATGGTGTTTGGTGGAAGCAGAATTAGCTTTATGTTTCTCTGGCTGATGACATCTGGGTGGCCACTGAAATTGAGCAACAGAGTAGTTTTCCTTCTGTGGAGTTTCCTTTCCCAGGTTCAAACCCACTCCATAAAAATACCCCCAATCATCTATGCTGTCCTGTTGCTGCAATATGTGACGGAGATGGTGGACATTTTTAAAACACTGCAACTTAGCAGATTTACCGGCAACAACCAGCTCACGCTTTTCTGTTCATGATATGTTGCAACATGCTAGGACTGGTGGCCACTCTTTTGCTTTCTTCTGACCCTGGGTAGTTTATCCCTGAAGCACAGTATACCGTACCCCACACACCTGAAGAGTACGCCGGTTTCATCAGCATTAAAAATGTTCGCTGACTCGTAATCGGCTAAAATAGCAGGACGCACATCATCCAGTCAGCCACTCGCTCCACTGCTTAGCACTCATTTTTTCTCCATGAGCACAGTGATAGAAAATGTTACATACTTTCCATCGTTGCAGCCACCTCTCCATGGCATTGAAATCAGCTTTACCCAACTCCCCTGCAAGCTGCTTGGCATTCTGTAGAAGGAGGGGTCTGCTTATCAATGCTTCTCTTTCTCTGACACTGCTGAAGCACCTCTGCAGTGCCTCTTCAACCTCACTGTCCTTTGCTTCACGCTTTCTCCAGCGTGAAGGATTTTGGTCTGAGTGCCATTCTGAAAAGATCTGTTCTTTGGCACGAATCAGACCTGACATGGGGATTTGGGCAATGACAGGTGAATGATAATGTCTCTGATGCTCATTTTGGTGAGGGCTTCAATCTGATGCAACAGTTCCACTTTGTGAGGGAGAGGGACAGCAACTCACTTAGATGCCCTCTCAATACAGTAGTAGAAAGCACAGCATAACTGATGGACTTATTGCAACAGCTGACTGAGGAGGTAAGAAATGCCATACTTAACAGCTCTCTAATTAATTAACTTTCAGCATGAATTCTGAAGCAAAACTTCACTTTTTGTCCATTTAGGGAAAGATCCAGTCAACCACCACCCCTTGCCTCCTCAAATGTGCCACCACAATGGCTAGGCACTTTGTGAGCACTCTATGTACTGAGGGTAGGCTAAAGGGGAAGGCTGCGAACTAGTAGCAGTTCCCTACTCTGACTTTCTGTGAGTGGCTCTGACTGGAATGTGAAAGTAGGTGTCTTTCAAATCCAGTGACTCTAATTAGTCTCCTTGTAGCAGAGATGGAATTACTGATCCCAGTGTTACCATCTTGAACTTTTCCTTTTTTTAAGTGTTTGCTCAGCCATCTCAGGTCTAGAAAGGGTTGCCACTTTCCATGTTTCTTGTGGGTCAGGAAGTATCTTGAGTAAAGCCCCTTCCCCTATGGGGGCTTTCTCCACTGCGTTTTCTTGTTGCAGCTTTTTGACCTCTAACTCCAGCAGTAGTTTCTCTGCTGGAGCAGGAGGGGTGAAGGTTTTGTGATTCTGGAGATGTGTAAATGTTTTGAACTACAAGGTAAGGCCTTGACTCATTATTTCTAGGACCCACCTGCCTGTGGTAATTCTTTCCTATGCCTGGCAATAGTGAATCAGCCTTCCCCCCACTGGCAATGGTTGGATGACCTGTGCAGACTTGTCAGTAGTTCTATTTCACCTGGGCTTTGGGGGCTGGTGTTGCATCCACACGCCTAGGGCCCCTTCTGCCTCTACCTCTGAAGAAACCTCTCTGAGGGTCAAAGTCATAAATAATGTAAACTTGGAGATAGTAACTCATGCCCCACCCCCCACTCCTTTCCATAAGACCTGTGGGAAGTGGAGGCCTTTTCTTTCTCAGTATTGCTCTTGAAGGTGGTCTCGTACTCATCCAACTTTTTCATGTAAGCCTGTCTTTTCACCAAATGAAGAATTTCCCTCACAAGGGAAATCCATTGCTTTTGTTTGAGTGTCCTGAAAGAGGTTTGTGGTTCTGAGCTAAGCAAACCTTCTTATGGACATTGCATGTGCCATGACTCTAGATGCATGTTCATTGGCATCTACTGCCATGTGGAACTGGTATGTGATGGCATCCATGATGATCCCTGCTGTGTCTGCCAGATCCTATGCAAAGTCACCAGTAGCGTTCTTGCTCTCTGCCAAAATAGAGCTCCAGAGGGCATTGTAGTATTGAGCTGTGAAGGCCATGTATGCTGACTGACTTAAAAGCAGGGAAGGTTAAGTATAGACTTTTTTGCCCATACTGTGCAGCTTCCTGGAATCCTGTTTCAGAAGCTGGGCAGAAAAGGGTACTTTGGCCTTATCACAGGCAGCAGTCTGGACCACTCCCTCATGGTCAGGGTGGAAGTACAGGTACTCAGCACCTTGCTTGTCCACCTGATGTTTCTTTTCTATTTTCTTGTCTATGCCAGTAGCTGAAGTGGGTGCTGACAACACTTTGCAAGTAGCCTTTTTGAGGGATTTGTGGATGGGCAAAAGCAACCTTTTTGTGGGTGTCAAGCTCATCGAAGTCAAAAGCTCCACTTCATCATCATCTTCAGAATCGCCTGCAATGAGATATTGAGAGACTTGACCATTTGCCTTACAAAGGTGCAGTGTGAGGAGTTGTTGTCTGAGAGAAAAGGAGGGGAACCAAACTCTTGCTCAGGAGAACCATCAGGCTCTATAGGTTCTTCTTCCCCCTTCTTCTCCTTGTAGTAAAATTCAGCCTCCTTCTCCACAGGCACTGGAACTGGTACTGGAGCCTGGGAAGGGGGCAGGGATATTCATGAAGGTCCCCATAGCCTGGAAAGCCTGAAGAAACTGCCATGCTTTAGTCATGTCCTCTGCTGAGGGCATCTTATTTTTGTCCTCTGGTGTCTCTTTTCCTTCTTTAGAAGGAGGGACAGCAACATGCTTTTCTTTTTGATTTTTTTTTTATCAGGCACCGAATCTGTTGCCTTCTCAGAGGCTCATTTATTTTTGTTGGATTCAGGGTTCCCCCATTCAGATTCCTGGATTGCTGAACCATCTTTAGTAACCTTATCTTTCTGCTTACTTTAAGGGGCTAGACCCTCCTCTGAGACTTCAGGTGACATGGAAGCAGAATGAGAAGTCATAAAGTCTTCTAATTTTTTTAGCCCTTTTCTTTTACATTTTACGGAAAAACCTAATACAGCATTTACAATTGACAAACTTGTGATCCAGATCCAGGCATCTCAAACACAACTCATTCTAGCCAGGAGCTAGAAATAGATTTTACAATGTTTAAAACCTATAGCTCCTGTCCTCATTTTGGGTTTATCAGCCAGATTGCTTTGGTTCCCAACACACCTATATAAAAATGCGGTTTGGTTCCTTTAGCATCTCAGCTCTGCTAAAAAAGGGAACTGGGACAAATGAAATAAAGAATTGCTAAGTGGTACCACAACAGGCCTTTCTGTAGTTCCTGGTAACCAATGTGGAATTAAAGAAAACAAAGAAAAAGACATCAAAACAACACAAATACAACCTAACACAGAATTATCGAAAAAGAAAACTACACACTAAACTAAATAAAGACAGAAAAATAATAAACAGTGAATGCCTCTGAAGTAAGAGAGATGACTTTGGGGTGACTACTTTCTTCAGGTGGAGAAACAAATCTGCTGTTAAAGGGCAGAGATGAGCATGACCATGCAAGAGAGTTCTGAATTTTATTCAAAAATTCCATAATTAACATAAAATTCTAGGCTCGGTGGCAGCTAATTCCAGGGGAATGGTTTGCAGTTGTTAAGCATAAGTGATGGATTACTAGGGCATGAAAGTAAAACAAAACTTGATTTACACTGTCATTGTGAAACTGATAATTGAAATGAACATGATGGAAACAGAAACTAAGAATTACAGTCAGCAGCTGTAACTATTGTATCTGCTAAGACATGCCTATAAGGAACGCTAGTTAAAAAAAACTGGCAGATGCAATCCGCATGTCATTTGGTGCCCACACCCGTTGTCCAGTTCCTCTATGATGATTGCTGTGGTTATGTCTGAGGTAGATAATGTCAAAGACACCAGCTGCTAGATGGCCTCATGGCATGACTTAGGTTCAGGAAAAGACTTGGGAGCTGGAATTGGTTGATGCCCAGATTAGGGAGTACTTCAGCCTACAGTGCAAGCCAGTCCACAAAGGGAGATGCAGGCATCCTGCCGGCACAGTAATCTCCCACAGTGGGCCTGGGAGTCTGCTGCCTCATGAGGGGTGGTGCCTGCATACACTGCACTGCACCATGCCAGTCTGAAAGAGGCTATGGCAAACACTACGGCGGGGGGTGGAAGGGGGCAGGGAGAAAACTGAAGGAGAGAAAATCTGGATGCCATTTCCATGATAGCTGGCACACTCAGGCTCCACACCATAAAGTTTTTCACCCACACATGAATCCTTGGTGTTGGAAGGCAGACAGCCCTCCTCTATTTCCCTGCCACAGGGGGAAATCTGTGGGATGGTGCCAGTGGAGAGGTTAGTGACAGCTGAGGCTGGGGGGGGGTTGCCTAGCTGGAGAAAGGGCACTGATATGCCTTCAGGAGGGAGGGAGGAAACCTTGATTGAAAAAAGGAAAAAAGGCAACAAAAAATCTTTTGTAGACTGGTAGGTAAGGGCACAGAAATTATATGTAGAGTACTCAGGCCCATATCCCAGCAAACAACTGGGTGAATATTATCAAAATATGTTCTTTGACAAAAATGAAGAGGAAATGCTATCTCTATGGCACCAAGTGGTGGGGGATTGCACAAGGGTACTGGTGACCTAAATTTGCACCTGTGCTTGGGAACGTCAGGAGCAGAGGCTGTTGCTTAAGCAATAAGACATGACCAGGGGTTAGATTAACAGTCTGTTAATCACCCCTTGGGGTGTAATGTGGCACGAGGTGCAGCCAAGTGCCATATTGCCCCTAGGGGGTGATTAACTGACTGTTAATCTAACTCGTGGGAGTGCCTTATTGCTATTAAAAACAAGCATTTGTCAATGCCGAATGTTTGCTTGCTGGCATTGGCAGTGGTAGTGCAGAAGTTACAGAGCTGCGTAATAGGAATGGCAGTGAAGTATTGAACTGAAGCCAACCCCACCACCACCCTGCAGAGAGTGGCAGGCATTGGGGTGTGCATTTGGGTCATCAGGCATAACGGCCACACCATTTCACCACACCCCACCCTGCAGACACTGACAAGTGTCATGGTGTTCCTTGGGGTTTTTGGCCCTTATGCGCACCCCATTTCATTAGGAAATATGGTGAGATATGTGCGATTTAGGAGAATGGGGTGAACTTTGGGGCCGAAGAGTCCAAGGCATACCTCAATGCCTCTCACTGGCTGCAGGGTGTGGAATGGTATGAGCATTACAGGCAAGAATCCCAAATCACACCCCTGATGCCTGTCATTCCCTACAGGGTTGAGCGTTATGGTTGGAAACCCTAATACCTCAGGCATTCGTTGGTATTTTCACTCCAAATTTTCAACATGTTTTTTTTGTGACCCCACCTCATGAACAGGGGGAATATCAGTTTGTTAGCCGAAAGCTGCTTATGCACAACGACTACGGCATTTAGCACCACAGGTGCAAAAACATTCCGAACAGGATGTAAAAAATGACAGCTGTACTGTTCATGGGGAGGTGTAAAAAATGGCAATGTTGCAAATCTGCAGTAAAAATATTTAAAAATGGTGAAGTCCACTGACGTGCATAGAAACTGTGCAACGCACACCCATAATATAATTAGGTTGGGGATTTTTACAGCAGATTGTCCAACCTCAGGCATTTTAGTGCCTCCGATCATGAACAGTGTCACCGTGATTTTCTTTATCTGTGCCGAACAATGATTTCCCACAGCGACCACGCATCTCTGCACTGAAAGTGTGAAACACGCTCAGCCATGTTGTGAAAAATGATAGCTGTACTGTTCATAAGGAAGTGTGGAAAATGCCACTGGTGAAAATCTGGACTGAAAATATTACAAAGTCATGAAGTTACGAGGTGCGTGGAAACCGCGCAATGCTCACTCATAACACAGTCATTTTATGGACTTTGT
This sequence comes from Neoceratodus forsteri, assembly GCA_016271365.2. Lineage (NCBI taxonomy): Eukaryota > Metazoa > Chordata > Ceratodontiformes > Ceratodontidae > Neoceratodus > Neoceratodus forsteri. The sequence continues at coordinate 463,622,090 of JADMNL010000022.1, read as the reverse complement.
CACCAAATTTTCAACATAGCCATTTTAAGACCTCTGCTCATGAACAGTGTAACTGTGATTTTCTTAATCTGTCCTAAACATTGCTTTGGCACACAAACAGCACCATTATGCACTACATGGGTGGAAACACATTTGGGGTGAGATGTGAAAAATGAAAGCTGTACTGCTCATAAGAAGGTGCGGTAAAATGGCAATGTTGAAAATCTGGAGTGAAAATATTGAAAATTCGCGAACTTACGAGCATGCGAAGGAACTGTACAACGCACGCTCGTAAAACAGTCATTTTTTGGAATTTTTTCACCAAATTTTCAACATAGCCATTTAAAGACCTCAGCTCATGAACAGTGTCAGTGATATTTTCTTAATTTGTCCCGTACATTGATCTTGCACACCGACTGCGCCATTGTGTGCTACATGGGCGGAAACACGTTTTGGGTGAAATGTGAAAAATGACAGCTGTACTGCTCATAAGAAGGTGTGGTAAAGTGGCAATATTGAAAATCTGGAGTGAAAATATTGAAAATTCGCGAACTTACGAGCCTGCGTAGGAACTGCGCAACACACGCTCGTAAAACAGTCATTTTTTGGAATTTTTGCACCAAATTTTAAACATGGGGTTTTTGGGACCCCTTCTCATGAATGATGTCACTGTCATGGCATTATTCAGGCCCGAAGGGTGATTTCGCGCAGTGATGGCGAAATCACGCTTCGGGCCTGAATAACGCCATGACAGTGACATCATTCATGAGAAGGGGTCCCAAAAACCCCATGATGAAAATTTGGTGCAAAAATTCCAAAAAATGCCTGAGATATGCAATAAAGTTGAAAACCCCCTATCTAGCCCATTATACAGCTTACCGGCATTTCCTCAGTCCGCGGTCGGCTTTGAAGAGTGCAGACCTGTTCCTGGTCCACCGAAGATCATCTCGCCAAGCTCCGGAGGTAACTATGGGGTGGGGGTGTTGGGAGGCAGGGTGCACAGTGGTGGGTGTGGGTTGTGGGAGGGGGCTGGGAGAAGCCAGGGGACCGCTTTTATTTTTGCAGGTAAAAAAAAAAAGACGATGGGACGCTTTGCCACGCTGGGGTGGGCTCCCAGCATGGCACAAGGATGGCTGGGGGGGGGCCGTGGAGCTGACAGGGGATTGGGCACCCCCGTCGGCCATATGATCAGTTGCCACGCTGGGGTGGGCTCCCATCGTGGCACCCAGTACTTGGGGGGGTGAGGACAGTGGATCCGATGGGGATTGAGCACCCCTGTCGGCTATTCTGAGAGTTGCCATGCTGGGGTGGGCACCCAGCGTGGCGTGTGGAAGGCTTGGGGGATGAGCACAAGTCGACGGGGGATTGGGCACCTGCCGGCTATACGTGTGTGGGGGGAGCAGCACGAGTATGCGTGCATTTCTGTGTGTGTGTGTGTGTGTGTGTGTGTAGGGGGAGCTGCGCATGAGCAGGCGATATCTTATCGCTGCTCACTGAAGCGTAGCTCCCCCTTTCAACTGTATGCCACTGCATTTTGGAGCTAGTCATAGACAGCTCCAGCATGCATTGGCTTACAGGGGCCGTGCCTGCCAACACACTGACTGAATTGGAGGAGGAGGTGACACACTTCCGAAATCTCGGATGATGGCACTATGTTTCTTGCACATGCGTGCAAGCAAACATAAAAATGGTTCCAAAAGAAATGTGTTGAAAGTATACTTTTTGAATGTTTTCCTCATTTAGAGGGAGATTTTTAATAAAATAGTTCTTCCACCAACAGTTTAAGAATGCTGGATCAAAATCAGAATGCATCATTCCATACATTTAGCAGTGCTAGAGGATGGAATGCTGACAGGAAGAATCCATGTGCCATTGTGATCAGGTTGTACATGACAGTATAACATGGATTAATATAAGGCTTTTGGAATCCTAACAGCCAATCAGACTGCAGCATTTCTGAAAGCCTTTTTATAAGGAGTGTTCTTTAGATGCTCTCCTCGTGGGAGAGTGGGATACATTCCACTGCTCTCTTAATGTCCCTTGGTGAAGGCATTGTGAGAGTGCCGTAGACAGCATAAGTGACCACACTCTGCTAGGCAGCCTCCAGGATGCTGCTACATGAAGGTGCAGAGGAGGAAAAGGGAACAGTTCATTTTTGTAGCCACGGGAAAGGAGGGCTAAGCAATACTGCTTATTTTCAACCTTGTCATAGGGAGTATACAGATGAAAACCTACTGAAGTTGAACTAGATGAAGCTGTTGGTGGTATTTTAGTGAATGGGGAACATTTGGCCAGGGTGCCATGGAAATTCCCCAACTCTCTTCGAGAAGTGCCATGGGATCTTTAATATCCACCTAAACAATCACCAGAAAAAGCAGACAGGATCTCAGTTTAACATCTCATCCGAACGACAGCACACCCTGACAGTACAGCATCCTCTCAGTGCTGAACTTGCGTGTCAGCATTTATGGTATGAGCCTAAGCCTGATGTGGGTCTAGAACCCACGGCCTTCTGGCCCATAGGCAGGCGTACTACCAACTGAGCCATGCCCTTAGCATACCAAATGATGGCACCTTGTCTTTCTTCTATGACGTTTGACCCCACAGCGGGTTGGTTCTTGACAGTTTGACTGAATGACAAATACAGACAAGCCACAGCTGGTGGCAGATTGACACTTCAAGGGGCCTAGTGGCGCACAGTCCAGTAGCGCACAGTGATTCTGTCGGGTACATTGTAACCCATGGGAATGCCTGAAAAAAGTTCGTCTCCAGCTGAGTGGAAGTATAAAGATATAATGTAAAAAGAGAAAATATAATCTGCCTTTTCAGAAGGATTTCTTTTCAACAGAAAAAAAAACAAGTTAATCACGAAGGGAAAAAGTGACTCATTTTCGATCAGGTTTAAAATCAAATGAGGCCTCAGGTCAGGACAAAATTCCTGCTGACAAGCGTGTTTCTGCTTGGAGGACACTGATACTGCAGATGAATAAGAAACCGAGTAACAGATACATGAGAAATAGAAAGTACAACAATGTAACATCATGGAAATAGACTTGGGTCACGTGGCTGTCACTGTGAAACTGGTAACTGGAAATCAGCATGTAGGAAACAGAAACCAAGTAAGTTACTCTTCTCTCACCCTGTTCATTCCTTTAGGTATCATTGTGATTATCTACTGTAATTTTTCTGAGCTGTACTGAGTCCAGTTGTAAACAAGCCCTGTGCTCAACTTGCTTTCCAATGAATACATTGAAAACTGAATATAATTTTGTGAAGGAGCATCATGGCCAGATCTTACGTGGTGGGAAGGAAACCAAATTGTGCCCATATGCAGGTAGGAAGATGACATATGATTCAGCAACGTATAGACCAATTAGCTTTTTAGAAAATATTTCAAAGAAACATTCTCAGATCAGGGCAAAATTATCTTCAGATTGTTAACTGGCACACTACCATCAACCAAATAGTTGAAAGAGCACTTTGTAACAAATGGCACTCAATGGCAGTATTGTTGAATGTTTTTTTTAACTACTACGTAGTTGAAAATGTTATTGTCAGTATGAGACTGTAACATTGTAGCTGATGTGCTGTGTTTATTATTTAGTATTTTTATACACACTGTTTTAAGTTATCTGGGACACTACTGGAAATAAGCCTAGGCTCCAGGGTTAGTAGCCCAATAAATGTAACATTGAACTTTACCTTCAATTTGTATTAAACAGATGGGAGGCCTATACTTTGGAAAAGCAGTTAATAAGTACATTTCAAGCAGGCTTCAGTAATGGATATTTGACTGTTGGTCATTCATTTTTTAAATAATTTACCAGCCAAATACAGTAAGGGTAGGAAGCAAAAGGTGTATATCACGTTAAATGATCCGAAAGCCACCTGTGGCTTGCTATGTGGACAAATTCTAAGGGAAAATCATTCAGTTATCATAAAGATATGCAACAAGAACAGAAGATTATTATTTATCTTCATAATAAGACTAGGACACAGGTTCAGAGTTTATCAATGGCGAGTTTGTCGAGGTTGCATTTTAGCCCTTTTTTATTTAACATTTATAAAAGTGTAAGCCCCCCCCCCCCAAGTGTGGGCTTACTACAATGGCCAGGGAGCATCGGTACTCACTGGGATGTCACGACCCGTAGTTGGGCAGGGCCCTGTCATCTGGATATAAAAAGGATGCTGCAGAGGTAAACTGGAGTCTTTGTGAGTCATGCAGCAGGCTCTGGGGAGTGTTGCAGGGTTAGCGCTTGAGTCCTGGGACCAGAGTGGGGCGATAGCCACCCCAGGTCCCACGTGTGTTGGGGATCCCATGAGAGCACAGTGAAGATGAGCTGAGAAGTTATGGGTGCTGTCTACTCCCATGAGGAAATCCTGGGGTTGGTAAACCTGCCATTCTGAGGAGCCAAGGCCAGGGAATAAAACAGGCAGGCCTGTACCATGATCCTGGCACCAGGATGGGCCAGGGAGGCCGGCAGCATAGAGGACTTCAAGTTTAGGGCCAGTGGCTGCCATGGTGTAGGCACTGGATTGGTGAGTGAGAGGCCGATATAGGAGGACCTCGGGGTGGCAGCTTGAAGACCTGCTACTGTAATCCATGTCCACCAGCAAAGAGGTATGCCATCCAGAGTGTGGCAGTCAAAGACATGTCAGAGCCCAGGTTCAGCCTCCTCAGAGCTGCAGCAAGGGTGTGAGCCATGTGCATGGAAACAGCATCTTAAATGGGTCTGCAAGGTGGGCTTTGCACCAGGTCATGCAGGCTCTGCAATGTGGGGATGATTTTGAAGCTGTGTTTGATGAGAGAGCCAGGACTGAAAAAGCAGTGTCCATTTGTAGGAGTCAAAGTGAGAGCCCCATTACTGGGACAGAGGAGAGTAAATGCATGGACAGTTTGGGGCGATGTGAGTGCCTGGGTGAAACCACTGCTGCCATCACAACTGTGTTTCTGGAGCTCACTAAGCTCTGCTGTGGAGGGGGTCCAAGTTCGGGATTGGTGCCCCAAAGATTTGTGTCACAGCCTTGGCTGTCTAAAGTGTACTGACGAGTCAAATGTGCCCAGAGCTTCATGGAGTGGATCAAATTTTTTTGGCTTCAGCCTTATGAACTGTTGAAGGGCAATTTAAAAATAAATCCCACCCATTTACAATGTTATTCATGACTGGATAATTTTCTTTGTCACTGACAGTAATCCTGTCTGAACTGTGCATGTAATTCATTTGTTCTAACAAGTTTTGCCCCTCCCCCCAAGGAAAAGAGAGCTGCCCCTCTGGTCACCCTTGAAAGCACCCTGATGGAGCTGATCTGTCATCAGGCTGAACCCAGATTCTCAGGTGTGATGCTGTTACTATTAGCAAGTGATTTCTGGACTGTGTCTGCTGGCTATAGTGCTCCTCCTCCCCCACAAACTAAAATACCATCAAAAATACCCCTAGACAGGGGAAGGGGGGTTTACAACTTGGGGGCTTGTCCAGGATCTTCAAAGAGGGGGGTGCCATCCACCTACTGTACCTAAGCCATGCCAAAGTGTGCCAGTCATCTGGGGAGATGAGAAGGCTGTGAAGCACTGTGTAGAGTTTAAAGTTGCCACCAAGTGGACTTAGTACACCTCGTGTGAGACAAGATGGTGCCTGGTGCCTCATGGCATGCAGTGTGCATGCATGCATGCATAATGGGAAGTAAATCTGAATTATGGTTGGCGGAGCCTGGAGGGCAGAGGTGCACATAAAAAGGTGGTCCAGACAAAGACTGTGTAAAAACTGTCATTTGGACCTGTGCTTATGGGAACTACAGAAGAGGAGTTGTTGGGAAATGTTATTGCATAGTTAAAGTCACAAACTTTGTGGAATGTTGCCGGGGAGGAGAAGCTGAGAGACTACATACCATGAGATCTGCTCAGAGCCCTGCGAACCCTGCAGGATGAGTGGTGACTGTGCCAGAATGGCTGTTAAGTTGGATGTATAACATGTTGAAGTGAAGCAGTATGACTGAAAAGTGTATCTTGTGTAGGCAAGAAGGGAGTGGCGTAGTGCACCAACCACTCTATCTCCATATGTTCTGCAGTGCTACTGCTTGGCCCCCTGTGGCCGACCACTGTTTGCCTTGCCTTGGGGTGACTGGGGAGGAGTTGTGACCCCCACAAGGAGTGAGGCTGCAACAGTGGAGCCATTAGTAAGGTGGGAGGACATCAAAGAAAGCATTCCTGAACTGAAGCCAGTGGGTGAGGGGCATAGCTGTCTGCCCAGCTGCTCCCCACCACCAACTGCCTGTGATTCTCCGCATGGCAGAGGGAGGGGTCCTGGGTGGGCTACTCTACCTGAACTTCCCTAGGCTGGGTTTGTGGATCCAAGGCCATCTTGGAGAGACTCACCCGCAGCTGTGGCAGCTGGCCCCCTGGCTAGGGAGAAGTCACCAGAAACCTCCCAAGGTGATGGAGAAATCTGTGGGTGCTGAGGGGCCCGATGTAATTGTGGAGGCTGTAATGGAAGATGAAGGTTTGGATTTGGAGGTGAAGACCGTGTCTGGTGCATCTTATTCAAGAGAGTCACGCTCCTGTGAAGGGATTTCCCACATGTACAAAGATATTGTAGTCAAAGGAGACATTCCACACCCTTACACGGTGGCTGTGATGGGTTTTTCAGATGCCACCCCCATTGCTGCCTGATAAATGCCATAGATGGCTAGCTGATATGGCTGCCCTGTGCCTCACAGAGCTGAGCTATCTCAGGTACCGAGAGGGTAATTGGCTGCCACGGGGGCAGGCACCGAGGACTAGCATTCAGTCTATTCCCGAATGGAGCCAGGCTGAGTGCTGGGTGAAAAGGCTTCTGAAAAAGGAGTATCCAGGTGAAAACTGCAGCTATAATTGAGCAGATGTAGGACATCATTGAGATTCGTCGCTTCGATTGGGTGTTTTATGGAACCATGGAGAAGAGTCTCCTGAGAAACCTGCCTATGACCATGGAAAAGTAATCCCCACTGCAAGATCTATGTGTGCATCCACTGTGTGGGCAGGGGTCATATCATTTAAAGGTTTTGCACTGGTGCAGGACATGACTGGTAACAGACTGAACTATTATGTTATCAGCCAGGATTGCCGTGGAGCTGAATGTACCAAGCCTGACCCCGGCTTTTATTTTGCCCTGGACAATGCGTCCAAGGACTCCAAGGTGACAAAAAAGAAGTAAGTTGCCTAGTGCCTCTCTGGTGCTGCTGTATAGACTGCTGCTGCCTCTATGGAACAAAACCAAAGCTGGCGAGACTGGTAAATTGATCACAAAGTTAAACTGTGTTGTAGCCTGTAGTGTTTGAGAAAAAAACTCCCTGAAAATATTTCTATTCTATTCACATTTACAGTGCATATTTAAAGTATAGAGAAGTGTTATGAAACTAGAATGTGGCCTTATGCCTATTAGGTTAAGGTGGGGTCATGGGTAGTGGGAATGGGATTTAGGTTAGAAATGTGGTCGATAGCATTTAAATGAATGGGTGTGCCCTAGTCTAAGCAAAGTGTGAAGTGAGTGAAATGGACAGTGTAAAATGGACTTCTATGTAGACTTAATTCCAGGGCACCCTTACCAAAGCTTAAGCACCGCAGTGCTGGTGTTTCTATTATCTTTATAGAACTGTTAGAAGTAATGTTAGAAAAAAATGATGTGTGTTATGTATAGTGGCTAAGTTGATAGCATCTAGAATGTTAATGTAGAGTGCTGCAATACTAGGAAAATTAGGATAAAAGGGAGCATAAATGCTCATGTATTATTGTCCCCTACACATGCGGGCATCATCAGACCATAATTCCCTCAGTATAGTACTGCTTACCTAAAAGGTGGATAAAGTAGATAAAGTGCATCTGGGTAATATTTTGCACGGAAGCTTGGGAGAAAGGAGGGTTAAAGCAGACAGCAACATGTTACTGTGTTATTAGATTAAGGTAATATTCCACCTCAGTGGTTTAGAGTGAAGTCTGTTCTTAATCAAAGTAATGGTAATGGATCAGTAGCAAATTTTGCACTAAAGGTCACCTTGGTGCAGGTATGGATCTCCCACTGTGACTGCGGCAGTTGTGTAGTTTGGGTCCCCTGGGGGAGAAGGGTGGTACACTGGTTCTGACAATACCCGGCAAGTCGCCAGTAGGAACTCAGGCCGGGTTCCCAGGCCACACCCCAGGAGGGACAGGAACAGAGAGAGTGTGTACTATTCAATGGTGGGTTTGCCCATCCAAAGGAGATTGAGCTGACCACTTTGGTGGTCCAGTTAACGGAGCTGACATTGCTGGGGGTGGGTGGGAGAAATGCACATATCCCACCTGGCTCAGTATGAGGGTAGCTGACCTAAAGACTTCACTAGGAGGTGAAGTGTTTCAAGTTGGGGGAGTGTGTAAGCCCCCCAAGTGTGGATTTACTACAATGCTCTGGGAGAATCAGTGCCCACTAGGATGCTAGGACTCATAGTTGGGCAGGGCCCTGGCATCTGGATATGAAAAGGACACTGCTGTTCTGAGGAGCCAAAATCGGGGAGTAAAACAGGAAAGTCTGTACTGTGATCATGGCACCAGGAAGGGCCAAGCAGGCCGTCAGCACAGAGGACTCCAAGTTTAGGGCTGGTGGCTGCCATGGTGTAGGCCCTGGGTCAGTGAGTGAGAGGCTGATCGAGGAGGACCTCGGGGTGGCAGCTCAAGGCCCTGCAGCTGTAATCCATGTCCACTGGCAAAAAGGTATGTCATCCAAAGTGTGACCATGAGAGACATGTCAGAGCCCAGGTTCAGCCCCCTTGGAGCTGCAGCAGGGGTGCGAGCCATGCCTGTGGAAACCACCCCTTAAATGTGTCTGTGGGGTGGGCTTTGCACCAGGTCATGCAGGCTCTGGGTTTGTGAGGATGATTTCGAAGCTGTGTTTCATGGGAGAGCCAGGACTGAAAGAGCAGTGCCCGTTTGTGGGAGCTGAAGTGACAGCCCTGTCACTGGAACAGAGTGGAGTAAATGCATGAACAGTTTGGGGTGATTTGAGTGCCCAGGTGAAACCTCTGCTGCCATCATAACTGTGTTTCTGGAGCTCACTCAGCTCTGCTGTGGAGAGGATCCAGGTTCGGGACTAGTGCCCCCAAGAACTGTGCCACAGCCTTGGCTGTCAAAAGTGTACTGACAAATCAAATGTGCCCACAGCTCAATGGAGCAGATAGAATTTTATGGCTTGAGCCTTATGAACTGTTGAAGGGCAATTAAAAAATAAATCATTCCTGTTTGCAACGTTATTCATGACTTGACAATTTTCTCTGTCACTGACAGTAATCCTGTTTGAACTGTTTGTGTAATTCATTTGTTCTAACAAGTTTTGCCCCCCTCCCAAGAAAAATGCAATTTCCCATCTGGTCACCCTTAAAAGCACCCCAACATAGCCGGCACGGTGGTGCTGGAGGTTGAGGCACTGGTCGCTACACCTCATGCCATGCCAGCAATCTGGGATCGAGAATGAGCCTGGGCACCGGGGATCAGCAGAGGGAGAGAGGATCAAGTGTCTGGAGGACTGCTCCCCTCCGGGAGAGGGAGACTTGTCATCCCACTCGTTGATTGCCCTCTGGCAGTGGCTGGAGGGCATTACAGGTCGGGAGGTATGCTCTGATGTACTTATGTCGGTAGGGAGGGGGATGGGAGAAAATGGAAGAAAAAAGCCTGGCAGGGCTCTGTGATGGTCTGCTGTGCCTGAGGGCCAACCCCAGCTTCTGGACTGAGTTTCGGGGGGAGGTGCAGCATGCTGCCTCCTTCCTGGCCCTGCCACAGAGGGTAATTTGCAGAGGAACTGCTGGGATTGGGGAGTGTGGGAATGCAGACCAGAGAGAAACTCCCTCCATGAGGAGGGCCAAAGCCGCCAGTCAGGGCTGTGGAGGAAAAATTATGAATGGAAAAAAGAAAAAAAAAAAAAAGTACCCCAACAGAGCCCATCTGTCATCAAGCTGAAACCAGATTCTCAAGTGCGATTCTACAACTCTTAGCAAGTGATTTCTGGACTGTGTCTGCTGGCTGTAGTGCTTCCCTTCCCCTGCAAACTAAAATACCATCAAAAATACCCCTGGATGGGGGGGGGGGCATTTACATAAGTGACTTGGCATTCGGTTTAGAGATAGATCACTTTCATTCTCACAGAGTGAAAATACAAAGGTAGGCATATTGGTATATGCAGATTACTGTCAATATCGTGATACCAATTAGGATTGCAATGTCATGATCCCAGAAGTAAGGCTTGCCATCACAAGGGGTACATTGCTCTACCTTATTGACTACTGCTCCCCCATCTACATGCAGACTTTTACCTCCAATATGTCCACACTAAACTCTGTAGGGTTGCATTAATGTTTCCTTAGTCCACTCACCACTGCTCTCTTTACCAGTGCCTTGACTGGCTCTACCCACAAGCTCATGGTGAATACCTACTAGGATGTGTCATGGACAAGTCCCTATGGGATAATGACCCTATCCCAAGAACCTACCTCCTCAATCCCATACCAAGCCACTGCAGTCTCCTCTTAGCTGCTTCTTAGCACAAAATACCAAATTGTTAGGTTGTGTCTGACTCAAGGGCTCATGCTGGGTGCTGATTTGTTGGGAGAGTCAGGCACATCCTAACAATTTGGTGTTTTGTATTCCTCCACACCTCCCCCGACACAAGATGAATGACCTCTCCTTAGCAAGGGTCTTTGTTTTGTGCCCACACCCACACATAGAAACACAGACTTTGACGGCAGATAAGGACCATTTGGCCCACCTAGTCTGCCCATTTCCCTACCTATCGGATAAGCTGCAGATCCTACTTGACCAACAGCCTACTTCTTCCTACTCCCCTGTAGAATTGCCTTATGTCTGTCCCATGCATTCTTGAATTCCCCACTGTCTTTGACCCCATGACCCCCTCTGGAAGGCTGTTCCATGTGCTCACTACCCTCTCTGTGAAAAAATACTTCCTCATGTTGCCCCTGAGCTGTCCTCCTCTATCTTCAAATTGTGCCCCGTGTTTTTGCACATCTCTTTTTCTGAAAGATGCTACCCTCTAGGATTTTGTTGATTCCCTTGAGTACACCTCGATGTACCCCAGGTTCAAGCTGATCTGGAGTGCTTCTATGCAGAGTACAACGTGCAGCTCATTTCCCTAATGAGACTCCTCTTCCTGCAGATGATGACAGTATTACCAGAATAATCAATGACATCATTCCCCAATGTAGTGCATGGACCCCTCCTCCAGGACATTTTGCTATTGTTGATTATTTATTTAACCAATGCACGGAAAACACCACTGACTTCAATTTTCATTTCAGGCACAACCACTCTAACCTGACCACTGGTGAGCTTGCAGCCCTCAGATCTCTGCAATGCAGGAATGACATTGTTATTAAACCAGCTGATAAGGAGGGAGGGTGCTGTTGTGGTCTGGCAAAAGGAACTATACATCACTGAAGACACACAGCAACTCTCCAACACCAGGTTTTACTCTTCACTCCCACAGGACCCCATTGCTGACTATCAGACTGAGGTTACCACCACCATCACCTCTACTATTGAAAACAAAGAGCTCCCTGCTTCCGCTAAGAGACTCATAGTTCAGCATCCTTGGGCATCCAGGTTTTATCTCCTTCCCAAAATCCACAAAATAGGTAACCCTGGACATCCGGTTGGGTCTGCCTGCTCCTGCCCCACATCTCGTATCTCACCATTTTTGGACAGCCTCATGAGACCACTCATTGAATCCCTTCCCTCCTGCATTAGAGACACCAGCCATGCTCTTCAGTTATTTGACAGGTTCAGATTAAGTGGCTCCCATCAGCTTATCTTCACCATGGACATCAAATCTCTATACACAGAGATCTCCCACAATGATGGCCTGACAGCTTTGCAGCATTTTCTGAATAAGCATGATGTACAGCAGCCAACCACACACACACTAACCCATCTGGCAGAACTTGTTCTTAAACTCAATGCTTTTTCTTTTAATGAGTTTTTAGCAGGTCAGTGGAGCTGCCATGGGTACCAAGATGTGTCCCAACTTTGTTAATCTGTTTGTGGGTTAGGTGGAGGAACAGTTTTCTCCCTCATTCACAGGTGCTGTGCCTGAACTTTACAAATGCTACATAGACAACTGCGTGGGGGCTACCTACTGATCCAGAGAGACCCTCAAAATCCTCCTGGACAAGTTTAGGGGTGAAGGGGAGAACATTGTTTAACCAGGAATAGCACACTAAGCCAAAGCATGTTTCCAGATGCAACCTCTGAGCACAATGAAGTTAAGTGACTTGCTGAGAATCACACAATATGCACCTAGGCAGCTGTGGGATTCAAATCTAGGTCTCCAGAACTGCAGCTCAGGGCTTTAACCCACTGTGCTATACTGCCTCCTCCCACAGCCCATCCTTCCCTTCAGTACACTACTGAAGTATCCTCCTCTACACTGCCATTTCTGGATATTAAACTGTTAGTGCAGAACAGTGGTCAAAAGATATCAGTTTATTACAAACCCACTGACTTATACAGTTTCCTCCTCCACAGCTCTTTCCATCCTATACGTGGCCTGCCATATTCACAGTTTCTTACACTTCGTAGGTTATGCAGTGAAGATGATTTTGCTAAGCAGGCCCAAATAATGCATAGTTGTTTTTTTTTTTTTTGTTTACAGTGGATAGCCTAAAAGCACAATGGACAGAGCACTTTCCTGGGTCAGTAACATGCCCCGTAACTGTGACCCCTATAGAAAGAATACTGTCATGCAAGGACAATGACAAAGTCCACTAGTGCTTCCCCTTCCACCAGAGTACACCTTATCTTCACAGGATCATCACCAGTAACTTTCCTATTTTGCAAACTGACCCCAACATTGGTGCTTCCTTTACAGAACCACCTATTGCTTCCTACCACCGTCCACCCAACCTGCGGAATCTCTTGGTAAGAAGCAGCCTACCTACTCCTAACAGTTCCTTGACCTGGTACCAGACCTTGCAACAGAACTCGCTGCTAATCCTGCAAATGTATTTCTAGTGTGACTGAAATTTGGGAGCCCACAGGTGTTTTTCACTTCACCAAGGAGTTCTCATGCACCTCCACTAATGTGGTATATTGTATTCTTTGCAGAAGTGTGCAGCTATTTACATCGGAGAAACTGGTAGATGCCTTGCTGACCATTTCTGGGAACACTACAGGGCAGTCAGGAATGGAGACACTGATAAACCCATTGCATCTCACTTTATCTCCAGGGACCACAGTGTCAATAATCTTTCTGTTTGTGTCCTTCAGCAGGACATCTGAGATTCTGACCATAGAAAAAACATGGAAACCAAGCTGGTCATCTGCCTTGACTCCCAGCAGCCCTCTGGTTTAAATTATACTTATTTTCTATTAATATCTTTCAATCTCTCCTTCTTTTCCCTAAAGTCTGTTTGTGTCTGTACATATCTATTTTCTTTTTCCACAGATGTCTCCATCCCCCACATTTGACACCTTTCAGCCTTCTTACTAGGCCCCATTAATTGGTCCCCACCTGGGGACTTCTTTGGCTCATTCACTGCTATTATGCCTTGTCACCCTCGTCATCACCTTTTTGTTTTCAGATTCTGTCTTTATCTTGTTATGTATCACTTCTTCTCCCAAAGTCTCACCCTTTTTCCTTTCCCCACATATACATTTTCCTTATTTTACCTCTCCTCTACACTAATTTTGCTTTTTCTCTTTTAGATGTTTCCTGAAGACCTATGCTCAAAACATTGATTTTTAACTCTGTTTTCTATTTTTAGTGTGCATTTATCATAACCATTTTGTTTTACAAAATTTGGAAAACACTTTGTCACAGGGGATGAGGTGGATAGGATAGGATTCACATCGAGGTACTCCATGACTTGCACCTCCTGCGTCTGACAAGGGTCTATTATGAGATATGATCAAGACTTTGTATCAAACACAGGAGTGATTGGAATCTTTTTCTTGGGCTCTGTCCATTCCCCTTCCCCCTTATCAGAAGGATCTTCTTCCTCATTTGACAGAACTGTCAGGTCAGGATTTTCCCCATGCCCCCGCTGTCCCCATCTTGATCTTCCATGCTGTCAAGGTTGGAAGTAGCCTGCAAATCTGGGTGAGCAGCAGCACTCTGTTCAAGCACACCTGAACATTCCTGTGTGGGTCCCCCTGATCTGAGGGGCCCACCTTGGGTTTGGTTGCGATGGCAGAAGTGTCCTCCACAACACCAGAGCTTTGCAACTAATTTAAGAGCAGCAAAAAGGATGTGCACAACTCATCTTTACCACTGCCAGTTGGTGCTCCAAGTACACCCCCCCCCCAGCTTGGGGGTTAGGCTGGTGGCAGGGGTTGAAACAGGCATGTTAAATTATGTTACACAATTAGCACAGTAAGACCCTAATAGGGAGGGTCTCATTCTCCTGGATGTCTTATATCTCTTAAACATGGCAGATCACCACTAGGCCATGGTGCCACTTCCTAATAGCCAGTATCACAAAAGTCAAATAAGTATTGTATGCTGCAGCCAGAAATGTAGATGCAAAAACATATATGAGGCCCCTATGGTCCTATGTTACAACAATACATGTGAGACCCTTGTGGTTGCTGCAACAAAGAGCAGGAGGAATGCTCCTGAAAAATGTTTCCCGTGTCCATGCCATCCCCCTCTGAGTTGAGCACTGTGTGGCCCACTGATTGCATACTAAGCACGTCCCCTATCTGAGTGCTGTTTCCTGAGCACTGTCTCGCTGTGCCCCACTAGTGCCTCTGGCTCCAACAGAACTCACCCCTGTGTTGCTCCGAAGAAAAAAACAGTAAAGACCCTTTCTGCTGTGGTGCACCTTGTACCTGGTGAGAAAATGGCAGCTGGAGATACTCCATCTCAGCTACTGCGCTGGGTGAGCAATGCAGTACATGTGCAGATGTGCTCTAGTGTGATGACATCATGCTGACACATGTGACATCACACTGTCAGTAGGGCCGTGCTGCGAGAGCATCCAGAAGCATAAGCACCTAGAAGAAGGTGTGAATATGAGCTGGCAGTCTGTCTCATTGTGTCTTACTAGTGCCTGTACCTCTGACAAATCCTCCCCCCTGCACTGCTCCGAACAGCAAAGACACTCTCTGCTGTGGTGCACCTTCTATCCTGGTAGGAAAATGACAGCTGTGTCAAAGGAACAGCTCCTCCTCAGCTACTGTGCTGCACACACAAAGCAGTACATGGGCAGATGCAAAGAGTAAAAACAGTGGTGGGCTTTAAGTGTACATGGAACAGGCACGAAGGAATCTTGGTAGGGAAGTGAGGGGGAGGCAGGTAAAGATCATGTAGGGTCTACGGTGACAGTATAGGCAGGGAGAAAAAAAATGGGTAGACTGGGTGGGTCAAGTAACCCTTATCTGTTGACAAATTCTGTTTCTGTGTAGGATTCATGTAGTGTGCAGTAAACCAATGGTCATAGCGTAGTGGGGAAAACTGTTAAAGCTGTGCAGAGTAGAATAGGCTTTGACCTAAGGTATAACCTCACCCACTGGTGTGTGAAAAGGAGAAATAGCAGGGGTTGTGTGAGACTCCTGATGGAGGGGGGTACAACCTTTATCATGAGACCACTTGCCCTGACATGTCTGGGATCTGAATGATCCTGACTGTAAAGTATTAAAAATGCAGAGCGACCAAGTTTACTTTGTCCCCATCTGTAATTGGGGACATGTCAGTAAACTGTAACTACTGTATAAACCGTGAAGTAGGTAATTTTTTTGCAGTCTGAGGTGAGCTGTACTTGCCTGCAGCTAAGAAACAGGTGGTTTACAGTGAATGGAGATATTCAATTCGATTTTTATTTTACCAGGAATAACAGCATTGAGCGCGCTCATTTACAGGGTGGTCCTGGAATGATGCAACAGGATGAGGCAATACCAATACAATAATATAAATACAATACTAAGGACATTGCGCTTATACAAGTGAAAGGAACAATACAATTACAAATACATTCATTGTTGCTAACAATATAGGACTAAATACACAATAAGGGAGCAGGTGCAGTGGCGTAAAATGGCAATACAGTTACAAATACATTCATTTATTGTTTCGAACAATGTAGGACTAAATACACAATAAGGGAGCAGGTACAGTGGGACAGGATATTAACTTTCTGAAGTGCAGTTTTTGGTTACAGAAGGGACAGAGGGAGAAAGGAAGAACTTGTGAAATTCATCAGGCTGTAAGGGGACAATAAGGGCAGTAAAGACAACAATCAACTAAAAGAAGACAATAAGTTCTATATGGGTGGTACAACAAAGGTTCTTCAGGGAGGTTTTTGTTCAGATTAAGAATAGCAGTTGCAAGTTTCCTGCAACAGGTGTCTCCGAAGAATTTAAAGGTGTGCAACCCATCAGTTTGCATAAGTTTTAGAGATTTTTGGAGGGTATTCCACATGGTGGGGAAACATAGAAACATAGAATTTGACGTCAGATAAGGACCGCTTGGACCACCCAGTCTGCCCATTTCCCTACCTAATGGATAAGCTGCAGATCCTAGTTAACCAGCAGCCTACTTCTTCCTACCCCCACCCCCTAGAATTGCCTTATGACTGTCCCATGCATGCTTGAATTCCACCATTGTTTTTGACTCCACAACCTTCTCTGGAAGGCCGTTCCATGCATCCACAACCCTCTCTGTGAAAAAATACTTCCTTGAATTACTTCTGAGCCGTCCTCCCCCATCTTCAAATTGTGCCCCCTTGTTCTTGCACACCTCTTTTTTTGAAAGATGCTACCCTCTTGAACTTTGTTGATTCCCTTGAGGTACTTGAAAGTTTCTATCATGTCTCCCCTCTCCCTCCTTTCCTCGAGGCTATACATATTAAGCTCCTTAAGTCTATCTTCATATGTCTTCTGGGGCAGACCCTGCACCATTTTAGTTGCCTCCTCTGGACAGCTTCCATCCTGTCTATGTTCCTTATGGAGATTGGTCCCAGAACTGCACGCAGTACTCAGATGGGGTCTCGCCAGCTGTCTGTACAGAGGGATAATAACTCTCCTGTTTTCTACTGGTGATGCCTCTACCTATGCATCCCAGTATCCCCCCAGCCCTCCTTGCTGTCCTCTCACATTGCTTGCCCACCTTTAGGTCATCTGATATGACTACCCCCACGTCCCTTTCCATTTTTGTTGTTGTTAGTATCTCACCCCCCATTGTGTACTCTTCCCCTAGGTTTTTGTTCCCCAGGTGCATTACCTTGCACTTCTTAGCATTGAATCTAAGCTGCCATACATTTGACCATTCCTCTAACCTTGCCAAGTCTCTTCGCATCCTTTCCACCCCACCCTGTGCATCAACTCTGTTGCAGATCTTAGTGTCATCTGCAAAGAGACATACTTTTCCTTCCATTCCCTCTGCAATGTCACTTATAAAGACATTGAAGAGGAGTGGTCCTAATATTGAACCCTGCAGTACCCCACTAGTAACCCCCCTTTCTTCAGAGTGGACTCCATTTACTATTATTCTCTGTGTCCTATTCTCCAGCCAATTCTTTACTGAGGCTGTCATCTTGGGACCCACTCCCAGGCTGGCTAACTTGTATATTAATCTTTTGTGTGGGACTGTGTCAAATGCCTTGCTAAAGTCTAGGTAGGCCATGTCCACAGCCCCTCCCTGATCTACTACTTTGGTCAGCCAGTCAAAGAAATCTATCAGATGTGTCTGGCATGACCTTCTTGCTGTGAATCCATGCTGCCTTGGGTCCTGTGCCCCTCTGGCCTCTAGATACTTGACAATTCTTTCCTTCAGAAGTGATTCCATCATTTTCCCTACCACTGAGGTTAAACTAACAGGTCTGTAGTTTCCTGCTTCTGCCTTGCTCCCACTTTTGTGAAGGGGAGTCACATCTGCTCTCCTCCAGTCCTCGGGTACCACCCCATCCTCTCATGATTTGTTAAAGAGGGTAGTCAGTGGTGTCACTAGTTCTACCCTTAGGTCTTTTAGAATTCTGGGATGAATCCCATCAGGCCCCATTGCTTTGTCCACCTTCAGTTTTAAGAGTTCTTTCAGAACCCTTTCTTCTGTAAATGGTCCGGTATCAACTTCTGTATCCAGAGTGTTTCTACTGTTTGTTTTAGGTACCTCCCCCTCTTCCTTTGTAAATACTGAGCAAAAATATTTGTTTAGTATCTCTGCCTTTTCACGGTCACCCTCTGCCCACCCTCCTCCCTTTACTAAGCCTCCACTATCCCTCCCTTGGTCTTCCTTTGCTCTAATATACCTATAAAAGGTTTTATCCTCTTAACTGAGTTGGCTATCTTTTCCTTGGTTTGGGCCTTTGCTGTTCTGACTGCCTTCCCAGCTTCCTTTTGCTTTAACTGATACAGTTCTCTGTCCTGCTCCTTCTGTGATTCCTTGTACTTCCTGAATGCTTTCTTTTTCTCTTGAACCTTCACTGCCACTTCTTTTGAGAACCATAGTGGTTTCTTACATCATTTTGTTGTGTTTATTTGCTTCACACAAAGGCTTGTTACCTCTGTGATGGCAGTTTTTATTATTCCCCATTGTTCTTCCACCCCTCCTTCCTACCCATTTGCTAGTGCATTCCTTAGGCACTCACCCATTTTGGTAAAGTCAGCCCTCCTAAAGTCCAGTACTTTTGCCTTTGTATGGCTTGACTCTATTGCTGTGTTTATTGTGAACCATACTGTTCGATGGTCGCTAGTTCCCAGATGACTACCCACTTCTACATCTGTGATCCTCTTCATCTCCATTTGAGAGAACCAGGTCTAAGATTGCTCCTCTCGGTGGGCTCCAATGCTAGTTGTCTAAGGCATGCCCCCTGTAGGGTATCTAGAATAACCCCACTCTTCAAAGTGGCTGCTGCAACTGCACTCCAGTTAACATCTGGCATATTCAGATCACCCATCAGCAATATCTCCCCTTTTTCTGCCATTCTAAGTATACGTTCTATCATTTCCTTGTCCATTTCCTCCCCCTGAGAAGGGGGTGTGTATACAACCCCTGTGCGGATTGTGATGCCATTGTCGGTCTCCAAATTTACCCACAGTGCTTCTTCTCCTCCCTGTTTTCCCTTTTGTTCTGTTGCTTTGATTCCTTCCCTTATGTAAAGAGCTACTCCTCCTCCTCCTTTTACCCTCCCTGTCCCTCCTGTAGATAGTGTATCCTGGTTTGTTTAAGTCCCAGTAATGGTTGTGTGTACCATGTTTCTGTGACTGCCACGCTATCCAGATGTTTCTCCTCCATCAAGGCCACTAATTCAGGAAGCTTGTTACTCAGACTACGGGCATTGGTACTCATTGCTCTCCATTTTTTTATGGTTTTACCTTCTGTTGCAGCATCCCCCACTGACCTTTCTACCTCGGTCTTTTTCTCATTTAGTACCCTGTTTTGTAGGGAGAGGCTGGGATTTTCCTGCTGCTTACCAGTGCCTCCCCCCTTGACTAGTTTAAAAGCTTGCCAATGAAGCATTTAAACCAATTGCTCAAAAGACTTGT
The DNA here is from genome assembly GCA_016271365.2 of Neoceratodus forsteri. Taxonomy (NCBI): domain Eukaryota; kingdom Metazoa; phylum Chordata; order Ceratodontiformes; family Ceratodontidae; genus Neoceratodus; species Neoceratodus forsteri. The sequence continues at coordinate 463,602,622 of JADMNL010000022.1, read as the reverse complement.
TCCCTTCCTGGACAGATGCAGACCATCCTGCCAGTATAGGTTGGTGTCCCTCCAGGTGGAACCCCAGTCCCCAATGAAGCCAAACCCCTGTGCTCCACACCATTTTTTCAGCCATTCATTAAACTGCATGGTGCAAAGTACCCTTGCCTCACTCATGCCATTGATAGGCAGCACCTCTGAGAAGGATACTGTGTGTGCTACTTGTCTTAGGCCCCTCCCCAATTCTACAAAGTCCTTCTGCACTGCTCTAATCTCATGTTGAGCCAAGTAATTTGTCCCTAGGTGGACAATGACATCCAGCTCAGACTCCCGTGCAGCTGTTCTCGTGATCCTGAGGATGCGCTTCCTGTCCCTCCAAGCCATGGCACCAGGCAGGCACCTTACTTCAGTTTTCTCTGCTCCACCCAGTTCTATCCCCCTAATAATTGAGTCCCCCACCAGGAGCTGCTTCCTTTTCTTGTGGTGTCCTCTGCCTCCTTCCTGTGGGCCTCCCTTGTGACAGTTGTCCTTAGTCTCCTCTGTGGGTGCATCCATAGGGGAGCTATGCTTCCCTAGAATGGTGTATGGATTGTGAAGTGGAACAACTGACTGGGTGTGCCTCTGTTCCACCATCCTCACCCTCCCTGAGCCCACTGTGGTCCAACTGCTGTGCTTTCTTCGCAACCTCTGAGGTAGTGGTGGTGGCACTGATGCTCCCTGGATGGGGGAGGTTCCCTTCCTACCATCCAGTGTGGCCTGGGGGAAGGTTCCCTTACTACTGTCCAGTGTGGCCTGCACTACTCCCCACATGTTTATCTACTTTTTTTTGTGTATGTTTGTGTGTGTGATTGGTTTGTTATATAGAGATATATATATTATACAATGTGTATGCTTATATTGTCAGTGCAGTGTGCTAGAGAGGATATGACAGTGATATGCACCTTGCACTCTTGAGGAAATGATGTCAGAACCCCAGGTATAAAGGAACTATTTCCAGGGGTGGGTGGGGTGAGGGGTGGGAAGGAGTTGAGCCTAAACTGTGCCCTCACAAAACAATCAGCTAAGAGCTCTGACCCACTGCTGTGATGAGTGCCTTCCTGTCAGCAAGATACCCTACACAACAATTTGACAGAGAAAATACCCTGCTAATCAAACAGAAAAATCCAGACATCCAAGTCAGACACAGGTAAACCTCCCCAGCCCCAAAACAGCTTGGTGGTTTGTGCTCTGAAAGCAGTCAGCCCCAAAATAAGTCAGCTGTGCTTTAAACTCTTCCTGCACTGAAAATCTTAAGAATTGTAACAAACGTAAAGCTAGATCCACCTCACTCTGTTGCTTGAAAGACTATCTTTTCCTTATAATTCTAAGTTCCTTATTTCACCTTTCAGTTAGAAGTAGCCTCTACCTGCAGAAGATCTGATACAAATCAAAGACAATTGTAAGGTTCACCTCCCTCTGTTGTGAGCACAACTCGCTTTCTTGCAAATCTTATGTTCAGTATTGCAGCTTCCAGCCAGAGGTAGTTTGACTTGAAAAATATTAGCTGTTCTGATGAGTTTGCTATAAAACACTTGCTTATAATACTATTGTTCTCATGTCTGTTACCAAATCTATTGGCTGATAAGTAGCTATGATGTAAGCACTTCCTGCTAAAGTCTGGAATTTCCTTTTAAGGCACACACAGATAAACACAAAAAACATTTTCCACCCCTATGGCACTGTCTGGGTCAAATACACAACCTGTACCTGCACTTACTTCAAGATTTATGACAAATTCTTAGCCCAAGGTTTAAACTCTTCCTGCACTGAAAATCTTAAGAATTGTAACAAACATTGTCTTTTCCTGATAATTCTAAGTTCCTTATTTCACCTTTCAGTTAGAAGTAGCCTCCAACAGCAGAATATCTGCTACAAACCAAAGACAATTGTAAGGTTCACCTCCCTCTGTTGTGAGCACAACTCGCTTTCTTGCAAATCCTATGTTCAATATTGCAGCTTCCAGCCACAGGTAGTTTGACCTGAAAAATATTAGCTGGGCATTACCTCAGGTGGTTTCCCCAGAATGGTCAAGATCTGGAGTTTGGCACCCTGGGAGTTTACATTTTCCTCATGGGCTTGGTGGGAGAGAAACATGAGTTTGGTCTTCTTTGCATTAAGCAACAGTTTCAGGTGAAGAAGGTTTTGTTGTAGCAGGTTAAAATCCTGCTGCAGCTCTGAGCATGCAAGCTCAAGGGTTGGCCTAACGACATAAAGTACCGTGACATAGGAGAGCATGACATAGGGATGATGTGCCATACAGAGTTCTTATCCTAGAAATGTTGAGCAGAATATGAGTACCTTCTGAGTGAATATATGCCTGGAGAACACTTCAGTAGATCAGAGATATAGAGAGGGAGTTTATTGGTAATGGCTCCATAGCCCAAATAGAGGCATTTTTCAACCTCCTTGTGCGAAGTGAAGGCCAGTCAAGTTGTGCAAAGAGGGAGCAGTGGTGGGTTTTAAAAGAGGTGTTGGTAATGAATTTTAATGCCCTATGGTACAGTGTATCCAGTTTAGCTAAGGTGGCGTTAGAACAATGGCTATATAGAAAGTCTACATAGTCAACAAGGGGGAAAAATGTGGTCTGTACCAGCCTTATTTTTGCCTCCTGGTTAAGCAGATGTTTGATTCAGAAGAATAGACCTAGCCTTTGTCCTAGCTTTTTGGACAGTTCCTCAATATGTGTAATGAATGAGAGCCGGCAATCAAGCCAAAATCCCAAATATTTGAATTTATCCACTACCTCAAGTGGTTTCCCGGTCAAAATCTGGAGTTTGGCACCCTGGGAGTTTACATTTTCCACATGGGCTTGATGGGAGAGAAACATGATTTTAGTCTTCTTTGCATTAAGCAACAGTTTCAGGTGAAGAAGGTTTTGTTGTAGCAGGTTAAATTCCTGCTGCAGCTCTGAGCATGCAAGCCCAAGGGTTGGCCTAATGACATAAAGTACCGTGTCATCAACAAAAAGGTGGACATTTGCTGTCTTGATTTTAGAATCGATGTCATTGATATAAATCACAAATAATAGTGGCCCCAGGATCCATCCCTGCAGAACTCCTCTCTGCAAGGTTTTAAGGGGAAAGAGGTCATCTTGGGCTTTGACCTGTTGTTGTCTACCTATGAGGTAGCAGGAGAACCATTGCAAGGTGATAGTGTTGAGACCAATGTTGTGCAGCTTATATAATAATAAATCATGGTCTACCATATCAAATGCCTTGCTCAGGTCCAAAAAGACTGCACGGACATGGTTTTTAGAGTCAAGCACAATTTGCCAATCATTTGTCACCTTAGCCAAGGCAGATATTGTTATAGGGCAGTCCTCTGGCAAGCAGTTTATTTTATCTCTAGACTGAGAGAGTCTCCCCGGGTTATGCCCGCACTAGTTGGCACCAAGAAGGTTATGAAGTGGTTGTGCTGCCAGCAGCCAAAAAGAAGAGAAGGCAAATGAGATGTGCATCTTGCTGTTAATAATAATTCAGAAAAATAAAGAGACCAAAATTCGGGTGACAACTTGATTTTTTTTTCTCGAAAGATCAACGGCAAACGTTATTATTTATTCCTTTTTTCACAGGTGTTTCCTGCAGTAGACCAATAAATTTAATTGTTTGTAAAGACTTTGTATGTCTCCTGTCATATTTTTTATTTCCTATTGTTTAACGCACTTTATCATGTCCCTGATGCCGTCTGCCTGCTCCGTGATTTTTTTGCCGAGTCCAGGCTGCCAGTGACAGTTTCCGATGTCATTACTGGAGTGACATCTTGCCGTTCAGCATGTAAAAATACATTTTGTGTGAGCTGGTGAATTCACTACTCCCTGGCAGCTGAGGAGGTTTTATGTGTCAACCAAATGTTTGGTATCTATTTTGTTCCGTAACATCAAGAAAAGTAATTAATTGGTTGCTGCCATAATAGCGGGTTCTGTCAAAAATATTCATTTGTTCATTTATTTGTGGTTCAAAAGCGTTCTGTTGTTTTGTTTTTTTTTTTAAGAGAAAGGGGCATTCAGTTACACATTCTCTTGGCTGGCAATATATATCAAAGAGGCAAGAGAGAGAGGTAATGGAGCTGCACCAGACAAATGAACCAGAATTTAATAGGGCGAGAATGTGTCAGGATGGGGAGGTGGGGGGTTAGCGTAAGCACAGCATTATTTTCTTTATCTTTATTTTCTTCATGAAATAATTGTTTGTAAGAATTATATGAGACCCAACAGTTAAGGGTCAGAGAACATTAAAATATAAGAAAAGGGACACGCCACACACAATAATTAGAAACAAGCAATGTTAAATTAATTTCTGTTTTATTTTTAAATCAACATTGTGATGCTTCTGCTGTTTTGTTTGTAAGGGAACACTCCAGGATGATGCAGATCTTCAATGTAGCTTTGAACTTTCACTTTCTGAGAAATCCCTGGGTTTCTGAGGATCTGAACCGAATGGACACCTTGATCCTAGAACAGAATACATAGAAAGGAGTGTAATTAAAAATGTTAAAGGAGCTCCTTTAACGACACAGTGATTAACTACTGATTTTTATCTTTATGTTTAAAACTTCATAATGTGTTTATCAAATATTTTATTTATTTAGTTAGTTTTTGTTGACCAGGTCAGTGCACTAAAAAAATTCTGCCTATTTTCAGGCATGACCTCGGGAAGGGGGATACAGATGAATCCAACTGACCGTGAACCAGATTAAGCTGTTGGTGGTATTTTAAGTGAATGGGGGGGAAATTTGGCTAGGGCACCGGGGAAATTCCACTATTCTTTTCAAGAAGTGCCACGGGATCTATAACATCCACCTGAACTACCACCAGAACAGACAGATGGGACCTTGGTTTAATGTTTCATCCAAAAGACGGCACCTCAGAAGTGCAGCACCCTCCTCATGCTGCACTGTATTGGGATCTTGGCTGGCAATATATATTAAAGAGGCAAGGGAGAGAGGTAATGGAGCTACACCAGACAAATGAACAAGAATTTAGGATCCAGAAGCAAATGATTTGATACCTTTTAATGGACCAACAAGAACAAAGTGCTCTAGCTTTCGGACCAACCAGTCCTTCAGAAGCTCAAGAATTTAGGAGGACTGTACTGGGATAGTAACCCAAATGCCTGGTGTGGGGATAGAACCCACAGCCTTCTGATCTTCCAGTCTCAGAGGCGAGTGTGCTACCAGCTGAGCCACTGACACTGATATCTTACAAGGATATATGATTGTATCTGTCACAAATGATTAATTAAAATTATTAAGTTAAAAAAAAGTATAGGCTGGCAGTTTCATGATGCAGATTTAATTTCAAACATTGTTATTTGTAATTGTGTTCCTTTCCAGTGACTGAGCTTCAAATACTTAAAAAAAATAAATAAAACTAAGATTCTGGGCATGTACTGGATTGTACAGCTGTAAAGAAAAATGCCACTTTTCTGTCATTTTTATTGGCGATCATTTGGGTTTGACATTTTCTGACAACACAGTCATATACACACAGAAATGCCTGTCATCTTCCAGCTGTATGCCAGCACTTTCTGCCACAGTGGACCGCAAGTGTAAGTCTAAGTGAGGTGTCTGATTGTATGACAAAGCCACTAACGATCCACTTTCTTGTGCATATTTATTTTTAGAAAATGAAAGTAAAATTAGCTATCTTGACGGTAGGAAACAAGACTTGGCAAACCATCCCCCCCCCCCCAAACAGGCTCCTTCATGTATATGTATATGTATATGTTGACCGGGTAAGTGCATTAGACAAATCCCTGCCTATTTTCAGGCATGACCCGGGGGAAGGGGATACAGATGAATGCCAACTGACCTTGTACCAGATTAAGCTGTTGATGGTATTTTTAGTAAATATATTATTAATTAGAGGAAAAAAAACTCAGTTTAATGCATCAGTTAGGTTGTTCCACAGACACAAAAGTGAGGAAATTTGATGTTGAGGTTAAACCCCCTCTGACTCCACCTCACTCCCCCGCCCCCCAGCTGGCACTGGGTGCATTGGGCTCAAGCTGAAGTAACTCTCACCCCATCACATGTAGACAAGCTGAGGTGGTGAAGCATAGGAGAATGGGGTAAGAGTTAAGACCGATGACCCCAACGCACACCCCGATACCGGCTGGGGGGTGGGTTTAACCATAACATCAAATTTCTCCGGTTTTGTCACTATGGAACAACCCTAACTGATGCATTAAACAGAGTTTTTTGCCTCTAAATTTCCCTTCTTTTTGAGAATGAGGACTATAAATAGTGGATGGAATGCTCCCACCACGTGATATTTTGTGACATAGTAACGGTAACAGAAACGCAAGCGGTAACGCAAATGTAAATTGTAAAGCAAGTGTTAATAGAAATGCAGGCACAAAGTGACACCAAAGGGAACAGTGATGCAAATGGAAATGCAAGCACATACGGAAACGCAACTGGTAATACGCACGGTCACGGTACCGCTATTGTAAATGCAAATGATAACTGTAACAGCAACACTAATGGGAAAGGAAACAGAAATGCAAATGCAAGTACCTATGGAAACGGAAACAGTAATGCGCACGGTGAAAGTACCACAATTGTAAACACAAATGGTAATGGTAACAGTAAGAATAACGCCAAAGGAAACAGAAACGCAAACAGAAGCACGTATGGAAATGCAAACCGTAACACACACAGGAACGCAATTGGAAATGCAAATGGTAATGGTAAGAGCACAGGTGATGCAAAACGAAAGAGAAACACAAACGGAAATGGAAGGGTGGCCGCCAACACAAATTGTAATGCGCATGGTGACGCTAAGCGAAAGACAAACACAAACAGTAGTGGAGACACAAATGGCAAAAGTAGAAGAAGAAGAAGAAGAATCAGCATTTATATAGCACTTTTCATACACAGTGTATCCAAAAGCACTTTACAAGCAATGCTATACTGGTAGTGATGTGACTGAATGTGTAGTGGCGACCATATCACACATCAACACCCACACACAGCCTGGATAATTGCATGAACCGGTTTTATGGGAAGGGGAATGTTGGCCAGAACACCAGGAATGTCCCCTACTCTTAGCAAAGAGTGCCCAGGGTTCTTTTACTTCCACCTGGACACCCACCAGGACAACACCAGGATGGGTAGAAGGGACCTCATTTTAACGTCTCATCCGAAGGACGGCACACCCCGGCAGTACAGCACCCCCTTAATACTGCACTCAGATGCCAGTGTTTTTAGGTGCAAGTTCAATCCCTGTGTGGGATGAGAACACACAACCTTCCGGTCCAGAGGCGGATGTGCTACCAACTGAGCCACGCTGACACCTAACACAAACACAGTAACGCAAACGGAAACGCAAAGGGTAATGCACATGGTGGCCTACACAGGAACGTTATCGCAAACTGGCACAGAAACACGAGTGTAAAGTCTACGTGTAAGAGTACATGGAGTGCACACCCTATTTTCCCCAAAAGCTCCATTGAGAAAGACAGCGAAAACAAAGAATGTATGCATAATAGTGGGCCTTAATGCAGTTGGAATACTAAAATGCTAATATCTCAGTAACCGTACAACGTAGAAAAAAAATTAAAATTTCACATCATTCATGAGTTTCCTGGCTAGGTTTTCACCCATAGGGCTATGCATTGTTACGACAGAAATTCCGTATCTCACACCGTTTCTGAGATACGAGCCCTGAAAGGCATGGCAGACGCCACCATGTTAGTCTATGTGAAAAAATGTCAACTTCGGAGTACCATAACTTTGCATCCATGCAATATTTTTTCACCAAACCACTGGAAGGCACATCTGTGAGATGCTGGCTGCCTTCCCTCCAAATTGCAGCCCAAAAGACAAAACCATTCTTTTGCAGCAGGGTGGCAAATAATTCCTGTCAGTTTGCCATAGCCTAGAAAAGCAGTGTCATGACTTGCGACATCTCTCACAAAAATTTGTGAAAGCATCACAAATGCAACACTACTTTTCCCACAAATTTGAAAAACATATCTCTGGGGTGTTTAACCCCAAAATAAAGACATGGCTAGAAACATAGAATTTGACAGCAGATAAGGACCACTTGGCCCACCCCGTCTGCCCATTTCCCTACCTGATGGATAAGCTGCAGATCCTAGTTAACCAGCAGCCTACTTCTTCCTACCCCCACCCCCTAGAATTGCCTTATGACTGTCCCATGCGTGCTTGAATTCCACCACTGTTTTTGACTCCACAACCTCCTCTGGAAGGCTGTTCCATGCATCCACAACCCTCTCTGTGAAAAAATACTCTTAAATTACCTCTGAGCCGCCCCCCTTCTATCTTCAAATTGTGCCCCCTTGTTCTTGCACACCCCTTTTTTTGAAAGATGCTACCCTCTTGGACTTTGTTGATTAGCATGCTGATCGTCCAACTAGGTGAACACAAAAATAATTGTGTTCCCAGAGGGTCCCAATTTTAAACGCCAAGCATTTTTCTGATCAGTAACTGAAAACAAAATGGTGGATTTGCGACACTACTAGGGCCATTTGCGACACTAAAAAGTGCATTTGCGAAAGTGTCGAACTTTTTAACTTTTCCCATTGACTCATAATGGGAACTTGTTTTTTGAATAACTTTGCAACCATTCAATATTTTTTCACAAAATCTTCAAAAGGCACACCAGGGACCCTGGCCACACATTCCCTGAAGTTTTTGGGCCAGTCGCGCAAACCATGAGACCTGTAGGCACGAGCAAAGAATTTGCAAAAAATAAATGCGCATATGAATGTCACTTAATAACCTCAGAAATGTGATATCTGACCGGGTAATAAAAGTTGGCAGATCCCAAGATCTATAGTTATGCCCTGCGCCTGGCAAATGTCAGGCAAATCCGTTGAACAGTGGCAAAGTTATTAAGGTGCAAAATTTCACCATTTAACCTTAAATGGGGTACTCAACCCTAACTATGGTCCATAAGTTCATATTTCACATTCACATTCTTAACATTAACATAGTGGTATGGCATGGTCGGATTAACATAGTTAGCACTTTGTGCTGCTGCACGGTGTCCAGTGTAGGAGACTGGACCACAGAGGCATAGACATTGCCCTTTTTCTTTTTTTTCTTACTTATTTACACTTTGGCAGCCAGACTAATTTTTGTGCTTCACTTTCTTTTGTGTTTGTGTGCATATTGTGTGTGTGGGGGGGAGGAGTTTGAGGACTAGAAGCCAATCAGTTCCCCACACACTCCCAAACACCATCATCTCTCACATACAGATTGTTATTGTGGCATCATGCCTATAATTATTTACTGTGCAGGTGTGTTGGCTGGGTGTGGGCTGTCAATGGGTCTCAATCCAGCATGTTATTGCATGGTCTGATTAACATATTATGCATTGTGTGCTGTTGCGTACTCTGAAGATACAACTGTAGTACTGCCGCCCATGGAAGAGTCCCTTATATCCATTTTGCTCATTTATCAGCCTGTTCACGAATGCTCGATAGCCAAGGTACGCACCTTTGACGGAGCATGCTGAAGTAGGAGGTTCATGAATTTGTCTCATCTACATATCTGTAATGAACTCCATTTTTTTAATACATTCTTCTTCCTTTACAACACTATTTACTATTATTTTTGTTTTTTCATGCTGTTTTATTCTTTGAGTCATGAAGTACATCACAAATATAATAGTGTAATTCTCACTTATACGGCTATCTAGCCCAGTTATAAATTTTAAATAGACTGGATTGTTTGCTGGTGCTTAGCACATCGAGTATTGACCTCTGACTTGGGATTATTCCCATTCTGTACTGGAGTGTCATAAAAATGAATACTTTTATAATGTATGTGGCACATCAGGAGGTGGCAATTAATTACAACGTTATTGCATGCATTACAAAATTGTTTAGCAGTTGTAGACATAGTCAGACACCTTAATCATCTTGTTTTAGTCATATATTTTTCCACCATTACAAATTGCCTAAGCCCTATGAAGTTTTTTCCCCGTCAAATGGAGTTTTGTTTTAGCCAATGCTCAAATAGTCTTGTGGCTATTGTGAATTGTTTTCTGACATGTGTCCTACACCCCGCACCCACTCATCATCATCCTGTCCAATTAATCTGGTCTTTCCCTTTTTCCAATATTAGTTTATAATACTGTCTCTCTAGCAATTCTCCAGTAATGACAGACTCTGTGTCATTAGCCAGCTGTTAGACTAAGATACATGTAGGGTCCTAATTTGTCCACTGAGAAGAGCGAATGTGAAGAAGTACTACTAGATGGAAAGGGTGGTAGAGGCATGTAACAGACAGTAGTGGTAAGTACTATAATGGCAGCAGGATACAGGCATACATGGGATAAACAGTGTTACCAAAGGGTGTTGAGGTGGGGGCAGGGTGGAAGCCAACAAATCAAGAAGCTTATGCAGTGACTCATTTGAGAAGTAATTTTAGAGGTAAAATAAATGAGTCAATGAGACCATTTTCAGCAGACAACTTATTTATTTTCTTTTCCAATTGTTTAACCAGGTGAGACACACTAAGCTGGAAATTTGTTTCAGGATTTAACACAAAAGTAATCCATCTTTATAAGAATAAAAAGAATAGTAATATAGAAAGTAAAAAAAAAAGGACAGGGAATATCAGTATGGTTGACAGCTAATCATGTTCCATTACCATATCATCTAGCTGTAGTTAATTAAATGTGTATGTTCTCATCAATTTAATATTGCTCTCATGAAGAAAAATAAATGTTTCATTTTTTTTATTTTAACAAGTTGAAAGAAACACACCATTAAAACCAATGCCAAACATGACACCATTATTAAAGACACACGTTGACATCTAAAAAAAAAGTAAAAAAAAAAAAAAAGTGGACTAAGCAATGTTAGACCATGACACAATTTGAATAATCCTTTAAATGCTTTCCTTAGTCTAACAGGATTGTGTCCCATACCTCACATTACAATTACCAAAGTGATACTACAGAAAGATTTACAATATGAACTGCATTCCACTTTGAACCACAAATACCACATGTGAATTCTACGACAGTAGATTGCCACCAGTATAACTGTGGGCACATCAAAAGGACCTTTTTTTTTGGGGGGGGGGTGTATTTTATTTTTGTCAATTTTTGCAACATGTGCATTATACAATACTGGTAATAACCGTCAGAATAACTTCAACGTCTGGCAGTCTGACAATACAATTTCCACATGATCGATCGCAAGTCAGATCAATTCTAAAGTGACAGATCAGATGTTAACATAAACTCAAGAAAGCAATTTCGAACATGCAGACAGCAGATATGATGAGACATGAATATGAAGATCTTCACAGACATTTACTGTTTGGTTTCATTTAGTAAAATACTACACAAAAAATGTTGCCAAGGAGCACAACTCAAAACAAGAAAATATGTAAAATTATTTCATAAATGACCAGTCCTTCCCTTTATAGATGTATTTGATCCAGTAGTTCAGAGTAAAAAAGGTGTTGTCATAACGTAATAAACCCAACATATGAATTGAAAGAAAATCTGTGGCATCCAGTGGATGCAATATAAGAATTCCGAATTGGACAATTTCCCATATAAGTCTATGCAACAGCCTCAGTGATAGTAAGGGAGAGGACTGACAGAGACATAGTAAAATACACTTATAATTTGGAAGTTAATCCCCGGCAGGTGACCTGAATAAATCCCTTTGATGTTTTAGTTAATAATATTGATCATTACAAACATTAATTTTGAAACCAGGGATGAATCCACTCTGAACATAATGATCAAATATATGAAATTATCACAATATTAAATGTAAATGAAACTAATTGTGTACCTTGACATTGGCAAGTCATGATGAAAGGTTTTAAATAAGCAATGTTATGGATGGTGGTGATCCTGCCAGTCATATTTAGTAATGCTTTATTTTTTTTATTTATTCATCTACTTTTCACTCAGAAACATGGCTAACAAGTGTTATTGGTCAAGTAGCAGGCTTACACTAAAAACAAAAAGGATATCAAGGTCTAGAATCAAGCCATCATTTGTGGTAAATAACGCTGCATAATAAGCAAAGCCATTGGCGTGAACTAGATGACGACAAAAAAGTTTCTGATGCCACGCCAATATATGCTATGCAAGGTGACTGAAAAAGACAGTGATGGACAGTACTTGATCAGATACTGATCTAAAATGTACACACATACAATCTTCGCCACCTGCAGTCATCAGACCATGCTACCTGATCAGTTAACAGAGAGTAGCTAAAGAGCATGGACATTTAATTGCATGATTGAGATTAATTAGGAAAATATTGCTGTTCTCGAAACCATCTTTTTATGCAGCCTGGAGTCAAATATGTAACCCTAACACCACACACCATTCAAAAAATGTGTTCCACTGACAATGAGGTGTTGTGGAGAGTGGGTAATTAATGGCTCTTGGTGAATATAATAAATCAGATGTAAATAACTACACGGCAGATTGTCTATCACATTCTCTGAGATCCTGCCAGTCTGGGAGAGGGGGGCAGATGGATGTAAGGTCAGAGAAGGGAGATAGGGGAGCTAAACATGTGGCTCAAGTGCTGGTGCCTGGAAAAAGGACACAGATTTGTAGGGAACTGGCAACAGTTCTGGGAGCAAAAGTTCTTTAAATGTGATGGACTGCATCTGACTAAAGAGGGAGTCAGTGCATTGGGGAAGAAGTTTGATGTCTTTGCAGAATATTTAAACTAGCAAATGGGGAAGAGGGGTGCAGCACCCCATATGTTGAATGGGAAGAACACTCCTCCCCCCTCAGCTAGTGGTCAAACAGGGATTCAGCATGTTTGCAGTTCATTTGCATCACCAGGTAAGAAAAAAGGTCCATCTTCCCATACGACACACAGGAGAAATGCCAAACCTCACCCAACAACTAACACACTGAAATCTGGCCAAAGGAAAATCATGTACACAAATGCTCACCGCCTGGGAAATACAATCCCAGACCTGCAGGCAATAATGTCAGAGGCTAAACTGGACATAGTAGCAATTGTGAGACGTGGTTTACCAGTAACCACACTTGGGAGACTTCAGTACCCGGCTATGTACTGTTCAGAAGAGACCGAGGTGCAAAAAGGGGTGGAGGGCCCTGTATTTCAATGAAAATATCAAAGCTACAGAAATTTAGAATACACATAAGGAGCCAGAAGAACTGTGGGTCACCCTGGAAACAGGAAATGGGACAGCCATAGGAACTGGGGTTGTCTATAGGCCCCCAGACCAGGGAGAGGACATAGACACATTAATGTTAGAAGATATACAAAACATGACAGCTAAAGTAGAGGTTCTGATAATGGGAGACTTCAACATGCCAGATCCAGATTGGTCGATACCAGCAGGAACATCTACCAGAACTAAACACATGGTGGATTCCCTGCACGAGGAGGGCCTCAAACAACTGGTACAACAACCCACAAGAGATGGGACTATCCTAGATCAAGTACTGACTAATAGGGAAGGGATCACAGATCTCCAGGTAGAAGGTCACATGGGGGCCAGTGACCATCACGTGGTATGGTTCAATTTGGCCACTACATCTAAATCATCCCATTTCAAGGCAAAAATATGGGACTTCAGAGGAGCTGACTTTGATAAGATGGCCAACAGAGTTAAGCTAGCCCTGGCAAAAAGAAACACAGGGGAAGGGGTACAGACAAAGTGGGCAAGCATTAAGGATGCAATACTTGAAGCAACATCCCATTGTGTTAGACAGAAAAGGAAGTGCAAAAGAAGAAGGAAACCACTTTGGTTCTCAAATACAGTAGCAGAAAAGGTCAGAGCCAAAAGGCTGGCCTTCAGGAAATATAAGGGAACACAGCGGGATGAAGATAGGGAGGCATACTAAACTGCCCTAAGGGAAGCATGGAAGGCAGTAAGGCAGGCAAAGTCCCAAACTGAGGAAACACTAGCACAAACAGTAAAAGAAGGTGACAAGACTTTCTATAGATACATTAGTGAAAGGAGAAAGTCCAGAGGGGGTATTGCTAAGCTCAAAGGAGAAAAGGGGGCACGTGAAGAGGAGGACCCTGTAAAAGCATCTATCCTAAATAGATACTTTTGCTTAGTATTTACTGAAGAGAGGTAGGGCTGGGCCCACAGCTCAGCACCATGGACACGGGGGAGGTGAGCACTACTCCCTTCACAAAAGAAAGGGTCCTACAAGAGCTCGCTAAGCTCAGGATGGCCAAGGCAATGGGACCTGACAGCATACATCCCAGGGTACTTAAGGAGCTAAGGATGGAACTAGCAGAGCCATTAACAGAACTGTTGAGTGAGTCTCTGAGCACAGGAGAGGTCCCTGGAAGACTGGAGAAGGGCTCATGTGATCCTGCTCCACAAGAGTGGTAGCAGGGAGGAGGCAGGGAACTACAGACCAGTCAGTCTTACCTCGGTAGTGGGCAAGATTATGGAGGCACTCCTTAAGGAAAGGATAGTGCAACACTTGGAATCCATAGGGGCACAGAACAGCATTGGTTTACAAAAGGAAGGTCCTGTCAAACTAATCTCATAGATTTCTTTGACTGGGTAACCAGAGTGGTGGACCAAGGGGGAGCAGCTGATGTCGCCTACCTTGACTTCAGCAAAGCTTTTGACACTGTTCCACATAGAAGATTGATAAATAAGCTGGGTAGGCTTGGGGTGGGTCAGATGTTGGTCAACTGGGTGGCAAACTGGTTGACGGGCAGAAAACAGAGAGTGGTGGTAAATGGTATACAGTCAGAAGAGATGCAAGTCACAAGTGGGGTACCTCGGGATCAGTCCTGGGGCCAGTCCTCTTCAATATCTTCATTAGTGACATTGCAGATGGACTAGAGGGTAAGGCTTGTCTGCAGATGACACCAAGATCTGCAACAGAGTAGACGATCCAGATGGGGTGGGCAGAATGAGAAGAGATCTGGATAAACTGGCAAAATGGTCAGAAAAGTGGCAACTGGGATTTAATGCAAAGAAGTGCAAGATCATGCACATAGGGAAGAGAAACCCTGAAGCCACCTATAGGCTGGGACGGGAGTTGCTGGCAGTCACAAAGGAAGAAAGGAGACTTGGGCATCATCATCACCGATGACCTGAAATCATCCAAGCAGACATCTAAAGCAGTTCACAAGTCGTAAGAGGGAGGTAATAATCCCTCTTTACAAGACACTGGTTAGGCCCCATCTGGTGTACTGTGTGCAGTACTGGAGGCAACACCTTCACAAGGACATTAACCAAATTGAGGTAGTCCAGAGAAGGGCAACCAAAATGGTGCAGGGACTGCATCAGAAGACATATGAGGACAGATTAACAGAGCTCAATATGTATACCCTTGAGCAAAGGAGGGAGAGAGGTGATATGATTTAAACATTCAAACACCTTAAGGGCATTAACAAGGTGAACGAGTCTAACATGTTTAAATACAAGAAAAAATAGTAGGACAAGAGGACACAGCATGAGACTAGAGGGAGGCCGATTAAGGGGGAATGTGAAGAAATTCTTTTTCACAGAATAGGTGGTGGATGCATGGAACAGCCTACCTCAGGAAGTGGTGGCTATGAATACAGTGCAGGGCTTCAAACAGGCATGGGATAGGCATAAGGGGAGCAATACAGACGAGAATGAATAGATAGACCACTGACAGGGCAAAGGCCGATGGCACATTTATAAGGTAGAAAAAGAAATGGCCAGACTGGATGGGCCTTGCGGTCCTTATCTGCCATCAACTTCTATGTTTCTATCTATTGCTATTTCAATGTACTTACAGGCAAATGTTCATGATAAATTTGAAGCTCATCTGTTCAGCATTTGTGAACAGGCAGCCAAGCGATCAGAGTGGATAGATGGTATAAGGGACTCTGCAGTGGGTGGCATCACCGCTGCTCTATCCTCCAAGCCTGAACAGCAGTGCCATTATGGGGCTGTACATAACACGAGAAAGTACAGTCTCAGAATGAAGCATGTTCCACAGTGCTCAAGACACTGATCATACCATGGGTGTAGGAAGACATACCTCAAGTTAGCCAAGGCTTACAAACTAAATGTACAGGGGGGCAGCATTCTAGGCCGTTGTCACCAGTAGTGAATGCTGCATACAGGCATGAGGCACAAGCTCCCTCCTTTTAAAATAACACCTTTATTGCCTAGCTATTTGCCAAGCATCACTGCTAGTCAATATACATTGACCTGTCTAGCAGCAACAGTAATCCAAACAGTATGGTCTGCTAGCTGGCATAGTATTAGCATGCACAGCATGAGAAGGAGAGATAGCATGTAGCATATTAAGTAACACCACAGACAGACATACTTGGCGACACTGGATCCAGACAGAGCAAGCATTTGTTAACAAGGATCAAAATCATTCTACAGACAAAAGAAAAACCCAATGCTAGTGTTCTAAAATGTATGTCTAGATATGAATATGGTGCGTCACTGACTTGGGGGATGTGAATTTTGTTTACAAAAACTGAGCCAAAAATGGTTTGGGGGATATTTGTTTTTTAACACGCGGAATGAACTTCAAAACTCTACAGGATAGATACTTATGCAACAGGTGTCAGGATAAAAACTGGCACATAAATTCAGTTATCCGAATCACTGTCCAGATAAATGGGGTATGACGGAATCACTATGGTAATAACTTCAAGTTATTACCACAGTGATGACATCATACCCTGTTTATCCACACAGCGACTATGTCACCAACTGCCCCCCCCACCCCCCATTTGGCTGGCACTACTTCCAGCTCGCACATCATCTCACAAACCCCAAATGTCTCCTGCTAGATTCCTCCTGCTCCCCACCCGCCTACCTCACTGCCCCACTGACAACCTGCCCCAGTTCTTTTACCATCGAACCATGTACCCACACAAAAATGTAAAGTCCTAGTTGTTGCTTCTTCTGTTGTTCCCATGTCTTGCACAGCATGCATCAGCTGGTCTTTGCAATACCATCTCACCCATTGTTTTACCTGGAGGTCCCGCTCCCATTGGCTTTATCGGCCGTGGTCATCTGGTGTTTACTCCACAAAAACAACTCTCCAACAAACTATAAGTGGACGCATTTAGCACAAACCCTTCCTGCTATTGCTAAGCTAATTTGGTTTTCTCATAAGAGTACATCTGGTAACTTGGTAATTTTAGTCACTGGTTAGAATAATGATATTCAGTCAGATAAGTGGAATTGTAAAAAAAAAAAAAACCTTGTCGATTGACCTTCCATATTGCCTCCAATGCACACTCCCATCCAACATCTTATGTCAGTGAGTCAATTTCAGTTTATGTGCCGACTAGCAAATATGTGCTGCTACCATCTGACTAAACTGATTAAAGGGGAACTGTCATCAACAGGGTTTCTTACTGTCTGAAAGACCATAAACAGCTATTAAGTGAGCCATTGTGTTTATCTGTGTGTTTTTGCATTCCAGAGTTATTCATATGTAAATCAGCCTGTAATTAAGGGCTGGGACAGCCATATATTTTAGGCTCCTGAAAGGAAATGATGTCACCGAGGATCTTGGTCTCCATTGACTGTAGGTTAAATAGGAAATTGTCTGTTTTAGTAACTGTGTTTTGAAGTGTTATTACAACACTTTCTACATCTATAATACTTGTTTTGCATGTGCATCGAAACTAGTGAACTATCACATTTACATTTTAAATTGTTAGTAAAAATAATCCATCTTTAGGGTTGCTCTACCCTCTAGGCTATACTGCCAGCTGATAATCAAAAACTACATATTTCAAGGCTGCCTCTGTGGTGCCAACAGGTATTGGGGCCCCATAACAGGATTTATAAACACTGTCTGTGTTCACATCAGTACAGATTTCTGTGGCTGCCACAGCACCAACTTCTGTCTTTTTCCAGTCCCTTTCTTACAGCCTTTTCACTTACAATTTCAGATGTGAACTCAGGTCTACAAGATGCAAGGTGGCTATGTACCTATTGGCCTGGCATCATGGAGCCAGCCTTGAAGAAAAAATTACTCACCACGGTAATCTTCTTTCTTCCAAGGGGTCCCTTAGCATCAGTAACTTTTGCACTTAGCTGGCTAGGTGCAACTGCCTCAGAGGTATGCCTTTAAGAGAATTAAAATGAACTTAGGAACAAGCCAGTCAGAAGACAGGAAAGGGAGTGAGCTGAGTGAGAGCTGTTGAAGGCTTCAGAATTTTCTTCGAAGTAAAAACGAGGGCAAATGCTCTGAAAAAGAATCAACAGGATTCAAAAAACATGCAAATGTCCATAAAAAGTGGAAATGGAAACAACAACAACATGAGTTAAAAACTCATCAATAAGAAACTCCAAATTTGGTAAAAGGTGAGATAAAGAGCCCTTCTCCAACAATTGAACCGGAGAGGGAGGGTGGAAGCTTACTGATGCTAAAGGACCCCTTGGAAGAAAGAAGATTACTGCGGTGAGTAATTTTTTCTTCTTACCCCAGGAGTCCTTTAGCATCAGTACCTTTTGCAGACTACCGAGCACTACCAAGTGGTAGGTGAGTCAGAGAACCTACTTAGGAAAGAGGCTCTGCAGAACTGCCCTACCAAATTTGGCATCAGATCTGGTAGGCACATCCAAACTGTAGTATTCCACAAAGGTGTGCACAGATTTCCAGGTAGCTGCTTTGCAGACATCCAGTAGGAGAATGTCCCTTGCTGCTGCAAACGAGGCTGCAGTGCCCTGGTGGAGTGGGCCCTGAGCTCCACTGGAGATTGGTGACCAGCTTTTTCATAGCAGAAACTAATGCAAAAGACCAGCCAGCAGGAAATGGTTCTCTTGGTAGCTGGTCTTCCCCTGCCTACATACCCGTAGGTGAGGAACAACTGAATGGAGGAGCCTCTGGACTGCCTAGTATGCTCTAGGTAGTAGAAGATGGCTCTTCTGACATCCAAGCGGTGGAGCTTTTCTCGCCAGGCATGGATTTCTTGGTAAAGAAGACAGGCAGAGTAATGGACTGGTTTAAGTGGAACTCTGAAATCACCTTTGGCAGAAATGTCCTATTTGTCCTGAGCTCAACTTTATCGTTGTGAGGGATGATGTAATTTTGGCTCAGTGCACAAGGCCTGTAGCTCTGAAAACCTTCTGGCAGAAGAATTGGATACCAGGAAGCCTGCCTTCCAAGTTACAAACTTGATGAGGGCTGTGGACATAGGCTCGAAGGGTGGCTTCATGAGCCTGTCTATGCAAAGGTTTGTACTCCAAAAAGGCTCCCGAATTGGAAGCTGGAGGTGCAAGAGGCCTTTGAAAAAACTGTTTAAATATGGCATGGGACAAAAATGATTTTTTCTTTCCCACCGAAAGTTAGGCCAAAATTGCCACCAGGTGTAGCTTGAAACAAGATGGTTTCAAACCTGATGCCTGTAAGAGTACCAGGCAATCTAGCAGCTGAGGATCTGAAGCAGAACAGGTGTCAATTATTTTGCTCTTGCACCAGAGGTAAAAGTTTTACATTTGGCTGCACAAGTCTTCTTAGTGGTTTTCTTTTTTTTTGTATAATATTTTTATTAGATTTTCAAAAATTGATTACAACACATGCAACAGTTAGACATACACAAGGAAAAAAAAGAAACAAACACATACATATACAAACACACACTCAAGTGCAAATACAAAGGGAAAAAAGTATAAATTTCCTTTTCTTAAGTTTCATATCTACTCATATCTCAAAATAATACATTCCGGTTAAAATATTTCAGGCTGTCAAAAAAAAGGAATCAGCATACATGTGGACCCAACCCTTTGGTCCCACATGACCGGTACTTATGTGAGGCAGCTCATTACACACTAAAACCACCTCTCAGTACAATGTGCTCTCTTGGGCTTAAAGAAGACAAGAATGGGGCCCAACTTTGTGAAAAACTTTCCTCCCAGTCCTGATTAACCACTGTGAGTCTTTCCAGAGCCAAGGTCTTTAGTGTCAGAGTCTGCCATTGCTGCATGGTAGGTTTAATCTGGGAAACCCATGTGTTCTGTATACAATGGCAAGCCAACACAAGAAGTGTCCTTACCCAATGACGGAGAGGCTCCCATCCATCTTCCTCCACCTCCTCTACCCCAAATAAACAAACTAGGGGTTCCCTCGCCAGGTCCTTTCCCCATAATTTAGCAACCTCCGACACCACACCCTCCCAAAACATTTTCATTATAGGGCAGGTCCAGAAGCAGTGTATATATGTACCTCTCTCAACCCCACATCTACCGCACATTGGTGATACCGCTGGATGGGCCCTGTGCACTACGACTAGAGGATAGTACAACCGGTGCACAAACTTAAAACTCAGATCTGTTACAAACCATTATACCTGAGTGCATCGGGAGCACCACCCCCAAGTCTGCCTCTGAGCTATGTCTAGTTAAGTCCCTTTCCCATAATTTCTTTGTCTTGTGTGTCAAGTCTCGGATTTGTTGCCTGCCCTGCTTGGCCGCCCTCCCAATTAAACCCTTGGGATCATTTTTTGCCTGGTATACCAGAGTCTCAATTGGGTCCAGTATAACCCGCCTGGCCTCCTCTCTACCCAGGCTATTCACAAAAGCTCTCACTTGCCAGTTCCTTAACTGATGATGCCTCCCTAACCATAAACTATTTTGGATTTGGGTAAAGGTACAAATCTCCCCCTGCACTAATAGGTTACAAACAGTATTAATTTCTCCTCTCTCCCAGTCACCAAAATTCCCGTCCTCCATCCCAGAGAGAAAGAAGGGATTTCTCACGAGAGGAATCAACACTGTTTCTCCACCCCGTGTATCTCTCCACTTCCTGAGTTGTAACCAGGCCTCCAACACCTTTCCAACCATGGGATTACCATTCCCTACCGCTCTAAAGTCCTTTTGTATGAAGGTATGCTGTGAGCCTACCCCATTACCTTTCTGCTCTAAATCTATCCAGCTAGCCACCTTTGGCTGATGAACCCAATCCGTCAAGTTTCATTCCTGTATAGCAAGATACTAATTCCCCAAATCTGGAAAGTTCAGTCCTCCCCCCCCCATTCTTCTCCGCCTTCAACCTTTGGAGACTGGCTCTGGGTCTTTTTTCGCCATATAAAATTAGAGAAGGCACCTTCCACCTGTTTCAAATCCTTTTTGGTAAGCCCCATACTTAGCATTTGCATCTGGTACAAAATCCGTGGAAGCACATTCATCTTGATGAGATTAACTCTTCCAAGACATGAAATGGGAATGTGCATCCATCTTCTAAGGTCCATTTCTATCATTTTAATTAGGGGGGAAATAATTCAGTCTATACAGAGATCCCAAATATTTCCCCACTTTGATCCCCAGGTAGGTAAAACTGTCTTGTACCACCTTCAACCCCCATTGTGATTCAGCTTGCTCTTGCTCCGGGAAGAGGAACAACTTGGACTTGCCCAGGTTAACCTTGTACCCAGAAAAATCTGCGAACTCCATGACCAGCGCCAGCAGTGAAGGCATAGATTCCTGTGGGTTACAGATGAACAAAGGCATATCATCTGCATAAAGCGCAACTTTATGCTGTATACCAGCCTCCCCCCCCCGATCCCTTCTATGCCCTCATGCTGATGAATTGCTGTTGCTAGAGGCTCTATTACTAGTGCAAACAGCAAAGGAGATAGGGGACACCCTTGCCTAGTACCCCTCTTGAGACGCAGCTGCTCCGAAAGCTTCCCATTCACTAAAATCCTGGCACTAGGGTCTGCATACATGGCACGCACCCATTCTATGTACTGTTCACCCAGACCAGACTGGGATATAACCTCAAAAAGATATTTCCACTCTACTCTATCAAACACCTTTTCTGTGTCCATAGACAATGCCCGTACTTTCTCCACCCTGAGATGTTCTCCACACCACACTGAGGAGGCGGCGCATATTGCGATAAGATTGTCGCCCCTTAATGAACCCGGTCTGGTCTGGGTGAACTAGGTCTGAAAGGACATCCTCCAACCTAACAGCCAGTACCTTCGCCAATCTTTTTACATCACAGTTAAGTAACGATATGGGTCAGTACGATACACATTCCAATTAGTCTTTTCCAGAATTTGGGACAAAACATCGTTTCCTCCCCACACATCCTGGGCAATACCACCTTCCCCATCTCAGGTTTCTTGAACACTTCACACAAAACCCCTGCCAGCTGACTCAGCATCAGTTGATAATAGTCTGTCAGGAACCCATCAGGCCCACTGACCTTGCCTCTCTGCAATTTCTACATGGCCTCCTCTATCTCTACCTGCGTAATTGGGCGGTTTAGCCTCTCCCTTTGTGCAGACTCCAATCATGGCATTTTTAGTTTATCTAAAAAGGCCTTTATTTGATCCTCCCTTCCGGTATGCTCAGCTCTATATAATTGGCTATAAGAGGTTCTAAAACATTCCCGTATTCCCTTGGCATCTGTACAAATGGTCCCTGACGCGTTCTTAATACTTGTAATTCGAACTAGGCACCATCCACGCTTCATAAGGTGGACAAGCAATGCCCCCGGTCAATTACCCCACTCAAATATCTGGCATTTGCAATATACCCACGATCTGTCCGTTTCTTCCTAGAGCAAGACATTCAAAGCTTCCCTTGCAGTTTTTAGTAGGTGCTCTGCTCCACCCTTCTCACCACTCGCAACTCTCTTTTCCAAACCCTTCAATTCCTTTTCTAGTTCTTCCCTTTGTGCCCTTTTCTTTTTCCTAAGTCTTGCCACATATTCTATTATTGCCCCACGCATATGCTTTTCCTGCATCCCAGAAAACCTGCTTAGTGGTATCTGGGCTGGTGTTTGTCTCAGTGTAATATCTCCACTGTTCCTCTAGATATTCCCAAAATTCCTTGTTCTTAGCCATATACATGGGGAACCTCCACTGGGGGGGGCCCTCCCGTTCCATCTTACAGCATATCCCAAGGATCACCGTTGCATGATCAGACACATGTATGGGACCATGCAAACTATCCTGTACTCTCCCACACCACATCCTGGGCAAGTAAATATAATCTATACATGACCATATTTTGTGTGGGTTGGAAAAGAACATATATGCTTTCGCTCCCAGATTGCGTGTCCACCACCCGTCCACCAGGTCCAACTCTGCTACTCCCACCTGCCATTGTCTCATGGCGGCCGATGCTCGACCCCTACCCTCTGAGTGATCCAATACTGATCCATCGTCCAATTAAATTCCCCTCCCAATATTAGGCCTGGGAATTGCTCCTTGGCAATAAGTCCAGGAGAGACTCAAAAAGAGCTGGGTCATACACTGCTGGGGCATAAATGCTTCCATATGTAACTTTTTCACCGTGTAATTCCCCGGATATAAAAACAAACCTGTCCTCTTTCTGATCCTTAACCACTTTCTTAACTTCAAGTGGAAAAGCCTTATGTATAAGGATAGCCTTTTTGTGAGAAAAATATGATGCATCATAACATTGACCCACCCAGTTACGAACCAGCTTTTTATGCTCCACCTCCGTCAGGTGTGTTTCTTAGAGCAAGGCAACCTGTGTCCCCACCTGCTTCAAAGCAGTTAACAGCGATGTACATTTCACTGGATGTGCTATGCCCCTTACATTCCATGAGACCACCCAGGCAATTAGCTTCCTAGCCATTATTCAATACCTCCCCATCTGTAAGCCCCCCATCAAAACAGGCAGCATCATCATATTTAACAACATTCCATGGAGATCCATAATATTTAACATTCAGTCTTAACAAAGCCTATATGAGTATACGTACACTTAAAACAATTTCTGCACCTGAAAAGAATAAAACAGTAACATTTTTAACAGTAACTTCAAAAAATGAAAACATGCAAACTCCACCCCCCGTCTCCCCTTTCTTTTTCTTTATCTCTCCCAAATTCTGGGTTTGTATGTTCAAATGCTGTCACTTCCCTAGTACTCCCTCTCGTCTCTGTGACCCCCTCTTTGTGTGTGACCTGTTTCCTATTTTCCCACCTTCCACAATCTTTTAACCTTTGTTGCCCCTCCCCAACCCTTGACTTCCCTTGTGTATCAGTAATCCCCAACCTACCCGTTTCACCACCCTCCGTATAAAAGTTAGTCATACCTCCCCGCTTCCGTCCCTTCCTCTCTCATTTCAATCCATGACACTAACTGCTTCAAAGGCAAGAGTGTCATATAAAACCCTCTTTTGACATATACATCCCATCGCCCCACCCAACAGCCGATTTTCTAACCTTTTACCTCCCTTCTTATAAAAAAGAAAGAAAAAAAAAGGGGAAACTTTGTGTGTTCCCATTGTTGATAGGCAAATTTCCCCACACCACCTCACCACAAAGCACAACCACCCCCCCCCACAAGTCCGAGGCTTCGTGTCCCTCGATCTCCACACCAGTCGTTCCAACCCCCCCAAAAAAAGTGAACGTCAGAAATGAGTTTGGGGAAGGAGGAAGATCCCCAATTGACCCCCAATTAATCTTTTCTGTAATGTGTGTGCAGATCCCTTCTCTTTCGGCATTCGTCTTTCCCCCATCTGAGTTTCCCCTGTCCCTCAAGACAGCCCACCAGAGACTACTCCATGAGGATTGAGCAGAAGCCCAACCCACGAAGGTCCACATTTTTGCTATCCAACTTGCCGCTTCAGTCAACAGCGAGAATGGCCAAGGGAGAGGAGAGACCCTTCTCAATAACTGGCCGAGGATAGACAGGGGGTAATTTAAGCAGGGAGCAAAAAACATCGCAAATCGTCCCTATCCTCAGGCCAACATCATCGCTTCCTCCCATCGCCCTCAAGATGATTCATCCTCTTTTTCCTATATTTATAAACTCAATTTTCAACAATATCCTTCGCTGTAGTGCTTTACAATAAGAACCAAGTAAAATCATTTTGCCCCGTCCCAAAACAGTTCAAAGTCCCATATTCAGTTCTCGTGGGCAGGCTTTAACAGGCCGTGTTCTCATCCTCGCACCATCCCATGAAGAGGAAAAAAAAGGAAAAAAAAAACAGAGTTTGTCCAGTGTTCACTTTGAGGAAATAAACATCTGACCATGAATTCAATCGGAGCAAAGTTAAAACAAATTTAAACAGAACCCTTGCATATTAGCACAGTCTTACTTTCCTCAGCCTATTTTCTGTTGTAGGGATTTCACATACTGCTCGGCCTTTGCAACTTCCCAAAAAGAGAACGTCACCCCTTCATAACGAATCTTCAGAGTGGCAGGGTATATCAGAAAATTCTTGACCTTCACAGATCTAAGTTGAGCCATAAGTCCATTAAACTTTTTCCTTCATCGCAGCAATCTTGCAGAAAAATCCTGTGACAGGAACAGGAGAACCCCATCATATTCCATCTGCCCCTTTTCCCTATAAGCTCTCAGCACAGACTTCCGGTACTGAAATTTATGGAAACGCATTATTATCTGCCTCAGGGATTGATCGGGAAGGGTCTAGCCATCACTGCACGATGGACTCTTTCCATCTTAAGGTGCCCATTTTTAGGCTGAAGGCCTAGTAGCTCCGGCATACTTTTCTAGCAAAACTCAAACACTGAACCCCTCCTTGCCCTCTGGCAACTCTCTCAGGTGCAAGTTGAGCTGGCACTGGTAATTTTCTTGATAATCGAACGCATCCTGAAATTCTTCCAGCTCATTTTGTAATGCTTGGACCTGCCTGGGACTGCCGTCAACTCATCTTCTACAGTGGAAATTCGATCTTCGGCCTCCAGTGATTCATTTGCTTGTGCAGTCTGCTGCTCCAAAACTTCATGCAATTTTAAATCAAGTTTGCCCTCCAGCTTGATAAGATGTGGCTCCAGCGCCACGATTACTTGCTCCGGTACCTCTCTACCAAGCGCCGTCACTTCTGCCACCGACAGGGAGACCAGGCCAGAGTTTTCAGCTATCATGGCAGCCGCCACTTTTTTACCACTTTTGCTCGCTAACCTCTGGCTCTTAGAGGGATTTGGAGTGAGATAATCATCCATGGTGTTTCCGGTAACCTCTCCACACACTTTGCGTCGGAAATACGAGGTATATTTATAAATAATTACTTTATTGATCGGCTATCAGAACGGAGCAATGTGAGATGCGTCTGTCCGGTTAGCTGCTCATTGGCGCCCTCTCCTTAGTGATTTTTTCCCCCTTTTTTTTAGCCACCCTCAGTACCCTAAGGACCCAAGAGTACTGCGAGGATGCAGACTCTAACTGTTCCAGAACCAGGCCTTGAGGTGAAAGGAATGAATACCTGGATACTGCACTCCTGTCCAAGGAAAGGTCAGCAAGGAGTGAGTTGGAGGCAGATGAATGGACTGCTGCAGGACGTTGAGAGAAGGATATGGTACCAGGCTTGCTTGGGCCAATCTGGAGCCACCAGGATCATGGATGCAGACTGTTGTATGAGTTTCAGAAATACCCTGAGAATCAGGGGAAAAGGAGGGAATGTGTATAAGAACCTCCCTGACCAGACCCAGGATCAAGGTGTCCAGAGGAAGCGATTCCGGGGCTGAAGCCTGCAACAGAACTGAGGAAACTGGAGCTGAGGGGAGAGGCAAACAGATTCAATTCTGGGTACCCAACCACCTGAACACCATGCTAGTACCTGTTTGTTCAGAGTTCATTAACTCTGGCCATGACTGACTCATTACATAATACTTCTATAACCCCCGTTACTCGGGGTTACTAGAATCCCAGTAAGACCTAGTGGTAGGCATGGAAGGCAGCTTGTGAAACTCCAGTTAAATGGATTTCACACTGTTTCACTCTGTTCTCAGTCTCAGCCGAGACTGAGGGATGACATCACCATAGAACTCTCGCAGCTGCATGAGCCACACTGGAATCTGCAGTTGGAGGTTAGGTTAGAATGTTGGGGAGTTTGAACAGTGAGGGAGAGTTGTGTGTGAGCAGTCTTGAAAAGAGCAGCACAGCAGTCTGTGGACAGGATCTTTGAGCCTAAAGCTCTGATATAGAGCTACTGTAAGGGGAGGTGTGTGTTTCCACCAAAAGAGGAACACAGTAAGCTGTTTGTGAAGTGGTGGAGACCGCTGTTACTGGTCCCTGTGCCCCATCCCTGAGGGGATGGGGGTGGAAAGGTTTGCCTGTCATTCCAGGGGCAACCCTCCTGGTTCTGGCTAGGGAAGAAGCTGCCTTATTCCAAGTTGTGCTGTGGCACCAGAAGCTGTGCGAAAGAAATTCCTGTGAGGAATCGCCTGTGGGGCACCTGCAACCAAAGGGTGAGTCTGCTCTGACATAGGGCCTATGTTTTCACCTGAACTGTTGTAAAGTGGGGATTGGACTGCTTAATAAGTGAGAAACCTAGAGTAATGGGCTAAGTCAAGTAAAAGTATGTTCAAGTCCAGCACAAAGAGTAAAATAAAGTGGGAATTGGACTGCTTAATCAGTGGGAGGCCAAGAGGAATAGGCTGAGCCGAGCAGAAGTATGTTCAAGTCCAGCACAATGGGAAAGCCAAGACATGTAGAGGAAATGTGCCATGCATTTACCCTTTAATCTACATTGCCAAGCTTTACAGAAAGAGATGTTAAAAGTATGCTCAAGTCTAGCACAATGGGAAAGCCAAGACATGTAGAGGAAATGTGCCATGCATTTACCCTCTAATCTACATTGCCAAGCTTTACAGAAAGAGATGTTTAATGTCCAGAGAAATGGCCGGGTATGAATTGTGGAAGCGAGAGGTGGGAGACTCCCCACCAGTAGTAACCAAATTCACCTCTATGTATTTGCTCTGTGGCACTTTTACTTTCTCTCAGGTACTTGGACAGTGCCTGAGGAAAGTACCCAGATGTGGGATTAAAAGAAAGTTTCCCTTATGGAGTCGAAGGCTCTTAGGTGGTTTAGGGAGCCACCAGAAAATGTTTCCATGACAAATGGAAGGTGTTCGAGTGGTCGGCAGGGGAGCCAAGCCAGGGAAATCCCAAAATAGTGTACAAGTTCGGGCTATGTACCCAAAGCAGCATATAAGTCCGGGCTGTGTGCCTGGTGGGTTCAGAGCCTGAGGGCTGAAGTGTTGAAGAAGTGTTCTGATTCTTTTTAATCTGCATTACCAGAAGTGTAGCCCCATGGGGGTCCGTCTATGCTTTGTTTGTTCTGCTTAGATATGAATAAAGCCACACTTTAGAATCCCATTCCTGGTATTGGACATTACAGTTATTGCTTCCTGTGTTCGGATTTACTTGGGTGCCCCTGTGCAGAGTAGCCAAACCTAGCCCTTGTGCCGAGTAACCTAGTCCTCCCCGAACCCAGTCCCCACCTGGTACTGCTGTCAGATTCAAACAGCATACCACCTGTCGTTTGCAAAAAAGGCAGGGTTGGGGGTTACACTTCCAAAAGGAAGACAGTGCAGTATTGTGGTTAATGCTTTGTACTGTGAATCAGGAGCACTTAGGTTCGAATACCACAACTGTCTTGATGTGTAACATTGAGCAAGTTTCTTCACCTTATTGTGATTCTGTCCCTTCCAGTTGACAAACCAAGTGGAAGTCAAAAATACAAGTTACAGCAGGGGGCTTCAACCTTTTTGTGAGCAGGGACTCACAGTCCCAAAGTCAGTGGTTGCAAGGACCCCCTACTTTCAACAGCAGACAGAGGGTGCAGGGTTGTTGGAGGAGGGGGGAGGTTGATAATTACCATTATAAAAAAAGTTATTTGCCAACATATTTTCAAATAAAAACATTTTTTTATTGATTTTTCATTTTAATTTAATCATGTCTACTTTTAAATTGAATGAATGTCCATAAACACACTACAAGTGACATTAATGAGAAACTTGATTTTGATGAGAACAACGCAAATCTTCAATCCTTGGTGTAATTGTGGAAAGACAGAATTAAAGGCCACTTTCAGGCCGCAGTCTTGAACGGCATTTACTTTTATTTTTCTTTTCAAAACAAAACAATCTATCAGCAACTGCTGTCTGAACACAACAGCAGCCCTGTAAATTAAATTCCACAACTGTGTTCCGCATCTCAGACTCTGAGGTATGTATGTATATTTATCAAATGAGTCAACTGATTATGTTTACCCTTGAGGTTATCAGGTAACTGATTAGGTACCTCAGTGAACAAACAGAATGCTCATTTGTTCTGGTAGTAGTAACTTTAATTCTGACACCCGGCTACAGCAGAGATGAAACAAAATGAAACGATACAGCAGAGCTTTAAAGCCGTCAATGCAGTGTGGTCACAAAACAAAATATCACAGCTTTTCAGTTTCTGGTACTCAGCTGCAGAAAGAGACTAACTGTTAGAGAATCACATACTTCAGGCTGACACCTATCCCTTTTTTGACCCTCCATTCGGTGATCCAGTTTTGCTGGCTTGTCATCTGAATTTTGATGCTGAGATATTTACCGCCATGCCAGTTTGGCTAAAAATGTTGAAAATCAGTGCCGTTACCATTGCTTGCCAAGCCAGCTCCTCTCCCATCATGTCTTCCCATGCTGGCTTGGTGTGTGACGTGTCGTCGTGTCTCAACTACTTCTGGAGGTTTTTTTCCTTATTCTACTGCCCTCCCCTCTGGAGTGATGATGGGCATTAATATGTAAATCCCTAGCGACCCTATGGTTCTGGGTTTGGCAGGGACATCGAAGGCTTACCGCAGCTGGCTAGTCATGCTGCTGCTACCGGCGATCCTGGATGATTAAGGATCCCTCATGTGTGAGATACAAAACTCACAGCATTACGGTAGTGACT
The DNA here is from genome assembly GCA_016271365.2 of Neoceratodus forsteri. Classification (NCBI taxonomy): domain Eukaryota; kingdom Metazoa; phylum Chordata; order Ceratodontiformes; family Ceratodontidae; genus Neoceratodus; species Neoceratodus forsteri. The sequence continues at coordinate 463,573,015 of JADMNL010000022.1, read as the reverse complement.
TTTTTTGCACGCCATGCACACTCCCCTTTCAGCGAAAACTAGCATACGCCCAAGACGATATGCGAACAAAATTCTATTTATTGTACATTATATTAAGAAATACAAAATACAGTAAAAAATCAAAAATACAATAAAGCAAAATCTGTAAACAGGAAAAGAGAGTTTATATTGCTAAATCTCTTTCACAGTATTTGTATCACTTACCGTTTATACTTGTAACACTTCACTGTTTTATTTTTATGTATTTTCTCTCTTTGGGGGCGAATCCATTATGCATTTCAGTTTCAGCACTGTGTTTTCGTGTAGTGGTAGCCTATATTTGTACCGCAGCACCTGCTCCGTTATGCATCTGCAATTGAACAACCTTTGTACTGCAGTACTGTGTTTCTGTAATATTTTTCTGTGAACGAGAGCATGTACTGATAGGGTTGCCACCTATCCGTTTTTTGACCAGATAATCCATTTTTTAGAGTCCTTATCCAGTCATCTGGTTTTGATTACATGCAGTCTGGTTTTTGGGCCATTTTGAGTGCTCATATACTCTTAAAACTGATGTATTACCGGCCTGTCGGTGCAGTGGTTGGATTTCCGTCTGCGACCCGGGTTCGGGAACGCACTGGTCGCTGGAGGGTCAGGCCGGGTGAGAAGGAGGAGCATCCACTGACAGCTCGCCTTCTCCGGGAGGGAGGATGCAGGTTGGTGTCTGCTGACCCCTAGCGGAGGCTGGGGGTTCAGCATGACATCCAACCCACAATGCTTGGGGAGAGACAGATGTCGGTGTAAGCCTAGACGTCATGGCACGTCTCTCCTCAGAGGAAAACAACCGAAAATGGTGCTCTGACTGGTCAGATGACGCCCACCCCCCAGATCCTCATTCCCGGGCTCCCAGACCTCTATCGGCCACCTCAGCAGCACCCAGGGTCGTTGGACTTAGCCGAATAGGCTCTTCCCCTATGAAGGTAAGGGACCTCTCTGACAAAGGGATATGTCTGGGATACTCTGGTTAGTGGGGCGTGGGGTAGTGCCGGGTGGGGTAATCCATGGGAGCCCGAAGGGAAGTCCGGTCAGGTGCGCGGGGGGCGATAAATACCATAATACAAAAAAAAACAAAAAAACTGAAGTATCAAATAATTCACTGTTTTGGCTGCATTGCATGTCCAGATTACAAAGAAGTTCTGATGGCACAGTCATTCAGACTTGCCTTTGTTTGTAAAACCAGTCTGTCTGGGAGGTATAAACAAGTACAGCCATTAAGATCATTAGCAGTAAATTAACCTAATCTTTTCCACTCTGAATTTTAAGTATGGTCTTTTATTGCCATGACAGGAAACAGCTTTTACACCTTTATGTGCTCTCAAGTGTGTCTTTTTGTTTGTCCTATATTGTGGTATGTTTTAGACCAATTTTTTGTTAAAGTAATATTCTAACTTTTATTGCCTTTATCACTGCATTTGCTCACATTTTTTGTATTACCTGAACACTCCATGATGTTAGCTACATTTTTACAGATCATTCAGATAAACAGCATGGAATGGTGTGTCTGAAATTGTGGAATGTCTTAGAAATATGAAAAGAAACATCAGTAGCTGGTGAGGTAAAGGGGAACATAGCGCAGTATTAAGGGTACCACAAGCACCAATAATTACGTTATCAAAAATTGGTCAAAGCATCAGAATACATGACTGACATGGAAAGGAAAATGGGAAAGTGTTTAACAGAGGGCTCAGCAATAAACTACGGATGAGCTTGGCACATACAGCAGACCAGAGATGGATTCCCACAGCCTCCACTTACATACTGTGTGACCCTGAGCAAGTCAGTTAACCTTCCTGTGTTCCTAGGTCACGCCTGTAAAATGGGCTATGTGGCCTATGGGAGTTAACCTGGTTGCCAAAGAATAAAAATAAATAATTGAATAAATAAGTCAAATAAATAACAGTCTAAAAATGATTTTCTATCACTAGTAAGGTCTATTTCCAATATTACAAAGGGCTTTGGAGGAGGATCAATATACTCGCCAGTCATAAAAAGGGGCGGAGTTTGGGGTGTGGTTTAGCATCCGGTTTTTACCTCGTCCAACGGTGGTAACCGTAACTGGTAGCCTGTGTTTCTGTTTCACTTCACTGTTTTATTTTTGTCGTTTCGGGGCAGGGGCTCTGCCCCCTATTTTTGTGGTTCCGTGTACTGGTAGCCTATATTTGTACCGCAGCACCCGCCTGTGTTTCTGTTACTGTAATATTTTCTGCGAACGAGAGCATCTACTGGTAGCACTGTTTCATTTTTAAGTATTTTCTGTCAACCCCTCCCGTATTTTTCTATATATTATTAAACATAATATTATTTACATATATGATTTCACCGGACCTTTGTACCACAGCCGGTGTAGTTGTTTAATTCTTTACGAGGGCGTACGCGTGGACGGCAGTGGCCGACCTCCGTGGGCGGAGCAACAGCCTGCAGGTATGGCCAAACTATTGTGCTTATCCTTGAGCGCATGCCCACCACCACCGGAAATAGCACATTTGTAACTAAAACTGCAACAGCAAAGAACCGTGTAGGAGGATAGACCTCGCAACTGCTACCCCAGACAAAATCAAATGTACGCATTAGCGTACTACGTACGCTTGCCGCCGCCCTTGAGGAGGTGCCTCACCAGAACTCTGCGTTCATTGTACGCTAAAAGCCTAGTCTGACAGGAAATGTTGTTGGTAAGTTAGATTGTTCCCTTTTATAGCAATGTTTTGTTCTGCACTCTGTTGACCATTTGCTTTCTCCCGCTTAACCGTTGCAGCTAACGGCGAGGCGTGTGAGCTTCGCCACCATGGTTTCTTTGGCTGACTGCTTGTGCTGTACCGTGCTCTCACTGTGTCCCTGGGTTGCTAGTGGCAGTTGAAAGCTCTGCTCCTGCTGCTGCGATGCTGGGGATGATTTCAGTGTACAGCTCGGATGACTGAAGGGGATTTCCAGCGGACGCGCGCCTATTTATGTGGCCGCGCACTGAGAAATCGGGTTATACTTTTGAGGGGCATCTTAGCAGGTTTCTCGTGTTTTCTTTATGCATTCTCATTTTGCTGTGTAATATCATCGCTAATGAATCGATAGTTGGGGATATTTTTCAATCATAGATTCTCAGGTTCTTTACAAGACTGTAGAGTATTTGCCTTTCTGTTGCCACTCCAACTTTACTGATTTCTGTTCAGTTTGAGCAGTGAGGAAGCTTCAGTGAAATCCGGTGACTATAACTTTCCCCCACTAGTCCGCGGGGTAAGGTAGTTTAAACAGTGTACTGTAGTGCTCCCAGATTGCTGATGTGGCATTTTCCTGTAACTCCAGGACAAGTTAACTGCGTTTTTCCATACATTATTTCCCAATTCCCATGGAAGATGAATTGATCTTTTTCCTGTACAACAATATAAGTCCGCGTTAAAGATTTCCTTGTAGATGATTGTGTTTTGTTAAATATAAGAATCCTTGTAGATCTGGTAGCACTGGTCTAGATCGAGCTCCATGGCATCAAGCAGTAGGGAATTTTGGCTCACTGGCAACTGCAGTTCAGCCACCGCTGGGATGTAGATCTCACTTTGCCTGAGATGTAAGGGATGGAAGCTGGCACGGAGGGAGCCGCCACAGCACTCGTATGGTGCCCCCTGGTGGTGGAGGTGCCATTAAGGATGTGGGCAACCACTGGTGGTCAGACAGTCCTCTGCCCCACCAGGTCATCTGTGAGCGTTCGTGTGATTGTGGGAGATGGGGTTGGAGAAAAGTGTTGGTAATGCTGTGTCAGCATGACAGGATGACCGCCCTTAATGGGATCCCACCAGCTGGTTCTCTGGATTCACAGAGCGCTCGCTCCTGTGGGTTGGAGGAAGCCCTCTGCATTGATAAACTGGCATCTGAGGAAGCCATGAGTGTGGTGGCGCTCCTTCAGGTCAGAGGAGTCTCCCACGGGGCAGATTATCTCCTTGGATACTGGTAGTAGTGGAAGTCAGGTTGGTGCCCTGTGACAGTGGGATTGGAGGGAGAGCTGTGGGGGCTCGAAGGAGTCCGATGTCGGAGGGCAAATAAGGTGGTGGTTATTTATTTATTTATTTTTTGAAAGCGCTATCCCACATAAGCTCATCATAGTTTTCAACCTTCTGCCTCTGGAATTGGAGACGAGGCTAAAAGAAAAACAATTCGGGACAAATGGCTAAAATAATAACATATCCATAAAAATGGTAGTACTTGCTCAGGAATCTGTTACAATATGTGGCCTTCAAAAGTGTTAGTGTCTGACTTTATTTTATGTCACAGTTTTCTACTTTGAAGTAAGAGAAATGGCAGATTTAAGAGGGGTGGGCATTCTGAAGCAAAATAGGGCAGTGGATAGATGCATAAGCTTATACTATAGTCACCCTTCACAGCCAACTTAGGCATGTAACTTGATGGTCAGATACTGACAAATGCAAGTGTAACCCCTTCCCTTGTGCTGTGGTCTGGAAGAGAGAAGGGCTGCTACCCCTGCCTTGTTAGCTCAGACACGCTCAAACAAGGTTTAGTGGCCTGGGATCGGATACTGATGGGAAGAAGGTTTTTTCTCTACGAAGGTTAGATAAACAGCACGGTGCCTCCACCCAGAATAAAATATAAAGTGGTTCAGATGTTTTAGCAGTACAACCCTCCAAGATGCTGTACCTACCCACCTCCCCTTACAGTCATCCCACACAAATGGCATATCTGAAACCAAAAATCCACATTCAATAACATTCGCAATAAAAAAATTCCAGCTAATAATATATTCACGAGTCAGGTATTGTTCAAAACTATAAAGCATAATTTAGTTACATGGGGTAGGACAAGGACTGGGCAATGGGAATACAGTTAACATTTCAATTAATTTGGTAAACATTCACCTTGTGGGTAGAAAATTCAGTGCCTACCTCCTACCAGCATTTCACTTCAGTCAGGTTTTGACACATTGCCCACTTCTAAAGGTACCAGTATAAGCAGGGCTCCAGATAAGGTGTGTACCGGCCTATTTTACTCTCCTCATTTTAGGAAATATTCTTCAGAAATTTTTTTAATGAGTACTTGTACTCACCCAACATTTGTGAATACTCCACATGCCAAAGAATAGTACTTCATAACGTAACTGATGATTCAAAAGGAACTGTTTTTTGCCAAATGTACAGCACTTGTATGCATCCCACGTTTGTTTTACTCACTATGTTTTAAAACTGGTGAGTAAATTCCTGCCTGCCAACATTATTTGGAGCATTGCTGGCACCTGAAATTCTTATTTAGGAAAAAAAAACTACATTTTTTTTTTTTTTAAATAAATGTACTCCTCGGTCCACTCTAGCAAGATGTTTGCACACATCTGAATTTCATTTTTACTCGCCTCACTTTCAAAATGAGGAGTACAGATACTCATCCCAAAAAGTGTTATCTAGAGCCCTGAGTTGGAGTCCTAGCTGGGTACCCAGGATCTAGTTGCAGGCCTGTTATGATGCAGCTGGTTGGCCGGCAGTTGGTGCACTTTTAAATGCGATTCACAAACCCATAACCACAAAGGCCATGCAGTGGGAGACATGCAGGCACCTCCTGGGCTTTGTGGGGTGTGCAGCCCCCCAGACAGTCCTTTTATTTCACTCAGGAGAACATAACAACTGTTGGGCAACTCCCTGCCTCAGACAATGAAAATAATTTTTCTTCCTTTTAAATTGGAGCACCTTCCAGGTATTGGAATGCATACTCCACTGCAAGTCTTAGGCATTTCTATTTCTTTCACCCCCACAGGATCAGGAAGCAAGGGGCAGGAGATGTCTCTTCCCCCCCCCCTTAGGAGGGGAGTCCGGTCGACACTGACTGAATTCAAACTCTATTCTCAACTGTAGGAACAGAAATTAACTTATTCTCTCCTCACGAGCTTCAGAAAAAGAAAACTGTCTCTGATTGGTTTATTTATTTATTGAAATGTTTCACCAGGAAAGATGCACTGAGCAACTTAATGTTTGTCTCACGGTATGTCCCGGGGGTAGGGGGTAGTGGGATGACAGTAGTAACAATGACAAATCGTACAGTAATACAGTGGTACAATAGATACAATAGATACATTCAAGCAAGGTCTAGGAGTGTGTAACATAGTAAGAAGTACATTCATGTGAGAGGCATAATTTACAATACAGGAGGAGCATAGATGACTGTTATACAATGCATATTACATACAGTTGTTAAGAGCAGTGCTGAGCCATGTGCCTAGGAGGAGTGCAGCAGGATTTTGGGGGTGGTACCCTGCAGCAGTTACAGTGTCCTTTTTGCAAGGTGAGCATGTCTTGAGGTTAAGTGCTAGATCAAGAGGGGTGGGATAAGTGCATGAGGTAGGGGGCAGGAGAGAAGGTAGACAGGAGTTAGGTGAGGAGGGGGTCAGAAGCAGGTGCAGGAAGGGGTGAGATAGTTGTGTAGTGCAGAGGGAGGAGGAGAAGCGGATTTGAGGAGGCAGAGAATTCCACAGTTTAGGCAGGTGATACGAGAAGGCTTTCTGTCCAGAGGATGTGGTTCTGCCAAGGATAGATGGTGTGAGTGTCAGCAAGGGATCTAAGGAGTAAAGAGAGGGGGAAGAGGTACCAAGGGAGGAGGGAGATGTATGAGGGGAGCGAACCAAGCCAAAATTTAGAGATGAACTTGGCATCGTGTAGAACTCTCCGATTGTGGAGGGGAAGGAAGTTGCGGGAGTGGTATAGATCACAATGGTGGGTTAGGAGTGGGGCACCAAGAGCGAAATGACAGAAGGAGTTGGAGAGAGTCCAGTCTGGATAGGTGGTACTGTGGGGCAGTACCATAGACTATGCCTCAGTGGTTGAAAATGGGCTGGATCATCTTCTGTACCAGCTTGCGCCTGTTGGCAAGAGGGATGCAGCTGTGGTTTCTATAGAGGGCACCGAGCCTTGTTCTTAATTTTTTCAGAACAGAATCTATGTGTACAGAGAAGTCGAGGTATCTATCCAGCCAAACGCCGAGGTACCTGAATGAGGAGATGTCCTCGAGCAGTCCCATCAAGGGTGTGAAAGGAAGGGAGGTCGCTTAGTCGAGCAAGTCTCCGCCTAGTGCCGAAGGTCATGGAGACTCTGTCTTTTTGGCATTTAGAAATAGCTGGTGTGAGTTGAACCAGAGTTGGACCTTGGTGAAGTCTGACTAAAGCCTGGTAGTGACATCAGGGACTGATTTACCAGAGGTAAACGGCACTATCGTCAGCATACATGTGGATGCTGGATGATGTGCAGACCTGAGTGAGCTCATTTTAAAAAAAAAAAAAGAACAGGATGGGGCCTAGCACGGAACCCTGGGGGACTCCAGTGGTAATAGGCAGGGGGGTGAGATGACATCAGCTATTCTAACTGATTGCGACCTGCCTGACAGGTAGGAGCTGAACCAATCTGTGGCAGTAGGGGTGAGGCCAGCTGCTGATAAGCTGTGAAGGAGGAGGGGGTACGAGACAGTGTGAAAGGCCTTGGCCAAGTCGACAAAGATAGCTGAGGTAATGTTCCCTTTGTCAAAGACTGAGGAGATGGTCTCAGTTAGCCTCAATAGGGAGGTGGTGGTGGAATGGTCTTTCCTGAAGCCAGACTGGAAGGGTGTGAAGAAAGCGTAGTCAGTGAGGAACAAGGAGATCTGGTCGAGCGCTATGTGTTCTTGGAGTTTGGCTAAGGTTGGAAGGAGAGAGAGAGGTTGATAGTCTCTACTATGGTGAGTTCTCCCCCCAGGGAGGGGGAGGACAACGGCATGCTTCCAAGTCGAGGGAACAGTGGCAGAATCAAAGGAGAGATTTAGTATCAGAGATGGAGGATAGTCGATGGTAGGAGCAGAGAGGGAGAGGAGCCTAGGGTCCAGGCCATCAGGTGAGGAGCCTTTTGTAGAATCAAGTGCCAGGAGAGCTGATAGAGTAGTTTCAGGAGAGACATGAGAGAAGGAGAACTGGGGGTGGTAGGGGTGAGGGATGGCATGGGGGCAGCACATCGGGGGGGCAGGTTGTGGGGATGGGAGCAGGTAGGGGAGCAGTGGGTGGGGAGGTAGACTGGAAAACCGGGGCAAGAGGGGGGTTAGGGAGGGTAGTAAACAGTGCAGGGGCACACAGGTGGCAAAGTGGGAGTGTCCATAGGTTCAGTAAGGACAGCGTGGTTGTGCCTGAGGATAGGCGGTGTAGTGTTTGAAGCAGGCGAGATGAGGGACTGGACGACCCTCCAGAATTTGGATGGGTTGTTTGTTAGCCTGGAGGTTGGACTTGAAATGCTCAGCCTTGGCTAGGCAGATGGCTTTGGTGCAGCCATTTCTGAATTCACAATAACGTTTGAGGTCGCTAGTACAGTTGTTTGCTTTAGCCCGATGCCATCCAAGATCGTGAGCTTGTTGGCAGGCCAGTAGCGCAGGTGAGACCCAAGGAAGGTGTGTGCCACGTACTCTAGTTTTGTGGAGCATGGGAGTTCCAAATTTGTAGGAACTTGGATTTGAAATGGGCAAGGGCCACGTCCACTGAGGGAACCGAGGACAGGGGGGAACAGTTATTTTGAGAGAGATCCTGAAGCAGAAGTTGTAGGTCAAGGGTTGCGAATGGTCGAGTGAGAATCGTTTTTGCAGGAAGCTTGGGTCTATGTATTTTTCGCAGGGTTTTAAAAAATTGATTAGCAGTTTTTTCCCTTGGGATAATGCTAACTGTACAGAAAGCATTTATCTAGGTTTTCTAGAAGTATTATGTTTGTTAAACACAGTGAGACAAGTGCTATGCATTTTCACAATGTTTTAGAACTTTTATGAGCAAAACGCTAATCAATTTTTAGAGTTAAATAGAACCCTGTTTTCGCACTACAAAGGTCATGTGTTGGTCGCTGATAGAGTCCGGTAATAACCCTGAGGCCACTACACGGTGGGGATGGGAGGTGAGGACTAGATCAAGCAGGAAGTGGTTTAGTGACTTAGAGTTTAGTTGAGTGGGTTCCACTATGAGTTGCCAGAGGTTTAAGGCATCTATGGTGGAGCGAATGTGAGCCAGGGACTGGGCCAGCCAATTTAGATTTAGGTCACCCAGGATAAATAGTTCGCCACCGCTGGCCAGTGAGGAAAGTTTTGTGACCAAGTCAGTGACATTGAAAGTTGGCCGTCCTGGGCGACGGTATACTCCAGCGACGAAGATGGGGATTGTATGGGGATAGGAGATATTTAAAAGTAAGGCCTCGTGGGAGGATTGGAGGGTTGAAGTGAAGGAGGGAGTGCACTGGAGTGTAGATGAAGTGTAGATGGCCACACCACCACCTCTCCCTGCCCTGTCCTGTCTAGAGATGGTGATAGCATGATCAGGAATGTTTTTAGTCAGCCAGGTTTCAGAAATTACGATAATATCAGGGGCATATGCCAGTACCATGGGTTGTAGTATTATAGAACTCTACTACTAGAGGGATCTGCCAGCGAAGCGTCCTAAAACACAGCTTACTGGTCCTCTCATTCCTGCCAGTAGCTCCGCCCTTTTGGACTGCACCATGGTGTCCTGGCAGGCACCACAACTTTAGTATCTATCTTTGGCACTGTCCCTAGTACTACTTATCACAATCCCTACTAAGCTGCCGAAGGGCTGACCTACTATGATTAAACCGTTGACTGTAGGTAACAGCACAGTCTGCCTAACTGGCTTCCTTATATTTAGGGGAATGATTTTTAAGGCCGTTTGGTAATGTCAGAGGGGTGGTGGTTGGGTGGGCATCAGCTGATAGGTAATGTACAACAGGGCTTGGGTTTGGGTGGATGTCCCCGGATGCTAGCAGGAGTAGAAGGAGAAGGGGTACCCTGTTTCCCTTATCGGAGCTACGGAGTAGCCATTTAGCTTTTTTATGTGGGGGAGAGTGAAACATGGGGTAGGATGTCAGCCTGAGGAGGGTGATGAAGTGGGTGGGCACCAAGGTTAATGAGGCACAGGGGGCCACTGTGCAGCAGAGGAGGGGTATGGTCTCAGTGTGGAGTGCTGTGCCAGAGAGGCAGACTGTGCTGTTACCTACCGTCGATGGCTTAATCATAGTAGGTGAGCCCTTTGGCAGCTTAGTAGGGAGTGTGATAAGTAGTACTAGGGACATTGCCAAAGATAGATACCAAAGTTGTGGTGCCTGCCAGGACACCATGGTGCAGTCCAGAAGGGCAGAGCTGCTGGCAGGAATGAGAGGGCCAGTAAGCTGTGTTTTAGGGCACTTCGCTGGCAGATCCCTCTAGTGGTAGAGTCCTATAAGCAGCCAATGGAGAAGTGGGCAAGCGATAGGGTATAAATGAAAATGTTGAGCTTGGGCGGGTGGGGGGTAGGTGGGGAGCCGGAGCGCAGCGCCAGTGGGGCAGTAATGGATGGCGGCAGAGCCGTACCTGGGAGGCTGAGGATCCAGGACAGAGAGCTCGGGCGGTGGCTTGTGAAGAGCTGTCTGTCCGGTAGCCGAGGTGGCTTGGTGTGGGAGCTTGCGGTCCCTGCGGAGGGGGGCCCAGCTGAGGAGAAGGGGGGGGTTAAGTAGGCTGTCTGTGGCACAGAGGCACGGTCAGCCCAGCAGGGAGCTCAGTCTGCACAACAAAGGATCTGTTTGTTTGGGCGCCAAAAGTCTGGAGCAGCACAAAAAACCACAAGAGAGGCCTGTAATCACAGCTCTTTTCAGACAAATTGCATTTAAAACTGTAAACTGGCTGTGATCAATGCAGATATATACAAACAGTACTTAAAGTCTCTAAAATATGCTAGTTTTGGAGAGCAGAGATGGTGGAGAGTGACTGGCCAATCGGAGCGGGCCCTGGAGAGGCGCTTGCGTTCTGATTGGCTGGCAGCAGAGCCGTACCTGAGAGGTAGAGGATCCGGGGCAGAGAGCTCAGGCGGTGGCTTGTGAAGAGCCGTCGGTCCGGTGGCCGAGTTGGCTCAGTGTGGGAGCTTGTGGTCCCTGAGGAGGGGGGTCCAGCTGAGGATCCGAGGCAGAGACCTGAGCGGCAGCTTGTGAAGAGCTGGTGGCCGAGGTGGCTTGGCGTAGGAGCTTGCGGTCCCTGCGGAGGGGGGCCCAGCTGAAAACTATGGGAGAAGCTTGGTTTAGCAAAACGATGGGAGAAGCCTGGCATCTGCTGTTTAGTTGATGCCAGCTGTCCGTCACTGAAAAGGCAGTTAATGGGCTTCCTTAATGCCCTATTGGCTGACTGTCTTGGTGGCAAAAGCTGGTACCACCTCCTTTTCCCAGGAGCCTTCACAGCAGCTCCTCAGTATCCTGGCGTTTTTAATTGGCTTTTAGTGGTTACCAGGCTGGCAAACATGGCCGCCAGTAAAACATTTTAAATAGAGTCCCACTTTTAGCACTAAATTGTAGTCAAATAGTCAAGCTTTACAGTTATTTAAAAACATGTAGTTGTAGCTGCTTCTGTGCCCCACTAAGCGACTGCTTTATATATTTAAATAGGGTTGCTTGAGCCCGTCGCTATCTCCGTAGTGTTATCTCCCCAGGGCTCCAGCTGGCTCATTGAATATTCGTGAGCAGCCTCGGCTGCTCCTTTAAATTTACAAGTGCTTAAGAAAACTTTTAAAAACATTTAATTGTACTTCCTAAGTGCCTCCGGACCCCTTTTTATTTCTGTTGACTCTTGCGGGCCAGGGTACACACACACAGGCAGACTTGCTTTCCATCCGCACGGAGCGGCTTTCACTTTCGATCTCCACAGCACTCCTTGGTTCGAGAGGGGGGAGGAGAGAGGGGATGAGCTGACCGCAGCACCTCACATGGGAGCTGCGCTGCGATCGGCAACCTGTTGCAGCATGTGGCTTTACTTTTTTTTTTTTTTTTTTTTCGCTCCACTGGTCCCCACAGCATGGGAATGGATAACTGGGCTGGCAGGACCATTCGGTGGCCACATGGGACTGGGAAGCAAGACGGCACACATGGGCAGGAGGCTTCTACAGGTGAGCCCCCACTGTGGGGCGGGGGGGTTTACACAAGCATGAAGAGAGCACCCGTAGTCACCAGTGAGTCAGTGTCTCTGTCTCTCTCTGACTTTTGCCACTGAGACCGTTTGAGCCAGCATCACCACTGTTAAGATCCCCTCTTTAGCAAGAGCTCAGACCGTGCTGCTTTGATGGCCATTTTCCGCCACCTTCTACCCTTTAGATTCTCTTCATAGTGAGGTCTGTTCTCTGGGTAGGACACACTCCACTCTCTGAGACCTTTTACTATGCACCCTTTTTATTTGGGTACCCTTCCCTCATAGATAAAGTCACAAACAACCAATTACTCCAGTTTATAGAAAAAATAACTAATTTATTAATACTGGTTGGCAGTGGTAATAATTGGGTATAACGCTGTGTACACACAGTACAGACCCGGAGGCCTCACAAAACTAAGAAAATACTTAACTCGGTGGGATTGGTCCACCATCCCCCGGTCCCCTACTATAGATGAAGCCCTTGATTAGTTCACTTGTTCTTTTAATAAAGCATGTGACTTCTGTGCCCCACTAGCAAAAGTGCAATCCAAGAAACGTAATGCCCCCTGGGTCACACCTGCACTGCTCCAACAGCTAAAGCACAGAGATGATCTCTGGCATAAAGCAGTCTCATCCAGCATGCAGGCAGACAGGCAAGCATATAAAGCTGCTCATAACAGATGCATTTGGGCCATTAAACAGGCCAAATCGGGCTACTACAAAATGACCCTTGCCTCCTCCTGGGGGAATGCTCGGTTGTTCTGGGACAGTATCAAGGAACTCTATGGCAAATCACTCCTCCCCCACACTTACTGTCAACAGTGTTCCTACCACCGACCCTTGGCCATCAGCAACTGCCTCAACTCGTCATTCTCTGACCTTAGTGCAGTACTCCCAGATAACTTCTTCGACCCCACTCCTGCAACCCCACCCCCTAACACTCAGCATCCCCCCTTCCATCTCAGGGTGATCTCTACAAATGAGGCAAGGCCTCTTCTCATTAAAGCACCCAGTGGCTCTTGCTATTGCAAATACTCTTTTGATATAAGAATTCTACATCTAATATTAGATACAGTCCTCTTTCCACTGACTGACCTCATTAACCACTCCTTAATTCTGGGGCAGTTCCCCGCAGCCTGGAAGACTGCCACAGTCACCCCAATACTGAAGAGTGGTGACAGCACCTCCCCCAATAACTAGTGTCCCATATCCATTCTCCCACCACTCTCGAAAGCCCTGGAAAAAATTATAGCCACCCAACTCACTGAGTACCTGCTTGCTCATAACCTACTTTGCAGGGAGCAGCATGGCCTCAGATCTGGGCACAGTACAACTACGGCTCTCGCTGAGTTCTCTAATTTTATTCACTCTGCCCTGGATAGAAAACACCTAGCTGGAGCTGTCTTCATCAACCTGTCAAAGGTCTTTGATACAGTCTCCCACCCCTTACTCTTAAGCACACTCCGCCACTTAGGTCGTCCCAAGGACCCGTCTCTTGGTTTACCAGTTACCTCACAGCTAGATCACAATGTGTCAAAATAAACACCCTCTCAACCACCCTGCCAGTCTGCTGTGGGGTTCCCCAGGGCTCCATCCTTGGCCCTCTATTATTCAGCATCTGTCTAAACACCTTGCCAAATTCCTGCTCTGGCAGCCTACTACTTTATGCGAACAACGTGGTTCTTTTTGCCTCGCACCCAGATCCCACAGTATTGCAGTCCTCCCTCCAACACACATTTAACCAGGCTGAAAACTGGTTCATAGACCAAAGACCTGTCATTGTAAAAGTCAAAGATCATGCTCCTTGCCCACCGACAGAATAAGGCCAAGAATGCTCAGCTAACGATCCTCTCCCACTCTCTCCTTTCTCTAGAATAGGTCCATACATATATATACTTGGGCCTTACATTTGATTCCAGCCTCTCTTTCCATTCACACATTGACACTCTGTCATCAGCCATAAATGTCCGTATAGGCCTGTTGTATTAGCACAAGGATTGCCTACCCCCGGAAGCCCTTAATTTGGCTGTCTCCTTCTCAGTTCTCTCACTAGTCTATTATGGGCTCACTATCTACTTGGCTGCTGACCACACAGCCCTTAACAAAAATCTACCTTGCCATAAACAAAGCATGCAGACTCCTCTCCGGGGCAGACAAGTGTACCCATACATCTACCCTATATGTCCTGACAAATCTCTTCACCCTGGATGAAAGGCTGTTTTATCAAACATGTCTCCTCACAAAGAAAATGCACCTGGGACTTACCCCTTGGGGCTTTCTGCCTCTCTTCCGTCCTCCCACACCTCGGGGAACACCCAAGCTGCCAACGGACAGGTGTTGTTCATCCCGAGGGTTAGAACCTCCTTATCCCAAAGGTCATTCCCACACAGGGCTCCAGCCTGGTACATCGAACTCCCCTACGACATCTTCAGATTAGGACTTTTCAAGTCAGCCCTCAAAGAGCACATTCTCGCTTCATGGCACTGCGAGTATACCAGCTAGTGCTGGGTCATCTCTCTATTATCTTACGGGACCACCCCACCACTGAGCTCCTACCGATGGGGCTACCAAACATTACCTATTAACAGTGCCTCCTTGGGCTGCACTCACAAGCTATCTAATTCTCTACTTTGCTGTAACTATTAAACCTGTTACTCCCTCCCTCTATCAGCAAACTCATTGTTCTCTTGAAAACTGTAAAATACAGCTCTCGGTAACACGTTTGATGCAATGTATAGCTGATCTTGATTCTGCAATATTGCATAACTAAAAAACTGTAACCTTTAGCTGCCATTCTATGTCTATATGTATTAAGTGTGTGTTTTTGCTTTTTCTGACGTGGAGCCTTTGTAAATGAGTCCCTGACTCAAAGGTTGTAATCCTAAAGTCTGTTAGATAGATAGATAGATAGATAGAACATATACAGGGTTATAAAAGAAAGCTTGCACACTTATGCATGTAAACGTTTCTATCTTACCTACAAGTTAGTCTTCTTACCTCACTGTCTGCTGGCCTTGTTACCACAACCTTTCTCTGTAGACACTAGTGTCTGGCTCCCTCCTCAGATATACAGGAAACCCAGCAAAAGAGAAAATAACTGGGTTGAAGGATTTATGCCCACTCCTCACCCGCGGTATGCCTGTGTCAGTGAGGTTGTGATGTCACTTGTGTACCCAAGTTCATCTGATTGACTGAAACTGCTTCAGGCCTGGAATTTTATGTGACACTTGCCTTAAGATGTAATCTGTTCTCTGTGTCTCGGGGACCGAACTTCCTCTCACAGATTATTTAGCATCTGAATGTATGTGTTCAGATGTGTTGAGCCATTATGTCAGAATCCTTTGTGTACTGACAACCTGTCCCCTTTCAGGAAGTTAGTACCTTAAAAGTCCACACCACTTGTGTTGGTGCCAGCGTAGCTCAGTTGGTAGCACATCTGCCTTTGGGCCAGAATGTTGTGGGTTCTAGTCTCTCATCAGGATTGGTCTCCTATCTTAATGCTGGCACCCAAATGCAGTACTAGGAGTGTGCTGTACTGTTGGGGTGTGCTGCCCTTCAGCTGAGATTTACATCGAGGTTCCTTCTACCCATCTCTGGTACTGTCCTGGTCCAGGTGGAAAAAAATGAACCCAAAGCACTTTTCGCAAGAGGAGGGGATTTCCTGGTGTCCTGGCCAACATTTACCTTCCCATAAAACTGGTTCATGCAGTTGTCCATATGAACAGACAGATGTGCCATCAGAAACAGACCACCCAGTCTATCTAAGTCAGTTCGAGTGTGCAGCTAGCATCCCTAGTTTGCAGCTGCCTCCCCACCTTTGTCATCCAACTGCCACCCCCACCTCACTCCCTGGCTCCAAAGCTGCTACCAGTCAAGACTGCTTGTAAAGCACTTTTGGATAAAGTGTGTATGAAAAGCGCTATATAAATGCTGATTTGAACCCCAGCTGGGCTGCTGAGAATCTCCCAGATGGGTCATTTTTTGTTTATTTTGTTTTAAACCTTTGATCAGTGCTCCCAGTGCTACATAATTTGACAAACATTTTCAGCCTAGCAGCAAACGTTTCCTGGTTGTAACGCATACATGGTAAAGAGCTAGAACATTGCATGAAATTAATTTTAACTTTAAAAAGTAAACAACTGTTACTTTTTATAACTGAAAGATTTTTCTACCCAACACTACCCCTAGGTGTGATGTGTGGAACCGTACTGTGCCTGGAGGCTGACGCATCTAATTCTTTTCTTCTTTATACTTCATTAGCATTGTGACCTCACTGATTGATTATGGCATTATCACTGACCAGGAAGAGCTGCTCAGCTGCTGCTAGACTGGGCAGTGGTGCGTGAGGTCACAATGCTGATGAGGTATGAAGAGGAATAGCACTAGATATGTCAGCCTACATGCAAAGTGCAGCTATTTCCATCACACCTAATACGCTCAGATAGAAAACCTAATTGGCAAAATGAAAAAAGAAAACCATTTCAGAAATAAAATGTAACATATCCCATCTGTAGTCTTTTACAGAACCTGATTTCTAATGTAATTGTTACGAAAATCGAGCAAAAATGGTGTCAAGAAATACAAGGCAGGGTAGAAATTAACTTTTTGGTTTTTTTAGTACTTGCACTGTTGTGCCTGTTGGAAAAATGTTATGGACCATCGGAGCAGATAGGAGAGTCGAGGGCTCGGCATTATCCAGTTCTCCTGTTTGCATCACCACAGTAGGAGCCCAGGGCATCATTCGGGGGACTTCAGGAGGCTGACCCTTCTCCAACACGCTACTGACAATTGAGAACGGGGTTCAGGACTGAGGGTGGGGCTTACTCTCCCCTTTATTACTTTTACTCCCCAGCGGTCCAGAGTCCTAAGGGTTACAGCACAAAGGGCATCGAGAGTCTGCCATGGGGGGCAGCCGGTGGCCAGTATAATACTGCCTATTTCTTTGAGAAGAGTCTGGTGGACTCTGACATACATTAAACATTCAGGTAGTTGCACTGTATAAAATCTAGGTTTATAAGTATGATTTACTAGCTTATGGTCACGATTTTTTTTTTTTTTTACAGACATGATCTCATTGCTGTAGAAGTGACTGTGGTTCTTAATATCTGGGTTCCTAATCTGAATATACATTCCCCATACGCTGCTGGTATTACAATAGTGTTTATTTCTTTTTTGGGCATCTATCCTTGTGCAAATACTGTACTACCATAGCTGGTATCTTCAGTTTATAGTGATCCGCTATATAAGTATTAATTTCTTAAATTATTACTATCGGAGTGTTCTAGGGTCCTGTAGCGGTGATAGTGTTTCATAGCAACACCCTATCTGGGTATGCACTACATAACTGTTAAGGACCCATTCTTCTGCATCCATGTTGGTCTAGTTACTATAGCCATAGTCTCTATGTCCATATGTATACCTTTAGTGTACCTAGCTACACCCTATATGGGTGTTCTTTGCCACTTTGTAGGCGCCTGCCATATGGGCCCAGAAGGTTTTTGTATAAAGGTTGTAGGTCCTTGTTTTTTCATGTTACTGTATGTCCACGTTTCATCCTATCTACTGTTGGTGGCCATTCAGTAAATTCTCATTTAGACCACTTTATATCGGTGTTGGAGTTAGAGTGGTACTGCAACTTTAGTATTACCTGTCTGGGTTACTTAACTAATAGATGCACACATATGCCTGTCCTGTATTGAAATCCATGTACTGTACACCCTACCAGGATAAGCAAGCTGCAGTCTTGTGGTTACTGGGTTTTCTTCTTATCCTGAATTGGTCAGACCCCTCTCCTTGCAGTGATGACTATATACCTTGTCCTCTTGTCATCTCACAACCTAACAAGATTTACTGTGAAGTCAAGTGTATGCCTCCTTAAGGGAACACTGATTGCTCAATACTGGCCTTGCGCCTGGTTGCCCCTATTCCATTGGTCTGTAAACCCTTCCATCTGTTGATGACACCACACGATCCCATCTGTCTGATAATCCAGAAACACCCAACCCAGAGCTATGAAAAGCGGGCTAAGAATAGCCTCCATCTCATTAAATAGACTATTGTACTGCATCTCGTGCTTGGGTACTATTGAGCTTAACCCAGGGCCCTTCAGTAAGAACCTACTTATGACTTTGCTAAGTTACCAGGACCAAAAATTGTGATAATACATGTCCGTAGCCTGATTAACAGATTAGATAATGTGAAAATCTGGATTTGCCTTTCCAACTCTGACACACTGCTAATCACTGAAACCTGGCTCAGTAGTGCCACTGAATCTGCTGTTACCATAGTTCTAGACTATGTGCCATATCAACCTGATAGAGCTTATAGAGGTGGTGGGTAATTCTATATATTAAAGAAAAACTAACTCCGTCATCAGCTCACTCTCGCTGACCCTTGAATTTGAGTGCCTTGTAGTATCTGTAGCCTTACCTTGCAGTGAATCTGTGAACATAATTGGGTGCTATAGACCCCTTCATTTGTTTAGTACTCTTAGTAATGAGACTGTAATTCATTGGTACCTAAATTTAGATTGATTTTCTCCTAAATCAAATGACTTAAAGCTACTTTGTGATGGGCTTGGCTTATCCCAGCTAGTTAGTAAACCTACCAGACCCAATCAAAAAAAACTTTAAATTCCTTGATCCTGGTTAGAGTGCCGATTAAGAACCAGGCCTCAAAAAAATCTAACTTACTGTTGTATTTGATTATGATTTGTAGTGATCATAATGTGGAGGTTTGTGTGAGGGGCTCAAACAAAGTACATGTGTGGCCTACCTTTAGAGGCATCTCTCCTGCTTCTGCGAGCTAAATTCTTTGTGATCTGGCAGCTGTCAGTTGGCAGAAGTTTTATTTAGTGCCTGTGGTGCATATAGGAGCAGAATTTCTCAGTCGGCGAATGCTATGTCATGAAAAGTACGCTGCACCAGTGAAATTGAGAGTAAGAAAATGAAGCGATTTAGCCATAATCTAAAACTTGCACTGAGTAGATAACCAACGGGCTACAGCCAGGCATTCCAAACTCCTCCTAATTAGCAAAATGGGAAAAAGAAAAAAAGTTCAGAAATAAAATGTAGCATATCCCATCTGTATAGTCTCTTACAGAACCTGATTCCTAATGTAATTGTCAGGAAAATCAAACAAAAAATGGTGTCAAGAAATACAAGGCAGGGTAGAAATTAACTTTTTGTAGTACTTGCAATGTGGTGCACGTGGCAAAAATGTTATGGACCATCGGAGCGGATGTGGGAGCTGAGGGCTCGACGTTATCCAGTTCTCCTGTTTGCATTGCCACACTAATAACCCGAGACATCATTCAGGGTACTTCAGGAGGCTGACCCTTCTCCAGCACGCTACTGAGGGTGGGGCTTACTCTCCCCTTTAAAACTCTTACTCCCTTGCAGTATCATAATTTAACAACATTTCAGACCTTTTGGGAGCCCCTTTTATACTTTTTGGAAGGGAGATGACAGATTATGGCTGGACTACATCCACTCTCTCTCTCCTGTTGGGGACTGATATCATTATAAGATAGACAATAGGTTACTATATGTAATGTTATTTTTTTCTGACCTTTTTTTACCTTTCCTGTCTATATTCTGAACATGGACTGTATTTGGCGGGGGGGGGGTAGGGAGGTGGGGGATTAGTTTAGGGAAGGAGGGTGTGGAGTGAATTATTTTGGGAGGTTTGTCTGGTACCTCTTCATACTGTACCATTTTTATTGTTCTGAATCTTTTTTGGGGGTGGGGGAGGTTGGGAAGGTTTTGACATTTTCTGGATTGTACATTGTGTGACTGTTGGCTGATGTACTTTTGTCATTATACTATTATAAAGTTTCCTTAATTGCAAAAAAAAAAAAAAAAAAAACACTCTTACTCCCCAGCGGTCTGAAGTGCTAAGGGCTACAGCACAAAGCGTTGGGAATCTGCCATGGGAGGCAGCCAGTAATGCTGCCCATTTATTTGATAAGAGTTTGGTGGACTCTGAGGTACATTAAGCATTCAAAAGTAGTTGCACTATATAATGTCTGCGTTTATAAGTATGACTTACTAGCTTATTGTCACAATTGTTTTGCACATGTGATCTCATCACTGTACAAGTGACTGTGGTTCTTATTATCTGGGTTACTAATCTGATAATATATCCCCCATATGCCTCTGGTGTTACATTAGTGTTTTGTTTCTTTTGGGTGTCTATCATTGTGTAAATCCTGTACTACTGTAGCTGGTATCTTCAGTTTATAGTGACCGCTATATGAGTATTCATTTCTTAGAACATTCTATTAGTAATAGTTTAAGGTCCAGTAGTGATAGTGTTTGATAGCAACACCCTGTCTGGGTTTGCACTACATAAAGAATAATGGATAGACAAGTGTGTGTTGTGAATATTTGTTTCACACCCGCGGTGTATGAGGACTCATAAACCTTGAGAAGTTTATGTAGTCATCACACACCGAGGGTGTGAAAAAATATTCATAGGCGCACACTTGCCTTTTATTTATTTTTTTTATAATTACTGGTGCAAAGACTTCTTGCCGAAGACGACTTTTTTTTCTTTCTGCAGCCCATTAGAGTTTGAATTGGGTCCATTAGCGTAGCATGACTGAGTGGTGTTCGTTCGGGGGAAACAAATGCCGAAAAATGTAGACAAACTGCAGTGTTTTGTTTTAAAAATCCTGTGCCTTGTACCTGTTCTAATTTTTCTTATTTTTTTGCATTAAAGCCACCAAGTACATGCTGAGGAGAGCAATTGACTTGGCTTCAGAAGAAGAGATTCTCAACACTCACTCACGCTTCAATCTTGTCTTCTGAAGCCACCGAGTCACTCGCTGTCTTCAGTCTGTAGTTGGTGGCTTAAGCGCAAAAAAAATTAAGAAAAATTAGGATAACTGCTACAAGGCACAGAATTTTGAAATGAGCCACTGCACGTCGCAGTGGTTGGATTTCCTCTTATGACACCAGTGACCTGGGTTCAGGAATGGACATGGGCTGTCAGAGGGCCGGCCAGGGGGGAGAGAAGGATTGAGCATCTGACTGTTCTCCTTCTCCGGGGAGCTGGAGGGGTATAGTGTTCGGCGCAAGACTGACACCTAGCGGTGGCTGGGTGTAGCGCACGTGTGCCAGCACCACAAGTAGGTTCGGGTGGGGCGGACGCTGGGTGTCATTGCATGTCCCTGCATTACCGGGGAGAAAATTAACGCCGCTGGGCACCCTAAATGAAGCCTCCCTCTGCTTCAGTTAGCCTCCAGGATGGCCCCTTCACCTTATCCCGTCGTTGCGGCACCTTGAGGGAGGGTGCCTCACCCCACCCTGGAGGCAAGACAGGGGGCATCGACGAGGCATGTCCGATGTGGAGGTGGGGCAAGGGTCTGTGACTGGGCAGAGGTTTCGGGCGGCTGGTGGCAACAAAAAGCATAATAAATAAATAATAATAAAAAAAAGCCACTGCAGTTTGTCTGCGTTTTCGGGATCCCCCCGCCGAGCGAACGCCCCATGGTCAAGTTGCGCTTCTAGGAAACAGAGTTCTGTGGCACTCTAGGACAGTGCAAGTGAGCTGTTTTCGGAACACCGTAATAACCTGTTTTTCAGGTTATTACGGTGTTTCAGAGGTATCTGAATTTGGGCTGATAAAAGGGGTCACCAGTAATTGTATAACTGTTAAGGACACATTCTTCTCCGTCCATGTCGGTCTAGTTACTATAGCCCATAGTCTTTATGTCCATATGTATACTTTTAGTGTACCTAGATACACCTTGTCTGGGTGTTGTTTGACACTTTGTAGGCCCCTACCATCTGGGCCCAGAAGTTGTTTTTTTTTTTTTTTTTTTTTTTTTGTATAAAGGATGTAGCCCTTGTTTCCTGTTACTGTATGTCCAAGCTTCCACCTATCTAGGTGGCCATTCAGCAAATTCTCATGTAGGTCACTTTATATCATTGGTGTTTGAGTGGTACTGCAACTTTACTATTACCTATCTCGGTTACGTAACTAATAGTTGCCCACATCTGCCTGTCCTGTATTGAAATCCATGTACTGTACACTCTACCAGAATAAGCAAGCTGCAGTCATGTGGTTATTGGATTGTCTTTTTGTCCTGTATTGGCCAGACCCCTCTCCTTGCAGTGATGGCTTTAGGCCCTATCCTCATGTCTTCTCACAACCAAACAAGATTTACCTTGAAGTGTATGGCTCCTTAAGGGACCACTAATTGCTCAATACTGGCAGTGTGCCTGTTTGCCCCATTCCATTGGTCTGTAAACCCATCCATCTGTCTGATATTACAGAAACACCCAACCCAGAGTTATAAAGAACTGGCCAAGAATAGCCTCCATCTCATTAGACTATTGTACTGCGTCTTGTACTTTGGTAGTATTGGACTTAACCCAGGGCCCTTCAGTCAGAACCTACTTATGACTTTGCGAAGTTACTGGGACCAAACATTATGACAATAAGTGTCCATAGCCTGATTAACAGATTAGATAATGTGAAAATCTAGACTTGCCTTTCCAACCCAGTCATACCGCTAATCACTGAAACCTGGCTCAATAGTGCCATTGAATCTAGTGTTACCACAGTTCTGGACTATGTGAAGTATTGACTTGATAGAGCTTATAGAGGTGGTGGCATAATTCTCTATATTAAAGAAAAACAAACTCTGTCATCAGCCCACTCTCGCTGACCCTTGAATATGAGTGCCTTGCAGTATCTCTAGCCTTATCTTGCAGTGAATCTTTGAACATAATTGGGTGCTGTAGCCCCTGCAGGTGGCATAGAACTAGTAAACTCATTTTTTTTTTTTTTTGTGCTCTTAGTAATGTGACGGTAATTCATTGGTACCTAAATTTAGATTGGTTGTTTCCTCAATCAGATGACTTAAAGAGCGATTTATTGCACTCCTTACATCCCCCCCCCCCCGAGAAGCACAAAGAACTGTTACCTGTCCCCAAATCCAAACCATGTAAAAACTAATTTTTTGGTGCCCCGGTTTAGGAAGGGATCATATTTTTGCTCTGAGGAGCCTTGTGGCGTGGATCCCTTCCACTTCCTTATAGCTCTACAGAGTGCACTTCACCCCCGTGCTACCACGTTTTGTGACATCAGTGTTTGAGGAGTGCGGGAGCGCTCGTCTGTAGATATGACTGGGGGCTACTTTTTTTAAAGTTTGAATTTTGGTAATTTAAATGACCATTCAGAATAATTGATGGCCACCGCTTAACTAACAAGGATCTTATCTATAGGCGTGCGTCCCCGCGCTCCTCAAACACTGTTGTCACAAAACATGGTAGCTCGGGGCCGGAGTGCACTCTGTAGAGCTATAAGTAAGGGGAAGGGATCTGCTCCACGAGGCTTCTCGGAGAAAAAATACGATCCCTTCCCTTCCTAAATCTGGGCACCCAAAAAAATAATTTTTACATGGTTTGGATTCAGGGGCAGGTAAGCGTTCTTTCTGCGTCTCTGGGAGGGCAACATAATAGTTGCTGTTTAAAGCTACTTTGTGACGAGCTTGGTTTATCCCAGATAGTGAACCTACCAGACCCAATTAAACAAAAACAAACAACAAAAAACACTTTAAATTCCTTGATCCTGGTTAGCATGCTGATTGTATACTGTTGTATACTTATGCAAAAGTGGGAACAAAGAGGAAGCAGGGAACTACAGACCAGTCAGCCTCACCTCGGTAGTGGGGAAGATCATGGAAGCACTACTGAAGGAGAGATTGGTGGAACATCTGGTTGTCAATGGACTACAGGACCCAAGGCAGCATGGTTTCACCAGGGGGAGGTCATGTCAGACCAACCTCATTGAATTTTTTGACTGGGTGACTAGGGAGGTGGATCAGGGAGGGCAGTGGACATGGCCTATCTGGACTTCAGCAAGGCCTTTGACACTGTGCCACATAGAAGACTATTACACAAACTGGGGAATATGGGTGTGGGCAGGACAGTAGTGTGGTGGGTAGGTAACTGGCTGGGTGGCAGGACACAGAGGGTGGTGGTAAATGGCTGTCACTCCACAGAGGAAGAGTGACCAGTTGGGTACCAGGGATCAGTGCTGGGACTGGTCCTATTCAACATCTTCATCAGTGACATGGCGCAGGACCTAGAAGGCAGAATTTCACTGTTCGCTGATGACACAAAGCTCTGTAACAGAGTAGACACACCAGAGGGTGTAGACAGAATGAGAAGCGACCTGCAGAAACTTGAAGAATGGTCAGGAGTTTGGCAGTTGAAATTCAATGCAAAGAAGTGCAAGATAATGCATATGGGGCACAAAAACCCTGGCACAATATATCAGTTGGGGGGTGAGGATATAGCATGCACCAAGCAGGAAAGGGATCTTGGGGTTATCATCTCTGATGACCTCAAGGTAGGGAAACAGTGTGACAAGGCAGCAGGTAAAGCAAATAGGATGCTGGGATGTATAGGCAGGGGCATTACCAGCAGGAAAAGGGAGGTCATAATTCCGCTATACAAGGCACTAGTGAGGCCCCACCTGGAGTACAGTGTACAGTTCTGGAGACCATACCTACATAAGGACATAGACAGGGTAGAGAAGGTTCAGAGGAGGGCAACAAAGATGGTGCATGGATTGCATCACAAGTCCTATGAAGTCAGGTTGAAGGAACTGAACATGTACTCCTGGAGGAGAGGAAGGAGAGGGATATGATAGAGACATACAAGTATCTTACAGGGAGGAACAGGGTGCAGGAAAACACTATTTTAAGCTTAAAAAGATGTTTCAGGACTAGAGGGCATGGGATGAAGTTGAGGGAGGACGATCAGAGGAAACATGAGAAAGAATTTCTTCACAGAACGGGTGGTGGACAAGTGGAACACCCTGCCAGAGGAAGTGGTGGGGGCTGAAACAATCACAGGATTTAAGAATGCATGGGATAGAAATAAAGGAATTCTGGAGGTCAGGGGTAAGGTGCAACAGACTTGTAGGAAAACAAACTGAACTTACAAGCTCAAATGGGCAGACCGGGTGGGCCATAGGCCCTTATCTGCCGACACTGTCTATGTATCTATGTATTTGATAATGATTTGTAGTGGTTCATAATGAACACTGAGCATGCCTGAACCCGGAAGCTGGAACTTTCATTATGAATTTAATTTGCCTGCATTGCTCAGTTTTTAACGGGGATTCTTTCTAGTGGTACATCTGGATTACCGCTACGTGCCACTCTGTTTATTTTCACTTGGTGAAAATTTGCCCCACTGGTCGGGAACAAGCATTCCGGCACACAGCAGGAAGGTCAGGGAGTTATGCAGGACATGTTCTGTCTTATGATGTGGTGGCAGTGTCCAAATGGCGCATCAGGGACAGTAGAGGAAACCGCCATACAGGCAAAAAAACGGAACAAGTTATTTGGCAAAGGTCTGCTCCTATCATATTTGAATACTAAGATTGTGCTAATCAGGTGTTTTTGCTGCCCTGGTAATTGCCAGCACTGTTTTGGACAGTTTCCTTTAAGCCTAGATTCATATATTAAGGATACAAAACATCTTTTGTGGAAAAAAAAAAAATACAGGATATAAACTGGGAGGCAAATGTGCTGGTTAGGGACTGATGTTGAATCTTTTTATATATTTCAATTTAACATAACCAAGGAATCTCAGCAGTTCATTTCTTCCTGGAAGAACTTTCTTTGACTGAAAATATACCCAGAAATTTAATCATTCAGGCATTTGGAATTCATTTTACATCATTATTTTAAAATTGAAGCTCTTTTTTTGTAGGGAGAAAAAAAAAAATTTGGTTCGGCTATGGGTGCAGCCATGGGCACGAGTTTTGCAAATTTATTCTTGGGGTTCTGGGAATGCACCATTATATTTAATCAAGACATCAATCCTTTCATGAAACACAAAGTACTGGTATAATTTTATTGATGTACTTTGTATATAGGAGGGAGATATAGCCATAGTGCCAGCGTTTATCAATTGGCTTAATGATAATCACTTAAATCTGAAGTTCACACGAGACCAATAGCCACAGCCTTAATTTGCTACACCTAAATCTTTCTGTTAATGATACAATAACATTATTAACACCAAATGTTACCGTAAACCCACAAACTCAGTGTTACGTGCAGATAGTGCCCACCCACAGCATTTGAAAGGCTCCATATCATGTAGTTGGCTGATTCAGTTATGCAGGAATTGTAGTTAAGATGCCCTTTTTGAACAAGAGTCTGAAGAACTCATTGAGAGATTTGAAAATAGGGGCTATGATTATGCCCTATTACAAAATCAGAAAGAAAGAGCATCGACAACTGCTGTTGTCTGTTAAACATCCAACACACAGCCATGTACTTTTGTTACAGAATTCAATCATAAGGCAGGGCGTATATGCAACATTGTATATAAAAACTGGCCCATTGTCCTTAGTGATACAACAGTGGGTCAAGCTGTGGGGCCCTGTCCAAGGGTCTCCTTCAGCAGGGCAAGAAATTTGAGATACATTTGTACGTAGCAGATTGAGCAATCTAACCGACACTAGGACAACATGGTTGCTGCAAAGATCCAAAGGGTATTTTAAATGTGCCAGATGTAATGTCTGCAAGTATGGTAGTTGGGGCACTATATTTTAACATCCTAAATGTCAGGGTAATAAAGTTGAGATCAGTCAACTAATAACATGTGATACCAGTTAAGTGTTTTTTGCACTTTGGTGTAGCTGTCATTTACTATGTGTGGGGGAAAAACTGTATGTAACCCCTGTTGGTTATGGGTAAGATCCTTTACTGTACATGTGTGATGCCATCTTCACACCTGTACAGTAAAGGATTTTACCCATATATGCAGTCTGAGGGAGTTAAAGTAATATATTTAAGAGGTCTCGATAGAGCTCCTATGAGCGCTCCGGTGCACTGTCGCTCCGATTTACATCATCACGTAAGCATGACATGGCCATCTTAGGCTGCAGCCGTAGCGGGGAGCTTGAAATTCTCAGAGCTTTGTTTACATTTTTTTAAAGTTGCTGAAATGCCTGTAAAACACTTTCCTGGATGAAGGGAAGGACATTACTTCCGCAGGTAAGGGCTTAGTCTACAGCCCTGTGTTGTCAGATGTTGTCTACTTCGTTCAGTTTAAATAGGCTGTTTAGTTGTCCTTTAACCATCTCCCCCTTTGAGTCTTGGCAGCATCTCCATTACTGTGTTTCCTAGTTTTTGTTACTAGCTCCTTCCTTCCTCCTTATATCTGCCCCCCCCCCACATCTCTTCCTCTGCTCCTCTGGTGGCCTGTTCTTTTTTTGTCCCTCACTGTAAAATCTCAGCAAGCCTTTGCAACCACATTTGACCAGTTCTTTGCATGATTTAGCTGCTTCCGGAAGGATTTTCCAGATGGGGATCCAGTCTTTCTCACGGTCTAGTTTCCAACCCCAGCTAGCTGGCTTTGGCAGTTCTTGCTGTGCCACTAGTGTTTTCCCCCAGCAGTGACCTCCCTAATATGCAGCTCTTTTTGTGTGCTACCTGAGTTGGTGGGATGAGTTCTAGCTGTCTTCCTTTTGCACACATCTGCTTCCTTGCCTGGTTTACATGTAGGCACTCACTGGTTCTGTCATAAAGGGAGAACAGCAAACCTGTCAAGCCCTTTCATTGTCTGCTCGGAAATAGACATAGGTGCATGGGACGGGCTGTGAAAAGCTTCTGTAATAGATGGAAAACTCTCCATATTTCCCAAGCAATCCCTCCTTCAGTCTTGTTGTATTGACTTTTCCAGAAGTTTCTCATTATCTCTGTGCTCTTCTAAGTATGACACCAGCTTACCTAAAACTATTCTTCTCTGTTCCTTGCTGCATTCCTCCAGCCTTGTGCAACCCAGTCAAACAACTGAGGTGATTGGTATCTCACATCCAAAGCATGCAAATCTTCTTTAGACAACTCTGCTAATAACTTCCTGTCTTGCAAAATGTGTGCATATTCATGAACTCTATTGCTAATGAGCAGACATTGTGCAGGTGTTTACTATTTTCATCATTGCCACAGGAAAAACAAGCATTTGTCAATGCCGAATGTTGGCTTATTGGCTTTGGTAGTGCAGGAGTTAGACAGATGCATCATAGGAATGGCAGTGAAGTATTGAACTGATGCCAACCCACCCCCACCCTGCAGAGAGTGACAAGCATTAGGGTGTCCCTTTGGGTGTTTGGTAGTGCAGTGCGGAAAACATGTCAGGCAGGATGTGAAATGACAACTGCACAGTTCATAAGGAGGTGTTTAAAAAAAAAAAAAAAAAAAAAATGCCAGTGTTGAAAATGTGGCATGTAAATATACCAAATTTTGCGAAGCTACTAGGGTGTGTGGGAAATATGCAATGCACGCTTGCAACACTGCCATTTTATGGGCGTTCGGCACCAGATTTTCAACATAGGCATTTTAGCACCTCTGCTCATGTATATTGTCACTGTTATTTCCTCAGAGTGTCCCAAGAAGTGATTTCGCACAGCGACCATATTCTGCGCCGGAAGTGCGAAAAACACATTTTGGGCACGATATGTCAAATGACGGCTGTACTGTTCATCAAGAGGTGTGGAAAAATGGCAATGGTGAAAATCCAGACTGAAAATATCACAGATGCACGATGGTACGAGCGTGCATGCAATCTGCCAACGCATGCTCGTAACACAGTTATTTTATGGAGTATTATCACCAAATTTTCAACATAGGCATTTTAGGTCCTCTGCTCATGAACTGTATCACTGTCATTTTCATAATCTGGCCCAAACACTGATTTTCCACAGCGACTGTGCTATTGTGTGCCGGAAGTGTGGAAACACATTTCGGGCAGGATGTGGAAAATGACAGCTGTACTGTTCACAAGGAGGTGTACAAAAATGACAGTGCTGAAAATCTGGCAGTAAAATATTGTGAATCTTGTGAAGTTCACGAGCCTGCTTTGTTAACAACTGCATATATGCAGCTCGTAAAATAGGCATTGTTGGATTTTTTCACCAAATTTGGAACTTAGGCTTTTAAGGGCACCTCATGAACATCGCCACTGTCATTACATCGGCCCAAAAGGTGTTTCGCCAAGAGGACCGCGAAATCACCTTCGAGGCCGATAAACCACCATGACAGTGACAGAATTATGAGGAGGGCCCCAAAACCCATGTTGAAAATTTGGCAAAATTCCAAAAATGCCTGAGATATGCAACAAAGTTGAAAAAACCCTATCTAGCCCATTATACAGCTTACCGGCATTTCCTCAGTTCGCGGTTGGCTTTGAACAGTGCAGACGTGTTCCCGGTCCACTGAAGATCGTCGCGCCGGACTCCGAGGTAAGTATGGGGTGAGGGGGTGTGGGGAGGCTGGGTGCGGGTTGTGGGGGGCAGGGAGGTGCAGTGGGACTGTTTTAATTTACAGGTTTAAAAAAAAAAAAACACGGCCGGGACACTTGCCACGCTGGGGTGGGCTCCCAGCATAACTTGCAGGGCAGCTGGGGGAGGACAGTGGAGCCGACCGAGATTTGGCACCCTGTCGGCCATGGTGAGTCAGTTGCCACGCTTGGGTGGCCCCCAGCGTGGTACCCTGTACTGGGGACAGTGGAGCCAAGGGGAGATTGGGCATCCCCTGGCCGCTATGGCATCAGTTGCCACACTGGGGTGGGGGTCCCAGCGTGGCACCCTGTATTCTTGGGGACAGCAATGACGGAGATGTCATCTGTGCCACTGCATGACGAGCTTGTCTCTGATTGCAGCAGCACTTTGTTTAGAAGTTTATGTCCACTTTACATAATGTTGGTGTCAGCGCTAGCATGCTGGCTTATTGGAGAATACTGATGCGTGCCCTGCATTCGCCCAACAGCAGCCGTGCCCCCAAAGCTGCACTTTCCCAATATGTTGACTGCCGCGCAAGCACGGCAAGCCAACATAAAAACAGTTTGTTCTTGACAAAGGCTCCCAACCTGCATTCATTCTTGTTTTGACTTGCATGTTCAGGTTCTTTGTCAGAGTTAGCTTTCCTTTTCTGAGCACTTTGGAGCGTTTGTCTGTCTAACCTAGTTCCACAACTTTTATGCCACACTGCCTTATTTACTTGGTAATGATACAGAAATGACATTCCATCACCAGGTCTTCTTGTGTCAATGTCCAGTGATACACAGCCAGCTTTTCAAACTAAAGGATCTTTTCTGCAATAGCTCTATAACCAGATTCTGTTCCATTGCTCCTGAATTTTACTTTTCCTGTGTTCACACGTTTTAACTCCATCTGACATAAAGCACAAAGGTGCCAGTCCGTTACAGGCTTTGTGGACACATGCTGCATTTTCGAATTTCTTTTCCCAAGATTTGCAAACTTACACTTTTAGACATTGTCACATCCATATTAGTAGATGACAGCACAGGCACCGTCACGGACGCCACTACCCCACGGTATTTTATCAGATGATTTTTTTCTTCTACCTTCCATTGTTTCCCTGCTGGTAAATGTAAGATTATTAAACAAGAGAAGTACAAGAAAATACAGACATTCCTACTATTGATATCAAATCTCTTAACATGAATTTTTTATGATATATAATGGATATGCGGGGTGGGGGGGGAGTGTGTGATAAAGCATTTATCTTGGTTAGTTGCCATTGACCTTAAGTAACCTCATGAATGGCAGAGCCAGGAGTGATGGTTACGCGAGGTCATGGGCACCAGCCAAGATAAATGCTTTATCGCACACTTGCGTGCCCCTCGCATATTTCTCATATTTATGCAGTAGGGGAAGAGAATGTGTGTCTCCATTTAGGGATTTAAAAATATATATATATATATATTGTTCGCTTTATTTTCACCGTTGGCATGACTGTTGCAATGGATGCTAGATCATGACACCAGCAGTGACGTGTCTGGCATTTATGCTGATTGGTGGAGAGGTGAGTTTGTGTAAAAAAAAAAAAAAAAAAAAAAAAAAAAAAAAAGTTTGAAAAAAAATGGTGGCTTGGCTAAGAGAGGAAGTGAGCCTGCCCAGATGTTGTCTGGTGGGTGTTTTTTCTTTTTGTTCACAATGGTGGTATTGTGGTCAGAATTTGTTTGGACCCTGGGAGTGGAATAAGCAGCAAGCACAATGAGAGTGAGATAAATACAGAGGAAGCTGGAGCGGGAGCCATGTCAGCAGGAGGAGCCAAAGCGAGAGCCACTGTGAGACGAGAGATGCTTGCTGAAAATATTTTAGAGTAACAGTGAAGGCGATAGTTTTAATGACTTGGATGTTTGTAGCTGCCAATTTGTTTAGTGTCTCGGACCCCCACACTTTGTGTTTGTTGTGCTCTGAGGAGAGGAGTGGGGATTGCAGCAGTGGGGTTGGGGGAGTGGAGTCGTGGAGCCCGAGGTAGGGAAGTTGGAGCTACCTTCCATTAGGTGTGAAAAAGAAAGCTATATTTATGAGTTTTTGGTTTTTGGCAGGGCCTGGCGAGGAGTTAAGTGGGAGAGAGGTTGTGGTATTTGGAAGTGAAAGTGAGAGAATTTTGTATTGCGCGTGTGTGTGTGTGTGTCAAAGTGAAAGTGGCTGAAAGTAGTGCCGGCTGGCTGGTGGGGTTTGGCGGGGGGGGGCAGGATTTGTAATGTAGAAAGAGAAATTGTGTGTCTGTATAAACAAAATGTACACAAATAGTTACTCAGATAACTGAATTTATCATGCTTTATGTGTGTCCACCCTATTGCATAAATTATTTATTTGTGGTCACACATGCTTTTGGCAGTAACGGCTGCAGCTGGGGTATGCTTACATAGAAACCTCATTTGCAGCCCCTAAACATTGCTGGATCATTTGTGTCATGCTCTTTTTATATGAAAGAGCATTCAAAAATGTGGCTGCTATGTATGGGTTTTTTTTTTTTTTTCTTTTCAAATTTTGAACGATTCTTGTATTACTTTGCCTTTTCTACTAGACTACTCTCAAACCTTTTCATGCAGTGGCATACAAAATGCTTTGGGAAAAGTCCAACCGTCTCGGAAAAAAATGCCCCTTTTCTGCCACCAAAAGCTACTTTACTGCTGCTAAGGGACCTTGTTGGCCAAATTGGGGCGCAGCCTCACCACTCTGTTTCCCTGGTGACACCAATTCCCCATAGTCTCCAGTTCATTTTGTAAAATATTTCCAAGCTTTCATAGTCACCCCCCACACTGACTTTTTGCTCTCGAAACTACTACATCTTCACCATCATTTTATTGTCTGCAGCGTGCAACAAAAAAAAATCACCGTTTTTTTTTTTTTTTTTCCATTTTAGGAAATATGGGAGAGCTCCACCTACTGTGTCATACTGTGACCTAACGTGCTTCACTGAGCTGGTAGATGACTGCATTGTTGTCTGTTAATCATCAACATCCTGTAATGCAAGCTGCTTGTCTTTTTTTTTTTTTTTTTTCCATGACATTTTGAATCACAAAAGACAAAAGCATTGATTTATATGTAGAAGTATAATCAGTAGCCCAGCTTATGAAAGAGGAAATGTAAATAAATGCTCCGAACAAGTCGGGAGCTGAAAAGATGCATGACTGCTCGGCTCATTGCTCATCAGCACCCTCAGTTATGCCAGACTGGAATATGGACAGTGGACACACATCCAAGCTTGACAGACTGAATGGCAACCTTAGAGTATCCGTCTAGTCCTGCCTTGAAAGCCTGAACAGTGCCAGCTTCCACAGTCGCACCAGGTACACTATTCCACATTTTAAGCACCCTCTGTGTAAAGCAATGCTTTTTTTTTTTTTTTTTAAACGTTTCCACATGTTGACTGTGACAGGGTTAGTTAGGCTTTGCCCCATTTGTGTTATGTAGGAGGGAATCTGAAGCAAGGATTCTGAATACTACTATCTCTATTGTTTTTTTCTGACTCTCTGTTAGACTGTGCAGTCAACTCTTACTTTTACCCGCTGTACTTTCTAACTTCTTATCTTGCTTTTGTATGTTTGCAAGGCATATGTATATGAAACTGGGTTCCCTGATTTATAAAATAGATATGGCCGAAATGACTGCAAAGGCAGCTGTGACGGAGTGTGACCTCAGACTGATGGAATCTGTCACAGTGCTCTGGCCAGCTACTCGCTGGGTCACAGTGTTATACCAAGAAACCAACACGTACAAAGCCTGTCTTACTGAGATGATGTGGGAGATTGACTTGAAGAGAGACGGGGAAGACATGCTGATTTCAGGTCTTGAATTGTCTTCTATTTTGCTGAGTGGATCTGACCTAAAGAAGAAGAGATGCTGAAATTTTTCTAATTCCAAATCACAAGAAAAAAATAAACAAATAAGAAATCACTACTTGTGGTTTTCTACAATTTCTTCTGGACTGCTTATGTTTCCTGACCTAGGCCTCCATTACAGTTGGTGTTGAGGTATCTCGATTAGCTACATTTGGTGTCATTCGGTGTCAGAAACCACACCACATCCAGAAGCCTCTCCACAGTATGCAGGACCTGTAGTAACATCAGCACTTCTTGAATGATCTTTAAAAGGTAAAGGGAGCAGGATTTGTGGTGCTAGGCTAGGGGAAAGTCATTAGTTGGGTCCAGGCTGGGAGGCTGTGATGTGGCATTGTGAGAAATGTTGAGGTTAGTGAAGTGCTGAGTCAGAGTATTGGTGACTTCAGTGTTACCAGTAATCAGAGCTTCACTGAGGTGGGATATGGGTTGTGACTGACCCATTCCTAGCAGTGTGTTGATACCAGATCAGAAGTTCCTTGATTTGTTGCTGCTTGTTTCCCAGTACTGAGTATAGTATTGAGATGGCTCTTCTTGTCAGTGGTAATGACTGGTTCCTAAGCCGACTGCACAGTTCACTGCCGTAAAGTGGGGCCTTGTACCTCGTCCATGCCATATCACACTGTTGGTAGTGGTCCAAGAGTTTTAGCAAGACCCAAGTATGTTTGTCACTGATGGGCAGCTGTAAGGTATAGGGCTGTAATTGTACTGAGGGGTTCTGGTAACATCATGAACAGCAAGAGTGAAGCTTGAACGACTGCTTGATTAACCTCGAGGTGAAACTACTGGCGTCATACAGCTGTTCTAATTGTTGTTTTTGTATAATAATACAAACTATTATGTGGGGTGTGGACAATGAGCTTAGGTTTAATGTGGGGAAGTACAAGGTATTACACCTGTGGGCTAGGACTCTGCATCGCATATACACCCTGCATGGTGCAACAGTGAACAGCACAATCAAGAAAAAAGATCTAGGGGTTTAACTGTGGATACTAAGATGAAGTCGCATAGAAAGTGTATTGACACAGTCAAGAAAGCAAACCCAATGCTGGGATGCATTTAGGAGGGGGTAAAGAGCAGGTCAAGAAGGTTATCCTCCCCAAGTCCAAGACCTTGGTTTGAACGCACATGGAGTAATACATCTAGTTCTCTTTACCACAGTTCAGAAGGAACACTGAAGAGAGCAAGAGGGTCCAGCACAGGGCTGCCAAGCTGATTAGTGGCCTAGAAGTATTGCTTTACACAGAGAGTGCTTATAATGTGGAATAACCTACCTGGTGTGACTGTGGAAGTGGGCACTGTTTGGGCTTTCAAGGCAGGTCTAGACAGATTCTTGCACAGCAGTGTAAGGTTGCCATTCAGTCTGTCAAGCTTGGATGTGTGTCCATTGTCCACATTCCAATTTGGCATAATTGGGGGTGCTGGTGAGCAGTGAGCTGAGCAGTCATGCATCTTTTCAGCTCCGGAGTCTTGTTCGGAACACTTATTTATATTTCTTCTTTCATTAGCTGGGCTATAGATTATACTTCTAGATAGGAATCAAGGCTTTTGTGATTCAAAATATCATGAAAAAGACTAGCAGCTTGCATTACAGGATGCTGCTGATTTAATAGACCAGACAATGCAGACCTCTGCCGGCTCAGGGAAGCAGGTTAGGCCACAGTATGACACAGTAGGTGGAGATCTCCCATATTTCCTAAAATGGAGAAAAAAACTTGATATTTGTTTTTAGTCGCACGCTGCAGACAAGATAAGGAGGAGGATGATGATGATGATGCCGCCAGTACGGCTAAGCACTTTAAACCGCCCTTGCCACTTCATTAAGTTTTTTTCTGAAGTAGGTAACAGTACCTTTTCACCTGGCTCAAAAACGTCTTCCTTTACCCCATGATCATAATACACCTTATGTTGGTTTTAGGCCTCTTCCTTGTTACGATGTGCAATTTCAACATACTTGGCTAACTTCTTTCTCAGCGTACACATATATGCTGTAATAGATTTTTTGAGAGTGGTTATCTTCCCATGATTCCTTTATAACTTGTAGGGGCCCTCTAGGTTGTCTACCATTACGCATTTCAAATGGTGAAAAACCTGTTGATGCCTGTGGCACTCTTTGGTACATATAATCCTAGTCTCTTGCTTCACCTTTCACAGTCTTTTTTAGCATGTGTTTTAGGGTCTGATTAAAATGCTTAACAAGACCATCTGTTTGGGGGTGATGAGGTGAGGTTCTTATGGCGGTTACACTGAGTAATCGGTACAGCTCCTTCAGCAAGGCAGCATCAAAATTACTGCCTTGATCAGTAATAATTTCTTTAGGTATGCCCATTCTGCTGAAAATTTTTGCAAGCTCTGTGGCCACTTTCAGGGCTGTTACAGTGCATATAGGTACTGCCCCTGGGTATCTAGCAGCATAATCCCATAATATCAAAATGAACGGTTACCCCATTTACTTCTATCTAAGGGGCCTATCACATGTATTGCAGTCCTCTCAAATTGTACATGTATCAAAGGTAGGGGCTGCAGGGGGCACCTTCTCTTCTCTTGTCTTTTTTTTACCCCGGGCCGGCCACCTTTGGGCAATCCGGGCCCCTGCGACCACCCTCTTCTGCCACTCTCCATCCCGCTGCTCCACACTGCCAGTTGACCCCCTCCCGGGTGACTCAGCGAAACCCTTCATTGGGTGGATCCCCTCTCCGGTGGAGAGTGCCCAGAGGCACAACTTAATTAGCCATGGGGTACAGCTTAGTTATCCCTGGGGTTGGTGGTGGGGTAGTTAGCTCAGGGCTGTCCTGGGTTTCGTGGTGTGCCGGGGACCGGTGGCAGTCATCTGGCTGACCAGGGGGCGTTTTCCTCTTTTCTTGGCCCACCCATTGCAACCCTAATTGGACCTTTGGGAGAGACAGCCTGCCGGGGGGGGAGCATGTCCAGGCCACATGTCTCCCCCTCCCCAACCCATCACTAATCTGCCCTTGGGTGTCAAGGCCCTGTCCACCCCCCTGGGAGAGAAGCATCCAATGGACACTCTGGATCCCTTCCCGGTTGGTCTCTGCTCCTGGTAGCTGGGCTCAGGCCGCAAACCCAGGTCACCAGCATGCCGAGCGAGACCCTTTGCTCAGCACCATGGAGCCAGTGTCACCTTGTCTTTCTTAGACACTGGGGCTACTTTCTGACATTCGGGACAAGACCTGCAATAAGTAGCTACAGTACATCATCGTAGATCCCAGGTTGGTAAAACCTGTACAGCACCCTGGTAAGGGTGCAGTCCCTCCCCGAGTGACCAGCCATTGGACTATCATGTGCTATCTGTAACATCTCATTTCTATGCTACTTTGGGATGAACAGTTATTCCACCTGTTCCTGTGTCTGAGAACTGGCGCAAACTCGGTACTGTAGCCCATTGCACTTTCTAAAAACAGGTTCCTCCTTTTTGTGTCCCCCCCCCCCCACCTGCCTAAAGCAACCTTGGAGAGAAACATCATTAGTTTATTCAGAAGCAAAACAAGGCATAAATTAGTGTCGGAGAGTTGATTAGAGTCCTTTGCTAATCAAAATGATAAATGGCAATCGGCTGAATTTGCTTAGCAGTTTTCTAAAACGAGTATTTTTACTTTAAACCATATCGTTATTACTTGTTGTGTATATCGATAAAATAACCATTGTATGCATAGTTTTGAGACTGCATTTGCCATTTTTGACCAAACTGTCAGCATAGCCTTCCTATTTACCCCACCTCATATACCCAGTACAGAAAATTTTCAAATACCTGCCAAAATGAAATTCTGCCCAACTGCAAAGCCATTCCATGCCACAGGTGTGAAAACGCATTTTGGCCAGGATTTGAAAAATGACAGCTTTGACATACATGAGGTGGGGTAATAAGGCTATACTGAAAATCTGAGGTCAAAATATTTAAAATATCGAAAATTACGAGTGTGTGTAGTGAAATTGCAACAAATGGTCATAACTTTGCCATTTTTACATATTTTGACCCCAAATGTTCAACACCAATCAATCAAATGTTTATGTATCCAGGCGATCATGGTTGAGCAATGCTCATTTACAAGATGGACCTGGGTGGAACACGGTAGACATAATAACACAAGGCAGTGCATTTATATACAGTCAGAGCAAATGGGTACAAATACTGAATACAGGGCAACCAAAAACAAGAACCCATAAGAACTTGTACAGTTCAAGGCAATAGTTAAAAATATAGATAACACATATATACACACACACCACGCGCACATATATATATATATATATATATATATATATACACACACACACACACACACACACACACACACACACACACACACATCTGGGTGCAGTAAAAATAAGCATAGTTAAATACTATTGTAGACTATAGTGGACTGAGTAACAGTTTGGCCAGCAGAGAAAGGTCGGGATAGAGGGGTGGGGTAAGGGGAGCCATAGGACTAATAAAGATACAAAGGGAGAAACAAAATAGGGTGGAGGGAGGGGGGAGTGGACAGGGAATGATGGAAAGGAACGAGAAGGGGGATAAAGGGAATGCAGAGTACAGGGGAAGGTGCAAGGAGATAGGCCTTAACCAAGGGTACGAGGAACTCCTATCCTGAGGATGGAAGACAAGGACTGAAATTTAAAATAGGGATAGCAGTAGTAAAGAAGGATGGGGATGCAAAGGGAGATGATGGGACAGCGAGAGAGAGAGCGAGATGAACAGGACTTAAGATGCCCAAGCCTTGTATACGGATCCGGGCAGGATGGGGAACCAAAGCAGGCACTGATGCAGATCCTGGATGGGTGAAGCAGTTGCATACTTCTTTGACTGAGCGGGAATATAGTGTCTTGAAGGTAGACGGGCAAACAGGGATGCTCAGTTTGAGAGTTTTTTTTGCAGATTGTTCATAAAGAAGGCAGTGCAAAGCTTATGGCCACTCTGCCAAAGCGAGATTTAGCCTTTGGTACTTTGAGTGAGATAAATGAGTAACTTCTCAGAACATAGTTACCTACTGCGCTTAGCGGAAGGCAGCTAGAAATGTAATGTGGCAGTGTTCTGGTGATGGCTCTGAAGGTCCACAGTGCAGCATTTCTGTCTCGCCTGAACTTGAGGGAGGTCCACCCCACGACTGCATACAGGGAGCAGTGATGCATGGCAAAGGGAAGTTCTGTTATAAACCATAGGGCTCTGTGGTAGAGCGTGTCCAGTTTTGCCAAGGAGGAGATGGGACATTGGCAGTATAGGAAGTTGGCGTAATCTACCAATGACAGAAACGTTGATTGGACCAGCCGCAGCTTAGCATCTCAGGTAGAAATTGGTTAATTCTAAAGAAAAGGCCCAATCTCTGCCTTAGCTTTTTTTTTTTTTTTTAAGCAGGTCCTCAACATGTTCTGTGAAGGAAAGTCTGTGGTCTAGCCACACTTCCAGATACTTGAATTTTGTGACAAATTCCAATTTACATGACATGACAGATGACATGTTACACAGTGTTACTGTTAACAAAATAACATAACAGATTTTGATGCTGGGCCTGGTTACTGCTGCTGATCCCTTCCTCACACCCATTCCATGCCCATTGCTCAGGCCCAATCAACAAACAGATTTAGGACCGCTGATCGACACTCCGTATGTTTCCCCCCCCCACCCCCTGCTACTTAAATAACTAACTCTGAGCCAGAGTGGTTTTGGGGAGGGGGTGCATTACCTCCAAATGCAGTGGTGGGTCTACATTGCCGACACCGGTGCTGTTGTCACTGTAGGCGTTGTGGTTCTTATGACGAACTCTTGTTGCTGTTCAGCTTTCTAATGGTCATTCATTTTGAAACCAGTATTTTCTTTTTCGCTCATAGACAGGATAATAATGATGCACATTGCATTTATGCGCTTGCAAGCAGGCACAGGTTGCATGCAGTAAGTGTGCACTGTGTGAGTGATACAGTCGCGCACTCACACAGCACTCTGATTTTTGTGTGTTGCTGCGCACGGTCTGTTCTCATCATTTTCCATTAAAGAAGCAGTTATTACTTGTATATCACTGGTGGCTTAATACTCACTTGGCTTCTGTGTTCCTTTTGTGGCACTCCGTTTGACACACGGAAATTACGTGATGATATGTCCTGAAACTGAACATCGAAAATTAAAAAAAATGGAAGGAACAGTCAAAAAAACTGACTTAAATTTTACTAAAGGTCTCTCAACTGACATCAGTCAACTTATGGATTGGACACGTGAGGACACCTAAACCTAACCTTATAATCTCTACAGCACTGCAGCAGACAGCGGATGTCACATCCACAAAACAATTTTTGCATGAAAAAGAAGCCTCCTTAAACTCTTGCATCAGGGGAATTGGCATGTAAGGGACAGTTGTCCCTGAAAATGCAAAAAAAACTAGTTGAAAGGTCTCAATACCGCGGTATACCGTGAATCACGGTCATCGTGGTATCCGCAATTGTCCACGGTATCAATACTGTGACTTCTGACACTGTGGTATACCGTGATACCGTCATACCGTGACAACCCTACCACAGAGGCTGCCATGCCCCAGTTGGCATGCACTGTAACAGTACCAGGTAGGTTTTGTCCCACCTGCCTATAGCACAGTAGGATATAGGAGGAGATCCATTTGGACAGGCACTGTTTGTAAATAGGCTTACCTCTGTTGCAAGGGCCAAATGAAAGAGTTGTGAGGACTGGGAACAATACCTGGTACAGTCCAGGTTATACTAAAGGGTTCTGTGGATGTCCTGAAATTGCAGCAACACTTCATTCTGGTTCTGAAGGTGACAAAACTGGGCACACCATTAGATTGATTCAATGTAAAATCAGGCACCACCATAGGGAAGAATTTAGGGTGTGTGCCCAACGCCACCATATCCCTGTGAAGTACCAGAAAAGGTTGTTCACGAACCAAGGCCTGCAGTTCAGACACACCCCTAACGAAGTAATAACCACAGGGAATAAAGTCATCCGGGGTAGAAACTTCATGTCACAGGAAGATGTGGGCTGAAAAGGAGCTTTCAACAGAGATTCGTGCATAAGGCTCAGGTTCCAAATTATAACAAGCTTGTGAACTGTTGGAGTTGCATGCAACAAGTCCATCCGGACCAATGTGGACCCTATCCAGCTGGGCTATAGTCTTGTCTCGGATAGGGGCATGAAAAGCTGAAATGGCCAACAGATGAACCTTCGCCACAAAGTACTGCAGTCCTGACTGAGACAGAGTTAGGAGGTAGTCCAGTACCCTCTGCAAAGATCAGGTGAAGGGGTTCAGGGATGCTGCCAGGCACCATACAGTAACTCCCTTCTACTTCAGGGAGTAGGAGTGCCTGGTGGAGGGTTTCCTAACAGCAAGCAGAACAGCAGAGACCCCAGAGGACTATTTAAACCAAGAGACCTTTGCATCCTAAAGAGCCAGGTATGGAGTCGCAGGGACTGGAGGTCTGGATGCAGCAGCATGCTGTTTTTATGGGACAGAAGGCCAAGCTGGAAGAGCAGTGGAAATGGAGCCTCTGCTGCCAGATCCCACAGTATTGGACACCAGATCTCTCTGATCCATGCAGGCAAGCCAGCGTCATGCTGGCTGGTTCCTTTTTTTGTTTCTCTTAATTGGTATACTTTTTTGTCTTTTAGCCTTGGCCAGCCCACATTACGCCTTACCCACTAACCCAGTCCTGTGACCCACCTTCTCTGAGACTTACCTCCTCAATGTTCCTTCCTGGTGCATCCACTAGGGCGGGGCCATCAGGGGGCTGTGCTCCTGGTAGAGTTGAGTCTGGTGTCTGGAGAGGACCTTGGTTGGTGATTTGGGGGTCTTCAGTGGTGGGCAGATGTCCTTCTTCAGTTGGGGATGTTCCTTGGTACCCCTTGGATGCTAATATTGAGCTCCCATGCACATTCACACGCAGGAGCTTGCCACCTGCACCAGAGTATGTCTGTATCCACCCTTCCTTCTCCTTGGGTCCTGCCTGCCCTGCCACCTGTGGTCACCCAGGTGGCAGTACTGCTATGGAAAGAAAGTACTTCCAAAGTAGAGATCATCCCCTGGGATGCTGAACAAACCTCCCTGGCTGGCCCTCCGATCCCTGCTTGCTTTCAAACCTGTCGGTGAAGCAAGTGGTAACACTACCACTGCACTGGCGGCCTGGGATGCTGTCCGATTCCTACCTAAGCTTAGTCAGGACCATCCAAATTAGAGTTGGGAATAGTGGCCTAGATAAATATCTCTTTTCTGGAGACCAGGTCCTTTGGGACTGGTGAGGGCTGAAATGGGCATTTAGCCACTCCCCCTCCTGTTGAAGGTGTCCATGAGGAGTACCACCTGGAGCTGAGGTCAAAGAAAGGAACAACCAACAAGCCCGGAATCCATGTCCTGCCACTGCACTATAGTATTACTTGACCCTGCTATAGTACATTTTGACTTGAGGGATGGCAGACAGATCAGATGGTCTAGCAGCTGTGAGGCCTGAGACCACTGAGCGTGAAGCAACCATTGAGGAATCCTTCTATTCAGGCAAACCAGCATGGCCATGAACAGTGAAGTTGCCAAGAGACCCAGGAGGTGGAGCACGACATGGGCCAAAACGTGGTCGCTGCAACACACTAAGGCTGCATGAGCCCCCAAGGTCTTGTTCAGGGGGAAGAAAGGCCTTCACCTGGGCTGTATCCTAGACTGCTCCTGTGTACTGGAGCTGTTGTAATGGAACCAAAACAGATATTTCCACTTTCTCCAGCACCCTAAGACTGTTCAGCAAGGATCTAGTATGGTGCAAAGCGCACTTCATCATGGCTGCTGAAGCTTCTTTTTTGAGCCAGTCATTCGGGTACAGGAAGACATAACGTTTCTTCTAGCACAATATTGAGGCTGCCACTGCAAAGCCATTAGTAAAGACACATTTCTCTGACTACAATCCAAAGGGCAAGACCTTGAACTGGTAGTGGTGCCAGTGGCACTGCCTGATTTGGATATGCAGACAGGCATCCTGTACATCCAAAGTGCAAATCCAGTTCCCCTCTAACAGAAGATGGAGTAGGAGCCTAGGGACAGTGTGCGTAAGGTTTTGTACAGCATGTTCTAGTTAAGTCCTCTGAAGTCCAGAATAGGCTGGAAACATTTGGTTTTCTTGGGCACCAAGAAGCACCTGGAGTAGAACTCCTAGTTTATTTCTGCCCAGGGAACAAGCTAAATGGCCCTTTTGTGCAGCAGAGTTTGCACTTCTTCATAAGCAAGGCATAAAGTAAGT
Organism: Neoceratodus forsteri; assembly: GCA_016271365.2. Taxonomy (NCBI): domain Eukaryota; kingdom Metazoa; phylum Chordata; order Ceratodontiformes; family Ceratodontidae; genus Neoceratodus; species Neoceratodus forsteri. The sequence continues at coordinate 463,530,638 of JADMNL010000022.1, read as the reverse complement.
GGATTCACATAGCAATTTGCTACCAAAAAAATGCAATTTGCTAGTCAAGTGGAGTCCTGATTAGCAGAAATTGCTAATCAACTGATTTTCCACACTGTAGTGACAATTTCTGAATTGCAGTACTTTTTTTCCAGCAATTGTGGTGAAAGTACAGAATTGTTATAATTTATCTTGCAGTTAGGCACTTTTACACCACAGCTGCATTCTGCAGGACTGGATGTGAAACTGCTTCTCAGACCAGGCTGGTTGCAAATCAAACGTTTTTTGATTTGCAGATACTGCTGATCAAGTTTCCAAAACTAACTTATGCCTAGCTCAGGACAGTTCAGTGCTTCAGGGAGTAGTGACAGGGCCCTGGATGTGCCTCTGGGAGTTGTGACACCAGTTCCATGGCGTATCCTTGCTGACTAAGTTCAGGGGCCCATCTTTCTGTAACTGAGGCAGAAAATACAGAGTCCGTCCTCCACCCAAATCGTCAACAGGGGTGGGGCGACGGAGGGGAGGTAGTGAGTCAGAAGGAGGGGTGGCTGACAGTCTCTTTTACCACCTTCTTTGAGGGTTTCATGGGGGCAACCAGTGATCTGCTGCTATAGTGCATAACCATCCCAGATGCACACTTCAAAATGCACCACTATTTGATGTACCAAAAATTAAACTGGTTAAGATTGAGTGAAAAAAGGGATTTAAATATTTCTCTTTACGTTAAAAGTTTTGAAAGGAAAAGTTCTTCAATATATTACCGAGTTTTCCTCTCTTCGGCCTATACCATCAAGCCTGAGGTCAGCTGCTGGATTAGAATTTAAAGTTCCTAAAACAGGATTGGATATAGGGAGATCTTCAGTTAGACATAGGGGAGCGGGTAGTTTGGAATTTACTCCGCACTACAATAAGGGAACCCATTACACTAAATAAAAAGAAACATATTAAGGTCTGGTTTAAGAACCAAAGTCAGTTACCTGCTCTGTGTTGTTCTTTAACAACTGTATACTGTAGATGTTTCCTTGAAGCTCCTTAGATTATATGTTAGTTTTTATATGTAATGTACTTTACCTGGTTTCAAAGGACAAAAGGAGGCTATTGACCATCGTGATTGTCCCCCGTCACCAAGGTGGAACAAATTACACCCTGAAATTATTGATCTCCATCCAGCAATCCAACCCTTTTTTAAAGACTGAAATAGAACTACTGTCCACTAATTTTTGAGGAAGAAGATTTCAGATTCTAGGTGTTCTCACCATAAAATAATTTAATCTTTTATTTGTTTTAGATTTTGAAACATTGATTTGTTATGGAACCGAGGGGTAGTCCTTCTACTAGAGAAATTTAGACCGGAGTGGTGCATGAGATCCTGGGAATTCTGAATTTTATGTAGGAGGAGTAGATCACCTCTAGTACGTCTTGTATGGAGCAAATGTAACCCAGTTTCCTGTAGTCTACCCCTGTAATCCGGTTTGGATAGATATGGAACCATTTTTGTAGCTCTCCTCTGGATTTTTTCAATTCTATCCATCTCTTGCTTCAAGTACGGACTCCAAAAAGGAGACCCATATTCTAAATGGGGCCTTACATATGTTCTAAACAGAGGAATAATACATTTCTGAGTCCTCGATACAAAGGAACGTTGGATCTGAGTAAGCATTGCATTTGATTTTCTGGCCATCATGGTACAGTGATCGGTTGAAGACAATTTGTTATTAATGATAATTCCGAGATCATGCTCTACTAGTGACACATGTAGGGGAATATTATTTAAAAAATAAGTTTGTTTGGGGTTATTCTTTCCAAAGTGTAAAACGTGACACTTATCTGGATTAAGTGTCATCTTGTTAGTCTGCCCATGCATCAATAATTTTTAAATTATGACTCATAGATTCTCTGTTTAGTGATGTATAAACAGACCCTCCTAGCTTGATGTCATCAGCGAATTTTGAAAGGAAATACTTATTTGTATTTTTTATTGTATATATTATTTATGTATGTTGAAAGTGAGAAAGGAAACTGTATGAATGTTTATATGGATCACCTTGAAAATGAGTTCGCTCAATGGTGTTTTATCTATTTCATGGCATATTCTTGAATAAAATATATATTACTACTACTTACCATGTCCCTCACCATGGGAATTATAGTTTCGAGGGTTCCTGTGAAAGTAGCTTCTGCCACAGCGATGCTGAGAATCGTTCAGAGTTAAGGATCAAAGAGCCCTAACAAACATCTTAGAAGTCTCAAGCTCATTCAAAATGGTTTCCACATCTGAAGCACGGAGCTAATTGACTTTGAAAGGGCTGTTCAGAACGGACGTCACATCCTTGGTAAATCCTGCAGCACAGAGCCAGGACTGGCATCTCAAGCCAGTTCCAGAAGCGGCTGCCAGGCAGCACATTGTGTTGCATCACAGACAGATCCCAGGAGAGGCTTACTGGCTTCAGAGAACTGAGGCACACATTTAAGGGTTTCTGCCAAGTTAAACATGTCAGGCTGCTGCTGACAATATGGTTCATCTCTCCACGTGCAGTTCTTATGTTTTGTCAGATACACTTCATACTTGGCAGTATTCAAGCCAAAGGAGGCCAAGGCGAAAGTACACTTGTCCACGATGTCCAGTTTTCTGGACTCTTATCAGGAGATCTGGTACTCATCCTTTAAAGGGCCTGAGATCTGTCTTGTGCAGCTATGATTACAATGGAGTCAGTCCGTATCTGGCTGAGTGGAATAATTATTGTTATCCCTAGGTGTTGGATACTGCTTATCTGCCTTACTTGCATCATCTGGGATGGTACTTGGTCTGTGCCAGCCAGTCAGGGTACCGTCTTCCTGAGCAGTGTGAATAAGAGGACCAGCAGTTGAGGAGGCACTTTCTATCTCAAAAAAAAAAAAAAAAGGTCACGGGTTCTTCTTTGAAGAATTGTCTGCATCAAGTAGTTCAAAATCTCCTACATCTATTGCATTAATTCCTGGAAGGTAGGAGGACAACCCCAGTAGCGTGTATAACTAACACACGCATACCCCTTGTGGACATCCTCACAATTCATTAAAAAGCTCTTTACTCTGCCACCACATGCACCGGCAGTTGATTCCTGAAGAAGTACCTAATAGACAAAAATGAATTGCAAAAAACAAAATATTGCAGCAGAAAAACAGATTCTTCTGGTCCAACATTCATGCCCTTGATGGCAGGAGAAAAGGAACTGAAGTTTCTAGGAGCGTGGATATGATGTTCTAGCCACACTTTGTGGCATATCCCTTCCTTTAAATATTGCTGAAGTCTTCAAGCTGGCTCCTCCACCACCCACCCACCGGGTGGTATAATGCTCTGCACCGCCCGTGGCGCCAGATCTTCCTTTCCACTGGAAGATACAGTGCCTCCCTCGTGCTCTTGCATTTTGTAGGCCCTGGCTTCAAAAATTTCGGTTTTACCGAAATTAAACTCGTTCCGAGTTGGCGATCGCACTTTCGTGTCCTCGATTTATGGAAGAGAAATATTCTCATGGATTTCGCCGGTGTCCTTGCAGCCAGAAGTTGTCACGCACCAATCACCTCACGTACGTCTACTGCCTAGGTGTTGGCCATGACACATTGTCCTACAGTTTCTGATTGGCCTTCCATCCCAAGGTTCTGGACGATCGCTTGACACGACTGAAGTTGGGGAGACTGGAGAAAAGGAATCCTCCGGTGAAGTCTAAGGAGGCTAGGTGAGCGGTTTCCGCTGCCGGGGTTTCTGCCGAGCAGCTGGAACAAATGAAGGCATTCGAGGAAGAAGCCGCGCACGCTTTGGCAAATCAAAGCTTTTTTGTTCCTCTCAACCTAGGCGCCACCTTCACGGGTTCCTTTAAGGAGCTGTGCTAGTCTCTCCCCACCCGGGAGAGGCATCTGCGGGCTCGCACTCCTCCCGCCCTCGTAATAGGCACAGGGAACACTGTTCGTCTTTGTCTAAACGAAGACGCTCTTGGGACAGAGAGTGGTCTCAGTCCCAGGAGCATGCGGTCTCTACCTTAGTAGAGATCGCTTCTTTGGCCACTGGCTTTTCGGATCTTCCGTCTGGCCAAGCGACCGAGGATATGGCCGATGAGGTAGAGATCATTCTTGACCCGATCAACCCTTTGTCGCTGGCCATGGCCGCCGACTCCTTGGAAAGGACTCTGGTCCTTGTTCCGATGAGGAGACCCAGTCTGCTGGTGTCCCCATCGAGAAGCCAATTCTGGACCCCCGGGTTTCACCAATTCCACCAGTGTCTCCCGATCAACTGAGTTGACTCCCTCGATCTCGATCGAGGTCCAGTACTCCCTCGGTCGAATGACCGAGGAAGAGCCATAAGTGGTCTAAAAAGAGGCGTCGCCACAGGTCGTCCTCTTCCTCCTTGGATGAGGAGAGACTCTGGTGGAAACTCCAGCGCTACGAGGACCTTATGTGGCAACAGCTCATTCTGACGGGGCAGAAGCCGGCTCCGCTGTCTACCCCGGCCATTACTTGGCTCTCGCCTCCTAGGCCGAAGCCGACACCCTCGGAACCGACCCCCCTCGGTTTCACTGCCCACGAGGCTGGCCCGTCCACTGGTTCGGCCTTTACTGGTCTCCCCACCTATTTTGGTGGAACCACTGCCCAAGCAGCCCATGGGGGGGGGGCTTCTTCTGAAGGGGTCTGCACAGACACTGGGCTTACCGAGCATCTGTTGGTAACGGTCACCCGGGACCGCCCTCGACACGTCGAGGGTAATTTGGGTGGCAGACCGCTGTATCCCGACTCTTCGGACTCTGTCGCTGGGCTGCACTCTCATCCGGGAGATGTCATCCCTCGGTGTAGAAATGGAGGAAGGTCCTCCTTCCAAGGGATCCTTTACCTAATGTCTGATTCAACAGGGATGCCCCTTGAACCCATCCAGAAAAAGGCGGAGTACCCTCTCATGGATATCCTCAAGAGTGGATACTCCGGCCTTTCCTGTGGCCAAGGCCATTGTTGGCCTGGCACTTGAACTTTGGCAGCGTCCTGCCTCATGCCCAGCACAGTCTGCCTGTATGGCCCGCAAGCATATGGTACCCATGGGCTCCCTGGCGGGGTTCACAGAGCACCCTTCGGCCGAGAGCCTGGTGACTGCCTCTGTGTTCAGGCGTACGGTCAGTTCGGCTGACTCTGATCGACCTCCCGACAAAGAGTCCAAGAACTTGGACCATTCAGCGAGGAAGGTCTATGCAGCCTCTTTGTTGGTCCTTTGTCAGGTGAGTTTGGCCGGCATCATGGCACACTTCTCTCATGCCATGCTGGGGTCATTAGATGAAGTCCTCCCACATCTTCCCACGGACTTGCAGACTACGGTCAAGCAGGTCCGGGACCAGGGTCATGCTGTTGCCAAGCAGCAGTTCCAGACGGCCCTGGACATTGGGCATTCTTGTGCCTGCTCGATGGCCGCCGCAGGGCTTGGCTGAGGCTCTCTTCCTTCCCGGCCGATGCTCGGCACAAGTTAGCTGATGTTCCCTTCCTTGGGACTGACCTGTTTGGCCCAGGAGTGGCCGGTCACCTACAGCGCATAGAGCAGTCCAGTGCCACCTTGGACACCACTTCTGCTAAGGGCTCTTCGGGCAAGAACCAGCAGAAGAAAAAGAAGCCTTTTTGGCACTCTTCCCCTGTGGTTCAGCAGCCCTCCTACCAAGGAGGACAGCAGCATCAACAGCAGCAGCAGGCCCAAGCCTGTACCCCAATAGGCCCGTAAAGGAGGATGAGGCTCAGGTCCTGGAGCTTCCTCCTCCAAGCCTGCTCAGTGACTGGATGGGAGTGACTACCCCTATTCCCGTCACGCAGGCTCTGGGTCTTCCCATGAGGGGCCGGCTCCGCCACTTCATTTCCGCCTGTTTCACTATCACTACGGACAGGTGGGTTCTGGAAGTGGTCGGTCAGGGACTGCCTCTGGAATTCGAGCAGTAGCCTCCCAACCGAGTCTGCGGCCTTCGGGAAGAATGAATCTCCATAAGCACCCAGTCGGCTCTTCGAGCCAACGTTGCTCAGCTCCTCCTCAAGGAGGCAGTTGCTCCAGTGGCGGATCCATCTGCAGACCCAGGCTTTGCTTCCAGGTACTTCGTGGTGCCCAAACGGACTGGGGGCTGGCGCTCCATTCTAGATCTCCACGACCTGAATCAATATCTCAGGTCACGCACCTTTCGGGTGGTCACTCTGAACCAGGTCATACCATCCTTGGAGTGAAAAACATGGTTCTGTTCACTGGATCTGCAGGACACATTCTTTCGTGTCCCAATCCGTCCTTCCCATCAGCGGTTCCTCCACTTCAGGGTCGAGGGGACCCTGTACGAGTTCCGAGCCATGCCGTTTGGCCTGTCATCGGCCCCATGGGTCTTCACCAAGTGCACTGCAGTGGTGGCGGCCCATCTTCGGCTTTGGGGGGGGTCAGAATTTACCCCTACCTCGACGATTGGCTCCTGGCAGGTTCCATCCCAACAGGAGGTGGAGAGGTCCAGGGATCTGGCCCTCCTGACTTGCTCCCAGCTCGGCCTCCTGATCAACGATGCCAAGTCAGAACACGTGCCTTCTCAGGTGATGAGCTTCACCAGGGCAGAGCTCGACTCTTGTCAAGCCAGAGCTCGGCTCTCAGCGGACAGGGCGGAGGTTCTCTCCTCCTTTGCCCAATCCTTTCTGGTTGGGCACTTGCGCCCTGCCCGGGACTTTCTGTGCCTTCTAGGTTACATGGCGGCGTGCACCTCGGTGGTCCGTTGGGCCCAGTTGCACATGCGCCCCCTCCAGTGGGAGCTGGCCAGATGATCACTGTAACCCAGAGGATGTGGGACACTCTCCAACAGTGGACCGCCCCAGAACGGTTGCAGGAAGGGATCCCGTTTGTTCGCCCTGAGCCGACGGTCATTCTCACGACAGATGCCTCTCTCATGGGCTACGGAGCCCACATGGGGACAACAGGGCCCACGGGTTCTGGACCCCCGAGGAGTCCCGATGCCACATCAACCTGTTGGAGCTCAGAGCAGTCAGACTGGCACTGTCAGCTTTCGCTTTTCAGCTCTGGGGTCAAGTGGTTCAGGTCCACACGGACAATACCACGACCATGTACTACCTCAACAAACAGTGTGGCACGCACTCCCATCTGCTGTGCAAGGAGGCATTCCGCATCTGGACCCTCGTGAGCCGGTTGGAGGTGGATCTCCTAGCCATCCATGTGGCAGGAGTCTCTAACCAGCTGGCAGATGCTATCAGCCATATAGGCCAGACATCCCACAAGTGGTCTCTCCATCCAGAGGTAGCTTGCAGCCTGTTCTCTTGTTGGGGCAAACCGATGGTGGACCGGTTTGCCTCCAGGGAAAACACTAAGCTGAGGCTGTTTTATGGCTGCCCCCCTCAACAGGGCTCGCTGCAGCGGGATGCCTTCTCGAGGCCGTGGACCCCAGGCCTCCTCTATGCCTTCCCTCCATTTCCCTTGATCCACAAGGTGTTACTCAAGATGAGGAGGGACAAGGCGAAGGTGATTCTGGTAGCTCCAGACTGGCCACACCAGTTCTGGTATCCAGATCGCCTCCAGCTGCAGGGCCCCGGAGCGGCTTTGTACACGTCCTGACCTGATATCTCTGAACCAGGGGAAGGTCTTCCATCCAGACCTTCAATCCCTTTACCTTACAGCCTGGTTCCTGAGCGGCTAGAGTTCAAGGCTTTTGGCCTTTCCGAATATGTCTACACCGTGGTGGAGGCATCTGGAAAGGAATCGACCAGGAAATGTTACGCATTCAAATGGAAAAGGTTTTCCATTTGATGTCAGAGTAAGTGTCTAGACCCCTTATCCTGTTCTGTGGCTAACATTCTCTACTACCTTTGGTCTCTCTCCAAAGGGGGTCTACGGTCATCAACTCTTAAGGTGCACCTGGCAGCCATCTCTGCTTACTGGGCGTGGGCCGGTCAGCCGACATTGGCGCAGGAGACAGTGGTCGGGCGCTTTTTTTCAAAGGCCTGGATCACATATCCCCTCCGGTGCGTGAACCTCCACCTCCGTGAGATCTACTGCTGGTACTGGCAAAGCTCATGGGCAAGCCATTCGAACCAGTGCACAAGTGTGAGCTGTCACACTTGTCATGGAAGACGGCGTTCTTGGTGGCTATCACGTCTGCCAGGACAGGAGAGCTCCAGGCGCTTTCGGTGGACTCGCCTTATCTGGTCTTCCACAAGGATAAAGTTGTCCTGTGCCCCAACCCGAAATTCCTTCTGAAGGTGTTGTCAGAGTTTCACCTTAACCAGGTGTTGACTCTGCTGGTATACTACCCTAATTATACCTCGGATGCAGAGTACAGGCTCTATACCCTGGATCTGAGATGTGTCCTCTTATTATAAGGAGAGGATGGCGGAAATTCGTGGGGAGGTTCACCAGCTGTTTGTCACCTACGCTGAAGCCGATTCTGGCAGACCTGCTGCCAGATGGACCATTGTGAGATGGATTACATCTTGCATAGGTCTATGCTATGAGTTGGCGGGCAAGGAGCCTCCCAGAGGGATAAGAGTTAATTCTACCCGCCATACTGCTGCATCGGTGGCTGCTTCCAGGGACATCCCTATCCAGGAAATCTGTCTGGCTGCTACCTGGAAGTCGGCAAACACCTTCATTACCCACTACCACATCAGCCTTGAGTCACGCCGGGATGCTGGTTTTGGGGCTTCGATTCTCCAATCTCTGTTCCCAAAGTAGGGAGTGTGCGCCTTGCCTCTCTCCTCCCAGAGAACTGCTTGGAGTCTGCCAAGAAGTGTGGATAGAACATATCCACGCTCCTAGAAGAATAGGTTACTCACCTGTAACAGTAGTTCTAGGAGTGGTATATGTTGTTCATTTCACACTGACGCACCCGACCTCCCCAGCTGTGGACGCACAACCTGGCTTCCAGCGGGCTAAGATCTGGCGTCACAGGGCAGTTCCAAGGATTATACCACCCAGGTGGGTGGGAGGAGCCAGCTTGAAGACTTCCGGCAAGATTTAAGGGGGAAGGGGCACACCAAGAAGTGTTGATGAACAAGGTATATCACTCCTAGAACTACTGTTACAGGTGAGTAACCTGTTTGTTTGGGGCTTGCCCACATTATATAGGTGACATTGTTTACTACCGATGTGCATATAGGCATGAGGACTTGGGTGGCTTCATAGTTACAAAAGCTGTGGACTTGGGTGGTGAAGTAGTTACAAAAGCTTTTCATGAGGTTCTGATGCCGATGTCTTAAAGTCCAATATATTGTGTCCCAATGTAGACACGCCAGAAGAAGATGACATGTTTTGCAATGTAAATAAAAGCGCAAAGAAACTGTTTACTGGGATACCAGAATTTTGGATGGAGTACCAAAATCAGAATTTTGGTATTCTGTCTGAATTCACCTACCACACTTTAAAATACTCTATTTCTAGCCATGCAGATAGTTAAACTGAAGTCTGTCCACTGTGCATCCTTCATCTTGTGGTTGCGCAAGTCCCACCCCAGGCTTCCTACACTTCAGCCTCTTTGTAAAACACCTACCCTCAGTATGTTCCGACCGCAACACTCATATTCATTGTTATCTAGATGATGCTGTCATCTACTCTAAATTATCAGTGAACTCAGTCAAGCTGTTCATTCAGGCTTCAACCAAACTCAAAGCTGAATGGAAGCAAGCAAACTGCTATTGAACAATAACAAATCCAAAAGTAATGACCTTGTATCTAAAGCACTCTATCAGCACCAGCTGCCTCACTCAGGACAACCACAGGAAACACTACAGTTCTTAAAGTACCTCAGGCTGTGGCTAAACCTGAAACTCAGTTTCTTAGACCACATCACCAAAATCACTAGACTTGTAAACCAGAAACCTAGGGTACTGTATCGTGCCTGCACCTGCTTCTTGACAAGCACTAGAAAACGAATTCTCCGGGGTAGTCTATCAAGAATCCCCTGCTCCCAGCCCTGGAATATGACAGTTAAATCTGCAGGTCGGCCTCTGCACTTTCACTGCATAAAATCACCACAGTATGTGACGACATCTGCAGATTTGCACTAGGGATATACAAAACCATTCATCCCCATTTTCTCTACTATATCTTTGGTCTCCTGTCATCTTTTATAAGAAAAGAGCACTAAGAAGGGCAACCTTAGTTTATAAATGCATCTGTGAACATTGTCCACAGATGTCAGCGTGGCCCAGTTGGTAGCATATCTGCCTCTGGACCAGAAGGTCATGGGTTCTCGTCCCACACCGGGACTGGACTTGCACCTAAAAATCGCTGGCATCTGAGTGCAGTATTGGGGGGTGCTGTACTGCTGGGGTGTGCCGTCCTTCGGATGAGACGTTAAACCGAGGTCCCTTCTGCCCATCCTGGTGTTGTCTTGGTGGGTGTCCAGGTGGAAGTAAAAGAACCCAGGGCACTCTTCGCAAAAGGAGTAGGGAACATTCCCGGTGTCCTGGCCAACATTCCCCTTCCCATAAACCGGTTCATGCAATTATCCAGGCTGTGTGTGAGTGATGATGTGCGATATGGCCGCCACCACACATTCAGTCACTTCACTACCAGTCTAGCATTGCTTGTAAAGCGCTTTGGATGTATGAAAAGCGCTATATAAATACTGATGATTCTTCTTCTTCTTCTGTGGACATTGTCCACATTACTGTGGTAGCCTCCTTCTCAAACTAATCCTGTCATATGCTCTGAGGTCTCAAAACAAGAACCTACTCCAGATGCACAGAACCAATAAGCCCATTGGTTTGAAATCTTTTGGAGCAGCTGCAGCATCTGCCTTAAATGCCCTCCCCACTGTTGCGAAAGATGCCCCTGATGTTGAGTTTAAGGGTGCCTTATTCAGCTACCTCAGCACCCCCTCTTGCTCTTCCTTTTCCTATGCTTTAGCTGCTCCAACTACCTAGTCCCTTAGTCTGTCACTCTCACCCTAGTCCTTCCCTAAGCTAAGAATTACCCCAATTTTTTCCTGTGTGTGTGTTTATATACTGTGTACTCTTCCCTGTTCTTGCTGGCCATGCTGTTTGTATTTTAATTTAAACTAGATGCCAGATATTAGTGACACCTGCTGGTGTATCTCCCACTCCCCCGGACCCTCTTGAAATTTATTTTATTTATTTTAGTTGCAGATTAACACCTTTGAGCCAACAGGCTCTCTTACAAAGGTTCCATGTCGGGTAGACAAACGGACAAAAAATTACAAGGGTTCCATTACAATAGGACAAGAGACAAAATTACAAAGGTAGTTTGATGAGCATTGCAGGAAGACAGAATACTGACGGGCTGTACAAGCAGGTGAGTAGGCTATTGCACTGACTGTATTGTACAGGTACTGGAAGTGCATTTTGCCATGTGGTTCACTATATTGTTGAGTCTACGAAAAGGCATCAAGCCGAAACTAGGGAGGAGTAGCCTGAGGGGGGTTTGTCATAGGTAGGAAAATGGGTGAGGGGTGGACAATATTCATTCAGCTTAATGTGGTTATCCTGGTGTGCAGAAATTACAGAGAGAATAATTCACACCCAGGCGTGAAGAACAAGCTAGTTCTCACACTGGGGAGGGACGTTAACATCATAAAGCACGAGAGTGAAGCTCAAGTATTGTTTGACGGTACTGTCCCTCTGAGGTGTGAGAAACTGCTTGTTCTTCATGCCTGGGGATATTTTTTTGTTTATAATCGCAGAGTTTTAAAAAGCTGGCATAGCATAGCAAAATGCTATGCAAAACAGTGGCAAATTGCCTACACATCAGCACTGCATCTGAACTGTCATAGACAGGTCGTTTCTAATCCCTGTTGGATCCAATCCCCCCCGCCCCCACACGAACACCTAGGTAGCATGCTGGGAGCCCACCCCAGCAAGCTCATGTGCTTCCTTCCACCCCTGCACACTCTATGACCGGGGGTGCCCAATCCCCCATCGGCTCCTCTGCCCCTGCCCCCAAAAGCAAACTTCCAGGTACCACACTGGGAGCCCAACCCCAGCGTGGCAAAGTCTGTGGGCCCACGGGTGTGCCCAATCCCCCGTTGGCTTCACTGCCCCCCCAACAAACTTCCAGGTGCCACGCTAGGAGCCCACCCCAGCGTGGCAAAAGTCCCACGTTGTCTTTATGTTAAAAAAGCAAAAACAAAAGAAAACTATCTTTCATTGACTCTCTTGCCCCCAACCCACGCACACCCTCTGTGTACCCCACATCACCCCATACTTACCTCCGGAGGTTGGTGCGATGATCTTCGGTGGACCGGGAACACGTCTGCACACTTCAAAGCTGACTGCGAACTGAAGAAATGCCAGTAAGCTGTATAATGACATAAATGTCCCCCCAACTTTGGTGCATATCTTGGCCATTTTTAGGAATTTTTCTGGAACATTTTCAACATGGGTTCTTGAGACCCCCACCTATGAATATTGGCCACTGTCATTTTGTTTGTCTGCTCCAGAACGGTGATTTTGCGGTCACGCGTGGAACCACCTTTCAGGACCGAGTAACTAAATGACAGTGTCACAGTTCATGAGGTAGGCCTCCAAACCCTGTGTTGAAAATTTGGTGAAAAATTTCCAAAATGACTTTTACATTAGTGTGTTAAAGAAGTTCCTACGCGATGCCCTAACTTCTAGGAATTTTTATTATTTTCAATCTAGATTTTCAACATTACCATTTTACCCACATCCTTATGAGCAGTACAGCTGTCATTTTTCACATCTTGCCCAAAATGTGTGTTTGCTCATGTAGTTCATAATGGCGTGGTCAGTGTGCAAAATCAGTGTTTGGGATAGATTAAGAAAAATCACAGAGACACTGTTCATGAGCAGAGGTCTTAAAATGGCTATGTTGAAAATTTGGTGACAAAAGTCCATAAAATGACTGCGTTATGAGTGAGCATTGCGCAGTTTCCACGCACCCTCGCAAGTTCACAAATTTTTAATATTTTCAGTCCAGATTTTCCACACCTCCTTAAGAACAGTACAGATGTCATTTTTCACACCCTGGCTGAAATGCGTTTTTGCACTTCCGGCGCAGGCACAGTCGCTGTGGGAAATCAGTGTTCAGGACAGATTAAGAAAATCACAGTGACACTGTTCATGAACGGAGGTCCCAAAATGCCTGTGTTGACAATCTGCTGTTAAAAATCCCCAAAATAATTACATTATGGGTGTGCGATGCGCAGTTTCTACGCATACTGCGGACTTCACCTTTTTTTTTATATATATTTTCACTCCAGATTTTCAACATTGCCATTTTTTTACATCTCCCCATGAACAGTATAGGTGTCATTTTTCACATCCTGTTTGAAATGTGTTTTCGCACCTGTGGTGCCAAATGGTGTAGTCGCTGCACAAAATCTGCTTTCGGCTAGCGAACTGATATTGCCACTGTACATGAGGTGGGGGTCACAGAAAACCCGTGTTGAAAATTTGGAGTGAATGAATGCCCGGGGTGTTAGGGTTTCCAACCATAACGCCCCACTCTGTAGAGACTGACAGGCAATAGGGGTGTGACTTGGGATTGTCGCCTGTAATGCTCATGCCATTCCGCCCCCACCCTGCAGTCAGTGACAGGCATTGAGGTGTGCCTTGGACTCTTCGGTCCCAAAGTTCACCCCATTCTTTTATACTGCACCCATCTCACTGTATTTCCTTATGGAATGGGGTGAGCATAAGGCCCAAAGACCCTAAGGCACACTGTGACACTTGTTGGTATCTGCAGGGCAGGGTGTGGTGCAGTGGTGTGGCCGACGACCCAAAGGCACACCCCACTGCCTGTCAGTCTCTGCAGGGTGGTGGTGGGGTTGGCTTCAGTTCTATACTTCACTGCCATTCGTATTATGCATGTCTTTAACTCCTACACTGCCAGTGCCAATGCCAGCAAGCAAACATTCGGCATTGACAAATACTTGTTTTCAGTGGGTCTATGGCACAGTAGATAAAAATTTAATAAAATTATATGTATTTTTAAGCTTTGCTAACCATTCTGTGTTGAGCTCTATGTATTTTTAGAGCTGATTAGCACTTTCATGTGTAAAACTGCTAATCAGTGTTTTCAGCTTATTTAATACCCTGTTAATACACCATGACCATCTTTTTCAGAGTAGACTTGCACGTTTTAAACAGAGCTGGTCAGTCACTATTTAATCTAGGCAGAATATTTGTATTTTGTCTAGATGAGATATTGCTTGTTTGTTTTTTGGTTTCAGTTTAAAGCTACTGATGTGTGCGGCTCCAATTAACAGGTGCTGCTGATTAATATTTTACGTTGTTCAAGAACAACTCCGAAAGCTTATTAGTAACATCTGCGAAAAGTTGCTCTTAACTTCTAACACTGAACATCTTTTCATAAAAACTGAAAAAAGTTGCTCAAACTAAAGAGTATTATAAATAAATATTGATCTGTGTATCTGTGATTGATTCTGGCAAGTTCCATTGATAGTGCAGTCCCTAGGGTAAGAGGCACTGATGCATAAAATGCATATTAGTTATACATTTTACAAAATGTTAATATCCCTTCCAGCTCCTGCTTTTCAAACAGTGATTATTGTATCAAAATGTTTTGGGATGCATAGTGTGTTGCTATGGTAGTTGTGATGTCTAAACATAAGATCATTGTGACATAATTGCATAAGAGGACATACTGTATATAGGCCATGTGTTGTGAAAAGGCTGTTCTGAAATGAAACCATGATTTATGAAGGTATTTGGTGACATCATTAATGTTCCTGGTGCTTTTTTTTTTTTAATTTTTTGTGAAAAAATGGGAGTCCTAAAAATTCCAGAACTGATTAATCCAATTTAAAGTAGATGGGACATCTCTACCAGAAGAAAATAGAGTAGTGCTGTTTACTTCTTTCTTTATTTTATTTCTTTTTCTTTCTTCTTGATCAATCTCTGTTTCCATAAAGGCATAAATATTTCCATCATATTTCTGTAGTTTTAACTTTGCCCCTTTTATATTTATTTAAAGTGACGTACTTTTCAGGACTTAAACGTTTCTTCTTCTAAAATACAAACGAAAATAATGCATAAAGATCAGATTTACATAGCCAGATATTCTGGTATTTTTCTGATGTAAAAATCAATGTTGTAAACTCCAGCAATATTAGTACAGGGGAACATACCTGTAAATATATATACTCAGTTTATATCTCTTATTTCAAATTCATATATTTTCTGCGTTAAACCTAAGTGTTAAAAAAAAAAAAAATGAAAAGCAAGGTTTAGTTAGCCTCTTTGTTAAATTAGAGCTACCTGCTGGTAAAGGGGGGGCGGGGTGTTTATAGAAGTTAAACATTTTCAAACTTGTTATAGGATTTAAATATTGTGAAGACCTCTATAGTTTCTTCACTTACCTCCTCAAATCAGAGTTTTTATTGGAATCAATATTTTATTCCTGTATTCGCCACTTTTTCATTTTACTACTACTACTACTCTACAGTGCCTCTAGAAAGATAAGATAGTAATTTCGAATTACTAACGCCCCCAGTGTTGAAATGGCATCATTAAACTTTTTATATTTTTCTATTTTTATGTTAAAATATTCAAAGGTGTTCTAGCACTCTTGATAACTGTTTCCATAGCTGGCAAAAATCTTGTACTATTGCAATTGGTAGCTTTTGTGAAGAGACAAATTACATTTTACATCTACCTTGTTTTGAAATAATGTGGCGATTATGTAAGTCTCAATCAAGACTTGGAGTCCTCAATCCCTTTTCTGGAAACTGTTTCAAGTGCAGAAAGCCTCTTAGAACTCTAATGCTGCCGCCATTAACGTGAACGCCACTCTGTGTGGGGAGTAACTGCTGCTGCTGCTGCTTCTTTGCATCTGGAAGGGGCTGAGCCGTGGGTTTACACGCTCGAGGTAGATCGTGATGATGTCACTGTGTGATGAGCCCCGCGGCTCAGTCCTAAAGGAAAACTACCTTAATGCCATAAAGGCTGGCTCATAATAGAGCCTGGGTATTCCCCCTTCCATAGTAATTTATTTATTATATGTTCATACTTGTATTTACTTCAAATTATGTTATTTCATCGTTTTTGTGACTTTTACATTTGTACAGGGGATCTCCACTGTTTCAGAGTACAGGACTTTGTTGTTGACAGTGGTTTTGAGCAACTACCTGAACCAAAATACTAGAAGTTTTTATATCTATTTTAATCTCTATTTAAATCACATTGTCATTTTTAAGTTGATTTGTTAACTTGTTTGTTTTTTTGAGGTTTAATATAAAGAAAAAACGGATCATAAATGCTCTATTACATTTTTGACATATTGGAGTGTATCAAGAGGTCTATAAAATGCTTCCACAGGAAATAGAAACAAACTTTGACAGCAGGTAAGGACCGCTTGGCCCACCTAGTCTGCCCATTTCCCTACCTAGAGGATAAGCTGCAGATTCGATTTAACCAACAGCTTATTTCTTCCTACCCCCCACAAAAATTGTCTTGTGTCTGTCCCATGCATTCTTGAATTCTCCCACAGTTTTAAACCCCACAACCTCCTCAGGAAGGCTGTTCTATGCATCCACCACCCTCTCTGTGAAAAAATACTTCCTCACATTGCCCCTGAGCCGTTCCCCCCCTCTATCTTCAAATTGTGTCCCTTATTCTTGCACATCTTTTTCTGAAAGATGCTGCCCCTTTGGACTTTGTTGATTCCACTGAGGTACTTAAACGTTTTATCATGTCCCCCATCCCTCCTTTCCTCAAGGGTATACATATTAAGTTCCTTTAGTCTCTCCTTGTATGGCTTCTCTTGCATACCCTGCACCATTTTAGTTGCCCTCCTCTGAACTGCCTCCATCCTGTCTGTGTCCTTGCGGAGACGGGGTCTCCAGAACTGGACGCAGTACTCCAGATGGGGTCTCACCAACTGTCTGTACAAGGGGATAACAACTTCCTGTTTTCTGCTGGTGATGCCTTTCCCTGTACATCCCAGTGTCCCCGCAGCCCTCCTTACCACCACCTCACATTGCTTGCCAACCTTAAGGTCATCTGATATGATTACCCCCAGGTTCCTTTCCATTTTTGTTGTTATTACCCCCCCCACCCCATTGTGTAATCTTCCCCTGGGTTTTTATTTCCCAGGTGCATTATTTTGCACTTCTTTGCGTTGAATCCAAGCTGCCATACTTCTGACCATTCCTCCAACCTTGCCAAGTCCCTTCTTATCCTTTCCACGCCTCCTTGTGTATCAACCCTGTTGCAGATCTTTGTGTCATCTGCAAAGAGGCATACTTTTCCTTCCAGTCCCTCTGCAATGTCACTTGTAAAGACATTAAAAAGGACTAGACCCAGTACTGAACCCTGCGGAACCCCACTAGTAACCCCTCTTTCTTCAGAGTGGACTCCATTTACAATCACCTTCTGTGTCCTGTTGTCCAGCCAATGTTAAACCCAGGCTACCACCCTGGGACCCACTCCCAGGCTGGTTAATTTGACTATTAATCTTTTGTGTGGGACTGTGTCAGATGCCTTGCTAAAGTCTAGGTAGACCATGTCCACAGCCCCTCCCTGGTCTACTATTTTGGTCACCCAGTCAAAGAAATCGATTAGATTTGTCTGACATGACCTTCCCGCTGTGAACCCATGCTGCCTTGGGTCCTGTGCCCCACTGGCCTCTAGGTTCTCAACAGTTCTTTCCTTCAGAAGTGATTCCATCACTTTCCCTACCACAGTGGTCAAATTGACAGGTCTGTAGTTTCCTGCCTCTGTCTTGGTCCCACGTTTGTGAAGGGGAATCACATCTGCCTTCCTCCAGTCCTCTGGTACCACACCATCCTCCCATGATTTGTTAAAAAGGGCAGTCAGTGGTGTCACTAGTTCTCTGCTTAATTCTTTTAGAATTCTGGGGTGAATTCCATCTGGCCCCATTGCTTTGTTCACCTTCAGTTTTAGGAGTTCTTTCAGAACCCTTTCTTCTGTGAAATGACTGGGATCAACCCCCCATATCCAGAGTGCTTCTGTTAATTGGATTAGGCACCTCCTGTTTTGTGAATACTGAACAGAAGTATTCATTCAATAACCCTGCTTTTTCACTGTCCCTCTCTGCCCACCCACCGTCCATTCCGTTCAGCCTCACTATCTCCCCACTTTGTCTTTCTACGCTCCCTGATGTACCTATAAAAGGTTTTATCCCCCTTCTTAACAGAGTTGGCTATCTTTTCCTCAGTTTGGGCCTTTGCTATTCTGACTACCCTTCCTGCTTCCTTCTGCCTTAACTGGTACAGTTCTCTGTCCTGCTCCTTCTGTGTTTCCTTATATTTCCTAAATGCTGTCTTTTTCTCCCTAACCTTCACCGCCACCTCTTTTGAGAACCATAGTGGCTTTTTCTTTCATTTTGATTTGTTTATTTGCTTCACACAAAGGCTTGTTGGCTCTGTGATGGCAGTTTTGATATTTCCCCATTGTTGCTCCACCCCTCCTTCTAGCCTGTTTGCTAGTGCTTTTTTAAGGCACTCTCCCATCTTGCCAAAGTCAGCCCTCCTGAAGTCCAGAACCCTCCCTTTTGTATGGCTTGACTCTGTTGCTGAGTTTATCATGAACCACACTGTTTGGTGGTCACTTGTTCCCAAATGGCTACCCACTTCTAGATCTGAGATTCTCTCACTGTCCCCATTTGAGACTATGAAGCCTAAGATTGCTCCCTCATGAGTAGGTTCCAAAACTAGCTGTCTGAGGCATGCCACCTGAAGGGCATTGAGAATGGCCCTGCTTTTGGATGTGGCTGCAGCAAAGGTGCTCCAGTTAACATCTGGCATATTAAGGTCCCCCATCAACAGTATCTCCCCTTTCTCTGCCATCCTAAGTATACCTTCTGTCATATCCTTGTCCTTTCCTTCCCCCTGACATGGGGGTCTGTATACAACCCCTGTGCAGATTGTGGTGCCATTTCCAGTCTCTAAGGTGACCCACAGTGCCTCCTCTCCTCCCTGTTTACTCTTTTATTCAGCTGCTTTTATCCCTTCCCTTACATAGAGAGCTACTTTCCTCCCCTTCTGCCCTCCCTGTCTCTCCTGTAGGTTGTGTACCCTGGTATGTTAACATCCCAGTCGTGGTTCTTTGTGTACCATGTTTCTGTGACTGCTACGATATCCAGGCATCCCTTTTCCATCAAGGCCACCAGTTCAGGGAGCTTGTTGCCCAGACTACGGGCGTTGGTACTTATTACCCTCCATTTCTTGATGGCCTTACTCCTTTTTGCCCCATCCCTATCGCGTTTGTCACTTTCTCCATTTACCCCTGCGCATCTCCCTATTGACATCCCTATGTTGGTGTCTACCTCACTTAGTACCCTGATATTTTTTTTGGGGGGGGGCTAGGATTTCCCTGCTCCTCTCCTGTGCCTTCCCCCTTGGCTAGTTTTAAATGCTTGCCAATGAAACATTTAAACCTATCACCTAGGATCCTGGCTTCCCTCCTGGACAGATGCAGACCATCACGCCAGTATAGGCCTGCATCCCTCCAGGTGGACCCCCAGTCCCCCAATGAAGCCACATCCCTGAGCTGTGCACCAGTTTTTCAACCACTGATTGAATCCCATAGTGTGGAGCACCCTAGCCTCACCCATGTCATAGACAAGCAGCACCTCAGATAAGGTTACTGTATGTGCTATTTGTCTAAGGCCCCTCCACATATAAACAAACGCTTCTTGCACTGCTCTGATCCTTTTCTTAGCCAGGTCATTTGTCCCTAGGTGGACAATGACATCCAGCTCCCTCCCCTGTGCAGCTGCTCCTGCGATCCTGAGGATTCGGTCCCTGTCCGTCTAAGCCATGGTGCCTGGCAGGCACCCTACCTCCCTCTCCCCTTCCTCCCCCAATTCTACATTCCTAACAGTGGAGTCCCCCACCAAGAGTTGTTTTTTTCCCCCTGTGGGGTCCCATGCCACCCTCCTGTGGGTCTCCTTTGTGGAGGTTCCCAGCATCCTCATTGGTCTCCACTGTGGGTACCTCCATAGAGGAACCACACTTTTCCAGAACGGCATAGAAATTGTGCAGAGGTACAACTGGAGGGTTGCGCCTCTGTTCCACCACTCTCACCCTCCCTGAGCCCACTGTGGCCCAACCGCTCCTCTTTCTTGGCAACCTCTGAGGCAGCGGCAGTGACCCTGGTGGTCACTGGGTGGGAGAGGAGGTCCCACAAATCCTGGCCAACTCAGCCTGGAGATGAGCAACCTCCTCCCTCAGCCCAAAGAGGCGCCTGCAGATGGGACAACACCGCATCCTCCAGAACATCTCCCGGAAGTAGTGAAAAACCAGATAATGGAACATAAAAGCTGTAGTACATCTAAAGAAATGAAATCACCAGTAGTTGAACATTTTATAACCCATAACCATCAAATCTCTTCATTGAAGTTTTTGGAATAGAGAAAGTCAAGAAACTGACAAGCGTTGGTGATTGGGAGTCTTTGTTAAAAAGAAGAGAGGCATGGTGGATTCATACTTTAAAGACACACAGTGCCAGATATGGACTAAATAAAAGCCTTATTTGGAGCTCTTTTCCCTGAACAGGATTTTTCTAAAGGACTACAGTGACATTTGTTTATGTTTAAAAAAACTTATTTCCTGTGGAAGCATTTTATAGACCTCTTGATACACTCCAATATGTTAAAAATGTAATTGAGCATTTATGATTTGCTTTTTCTTTATATTAAACCTCATTAAAAAAAAAAAATTGGGTTAACAAATCAACTTAAAAATGACAATGTGATTTTTAAATAGAAATTAAAATAGATATAAAAACTTCTAGTATTTTGGTTCAGGTAGTTGCTTAAAACCACTGTCAACAACAGACAAAGTTCTGTACTCTGGGACAGTGGAGATCCCCTCTACAAATGTAAAAGTCACAAAGACTATATAATAACTTACAATTTAAAGTAACTAAAAGTATGAACATATAATTAATAAATTACTATGGAAAGACTACCCAGGCTCTATTATGAGCCAGCCTTTATGGCATTAAGGTAGTTTTCCTTTTAGGACTGAGCCGTGGGGCTCGTCACACAGTAACGTCCTCACGCTCTACCTCGAGCTTGTAAACCAGCGGCTCAGCCCCTTCCAGCTGCAAAGAAGAAGCAGCAGTTGCTCCCCACACAGAATGGCGTTCGCATTAATGGCGGCAGCATTAGAGTTCCTAAGAAGCTTTCTGCACTTGAAACAGTTTCCAGAAAAGGGATTAAGGACTCGAAGTCTCGACCGAGACTTACATAATTGCCACATTATTTCAAAACAAGGTAGATGTAAAATGTAATTTGCCTTTTCACAAAAGCTACCAATTGCAATAGTAAAAGATTTTTGCCGGCGGACTATTAGAGTAGGGAACCCAAAGTGCGTGGCTCTCGTAATTTGTATGATTACGGTAGTGACTCACTACCTACGTCTGCTGCGTCGTCAATGATGCGGCAATGCATCAATCCCCCACACCTACAAATACATGATCGGTAACAGGAAACTAAGGGCTCTTACTTTGCTTTTATATATTTAATACCACCGCAAAAAAAGCTTCTCAGTACAGTTTTGCGAATGAGGCACACATAACATTGTTCTCCTGGAAAATACGTGGAAAATCTATTAAAATACCTACTAGACCATGGAAAATACATGGAACAAAACACGCAATATCTATTACTATCTATTAAAATACCTAGTGGAGGTCCCCACCCCCCACACCCTTGGCAAGTTAACAGTATGGCAGCAATAATAAGAAAATCAAGTATATGGGGAAAACGTTAAAAAAAAAAACAAAATAAAACAAACAAAAAAAAAAAACATCAGCGCTTTAAAATCAGTAAATGGTGACATCTGTAAAACACACTATAATTTAGTACTACATGTTGCTGTATGCATCGTTTCTTCTGTGGGGGCGCTCCGCCCCCCACCCCTGGGTTTTACTTGTTGCTGTGGGGTCATATGTTCTTATGTGTATGGTAAGGTATGGTTTATAGTATTATAAATACTGTATGTAATGTTAAGCGAAATTGACATCTGAGCACTGCAGTGCGCATGCTCGAAGGTGCAGCCGTATTTCGCTTGAGTGCACTTGAATCGGGAGGTGGGTTCCTCAAAGTAAAAGAATGCTGATTAGGATGAAAAACTGGGGAATGCAGGAATAAAATGTTGATTCCAATAAAAACTGATTTGAGGAGGTAAACCATGAAGAAACTATAAAGGTCTTCACGATATTTAAATCCTATAACAAGTTTGAAAAATGTTGAACTTCTATAACCCCCCCCCCCGGTTACCAGCAGGTAGCTATAATTTAACAAAGAGGCTAACTAAACCTTATTTTTCACTTTTTAACACTTCGGTTTAACACAGAAAAGATATGAAATTGAAATAAGAGATATAAACTGAGTATATATTTACAGGTATGTTCCCCTGTACTAATATTGCTGGAGTTTACAACATTGATTTTTACGCCAGAAAAATACCAGAATTTTTAGCGCTGTAAAATTAAAAAAAAAATCCCACTAGTGTTCTGAAGGAGGGACGTTTAAGTCCTGAAACATACGTCAACACTTTAAATAAATATAAAGGAGCAAAGTTAACAATATGGAAACATTTATGTCTTTATGGAAACGGAGAGATTGATCAAGAAGAAAGAAAAAGAAATAAAATAAAGAAGTAAACAGCACTTCTTTATTTTCTTCTGGTAGAGATGTCCTATCTACTTTAAATTGGACTGAAATGAAACCAGGCAGGAAATAAGTACAGAGGCATTAGAAAATGAAATGCAGTGTACCACCCCTCACCTGTTTCTGGATGGGTAAGGGTGACCCAAGAGCCTGGGTTCTGTCTCCTTCCTGGAAGTATTGAGGGTCTGTATCCAAATGGCAATGACGATGCAGTGCCTCTAATCAGAGAAGTTAAATGGGCCTGATGGAGTGTGCAGTGCCCCCATGCAGTACTTGCCTGGCACCGTTCTTGTGGACCACTTTCATGAATTGCTGATACAGTACCTTCAGTGCCCCTCTGCGCACTTGCGGTACTCCTGCCATACTCACAAATGGCACTGAACACAGTATACTGTATGTTAGTAATGAGGATAACGTTTATAAACCAGTAATATGCTGAGGAGAAAGTTTTGTAGTTATTGTACCATGCCTATCAGTTTCACAGCAGTTTAACCCACACATCATCTTCTCTCAGTGCCCATAGCCTGTCTGTGCTGTCAAACATCCCTATCTCCCCCCATCATCCCACAACTGGAACTGCAAGCTTTAGTCAGGGCACTTCCCTTACTGTAGTGATGACTGGATACCAGGATCGAATCATGGTAGGCCTGATGACTGTGCTGCCAGGGATCCTGCATTGGTGCATTTAAATGTGATCAAACCTGCTCCTGAGTGACTTTCAAAACATAAAACTTCAAGCAGCTGATAAACGCCAACATTGTAGCTTGTTGGCCAGATAGTAAATACAAAACCCAAATAGTCAAAAAAAAAAATAATTCTCTCCTTTTCAGATGCTGCCTTATTACTCCCGACCTCTTATCATACAGTACTCGATGATGCTGTCTGGGCCTGGGCTGAGTCAGTTGCCTCTGATGTAAAGGTTGGAGTTCAGGCGTCTTATTTTTCTTGTTTGGGGGGGGGGAAGAGACTCACTGATAACACTGTTGCACCCAGGGCGCAAGGGCCTCAATCACTGCTACTTTCCTGAGGGTGTTTACTTGTCGCTGACTGTACAGGCACTCTGGGATGCAGCGTTATAATATGGGTGATGCTTGATACTCCTAAAGGTGTTATACAGTTTTCTTATAGAGCAGCCGGTTTACTATACTAAAGAGCTTACAACAAATATTTTCTGTTCTGTGAACAACTATCACTTCACAGAGAAATGCATTGGCAGTGGAGCACTAGCCTTCACTTTTGGCAGCACTGTTCCCACTGAAATGCTGCACGTAACGAAGACATTAACACAGTCATGTCATGTCATGATTGACACATTAAGGTACTTGATATACAGGCACATTACTCAGGGTAATGGTCCATGTCTGTCTCATTCTGTTAGTTGTCAGCGGTGGCTGGTCCCAAACTCGGATGAGACGGCAAGGTTACCCGGCAAACTAGGTGGGTGCGCATGTCTCAAAGGTGTTTCATCTCTGGTTCTTGACCTCCCTCTCTCGTCTGACATACTCCGATGTCCTCTGTTTGTACTTGCTTTTCTGTCTTAGCTTCTGATGTAAAATGTACTTCTGTGATTTGTCCATTTCTGGCTCTCCTGAGTGGCATTCTTGTACTTGGCCCAGTTGCATGAAAGTTTTTAACTTGTTGATTGGTGTACTTGTCCTCCGACAGATCTGAATGTTCAGCTTGCTGATTGCTGGGATTGATGGGATCTTGATCCTGTTTCTCTGGCCCTGAACAGGCTCCCCGCCTCCTGCTCCGGTGGTTCATGGAAGGCACTCCTCTACGCCTGCCCGCTTCTGAAGCCACAGATAGGCTTCTCCATCCCTGAACGGGCTCCTTGCCTCCTGCTGTGAACTGCTTTGGTGGTTCATGGAAAACGCTCCTCTATGCCCGCCTGCCTCTGAAGCCACAGATAGGCTTCCCCAACCCTGAACGGGCTCTCCACCTCCTGCTGTGAACTGCTCCGGTGGTTCATGGAAGCTGCTCCTCTATGCCCACCTGTGAAGCCAAGGATAGGCTTATCCAACCCTGAACGGGCTCCCCAACTCCTGCTGCGAACTGCTCCGGTGGTTCACAGAAGCCACTCCTCTACGCCTGCCTGCCTCTGAAGCCACGAGTAGGCTTCTCCAGACCTGAGTGAGCTCCCCGCCTCCTGCTGTGAACTGCTCCGGTAGTTCACGCAAGCCACTGCCCTATGCCAGCCTGTTTCTGAAGCCATGGATAGGCTTCTCCAGGCCTGAACGGGCTCCCTGCCTTCTGCTGTGAACTGCTCTGGTGGTTCACGGAAGCCGCTTATCTAGGCCTACCCACCTCTGAAGCCACGGATAGGCTTTTCCAGGCCTGAACAGGCTCCCAGCCTCCTGCTGTGAACTGTTGTGGTGGTTCATGGAAGCCACTCCTCAATGCCCGCCTGCCTCTGAAACCATGGATAGCCTTCTCCAGCCCTGAACGGGCTGTCTGCCTCTTGCTGTGAATTGCTCCGGTGCTTCATGGAAGCTGCTCTTCTGTGCCCACCTCTGAAGCCAAGGATAGGCTTCTCAAGCCCTGAATGGGCTCCACCTCCTGCTGTGAAATGCTCCAGTGGTTCACAGAAGCCGCTCCTCTATGCCCGCCCGCCTCTGAAGCCACAGATAGGTACTGGACTGCCTAGCTTGATTCCCGACAACTGAAGCCATTTCAAATATGTTGCCTTTTTTTGTTTGAAAAATTTCCTATTCACTCCCAGCTTTGTTCCCTCTTCTTTTTGAGTACCAGTCTCTCTGTGCTTTTAAGTGAATGCTACAGATTAGTTGAGTTGGACTGTAACTGTTTTAAATGACTTTACTGATTTTTGCCTAGATTTACAATTTAATGAGATTTTTTTTTGTTACATGCCTCTCTCTGCCTGCTTTACTCTGCTCGCTCAAACTCTCCATCCCCCTCATGTAAACCCTTCCACCAATTTAGACATTCCAGATCCTTTGATCCAACTCTTTCCGTCCATTCTAACTGTCCCCTATAAATAATCTGCCCGTTCTCTATCTCCCCAGGCTTCTCCATCCCTGAATGGGCTCCCTGCCTCCTGCTGTGAACTGCTCTGGTGGTTCATGGAAGCCGCTCCTCTGCACCTGCCTGCCTCTAAAGTCACAAATAGGTACGGGACCGCCTAGCAGCTTGACTCAGGCGCCACTTTGTGGCGTCTTCCACCCACCCTCCCTCCCTATCTATGTGAGCAATTACTTAAATAGGTAGTGTTCTGGTTGCCAATTGTGAAGCCATGGATAGGTACGGGACCACTTAGCTTGACTCTTGTCGACGCTTTGTGGCATCTACCCACCCACTCCACTCCCACCATATCTGAGCAATTACTTAAATAGGTAGTGTGCTGGTTGCTGATTGGCTTAATTTTTTATCTCCCCGATTTTTGCATTGGCTCATTATACCTCACAACCACTAGAGGGCCACTTATAACTATACACTTTAAAAGATATAGCAATAGTGGAACTTTACACATCTAAGCTCTGGTAGAATGACGTATGCTCTGGTAGCTCTGTCCTCTTCAAAGCACCAAGGTGATCATGGTCTACACAGCGCATAAAGTACTTCTACTGCTCCTTATAATCTTCACCTCCCTGGAACAGCAGCACAACAGCCTCCCGCAAATCGGATCAGGAAGAACGCTTAGCTCAGAATGATGACATTAGGATACCAAAAGGAACTGTGCATATCTGTCAAAGACATAGGACCTACAGATCCCCCTCTACCCCCTAGGGAACTGAAAAGATCCAGTAGTGCAGGCTATGAATTACTCTACATGCTCTCTCCATTCACAGTGAGACTGCTACTTCCCAAATCCATTAAATTTAAACTAAAAAGGGCAAAGACTAAGCCTCAAATTAATCTCACCACAAGAATGGCAATCCTGATTCTACTACTACGCTCTGAGAATGTTTACCCAAACCCGGGACCGCCACAAACCCAGTTTGAGACAGCTAACAAGGGCGGTGGTCTGAAGATTGCTGCCATGACTATTGGAAGTCTACTACCTAAGATGGCGCAGTTCCAGGCTTGGATATTAATGTACTTCCCAGACATCATCTGTCTAACAGAGACCTGGCTAACTCCTAAAACAAAAGGTAACGCAATAGCGCTACATGGATAGGAGATCTACAGGTGAGGCAGAATGGGTAAAAGGGGTGGTGGCTATCCCATCTATGTTAGGGATACCATACAGGGGAGCCTGCTCCCCATAACTGATAACTTGGGAGACCATGAGCTACTGGCTGGTAAACTTCTGCAAGGCAATCACAACAAGTCTCTCACTGTAGTCTTAGTTTGCCTTCCCCCAAGAAAGGCGACTGTGGGCCTTGACGTTGTAGGTGAAGCACTTGCCCAAGTCAAAAAGAACAGTGAAATCATAGTTACTGGTGATTTCAACATGAGCTGGTTCAGCCTGGAGTCTGCCCCCCAAAAAGACCTAATGGCCAGCGTATACCTCACACAGCTAGTTACTGTACCAACCTGAATAAACTACAAAAGTGGCACCAGTACACTCTGACTGGATCCTCTCCAGCTGCCTCTCTAGGATAACAAAGGTCTCAGTACTCTGTTGTGCCTTAAGTGACCACTCATCTGTCACTTGCCTTTGGACGAATAAAATAAAAAAAGTAGTTCCAATGATCATTGAAAGCAGAGTACTCTTTAGGGGTTAACTTACTTCATTCAAAGCAGCATTGTCTATGATTGGCTGGATCCCACTGGATGAACAACAGGACATTGACCTTGCCCTGCAGTACTGTATCGACAAATTCAATACTGTGTGTGACAAGTGTGCCTCAGTTAGGAAGAGGAAAACCCATGGATCCTGTAATGGATGGATCTCCGGGGACCTCCTGAAGCAAATGAAGGATAGGTACAATTTGCAGAGCTAAGCTAGGATCACAGGCAACACTGAGTACCAGAAATACAGGGCAGCCAAGAATAAATGCACAAATCTTACAAGGACATGGGTTGATGGCAAGAGATTCTGGGAGAATATAAATGATCTAACAGGGAAAGAAGACAGGAAGCACCCTACAATGCTAAACATCAGTGGAACCCCCACTCTTGACCCTCACACTATTGCTGAAGCATTCAACACAGCCTTTATGGACCTGAGCTCCATGCTCCCCCTGACTATCTCAAAGATACCGAATCCTCCTTGAGAACCCTAAGCACTGGCAATAAACACCCACACTTTTATTTCAAGTGCATTACAGTCAAGGAGGCTAGGACTTCTCTAAAAAAAGGTCCTTGGCAAAACCAGACTTGGCAGCGATAAGCTGGACGTGAAACTGGTGGCCCTGACACTTGAAGAAGTAGTAGTAGTCCCTATTTCGAAAATATTCAACAAATCCCTCACCCTGGCTTAATTCCCCTCCTTATGGAAACAGGCCTTAGTAACCCCAGTGCACAAAAATGGGGACAGAGCTAATACTGCAGACTACAGGCCTATCTCAATCCTTTCCCCGCTCTCAAAAGCATTAGAGAATAGTGGGTGATCAAATCACAGAATACCTCCAGAAGTACAGTCTCCAATGCCCTCAGTAGCATGGCTTCTGGAAGAGCCACAGTATACCTTGTGCGTTGGTCGAGTTCACCAACTATGTCTACAAGTCTCTGGATGATGGCAAGATGGTGGTGTCTGTCTTTGTAGACCTAACCAAAGCATTTAATACTGTTAACCACTCCCTACTTTTACAGCAGTTGCTGTCACTGAGGCTGGCTGCCCCCTCTGTCCTCAGGTAATTCTGAAACCAATCGCACAGGTCACAGACGGTGAAAATAGGGACAGCTGTCTGCGCCGCTAGAGAAGTCAACCTGTGTGTCCTTCAGGGGGTCTATCCTTGGCCCTCTCCTGTTTAGTTTGTTCTTGAATGATCTTCCTGAGGCCTGCACTAGTAAAATAATACTATATGCTGATGACTCAGTCATCCTAACAGCAGTTCACATATTGACCAGGTCCAAAATGACCTACAGTCCACCTTCAACCTTTTAGAGGAATGGTTTAGCACACAAAAGCTGCTACTTAATTATAAAAACAAAACAAACAATGCTTCTCTCTAGTCGTCAAATTAAGAAGAGCTACCTCCTTCTAACCATCTCTAACAAAAAGGCGGATCCTCTAGAACAAGTCCACTGTCTTAAGTATCTTGGGGTCATGATTGACGACACCCTCTCTTTTTCGCAGTATATCGACATGGTAGTAAAAGCTGTCAATATCAGGCTTAGTGTGTTCTAGAGGCACAGGCAACGCCCACAGTTCTGTGCCTAACTGTCTCCAGCTCAGTACTGTTGGTTAATAGTTTACTGACTGGTGGTATACAGTGTGGCCTCTGAAACGGGACTCAGTTTGCTATGGTTCTTAATAAGGCTTGCAGACTCACCCTTGGTGCTGATAAGCTAACCCACTCATGTGCATTGTTTGAACAAACTAATTGGCTTAACCTGAATGACGGGATAAAGTTCGACTTGCCTTCTTGGGGGGGGGGGTTTACTAGGCCTACCCCCCCCTTGCATTTTAAGTATTTTCCAAGCATCATACTCTCAGTACGTCACGAGGGGTAAAGCTCGTTGTACACTCAGTGTACCCTTCAGAAAAACAATGCTTGGTCAATGCTCGTTCGCATACAGGGCCCCCCCTCTGGCTGAATGAGCTCCCGGTGGAAATAAATAATGCCGGCAACCTCTAAACATTCAGGCTGGAATTGAAACAACACCTTGTCCATTCCAGTGCATGCAGTTGCTGGAAATTAACTTGACTTTCATTCCTTGCACACGGAGACCTCTTTTTAACCTTGTTTTCAGAAGGAAACTTTACGCTCCATATCTCCTTACACTCACACACTCCCCCTAGTTTTAGCATTTTACCCTCAAACACTCCCCCCTACCTGGCCCTCATCTCCCTGACCCAATGCTTACCCGTACCTTTGCTACCCTGGCCTCTTGCGCCACTTCTGCTTGTTGTTAATGTACCTCCCTACATACCCCCCAAATGGCCTCTACCACCTGATCTCACTACCTCCCCCTTGTCTTGCTAATGACACACTCTTACCTTCTGTTACAGTCTCCCCTCGTCTCTCCAACAGCATGCTCTTATCTTCTGTTACCTTTCCCCTGCTGCTCAAGTCCCCTAACCCCCCCACACATGCACCTCGACTGCTGTTTTCACCCTATCCAGTACATTTTTTTTTCCATCTATCCTCCCCCGTTTTCCCTCTCCTTTACTGTCGCCGGATAATAACTGCTAACAGTGCCTTTCATTTTCATTTCATTTATTTGTATATTTCTTCAGGAGAAGGCATTAGGCAAGCCTATTTTCAGTGCCATCCTGAGTACGAAAATTACAAAAAGTACATAGGTAGTAACAAAAGTGACAGTTTCAACACACATTAGGAACATACTTGTGCAAGTTTACAAATGTAAAAATCTCAACGTCAGGAGACATACATTCACTACAGGATGAATACAGTACAGTAACTCGGTAGACCACCATTAAGTACAGTCACTCAAAACATTTGCATTCAAAAAATAGCACTCCATTAAAGCAGATTTACATGGCTGCTCCTGTTTCTAACATATCTTATAACCTACTTCTTGCTCTCTCATTTATCCAAAACCGTAACAAATATCATGTAAGTGAAGACTGGGTTTTCTCTAAATAATGCTCAACTATGTTATGTACCAGCGTAATCTGTTTTCTGTTAATTGATGTGCGAACCCTATAATGTGATCTGTACCAGTGTAAGGCCCTGTTCACACTACAGCGCAGTAATTTAAAACATTTTTAATACGGATTAATTACTATGCTGTAGCATCCATGTTGTGCTGTTCGCACTGTCAGTAGCGTGTTGTAAACCGTTTTTAAAAACTGTTATTAAAAATGTGTTACAACATCTGCACTACTGCCTCGGGACCGGATTAACTAGCAACTGTTTCTCAATCTGGGACATCCAGCTTCATGAAAGGGAACCGTGCCAGACCGTCCGCACTGCGGGTTAGTCCAATTTAACTCCCAAAACGTTTTTAAAACTGTGTTTAAGCCTAGGTCTTATCAGGGTTTAAACACGGTTTTAAAAAATGGACTAACAAGCGTGTGCTGTGCGAACGTGAACTGTGCTAGGGCACTTTAAAATGGTTTAAGCTAGTTTAAACCTTTCTAAATACCCTAGTGTGAACAGGGCCTAACTGTCTTTTGTCATTTAACATGGAACTTTTGTAAAAAGAGCATCTTGCTCAAAGGTTATTTCTGAAGAATTAAATCAATCAATAAATTTCCTGTTTTCAGTCTATAAATATCATCCCAGTGCTTTTGCAATCACTTGTGGGGATTACCAAGTATCAAGCACAAACAGTGTCGCACTCCTTGTACTGTTACTCCTTTCACTTTCACTCTTTCACAAAAGAGCTTGAATGTTCTGTTACTCTGGCATGTAGGGATGACCCAAATCTCAGTATCGGAGTCTCAAGGGCACACTGTACAGCAGAGCAGTCATTACCATGTGCTGCTTTTTTGTGATCGGACTGTAAATTTCAAAGGAAGGGATACAGTAAAAGTGATCAAAATGTTAATGCAAATTACACTAATACTATTAAATGAAAATGTAAAAGTATTATGTGTATTACTTTTAGAGTGAAGGTATATACGTTTATTGTAATTTAGTTACTCGAATGTTTATCTCCCTCATTCTTCACATATGTAAAGAATAACACATGATAGGATGTGCCTTGATTCTATAATGACCACAAGCCATGGGTAGGTAGTGATTGTGAGTCATAAGGTGTAGCAGAGGACCTACAGTGGACCAGGAAGTATGATTTTGTATGCAGGACACAACAGTGTGTTGGTAGTTGAGCCACAACACACATCCCAGAGGTTTAGTTGGGCACAAGGCCAATGGCTTAGTGCCTTTCACCCTTGAAGTGTAGTTGTGGTGCAACTACCAGTACCCTGGAGTGTCTTAATACTCTTATAAAATTAACTATTGGGATGTTACGGGGCAAATGCAGTCATGTGAACACTTACCTGATCTTGGTACGTTGGTCCTGGAGCCTCTCCCCAAGCAAAAGCAAACCTGGGGATGCGTTTCAGAGGGAGCAGTGTAAGCAGCCATATGGACAGCCTGCTCCAACATACAAGTGACCTCCCAGTATCCCCTTGTGCCTCCCAGCATCCTCTTGCTCAGTGTCGGGGGTTGGCCCTTCTGCAGTGTCTCTTGCATTAGTGTGGAGAGGGGACGTGTAAACTGAGCAGCAGCTGGCTCAGGAAATTGGGGAGCCAACACGGATGGTGGTGCAGAGAAGAGTGGCCCTGAAAACAGGGAATGACATGGCCAGTTGCAGAAGAGTTCCTGCCTCCTACCCACCACCCAAAACAATCTACTGTGATTCACAGACTAAAGTGCTGTTTTTAAAGCCGAATTCCTCAGCAAAGCTTACAAAAGAAAATTTGTAGGCCCCCCCCAAAAAAACCTCTGGGGAAATCATCTCCAAAACATGACAGGACCCACAGATAAATCATGGACCCCGCAGCCCTAGTGTCTCACCCCCCAGGCCTCTGAGTATATGGCAGGTTCAAGAGACAACTGCAGGCATCATGAAGATACTATATAAAATCGATGGAAAAGTGTCTGATTTTCAAATGCAGTTTCATAAAATTGCTGCAACGAGCAGTGGATAAAGAAGAGTGGATAAAAAAAACTTCACGAGTAGCATGGCAGTGTTGGATGCTTTCTGGCATACCTTCAAAGAGAAAGGGCCTTAACTAAAAGAGCAGTAGATGCAGCAGCAAGAAAGAGCATGTAGGAACAAAATATTTTTTGGATTTCCTGAAGGTGCGGAGCAAGATAATTTCTAACCTTGCGGCTCTCACAGGAACTACAGCTAGAGGAGATGCCTGACCTGGGTATTGAATGGAGGCATACAGAGCCTTGTGCCCTTGACCCAAACCAGGAGCTCTCTCAAGGTCAGTAATTGTAAAATATTTGAGATACCCAATTGAAGAAACGATTATCTGCAAAGCCTGAGCCAAGAAAGACCTGAATTTGGATGGGCAGAGAATTTTTGTTGATCAGGACGTCCCACCTGAAATGTTAAACAAGTGCAAAAGGTCCACACAGTTATTAAACAACTGCAGGAAAAGGACATAAAAGCTCAGCTAAGATACCTTGCAAAGCCAGACAATGGTCTCAAGACTTATTAGACTTTGCTCGCTGCTTCAGAATGCCTACACAGCCTGGGCATAGAAGTGCCAGACTTACAACATGAACCAGTGGACAGAAATGGAGTGAAGAGCCTGCCTGGTGGCACGGAGGGCAAAGGTGCCCATGCTTTACCTGCTGCCATGCTGGCAACCCAGGTTCGGTGACAGGGGGTGGGGTGGGGGATTGAGTGTCTTAGTGGGCACTGTGTCCTTCAGGAGGCACAGCAGACTGCTTCGCTGTGGCATCACTACCTACGTGACCATGCATGGTGATACAGGGTGGCGCAGCAGCTCTGGGTAGGGGAAGTTTCCTGAGGGAAGACATCAAAATACGTCCTGGACGTGCACACAGCTAGCAGTCATCCCCGTGAAGCATCCGTGGGTCGGGGAAACAGGAAAGACTGGAGAAGCATGTTGGCAGCCGGATGTCACCCCATGGAGCCTCATAGACCCCACAATGTCTGCTGGGTGCAGGGGACCACCAGACTAACCTTGGCACCAGAGGGGATTCGGGTCTCCCAGAGGCCCTGCCAAAGGGGGAAATCTGTGGAGCAATCGGTGGCCCTCCAGGTAGGTCTCCGAGATCGCGAGGTGATGGGTTTGGAGGAACTACATGGGCTGAAGGGGGAAGGAAATGGCGTGAACATGTGCATGGTGAACATTATGGAACCAGATGGCCACCATGCATAGACTGGGGGATGGGGGTAAGACCAACCTGATGCTAGACAATAGACTTCTATGGATGGGCCTGCTTGATGGCATACTCTGGGTTGCTGCTAGCTGTTTGTATGACATGGATTTGTCTAGTGGAACCCAACGGGCATCTATAAGCAAGTATCCAGATACTTCCCTCTTAAAACGCTGAGTTGGGTAACGTGTTAAAGGTGAACAGAATGGGGCTATATCATAGACTGTTCTACTGGAACTGGTGAAGGGGGAATGTATGACCTGTTTAGCAAAATTGGGCTGGGGCGTTGGAGCAAAGCTGAAGGTTTCAGGATGGAGGGAGAAGAGTGATGTTGGGTCCAGAGTAACTACCAACTTTGGGGCGGAGTACACTGCCTAGAGCCAAGAAGGACACCTTTTGTTTTTCCTTTGAATGCCTCTTGAAAGTTATGACATCTTAAGGCATGTTGGGCTATGAAATGCAGGCATTACTTTGTCATTTAAAAAAAAAAAAGGCAAAAGAGGAAGGTTGGGACTGAATTTAGAGAGTCTCATACAGTGGGCATGTGGGAGACCCTTTTAGTCATGAATATCAGCATAAGTATAAGGGTGTGAAGTGTGTGTGGTCATGGAACTTTCACACCCTGAGGATATACTTTTGAGCTTTCCTGAATAGGTAGGAAGGGTGAAGCCTGGTGTGAGCTCCCAATGGAGAATTTCCTCTGGTAGAAGAGCAATGGTCTTGGTAGACTGAATCGGTACTACCCAAGCACGTGCAAGGTGCTGATCTCTTGTGAGATCCCACTGTTCATGTGTTCACTAGTTCTTGTTTTCACGTTTGAGGTACTGTTTCTTTCCTTTTTTTTTTTTTTTTCTGAAAAGTTGGGAAAGATGAGATTTGGGGAAGAGAGGGATAAACTGTTGGGTATGAAACTAAAGCTGATACAATGTATACTTGTGGAATGTGAAAATAATTGACAGTATGGTTAAACAAGTCAGAATCCAGGAATTAAGGGGCAAAAACCATGATATAGGACTCTTACAAGAAACCCATTTGTCTGTAGGGGAACATTTAAAACTTAGAAGGAGCTGGGTGGGAATGATAGTTGGTTTCTCACCCATGGGAAAGGAAAGCAGGGGTGGCAGTACTAATTAGGAAGGGGCTGTCTTAATCTTTTACATGCCTATCTAGACAATTCTGGAAGGTTAGCAATTGCATAGGGGACTTTGGGGGAGAAATCCATGCACTTTATTTCCATGTATGCCCCCGCCCCCCGAACTGAATTCTTCAAACGTGTGTTTGAGGTTCTGACACAATTACCGGAAGGCCAAATTATATTGGGGGGAGGGGGGGTGTCTGGAATGGTGGTGTGGTTTGGATGCTGGACCGTTCCCCCAGGTGCACCGTGTGTGTGTGTGTGTGTGTGTGTGTGTGTGTGTGTGTGTGTGTGTGTGTGTGTGTGTGACAAGTAAAGCCTCTCAAGTTTTGACAGCTTTGCGAGTTTGGGGGTGGGGTGGGGTTATAGATCTCTGGAGAGTGGACCACCCGGGTAGTTGCAATTATTAAAACATTCTATTCCTCTCTGAATTATAGATATTCAAGAATAGACTGTTTTTTTTTTTTTTTTGTCTCTTGTTTTTTTTCACTTACACAGTAGGCCTAAATATAGCAGTGCATGAGATTTCCCCAGTTAGCCTTTCAGATCATGCAGTTGTAAGCTTAGTGGCAAGTCTGGGCTTAAAAAAAGATAAGGGGCTCAAGCCACACAAATCATTCCGCTTCATGGGACGGTGGGGGAAACGGTGCGCAATCTACTAAACAGCAGCAGACAGCTATGGGACATCTCTTCAGGGGACTTGGGTCCTGAAACTGAATCCTTGCCTCCTTCTGTTGGAGCCGAACGGGTTCACAGCACACAGCTTAGCAGGCAGGGGTTCTTACTCTTTTTTTTTTTTTCCTCCTCAGAGCTTTTCTCGGACTGTAAATCCCCCGCCGTGGGGTGCTTGGGATCACATGGAGAACACACCTTGGATGGGGCACAGTTCTTTTCTTCGTACGGCTTTCCCACCCTTGACAACTCTGCAGGGGGGGAGCTGCAAGTTTGGTGCCGATCCTTCCCATGGTGGCCGCACACCAGATGGCACTCTCCTGAATTGCTTAGGTGGACATGGGCTTATGACTGGGGGTCCGATCTGCTACCCCAGACCCTCCAGAACCTGGTACTTGCCACTTACTGGTTCTGGGCCAACCATGGCAGCCATGAAGTCTGTCAGCATTCCTCTTCTCTGAGTCAGACAGGTGCCTTTCCTCATGCTGCCTCCCTCAGGACGCTGCAACTCCTTTTTGCCCTCCCCACTGGATTGAATGGGGGATCCCTCCGCTTCCTCTGGGACTGAGGTGGCAATTGGCCCACCTCCCTTTCGAATGCTTTCTCCCGCTCTATGTCCTGCAGAGTGCGATGCCAGGGCCTCGCCCACATTTCTAAGCCTGGCATCACGGTGGGTCCTGATGCCAAAAGGCATCATGGTAACCCCCAAAAAGGAAGGGGTGGGGTTAACAGATGTTTCACAATGCGGGAAGTACAGACCAGTCTCCTTCCTAAATCAAGATGACAAGATCTTTGTGAAAGCAATAGAAAATCAGTTGCAGAGAGTGTTCACATACACCCTGACCAAATGGGATTTATTTTGGGGAGGCATCTGCAGGATAATATTCGCAGAGTTTTGAGTGCGATGGAATGAAGCAAGGGGGTGGGAGAGGGGAAACCCAAGCAATTGTGTCCAGGATATGAAATTCGTGAAAAAAGTACATGCCCACTTGGGCATGTAAGAAGAAAATGTACATGCCCAACAAACTATTAACATGCTGCCCCTTAGTTTACATAATTTTACACATCATCTTCACTGGACCAAGCACTTTCGTTTTCATCACCACCACTAGGGCTGGCAGAAGCAGCATGCACTGACAGTGTTCTGGAGCCATAAGCTTTGGTAGTGAGCCTTCGTTTGCCATTTTTCCACCACAGTGATATGGCACCTTCAGGGTTATAGTCACTAAGTTGGGGTCCATTCAGAGATATAGACATTAGGCCGTGTAGGGTGTCTGGGCGTAATCCAACCCTCCAGTCATTTTTTATTCTTCCCTTCAGAGAGAAGCCTCGTTCTGCAGCAGCAGTGTGAACAGGAATCAGGAGAATGATTCTGACAATGGCCAGCACATTTCAAAATTGTTGATCCTGCACATCTGCAAGAATCACTTTCTGCCACAATTTCAGAGACTTACAATTTTCAATAGATAGCAAGTGGAGTACGTGCTTTTTTAAGTCTAGCCACTCTAGCAGTACCAAAGTAACATCAACTCCACGAGACTCTAGGACCACTTTATAGTGATCAACAATTGTTTGAGTTGCTTGATCTCCATATGTTTGAAGCGCCTCTGTGGATGTTGGCCAGGACTGAAAATTTAAAGCTCTTGCAGCTAGTAGCACTTTATTGGTCGTGAAGGACTGAAAGCGAGATTCACTGTGCTGTGACGTTTTCTGAAGAATTTTTTTGATCTCTGAAATTGTGGCCTCTACAGTGTCTGAAGGAGAATCTGATCTGTGCCTGCTAGTTTCATTAGTTAAGTCAGCACTGTTTTACTGAGTTAGGTTCTCATTTACAGATGTAAGTGTTGTGTGGTGAAGAGTTTCTTGATTCGAGAGACCATTTAGTTTTTGAATTGTGCTTTCTACTCTGCAGTGAACTTTTTCAACAGTGGCATCCTCTTGCTGAAAGCACAGACTAAGAGCAGATAAGTAACCAAAAACACTTTCAGAAAGTTCATGTATATAACACATTTTAAAGTCTTAAGCACTTTTAAGTATTCCTAGTGCTTTTTGGCCATGATCCTGCTTGTTTGTCAGTGACACATGTTTTGAGGTGAGGCACTAATGCAGCCCAGTTCCTTTCAAGGGCAGAAATGGCCCATTCTCTGTGTGCAAGCCACCTAGTGCCACCAGTGTTAACTGGTTTGACCACATTAATATTTAAAAGGGATCCCGTTTCCTGTAGGCCTTTACAACTTTTTGGTGACCTGTGGTAAAACGAGTAAATGTTCAGCAGAAGTTGTTCTGATGACTTGTAAAAGGGACAGTCTCTGAACGAATCATTTACAGCAGTGTATGTCAGTGAGGTGTGGGCACTGGAAATCTTGCTTTATTCGACTAAGGACACCTGAAGTGCTCCCCAACATTACAGCAGCACCATCAGATACCGCACTTAGCAGCTTATGTTTCCAACCACCATCCTTTAAACCACCTTCACCCTCTAAAGCATTAATCACAGTATTTAAAATGCTTTCTGAATTAGGGACACTGACTGGTTTCTGTGCAAGAAATCTTGTTACAGGTAGGCCATTTTCAAAAAACACATACATAAATGCCCTCCTCCTCAGTCACACTTTTATCTGTGCAGGAATCAACAAGAAAAGTAGTCATTGTCTTGTAGTAGACTAGTAGTAGTGCTTTGAATATCTTGGGCAATATAGTGACTAAAGACACAGCATTGCTTGTCACTACTGTAACTGTGACTCATAGCATCATCCCCATGATTTCTTCTTTGTAAATCTATCAACCCAGGAAAATCCCTGAAAGGCCTTTCGGTCCTAGCAACATAATATGCAGTACAGAACAATTTACAAATTTGATCCATTTCTTTTTGTTCCATAAATTTTATGGATTTCTCTATTGGTCTTTCTCCAACTTTTGTTTTATTTGCAATGTATGCCACCTCAACACTTTTGTGTGCTATGGACACTTAATGTGCTGAGATAATGTGTACTCTAAAAGTACTGCATCCAGTTCTGAAATTACTTTTGCTTTGGCTTTTATCATAACTCTGACACCATGTACAGAACATGGCACATTTATCTGTGTCATACGTAAGCCACTTCCTGCCCTTTTTCCAGGATTCCTGGAATTTTCTAACTTTCGGGGCCTTAACTTGGCTTTCAGTACAAGCAGTAGCACTTGAGGAAACTTCAGTGGTCACAACAGTTTCACTGTCTGGGCAAGGAGATGGTGGGGTTATAGCTGTGCCTGTAGTACTACTAGTACTTGGTGTTAGGGAATCAGAGTCCGCTCCCGCAGTCTCATCAAAACGCTTTCTCTTAAACCCAAATTTAAAAAGACTTGTGGTGTCTGCCTGGCTGTTTGGAGTTGAATTTGTGAATACTGATTTTAAGAATTTTTTATTTGTGTTACTCAGTATTAATAAATGCAACGAGGAAAATGTGTGTCTTGTCTTTTTTTTTTTATTATAATAAACTTAACCAGAAAACCTGACTGTGTGTTGTCTGATTTATTTATTATAACAGGTATTCAGATTTTAGATAGTCCACAGACAGTGTACTGTAGCCTGTAAAAAGCTAGAGATTTTTTTATAACTGTATACAGATTTTAGATAGTCCAACAAAAGTTTTTTTTTTTTTTTTTTTTTTTTTTAATAGTATTTATTTAGATTTGATTGAGATAGTCAACTCCAATCCACCACAGATTATTTTAGGTGGTCCAAGTAGCTTTTAAAATCCAATAATTCCTTATATATTCCCTATTAGATTTTATGCAGTACACAGCATACAAGCTTATTAAAGCTTAAGAGATTCTTTTAACACGCTAAGTTTGTAAAACTATAATGAGCTTTTTTTTATATGGTTTAGTTAGGTAGAGGTTTTTTATCTTTGTCTCAATTCGGTTCCCTTCCCAGCCAGTAACTGTGTGAATATAGACACACTAGTGATGAGTTGACTACTGACTTGCTGCTAGTCCTCACACAGTATTTAGTATCTAGCCCTCTTTTTTTTTTTTTTTTTAATCGGTACTTTGAGCAGTGAACTGTCTGACAGTATCAGTATAGGCTGCTGATCTTTATTTTTTAGTTTTAAATTCAGTTCCCTGCAACTTAGCAAGTTTAGCTGACAGCAGCTGTGGCTAGAAAAAAAAATGTGCTGCAGAGATCACAGAATAGGCCCTCCTCCTCTTTGCTGCAGTTGGTTGTTTTTTTTTCCTTCTATCTGCCTCTCCTGCTTTAAAATTTTAATAGTGGTGTGCCAGACAGAGAATTAATATCAGGCACTAGCTGGATGGCTTTATCTAATTTGAATAGCTCCCCACAGGTTAAACTCCATCTGCAATGCTGAAAATTGAGCACTGTCTGCAGACTTTAAAAAGTCCTGTTCTTGACTTTACTGTGTCTGCTTCTATTCTTTTGTCTTCCTCTCTAACTATTAAATGTATGATCTTGTACGATTCCCAATTTCCTCAGAGTCCTTACAGACACCTTCACGGTCTGATTCTCACCCTCTGCCTCCTCTCTCACTCCCAAGTCCCACTCCCTGCCTATAAATGCTCTATACCTCCACTTCTCTGATTTTACTAAAGAGAGCTCTTAAAAGAGCTTTTGGGTCTTTTTTTTTTTTTTTTTTAGAAATACAAATCAGAGCAGCACACTCGCAGTCTACAGCTACTGCGCGGACCTCTGTCTCCTAAATCGTTGACAGAATGGCACACACTGAGCTGCGTTCCAGCGTAACGGTGAGTTAAGGGGGTGGGCAAACTCCCAAATACAGTCACACCAGTTGGTTCCCGACTTCCCGCCTCGTGCAGTGAGCAACCCACGCGACAGACCTAGGCAGGCGGCTGGCTGATGACTGTGCCAGTCAAATCAGGGGCGTTTCATTACTGTACTGTCAGCTGACAGTTACAAAAGCACACTTGTGATCGGCGCCTTCACTCCTTCAAAGGCTCCCCCCGCCCTTCTGAAAATAAAAAAAAATAAAAAACACTAGGAGAGAAGAAAAAAAACGGAGCTTTGCACCACAAATACCTTAGGTGCCCCAGTGGGCAGGCACAAAACAGCAGTAGGTGTCCAGAGGTAAAAGTGCCTGCCCTGGGGCACCTAAGGAATAGGAATTTCACACCCTGATTGTGTCAGTTGGTAAAACAGCATTTGATTGCTTAAATTGGGCATTCCTGAATGCTACCCTTATTTATTAAAAAAAAATTCAATTTGGGGTAAACTTCTGGTAATGTATAAAAGGATTCTACTCATCTTTAAGGGCTAGGGTGAAACGTAATGGTATGCTTTCAGACTCCATCAGTAAAAGGAGGGGAGCCAGGTAGGACTGTCCCCTCTTGCCATTATTGTTTGTTGTAAGCCTTGAGCCATTAGTAGAACAGATCAGCTCAGGAGATGAGAGCAGGGTTAAAAGAGGTACACATATCGCTATATGCAGATTACACCCTATTATATATAAATTAGCCTCTTGAACATACGTAAGATTCTTCAGATAATCCAGGAATTTGGGAGATCAGTGAGAAGTCTTAAGTGGTAGCACCCTGATGTCGGATAATATAAGGTGCCGTAGGTTAAAGTGGGCCTCAAAAAGGTTTTCAGTAACTCAGGATATGAGTTACTCCAGACTTCACCAAACTGTTCATACTTGGTTACTGTGGTAGATGAACCCCCCGTGTTCCCTCCCTATGTCATGTTTGTTTTGTGTCTCCTTGTAGAAATCTGTTGCGCCCAACAGTAATCGTTTATTTCCTTTCTTGTGTCTTGTCATCCTGTGCGTTTGTGTCCTGTGTGAATTCCTGTGGTTCTTGATTCTGGGTCAGACTGGCCTCCAGCTGCGTAACGCTTGTCGTATCTTTGTTTTGTCCTTGGGATATTTGTGTTAAGAGACCCCCTTATGTTTTAGAATGATTTTCCTGAAGGCATCTGATAGGGTGTCTGTTCAAGTTAAGATAGAGCAAAAGGTATAAACCGCATGGTAGCTCTTAACACCTGATGGCTGAAATACCAAAAGGGAAAGCCGTCGGCAATACTGTGTGAGCAGAAGAGACTGCATCTGAAAGACAATTAAATTCAAGCAATCTAGTAAGGTAAATGCCCGACGGCATGTTAAGTACACAGTCAAGGGTCTTTCAAGTACAATTTAAACACATAAGGAAACTGAACATTATTTCTAAGCATCTGTATGCCTCTGAAGATGTATATCTCTGTTTACATTATTTTCTCAATGGTACAAAGGGGTATCAAACTGTTTCCCTCTGCTTTACTAAACAACTTGGAGATGTATTTCTATAAACAGTTTAAAAACAGACCTGTGAGTTCTGTGAACTTCCAGAGCCAATCAGTAAGGTGGTTCTTGAACAGTGCCTTCTCCTATGGGGAGTCAGCAGCACCTTGCTTTCTTTTATAGGGAGAAAGTGGGTGTCCTGGCTAGAACTGGGGAGGAGTTCATGTTAAGTTAGCCCACTTCTTAGTAATATGGACTGTATTAAGTAATATCCTGGTTCTATTTTCACTTACAGAGCATATTCATGGATTAAACTTAGATGTATTGCCTAAATCCACATATTATTCTTTGTAAGCCTGAACATAATGTATTTTTTAAATAATTATTAATAGAGGGGAGTGGTTTTCATTCTGGAGGTGGAGTCTCCCTCCTATAAATGAAGCCTAGCTCCAGCTTGAAGTCAGATGCGCTTTAGGAGAGTCAGTGAAAGGACCTCCTGCTCTCTGGTGATTTGCACAAAATTAGGTGCTCTTGCTAGAGCTTTGGCAGAGTAATTGTGCTACCTTCATTTCATTTTTTTGTTTGTTTTTAATTTATATTTCGAAGTACGCTGAAGTAAGCTGTTTCTGGATTAAATTTTGGTTATTTTGTTTTTGTTCCATAATAAAAGTCATACCAAACAAGGTATGTTGTACCATTTATGTTGACTCTTGTGGGACCTGTTATTTCAACCCACCACAGTTACCATCATCTGCTATAGGGAGTAAAAAAAGATTGCAAGTGATGGTTAGAATTGCCACTATCGGTAGGAGAGAGAGGCTAGAATATATCAGGATGAACATCCTTCTTTGATTTTCCGTAACTTCCTGTTTGTAGCTTTGTTTATTAAAATTCCAGCTATGGCCTGGAAACAGAGCCACAAAATATTGGTGAATTGTATGGGGAG
Source organism: Neoceratodus forsteri (assembly GCA_016271365.2). Taxonomy (NCBI): domain Eukaryota; kingdom Metazoa; phylum Chordata; order Ceratodontiformes; family Ceratodontidae; genus Neoceratodus; species Neoceratodus forsteri. The sequence continues at coordinate 463,488,157 of JADMNL010000022.1, read as the reverse complement.
TGTTTGTTTATTTATATTTATATATATATATATATATATATATATATATATACACACACACACACACACACACACACCCGTGTGTGTGTATGTATGTATGTATGTATGTATATATATATATTTATTATAAAATTAGATGGCCCATCATGCTGTTGTCTAAGGGGAAAAAGGGGTCTGGGAGTCCCTGACTTAAACTCACATTACCAAACTGTACAGTTGTGATATGTTATTGTCTTAACCAGCGGGAGGCCCCTAGCTGGGTGGCAATGGGAAGAAAGCTATATTACGGTAAACATGGCTGAAGTACCTTATATAGAATGTAAAGCCGCCACAGTTTCACATATTTCTAATCCCTGGGCAATGCAGATGGTGCAAATCTGGGGACAGGTAAATAATGAAAATATAAATTATAGATAGCTAAGAGTAAATTGACACCTTTGAAAGCCTGACAAGATTTCAGACTGATGAAGTTGGACTTCAGCTTTAATAGATAGGAGAGATTAGGACTGAAGAGGCTAGGACAGTTTATGGTGACTGCACAGATAACATCTTTTGAACAGCTTAGAACTGAATTTAGGTTGCCTAGACAAGATATATTAAGCTAACTACAGCTGAGACATTGCCTAAGTTTGTAACACGGCAGAATTGTAATACAGAGGAGCGGGGAAGCTGATAGGTGGCAGTGTGTCACGTGATACAGGAGCAACATGGCATTATGAGACGATAATGCCGTGTTGCTCCTGTAGTGCAGAAAGTAGCCAGCAGAAGAGAAGTAGCGGGGTCGGAAGCTGGCACTGGTGAAAGAAAGAGCCACACACGTAGGAAGTAGAGAGACAGTAGTACAGATGGGCAGGGGGAGAACTAGAGGTGAGAGACATACATAGTCTGACGTAGTGTGGTGACGGGACACACAGAGAAGTCGGAGCGCCGGTAATGACGCTGGACTGCAGGGCCATGGACCGCAGGCACCCTGAAACAGAGAGGCAGAAGAACGGAGAATGAGTGAGCCCACAGCAGCAGAGACACACACACAAGCACTGAACTGGGGTCACAAGAACTGGTCGAGAGAGGAAGCAGCGCGGCGGAAGTTAGAGGAGGAGGAGGCACATCCGCAAACGTAGTCAGCTGCCACACATTTACAGTCCACAGCACCGTGAATTTTAACTACGGGCCAAGCATGAGACATGGAGACCACGGGGGGAGACGCGAGGTAACGGTGGAAAGGTAGGACAAACAGTTGGGGCTAAGGGAGAGGGAGCAGGACACAGACAGAAAACCGAGCCTCAGAATGACATGCGTATGCAAATGACATAGCGGCTGGCTGTGCAGAGTTTCCAAGCGAGAGAATTGCAGTCCTCCTAGGCAGTCTCGCAGTCAAACAGCCGCACAGAAATCATTGAAATGTGCATGAATCGCTAAGACACTAACAGTAGTTCCCTGTATTAAAAAAGAATCTGAACAACATCTGTATGTAAGAGAGTACTGTGTACAAATCTGAAAGTAAGAATAAAAATCACAATAGATCATGTAACTGGCATTGTGTTTTGTATGATATGAGGAGCAGGCTGTATAGTCCACAGTAATAACGAGGATCTCCATGTTACAAGCGCATTAATCACTGATGAAGGTGGCATCTAATGGGGAGTTAGTGCATGGTGGGACCGTTGTACGCCTCCGGCCTCGTGCCACAACAGTCCCAACCATGCATTAACTCCCCATTAGATGCTACCTTCATCGGTGATTAATGCTTACATGGAACCTTGTAAAACTCAACTAACTGCTGCAGAGAACCCCTTGGAATTTTTGTTGCATAATTCGACAGAAAATAATCCTCACAGGAAATTACTGTCTTCTGTATACTAAGGGTTGCGAACCCTAGAGGGGGACCAGTAAACTTGGAGATAAATGGCAAACAGAGGCAGGATGGATTATCTCGCATGAGGAATGGAGGACTCTGTGGTTACAGGCTAGCAAAACCACAGCCTTTCCAAACTGGAGCAAGTTTAGACGACAGGTCATCCAATAGACAGTTAAGAACCCCCACAGTATACAAGTATTATGGGACTCACCAATCCGACCTATGCCGAAGGTTATGAAGGGACCCATGACCACATTTCCCTGAGTGTCTTATGATAAGGGAATACTGGGAGAAAATTTGGAGACAGCAGAGAAGCATAGACAGTGATGACAGAAAAAGATCATTTGTTCATCCGGTCTTCCCATAAACCCAGACCTGTTATCCATATAGGGTTCTAACCCACATCGTCCACCCCATGCTTCTTGCCCCTACCACCCTGTGCAACCACTAAGCCCTTTACTCTGTCCCAGGTGTGTTTGAAACCATTGATAGTTTTGGCACCCACCACATCTGCTGGCTGGCAGATTGTTCCATGGCTCTACCACTTTTTCTGTAAAATAAAACTTATCACTTTCCTCTTGACCCCCCCCCCTTTCAGTTTCCACTTACGCTTCTGTGTTCTTGATCTGCTGCTTATTTATTTATTTAGTTTTTGTTGACCGGGTAAGTGCACTAGACAAATCCTGCCTATTTTCAGGCATGACCCGGGGGAGGGGGATACAGATGAATGCCAACTGACCTTGAACCAGATTAAACTGTTGGTGGTATTTTTAGTGAATGAGGGAAATTTGGCCAGGACACCAGGGAAATTCCCCTACTCTTTTCGATAAGTGCCATGGGATCTTTAACATCCACCTGAACTACCACCAGTCCAGGTAGATGGGACCTCGGTTTAACGTCTCATCCGAAAGACTGCACCTCCGAAGTGCAGCACCCCGCTCATGCTGCACTACAGTGTCAGTACCGGGATATTAACCCAAGTGCCAGATGTGAGAACTGAACCCACAGCCCTCTGATCTCCCGGCCTCAGAGGTGAGTGTGCTACCTACTGAGCCACTGACAAATGCATGACTTATTCTAAATAGTTTCTCGCAGTTTACCTTGTTCTTTACTTTCTGGAACTTGAAGGTCTGTGTCACATTTCCCCTCTTTTGTCTTGCCTCCAGCAGGTACATGTTCATGCGTTGAGCTGATCCTTGTAAGATTTGCCTTGCTGGCCCTGACTCATTTTGGTCACTCTGTGTTGCATTATCTCCAGTCTGTTCTCATCTTTCCTTAGGTGAGGACTCCAGAACTGGGCACAGTGGTGGAGCCTCATGTGTGATGTATAGAGAGGTAGTAATATCTCCTTCCTTCTGCTGTTTGTATCCCTTCCTGTACACCCCAACATCCTGTCTGCCTTACTGTAAGCCTTGTTGCACTGGTTAGTTTGTTATAGGAAGTCACTAATAATGACCCTATGTCTCTTTCCTCAGAGGCTGTGCCCAGCTCTACCTCCCATCCAGTACTCTGTCATCGGGTTCTTGTTCCTTATGTGTACCACCTTGCACTTTTTTGGCATTGAATTTCAACTGCCAAACCTTTGACCACCTCTCTAGCCTTTGCAAGTCTTCCTGCATCTCCCTAACCCTCCCCTCGCTGTCTACCCTGCCACAGAGCTTAGTGTCCTCTGCAGAAACACACATTTTGCTCTGGATTCCTCCCATGTCGCTGATGAACGTATTAAAACAGATTGAAGCTGTGGTAGGGTCGATACTGGGAATTCAACCCCCTAGGTTATTTAAAAAATGTAGTTTTGGAAATCCCTCTGGGAGGCCTATCCTGGAAGAAAGGGGTTTACCAGTTTAAGATTATGATTGCAGCAGCTGCCATGGCAATACACATAAGTGACTAATGTCACTACCACCAACTGTGGAAGACTGGCAGAACATTTGCACAAGTATTCAGGAGATGGAACGCAATACTGCCCTTCTTAGGCAGCAGACAGAAAAACAGAAGACGTGGTGGTTACCTAACATGGAATATATAGTGATGAAGGGGGTGGAAATCCTAGAAGTTCGAGCAAGAGAAACATAAACCACTTTGCAGGATCGTAGATTAGACAGAGGCTACTCTGGCCACACCTCAAAATAACCACACATACAGAGGCAGAAAAGTTGAAAAATTAGTTTATCTTTATTCATTAAACTATAATGCATGATGCTTAGCACTTGTCTTCCAAAACCTTAACCAAGTGATTAACAGCTTCATTGTTCAAAGGAAGTGACAGTATCCAGTTGCATTTTTCTTTTTCTTTATTTTACGTACTTGTCTTGGTCATGTTAGTACCAATGGTTGCGTTAACTGTTGTAAATGAACTGTTGTCTTACATGTACAGTATGTACTGAATAACAGGAAATATTCACTGCCTTTTTATTTTTGCTGGCTCCATATTAGCGTGAAAATAAACATTAGGCAAATCTGTATCTGAGAAGCCAACAGAAATGCCTCATGGATGATATTACAGATCAACATCAAGCATAGCCTACTTGGGCTGCGTGGCTGGGTGTTTGTGTTTGTCTCTGTCAGTAGTTTAGTTTGGTGGATTTTCTTGTGTTTTGGCTTGGGGGAACTAGACCATTCTTGGATATGTCATCTATGAAAGTTTCCTGGACTAAGAAACTGGAAAACATCACCAGCAGATATTGGGATTCTCATTATAAATCAACTTTTTTGGAAGCCATCACAATCAAAGTAAGTATAGCTAAGAAATTCTGCAAGCTCTGACCTGGGGAGTGCAAACTGAATCCACATTTCCGTCTACCTTGTTGCTAAAGGGAACTGCATGTCTTTGAGAACCATTCACAACTATTTAAACAAAGGGAAGACACTGACAAAGGGTTTTAACTTCCTGCATATGCCCCAGGCCAGTGTTCCAGGAATTTAACACATCCTTTGTCTTGTTACTGTAGATCAGTTTACTGGTCATTTTCCTGTGGATTTGATTATTTTACATCATTTGGCAATGGGGCAAATCCTCCCCCTGGAGGCACACCACCGAAATTGATCTGTCCCTGCTCACGTGTGAGCCTTGGGCACATCTAGCCACACTGTATACAACTATTCCAGTGTTGCATTTTCGACATCACCACCTGGCATACTACTGTTCAAAAAAGAAACTCACCCTCTCTCTGACTGAACTCTGCCTATGCACCCTGAAACTTGTGCTCCTCCTCCTGCTGCTATCAGGGACAGTTCACCCTAACCCCGGACCAAACACCTCCAGCCAAAACAAACCAGCAGGTACTCTCTCAATCATGTGCCTGAACATCTGCAGTTTACTTCCTAAGCTTGATGCACTGCAAGCCTTTGGCCACCCAACACAACCCAGATATTCTGTCAGTAGTTGAAACTTGGCTCACCCCAAAGATTCCTGACCAGGCAATCACCCTTCCTGGCTACAGTGTCTTCCAGGTTGATCGCAAGTCCAAAAGAGGTGGAGGGTGTGCCTTATATGTGAAAGACACTTTCCGAGGACACCCAATTGATTCCAATCTTCCAGCAACACCTGTTCAGATTCTTCCCATCAGACTCCTATTAGATGCCCACTAGAAGGCCCTCACAGTTGTCACTGTTTACATACCTCCTAAGGAACAGGGACCTAGTCTAACCGCTGTCCTTGACTTTGTCAAATCCCACCCATCGGACTCCAAAATCATCCTTCTTGGAGACTTTAACATTAATTGGCTCTCAGCTGAAGGTGGGTCATTTAAGGACTCCGTTATATCAGCTAACCTGACTCAAATGGTTGACTATGCAACCAGAAAGAACTACAGAACTGGGACCTGCACCCTACTCGACTGGATCCTAACCAACCACCCCTCTCTGATCACGAAAACCTCAGTCCTCCCTGACTCACTCAGTGACCACTCTCCCATCAGCTGTACCTGGTCAAACAAATTCTATAAGCCCCCTCCAAAAATCATCACCAGCAGAGTCCTACCCCGTGGTCAGCTACCCCACCTCAAATCGCACCTCAGTCTGCAGGACTGGTCCCCCATCTTCAAGGCAACAGATACTAATACTGCACTGGAGCAATTTATTCACATTTTCAGTGAAGACTGTAATAAATTTGTCCCCCTCAAAAAGCGTAAAGTTAAATTGCTCAGTAACCCTTGGCTGTCAGGAGACCTCCTAAAAAAACTTAAATCCAGGGACCACCTCTGGAAACTGGCTAGAATCTCCGGTAAGCAACTTGACATCTAGAATTATAAACGGGCACGGAACGACTGCATCAAATCCATTTGGCAACAGAAATCTGACTACTATAAAAATGCCCTCACTAACTCCTGGGGAAATGGGAGGGATTTCTGGAAAAACATTAAAGATGTCACTGGGAAGCAGTCAAAATCTTAGCGGCGAACATGCTCAACGTAAATGGCTACTACTTGACTCTAAAACTATTCACGAACACTTTTAACTTCACTAGCTGACCTAGCAGTGTCCTCCTCCGACTTCTTCCAAGATGTGTCAACTCCCATCCCCAACTCCTCCACCCATGCCTGTCACCCACCTTTCTACTTTAAAGCATTAAAGAAACATCAAGTCCGAAACTACATTGCCAAAGCCATCAGCGAATCTAGAACAAGCAATGACACACTTGACCTCAAGCTGCTGGCCCTAACGCTTGACGAGGTACTTGGGCCCCTCACCAAAATCTTTAATCTCTCTCTTTCCTCAGCCAATTCCCAGACAAATGGAAAGTGTACTGTTACTCAATTCACAAAAGTGGTGATAAGGCTGACCATGCGAACTTCCGCCCTATCTCCATTCTGCCTCCCCTATCGAAGGCACTGGAACGTATAGTAGCGGACCAACTTACTGAGCATATGGACAATTATAATATTCTCTGTAAACAGCAACATGGCTTTAGAAAAGGTCATAGTACATCCTCTGCCTTACTCTAATTCGCCAGCTCCATTCACAGCTCCCTTGACAATGGACAACTAACTGGTGCCACTTTCATCGATCTGACCAAAGCCTTTGATACTGTCGTCCACTCCCTCCTGCTGAGCCAACTAAAAAATGCTGGTCTCTCCAATGATTCAATCTCTTGGTTCAAAAGCTATCTTGAAAACCGCACCCAGTGTGTAAAAATTGGAGATGTGCACTCTGATTCCAGACCTGTCCTCTCTGGAGTCCCCCAGGGTTCAATACTGGGCCCCCTACTCTTCAGCCTGTTCCTTAACACCCTACTGGACTCCTGCACTGAACATATCACCCTGTATGCCAGTGATGCAGTAATCCTTGCCACACACCAGGACCCGAAGACATTGCAAGAAAATCTCCAACTCTGCTTCTCCTTGGTTGCAAATTGGCTCACAAAGCACAAACTGATCCTTAATCCAAAAAAAAAAAAAAACACAGCCCATGATCTTCAGCAGCTCCCATAATAAACATAAGCACTTCCAACTCTCCGTTATCACCAGACAAGGTGCTGCACTGGAACAGGTCAAAAACTGTAAATACCTCTGGATCACCCTTGACCCTCACCTCTCCTACACTGCCCACATCAACCATGTCGCCAAAGCCGCTAACTCCCGGCTAGGCCTGCTATTCCGTCATAGGAAACACCTGACACCGGAAGCCCTCACTGTCGCTGTCCAGAGCTCCATCATATCCATCCTTGATTATGGCATTATCATTTACAGCTCTGCTACAATCACCGCACTCAAACGTGTATCCACCGCCCTCAACAAGGTCTGTCGACTTGTTACTGGCTCCCAACGCCTAACTCACACCTGTGACCTCTATTCTCAAACTGGATGGTTGAATCTTGCCAGTCGAATAAAACACCAAACTTGTATTACTACTAAGAAAATCTTGCTGAGCTCACCTCTCCTACACTGCCCACATCAACCATGTCGCCAAAGCCGCTAACTCCCGGCTAGGCCTGCTATTCCGTCATAGGAAACACCTGACTCCCGAAGCCCTCGCTGTCCAGAGCTCCATCATATCCATCCTTGATTATGGCATTATCATTTACAGCTCTGCCACAACCACCGCACTCAACCGTGTATCCACCGCCCTCAACAAGGCCTGTCGACTTGTTACTGGCTCCCAACGCCTAACTCACACCTGTGACCTCTATTCTCAAACTGGATGGTTGAATCTTGCCAGTCCAATAAAACACCAAACTTGTATTACTACTAAGAAAATCTTGCTGGGCCTTGCCCCCAGGTCTGTCCCTCATACAACCGAGAATCCACACCCGACATACCAGGGGATCGAAACCTCAGCTTCTGCAAGTCCCGCATTGCCGCACAACACAAGGCCAAACATCCTTTGCTTACCGGGCCATTAGTTGGTATAACGGTCTTCCCAGTGACATCTCATCCTCGCTATCACTCAGCACTTTTAAGACTCGTCTCCGCCTAACACTCACTGCACCTCTGTGACTGTTGTGGCTAAACATGTCTTTTGGTTCCATAGCTGAAGATGCCCTTTTTGGATCCACATCTACTCCTGCACTTTGCCAGCACCCCCCCTGCTATCTTCACCTCCCCTGCTGGCCCATGACAAATGCCACCTGGCTGCACTACCTCTATTCTTATCCGCCTTCCACCCCCTCCTCTCTCTGTCCCCCCAACCTACCTCCGCTTTTCTCCCATCCAGTTAGTCTTCCTGATTTCACCCTCTTCCTTTCCCCTTTTCCCCTCCCCAGAGTTTCACCTTATTATTGTTTTTTCATCTACAAGACTGTTTTGGTTTTTTTTTTTATTTTATAAACTTATCTTTGCTTATGATTGTCTCAATTGTACCAATGACGTGGAGCCTTTGTAAAAGAGCCTCGGCTCAAAGGTATTTGTAATCCTAGAACAAATCTTTACCAACCCTAAGATGTTCTGGAAATCTTTAAATTGGGTAATAAACAAGACACAAAGACCTACTATTCAGAGGCTGATGCAACATGGCATGGAGCTGACTCTGCCTATAGAGAGAACTTGTATATCAAAAGTTTACTGACTTCCACAGCTACAAAGCTCTATTAAACGTCCAGTGTTGGGCCACTTTGATGGCCCAGGGGCAGCACACTGCACTGTCATGCAGGTGAACCAGACTTGTGAGCGTACTCTGGTTGCAGAGTCGTGAGGCAGGCCAGGCTGTTGCCGAGAGTCAGCTTACCTTGACTGGGAGGAGTGGTGATAGGTTCTTGCACTCAGAGACCTCTGTAGTCATGCCAGGAGATTTGCTCCTTCCTCAAGGGCAAATTGTGCATGCACTGGAACAATAATGGCACTGCCCACGCCAGGGGAGCAGGGAAGATAGTGGGTGAAAATACCCAGCTACTGTCTCCATGACAGCTCTGCTTGAACACAGTATATCCCTGGATAGTGGTGCAGCAGGGATGAAATTTAGATACTTTTTTTTTTTTTTTTATCTGATGAACCCATGCAAACTCTTGCAACTCACACTGTCTACTCTATTTTTTATTTAAACATTTGGTAACCAGGAAAGGCACAGCGAGTCCGGGCCCGTTTCCAGGTGTGACCCAGGAGCATGGGATCAATCAATCAAACTTTATTTAACCAGGCAGTTGTATCATTGATTAGGCTCATTTTCAAGATGGTCCTGGACACATAGGACATATTCAGTAACAAGACGTAACAGTTTGTGCATGACAGATAGTAATACCGTGTAAAAACCAGTCAAAAACAACTTTACATAGCTTAGGTGGTGAATACATACATAGTCAAATTTCACATTCTATAAACTAACCTCGTGCAGGGAGGGGAAGGGGAGACACAGGGAAAGTTAGAGGGGAGTAACAAACGAGAGAGGAGGAGGGGGTATCACTAAAAGGGAGGTGGGCCCCCAAGGGAGTTAAAAAGGTGAGATAGAAGGGCCTGGTCCATTCGGGCTATGGGGATGGTTGATCAGTTGGGAATCTGTTTACCTTAAACAGTCACACACTGTGTGCAAGCATCGGTTTAGCAGTTGCCTGAACATGTAAAAGCTGGGCAGGATGGAAAGTTTGCGCTTTTTGTAAGTTGTTCCAGAGCGTTCGTAGGAATGAGCTAATGGCAATGGAGCCAAGACGTGTCCTGGTAAGAGGTATTTTAAAAATTATGAAACGGGAGCGCCTTTTACCATAGGTAGACATTGAGCACTCGATATAGGGAGGCAGATTGTTGGACAGGGCCCGGAAGAACCACAAGAGTGTTTTTTTTTTTGTCTCCTGAGGGAGAGGGAAGGCCAGTCTAATGCTTGGTACAGTAAGCAATGATGAGTCTGTAGTGGTTGACCAAGCACAAAGCTCACTGCGCGGTGATAGTGTCCAGTTTTTGGAGCTCACGCTGAGGGCAGTGACTATAAAGAAAGTCGCCATAGTCAAGCAGGGGAAGGAAGGTTGTTTGAACCAACCTCTTTCTAGCTTCCAGGGTAAGTAAGTGTCTGAAACGGTAGAGAATGCCAAGATGCTGCCTTAGTTTTTTAGATAACTCGTTTAGGTGTACATTGAAGTTCAGTTTGTTGTCCAGCCATACTCCCAGGTATTTGAATTTGTCACTATTTTTAGAGATTCACCGAGTAGGGTGGTATCCCGAGTGGTATTGGAGGCCTTTGTATTGAGGTTGGAGAATGGGGAGATAACCATGGCTTTTGTTTTTTTTTTGGCATTTAGTAGAACCTTCAGCTTCAGCAGGTTGTGTTGGAGTGGTCCTGTTGTAGTTCCTTGTGGGCAAGATCGAGGGAGGGGTTGGTTGAATAGATGAGTGTCGTCCGCGAAGAGGTGAATGTTCCCTGCTAGAAGGCCGGAGTCGATACAGTTGACATAAAGGGCAAAGAGGATCAGTCCTAGGATCGAATCTTGTGGGACGCCGTCTGGCAAGGTTTTTAGTGTAGAGAGCTTATCTTGACTTTTGATTTGATGATCAAAGTGTACAAGATGAAAATATAGGTAACAATTATACAGGATACAGTAAACACACAGTATACAGGGTACAGTGTACAGCAGTCATGTATTGCAGTTATGTAAGGGTGATAGCATATTTACATATAAACAGTATCAGCATAAAATAATGTAGACATACAGCTGTGCAAGTAAGTTGTTACGGGAGTAAGAATGTTACTCCCATAACCACTTAAAATGTTTTAGGTAGGGCCAGAGGTGGCAGGTGGGAGGTATGAGGTTAGGACAGCCAAGGGGGATATGGGAGGGGGGCGGAAGAGAGAAAGTAGGAGAGGGAGGACAGGAGTAAGAGTAGAGAAGCAGGATGCATATTGAGAATTTACATGTGGAGGAGGGAGCAGAGTGGCTAAAATATATCTGCTGCAAACAGAAAATACAGATAACCGGTTTAAGGAGAAGTCTGCGTAACTTGGGATGAAAGGGGAGGGGCAAGCAGACAAAAGAGGAGTGCAAGATGAGCTGTGGAACAACTAGTGGCCTTAAGATAGAAGGAGCACAGGGGAGCAACAGCAGGGCTATTCGGTTGTGAACATTTTTTTTTTCTTCAGCTGTTGGTAGCACAGCCTTGTTGCCTTCTGTAGGCGAGTCCGTATAACCTGCTAATGGGGAAAATGACAGTCACATGGCCCTTTCAGGCTATATAAGGCAGGCTAGCCAAGGGTGGGTGTAGTTGGGGAAGACTGGGGAGCTGGGGGAGGAGACTAGAGGAGCGGGGGTCAGGAGAGAGGGTTGTAGAGATGGTAGGAGACAGCAATGCTAGCATATGTTCCTTTCTGGTAACTAAGATGCAGAAAAATATATAATGTTGCTATGCGCCTAATTCTAGGCAAGCAGTGTACTAAAACTGCAGTGCTACCACAAGATCTACTCTGGCCAATAAAATCGGATTTGATACAGTAGTCAGAGATTACAGAAATAGCAGTTAATTTATAATGAGATATGACACTTATCACAGTATTGACTGGGCCACCTCTGCAGAAACGGCAGGATATTTGAGGTTGCAAGGACCCTTTCTTTATTCCCAACTCTGGGATGATATGGGTGGTCTCTGAAAAGTTTGCACAAGCTGCATGGAGCTTCCTTCCCGTTCTTGACTAATACCACGAAGCTCTGATTTAAATGCAGTTTATGTGCCGGATTGAATTTTCTACCTACTGGAGTGAAAAGCAGCTTACACGGGCTCAGAGGTAAGCTCAGGCCGTGGTCTCCCTACCACATTTATTTCGGCTGAGGTAAGGCTGCAGCTTACAGGGAATAACTTTACACTATGCACAAACAAGCAGTTTGATGTAGGAATACAGCTAGTCCAGCCGCTTTCAGGTGAAGATTTTGACTTCGATTAATTCTGTATTTTACTGCTATTTGAATCATGCAAGTACACGCAGGTGCAATTAATTACTAAAGTCCCAGCTCAGTGAGTTAATGGAGCCGGAGGGTCCAAGAACAAAAAGGCACCAAAATTCAAACAAAGAAACCGAGGCACTGGCGGGGCACAGTGTTGGATTGCAGGATTCAGAGGGCTTACCTTAGCTTCATCTGCTTGGCGGGTGGGGGGCAGCTTCTGCAGCTACGGCCACGGAAGGGGAATGCCCAGAGGGTCAGGGTACAGGCTTGGCTTCATCTGCTCAGTGGTCGGGGGGGGGTGGGGGCAGCTTCTGCAGCTACAGCCATGGGAAGGAATGCCCAAGGGGTCAGGGCACAGACTTAGCTTCATCTGTTTGGCGGGTAGAGGGCAGCTTCTGCAGCTACGGCCACAGGAGGGGAATGCCCAAGGGGTCAGGGCACAGGCTTAGCTTCGTGTGCTGGGCAGGCGGGGGCAGCTTCTGCACAGCTACGGCCGTGGGAGGAGAATACCCATGGGGTCGGGGCACAGGCTGGCTTAGTCTCTGCTTTCGTGGGAGGGGCCAGCTTCTGTAGCTATGGCATGAGAGGGAATGTTTCCTTTGAAGCATGTTTTCACAGTCACTCCATAAAAATTCACTTTTAGATGGAATTTCAAAACAAATCCACCTGTCTTGATCATAAGGTGGGACCATAAAGAACATTTTTTATTTTTTTTTTTTTTTTTTTTATTGAAAATCTGAATTACAAACCTTTGAGTCAGAGACTCATTTACAAAGTCTCCATGTCACTAGGTACATAAGGAAATACAACCTGGGTGCAACCATGGCACAGTTAAATGAAGTAGCACATTTACATAGTACACAAAAGCACAGCAGTAATAACAGTTATATACAACTAATAAGCAAAAAAGAAGAAAAACAGAACAAAATGTGTAGAAATTGTAAAGTAGGGGTTTCAAGCAAAAGAAGTAGAAACAAAATGAGTGGACAAATGGTACAGGATGGAGAGGAGTTGAGGAGGTGGAGGTAGAGGTAGGGGGCAGAGCAGTGAACAACAGAAGGAGGGTAGGGTGGGAAAATAGTGGGGAGGAAAGAGAGTAAAAGGGGGGAAGAGGGAGCTGCAGTCTGAGAAGACATTGTATGTTCTAGTATTATGGGAATAAACCAGATTCTGCTACATAACACAAGGGATTCCCAAAACAGCCTGAATTGGGGGACGCTGTGGAGCATGATCACCAACTTTTATTAGCTTTCAGCAGTGAAGGGAGAATCTGCTTAAATCCACCCTTTTGAAGTCTCCAAAGCAACATTTTGACCTCATCGGAAAGAGCGCCCTAAAATGGTTAAGAATGGGCAAGAAAAATAAAAGGGTCTGGAGGAATCGCAAAAAACAAAGGTTCTGGAGGATCAGGGAGTTTGGAAACCACTATATTGACTGAGGCCAGGCCTGAGTCGGGTGAGACCCATCGCCACCCTGGGACACAAGTTGCAAACCCTAGTAGCCTTAATGTCCACCCTCAACCAAAAGGTGGATGATTGCACTGGTCGGGTCCTTATCTTGGAAAAAGCAGTAGATGGCCTCAAGGATGACCTCCAAGATATGCGCAAGCAGGTCGAAACTTCCTCCAGTGCAACCACGCTGCTGTTGAAAGAAAGCCAGCACCTGAGGGCACGGCTGTAAGCCCTCGAAAATCAAGCCTGAGCGGCTAACGTTCAGATAGTTTGGCTCCCCGAAGGCTCAGAAGGGGACCACCCGATCTTTAACATAAAAGATTGGCTCACTGAAAAACTCTCCAGAAATGCCAAACACAGATTGGGAGATTCAGAAAAGTTAGAGTAAGTCCCTGAGGTCGTATGCAGAACCAAGACTTACCCCGCACCTTGATGCTGGTTACGTCAGGGGTCAGAGCACGAGATAGAATCTTTTTTTTTTAAATCTCTTTATTGCCACACCGGACTGGAACTCTCTCGGGCTGCCAGCTCGCGTGCCGCTCTACCGCCCACTGAGTCCTCCAACCTCCTCAAAGTCATTAAGTCTCCCCATGGGACCCCCGGTCCCAAGGACTGCGGGGAGTTCAAGGGGCAGAGGCGGAGAACCAGTTACGGATGTGTGGTGGCAGGCACTGTGGAGCCATCGCCTATTCAGCCGGCGGAGGGTATTTTTGCTATGCTTTGAGCTCCTCCCCTCCCCGAACGCATGGCGCACGGCAACCCTGCCTGCGTCAGCCATGCTAGATACATGCTGCCCGGCTTGCTGCAGTGCCCCTTGTCTCCACCCCACCCTCCTGGGGAGGAGAGCACCACAAGGGTGCTCTATCCTCAACCCTCCCCCGCTGACCCCCGGCACCCGAGCTCGCTCCCAAACCCGGGTCGCCAGTATAGCGCAAGGTGTGGCATCCACCTCAACCCTCAAAGCCACTGGGCCGGCACGAGATAGAATCTTGAAATATGCCTGTAGAGCAGCACCCTTCTTCCAAGGAGATCGACAAGTTCACATATTCCCAGACATCAGCTACGCGACGAGTCAATTTCGCAAGAAACTTGATGGGGTTAAGTGGGCCCTACGAGACCTGGGAGTGCCGCATACCATTATTTCCCGTTCGGCTTCGGATCGTGTTCGGTAAAATGTACGTTTTCTCTGATCCTGTTGAGGCTGGCAAATGGGTGGACCGGAGGGCTACTGAATCTAGAAGGTGCACAGCAGATTCCGACAAGGACGACGACGAGGCAACAACTTAATTAATATTCCCCTGGACCCTGAACACTTCTTTATGGGTGTAACAGTATGTTTAACATTAAAAATGTAGCTCCCTAAATGTTGGTTGGAGAAATTTATGAGCTTAGCTTTTATATCTTCGTAGCAGACTTGAGCCTTTATCTTTCTGATTTTTATCGTACAGTATTGTACAATTTTCTGTTTAGTTACCCATTTTATTTTAAATCATAATTTTATTGAATTTGTGCCATAATATACACTATACTTTATAGCAGTTTAAAGTCACGCCCATTATATTTAGCACTCCAAGCAGGGCAGTTTTTATGCATAGGCTAAGTAGGCTGCAGCCTAGGGGTGCTGGCTGTTTAGGGGCACCTGGAAATGAGAGGCATTTATTAAAAGATCATTTTTTTTTTTTTTTTTGGCTGCTTCTGCTTGTTCATTGTCTCTGTTGCTGGGTTGGCACTACCAGAGTCTGCTGAGCAGGTTAAACTAGCGTGATGAATGAAGATAATTAAGTGGCGGGAGTGGAGTCTGCCACCGTCAAAAGTCAACAGCCCGTCTGTCCCGCTGTGGCCCCTGCCATCAGATCATTTGGCTTCCCTCCATCCCTCCCCCATCTCTGCAGAAAAAAATGATTGCTCAAGAGTCGTCTCTTGTGTCCCCTGTAATGCAGTGATGAAATTTCCCCACCTCCCGGTCACATTCTATCATTCATTGAAATGACATGGTGATGCTGAACCTGGCACCCTCCCCAGTCGGCAGCGGTTTTGGAGTCCAAAATCCACTGGTGAGAAACTGGTTTGAGTGGCCAGAGAATGCTGGGAGGGGGGTGCTTGGTATATGAAGGCCATATTTCAGGCGGCGGCTTTTCTTTCTTTTGGATGGGATGGCAACTCGGCAGATTCAGTTCGGATGGGCTGCGGGTGGCTGGCGGCCCATCAGCACTGTTGGGATTACTTGGAAAAAACATAGCTGTTGTCTGTTTTCTTGGCACCGTGACGACTGGCCACAGTGTCTCTGCTTTTTGAGAGTACTGAGCAGCAGCTGAAGGCACAGCGAAGAGGTCTGATTTGGGTTTTCCCTGATGTAAGTGAAAAACATCCCTCGATTCAAACTGACATTTTGACTAAGTAACTCCTACTTTCCACATGACTCTTGCCCCGAATAAAGGTTAGAAAAATAACCATGCTAATTTTATTGAAAAAATGATGATGATCGTCGAGTGTGTGTGTGTTTGAAATATTTGTTGTTGTCATCCCCCTACTGCTATTAGCAATACTGGCTTTGACTTTGTTGTTTTTTTTCCCCTTACCCTTCAATAGCAAGACCAACAACTATCGGAGAAGGATTTGCTCAGTTAGGTGCATATGCATACCAGGCTCAGAGGCGCAAGTCTGGTTTTAGGCAAGTCCCAGTCAAGCGGAGTTGCTGAGTTAACCCACTATAGAAACAGGGATGAAGAGCATAGGAAAAAGAATTTGCCATAGCTCTGATACTTAAAACAGTTTGTCCCATTCTGCAAGGTCGGATCTTAATGCAGGCTGTTTTTTTTTTTTTTTTTGTAAACTTAATTTTTTCATTTTATCATATACAAGACATGAATATTGCATATAGTAGACAATCCAATATGCTATTAGCATTAATCAGTGGAAAGAACAAATGAACCTCCCTTAATCTAAGTATGTCCATGCATCTACCATATAGAGATACCACATTAGGGAGAACCTGAAATAGTTACAAACATGAAAGAAATCAACATGATGTGCTTATAAGCCCATGAGCTACATGGCTAATTGGATGTGATTAAATTGTCCAGCAATTCCAGTCCATATAGGAAGCATTGCCCCTGGAAGGGACAGATGGTGCCATGTTTTAAACCACGATGCAAACTATTCTGTACTCTAACAAATAGCAGCACTATTTTGAAACACAGCTGAAGGGAACAGATCTGCCCACCACCCTCTCAATCAAGTCTCCTCTGAACAGAAAACTAAGTGTCCCACTGCAGCAAAATTAAATCATTTAGCTCGAGCTCTGGATGGTAGTAAAGTACATTTTAGAACAATTAAAATATAAAAAAAAGTGTTTCTCACTAAATGGAGCTGCGCACGGTCCACCATCTTCCCAACTCCCGAACTTTTCAAAATTAAAATAAGTACCAGCTGATAAAATTAAGGCTTTTTTTTTGTGAAAAACTTAATTGGGGGTGGGGGTCGCTACGATTTTGACAGTTTTCCTTTTAAGATTTTATAAAATAAAATTACAATTTTTTGAAAACAGAAATTCAGTGGCCCTATTGATCCTCCACACTTAGGACATTCTGGGGGAGCTGGCAGGGTTACTGTTAATGTGCTAGTTATTTGTAGTAGTTAAAAAAAAAAAAAAAAAACACTGTTGTTAAAACTTGAACATTCTAAAGCACTGTGTCTCAAATGATGGTACCAACACAGTTTTCTGCAGCCACAGACCTCTTTAGAGCCCCCACTACAAAGGTAATGAAATGGGCAATTTCTTCCGCGTAAAAAAACATTGAAGATAAATTTCAAGTGAAAATCCATCAGGGACTTGATTTATTGTGTAGTGTGTGAAGATATAGAGGACAATGTATAGTCCTCTATGTATCTGTAACAAGTTTGTAAACTCTTCAAGAGGTCGTTATGGCAACGTTTAGAACCTTGAGAGCGAAGCTCGATAGGTTCTGTCTTCATGCCGACTTCGAGAAGAGTTTTCGAACTTGTTATAGATGGAGGACTGTACATATCTTTTACCGTGTATGGCCTACTATCTACAGTTGGTAACAGTAGCAATACACCTGTTATGTAATGCTGGTCACAGTAGCTAACAAAAAAGCGGAGACTGCAGCTGTATATATTTTGAATTTTACTCTCATCACATGAAGTTTTCATCGATCGGGAACATCATTTGCTTGGCAAGAGGCAGTTGGAAAACATAACAAACCCCATACAAAGTAAAACTTTACAGCAGAACATAGTTACGATTAATATATTAGTCCATCTAGTGCAATCAAGAAACTAAAGTTAAACTAAGAAACCACTGTGGTGATAAAAAAACATGAGCACCATGTAGGCCGTTTGCATGGGACCTCCCGGAAACCACAGCGTAGTGTAATACCCCTCGGCTCTCCTCCAGATGAGGAAAAAAAAGTACTGTATTTAGTGACGGCTGCTGTTTCGTTTGGGATGTGTTTTTTGTGCAAAACAGTTACTAGTCAGGCAACTCCTGGGAGACAACAGCAGCCAACATTATTTATGTATGTATGTATTTATTTATTTATTTTCCCCCCTCCCCCTGGGACTCATGTTTCGAAATTATGGCTCAGTTAACTGTAAAACGATGTTAGCTGCAGCTTGAATACATCAAGGGGGTTGAGGTATAACAGGAGGTCTGGAGTGATATCATTAAAGTGAGGTTACCAATAAGTTTGGGTGGCACTCTTGAGGCCACCAAATCTTGAGGCTTGAAAGCCAC
This sequence comes from Neoceratodus forsteri, assembly GCA_016271365.2. Taxonomy (NCBI): domain Eukaryota; kingdom Metazoa; phylum Chordata; order Ceratodontiformes; family Ceratodontidae; genus Neoceratodus; species Neoceratodus forsteri. The sequence goes on along the minus strand of JADMNL010000022.1, from coordinate 463,469,798 downwards.
TGTTCTAAAGGGTTGTTGGCACATTGATTTCACACCTGCACTTTGCCCATTTGTGCTGTTGGTTGTGGTCTGATTATGCAGGGCTGTGGACCAACAAAGTTTGTAGCATTAACCCTACCCATTTGACATACAGATTCAACCATTTTAAATACAGACTATACAATGGGCATGAAAACATCTTCAAGGATATCTCCTCCATTTGGTCACACCTTTGTAACTATAAGCTGTCAGCATCAGGACCACTTGGAAATGTTTTGCTAGCCAGGGGCTGCTCACAATGACGTGCAGCGTCTACGCATAAATAAAGGTGAGAGGCCCCATCCCTCTTCAGTTCTTTCTTTTGCCACTGATCATCCTTGTCGGAGCTGCAGAAGGAAACGCCATCAACTTAGCCATTACCGTTGTGTTGCGTTACTTTACTTTTCTTAGTGGTTTTTTTTTTTTTTTTTCCATCCACTGTTTATCCTCCGCGGCAGGTGGCGGTACTGTGTTGGTCAACAGTACTGCGGTTGTTTGAGGCACCCTCCCTTCTTGTGCTCTGGCAGACCACCGAGCTGGCCTGGGGGCTTCATCCAGCCGCAGCCCCTGATTTTCCTCTGTTTTCCTCCCCTATTACCCGAGACCCCAGAACGTGTTTGTCCATGTGCGTGGAGGTGTGCATACGCACCGCAGCTCTAGTGATGGCCCCTTTCCCCCTCCTGGCCTATTGCAGGGTCCCACTCTAGCAGGGCACTGACACCTAGCCTCCATGGGAGTAGCAGCCAGCGCCCGAAATCCATGTCCCTCCCGAGAGAGCTGCTGCCGGCAGCTCAGTCCTCAACCCCGGCTGACCCCTGGCTTCCCAAGTTCGTACCCGAACCCGGGTCGCCGGCGTGACAAGAGGTGTGGCATCCAGTGCCTCAACCCTCAGCGCCACCAGGCCCCTTTCTTAGTGTTAAACTGTTGTGTTTTACGCCTTCGAAGTTCAAAAAGCCTTTATTTTGGTATTGTAAGTGTGGAGATAAGATTTATAAAGAAGACACGCATGCAGTTTGTGTGTTATTTGCGCGCCTCTTACAACTTGAGGACTTGTGAGATTTGCCAGAGCTTCAGCCAGGCTACGAGGTGATGAAGTAAGAAAGCTATAGACGCTGACGACTCCCAGGCTGTACTGGCATAATTTTTCTGAAATGATTTGACACAGTCTGCCAGGGTTGCTGGTGCAGGCAATTATTCTGCCTTCTAAGACATTGAAAGCCATGGAGGAAAAGAAGGACTCAAAATGTGGTTCACCATCACCCAAAAAGTGTCCGTCGAAGTCTAAACGTAGAGACTAGGAATGGTTGTAGTTGTAGGCCTCCTTGTCCAGCCATAAGCACAGACACAGAGAAAAGGGCAAGCCTTCTTCGCTGTCGAAGACCCATTCGCATTGAGAAAAGGTATGTCTTAGTTCCATGCGACGATAGTGATCGAAAAACAGCGATTGCTATCATCACGAAAGTATCTCGCCGAAAAACATTTTGGCGCCATACAAGTACGAGTGACCCAACTTTCAGAAAACACACAAGTGTTTAGTCAGGGGGGTGCAGGGGGCATAAAGATTGTCGACTCCAGAGGGGTGCATGTTGAAGAGGGGGTGAAACACAGCATTAAAAAAAAAAAAAAAAAAAATTCCTGCTGTACCATAGCCAGCCACTCTCACCACCACACAACAGGGCTGGCTCGACTGCAGCAGGGTCTCACCACCAATACAAAACTCTCCCTCCCCTCCACCTCCATATCCCTCCTCTTCCGGTCACTCTGCGCGCTATAGGGTCGCTACCCTAGCAGGGTAGCTGTTCATGATAGCGATATAAATGAGTCACTGTTTCTACAGTTGCTCATTTATTATTGCTATTTATCACTGGTTACCGTATGTCTTCGTCAATGCCCGCTCCAGTGACATTGACTACCCCGCCAATCGTTGTTGACGCACCAAGGTCAGGGCTCGGCTTAGGTGCTACCATGCCTACTATGGATGGAATTACTCCGACGCAGGTAGTCCCAGTCCCTTTGCAAGGCAGCGTTTCTTGTGCTGAGATTGGCAAACATTTGCTGCACTCAGCGTATGATGTCTCTGATGCTTCTACCAGGGTTGCTGCTTCTGGCATTTGCATGAGGAGGTATTCTTGGCTTAGCATTGATGGTTTTGCCAATGATGCAACAGACAGTTTTGAATGTTCCCTGTAAAGGGTAAAAACCGTTAGGGCCTCTTCAACATTAGAACCTATGTGGCCTTCAGACTTCAAAAATGACTCTGAGGTTTGTAAAGTCCCTGTATTCTGCTAGGTCAGGGCTCTTTTTGTTCAACTGCTGCCTGAGGTAGTTGTGTCTGCCATTAGCAAGGCTGTTGCAGAGGAGGGAGCCCCCTTCCGGGTCCCTTCCCTCCCTGGTGCCATGCAAAAGCACCCGAAGGAAATGGTTCTGGTGGCCCTGCTGCCCCTGGTTTCGCCTGACTTTCTTCTGTCTCTCCCCACCCCCCCCCAACCACCTCAGCCGTTAACTCCAGGGGTGAGTGTGCGGGGACAGGAACTTCCTGCATCTGAAACAGTGGTGGGAGATCACTGTGGGCAAGGGGGAGCATGCCCACTTGCATTCCTTGTACCATTCCTTGTACCAACTCCTCTACAGATCCTTACCATGGATGCCTCAGGCTCTGGCTGGCTTTCTTTTTATCCTCTGGGATATTTGTCCCTTTTGAAGGAAGAAGTTTAGTCTTTATGACACAAACCTGCCATGGACCTGGTTCGTCTTTGGGAGCGAAATAAAGGATTATTTTCTGCATGTGTCCTACTCCCAAAATGGACATGGGATCTGCATTGTTTGATGGCTCTTAGGGATCTCACTCTGTACATTGAATATAAAAGGTTTTTCATGGTGGCTCTGCAAACTCTTGAATCCCACACAGGGGACCAGCTCCTTTCTCTGGACATGAAGGATGCGTACCTTCATGTAGAGACCAGGAAATCCCACAGACAGTACCTCCGCTTTATTTTTGGGGGGGGGCACGCAACACTGTCATTTCAAGGTGTAGTCCTTTGGCTTGTCCTCTGTGCCACGGGTCTTTACCAAATACTTGGCAGTGGTTGCAGTACCCTTCAAAGGAAAGCTTTTATGTATTCACCCATCTTGACGACTGGCTCCTGAAGGCCAGCTCCTGGGAAGTTCTACTACATACCGTGTCTTGGACACGTCAGTTGTTTGACAGCTTGGGGGTCACAGTGAATGTGCCAAAATCTGTGTTGACTGTGCCAAAGACTGCAGTATATGGGGGTAGTCTTCAGCACAGAGAAAGGATGCGCTGTCCTGCTATAGGACAGGGCAAACACTTTGGTTGCTCAGTCACTCATGGTATACAGGAGCCACTATGTCTGTGCGAGAACAGTGTTAGTCTCATGGGCCTCGTGGCGTCTTCATATGAGGAACCCCTCAGTGGACACTCAGGGTTCAGTAGGATCAGTTGACGAATGAGTTGGACCAAATGGTTCTCATCATGTCTCCTCTTCGCAGAGTTATTGTGATGGACAGATCGCAACAACCTCCTGATGGGCATTGATCCTCACCACGGATCCCTCAGGCTGTAGCTGGAGTGCTCATCTCTGTCCTTACCAGACATAGAGGTCATGGACCGAGCTGCATATAAATGTCCTGGAAAAATGCAGGCTGTACAACCTTCATGTCATTTAGACTCATCTCTGCCCCAGTCCTCTGCTAATCCAGAAGAACATTGTCTGTGTGATGCATTACATCAATAAGCAAGACTCTCATTGCTTCCTTGCATAAGAGATAAGAGTATGATACTGGGCTGTGTCTCATGGTCTTCAGCCATCGGCCGTGTTTCTCCCAGGTCTCCAAAATGTCTTAGTAGACTGGGTAAATGGGTCCCAGTTGATGGTTCATGAATGGGGAATGGCTGTCCTCCATGGTAAACTACCTCTATGCAAGATGAGATTGTCCAGAGTTGGACCTTTTTTGGTCCCACAGAACACAAAACTGCCACATTTGTGCTCTCTTACTCCAATACATGGAGTTTTTTGGTGAGAAGAGTTGTCCCTCTCTTGGAAAGGGAAATTCCTATACACCCCCCCCCCCCAAATTCCTCTAATACAGAGGGTTCTACTTAAGCTGTGGTTGGAGAGTGCCGCTCTCATTGTTCTGCTATGGCCTTGGCAGATATGGTTTCCACTTCTTCAGCATCTGGCAGTGGAGCCTCCTGTCCCCTTACCTCTTTGTCAGGGTCTGTTGTCACAGAGCAAGGGATCCCTGGTCTGTTCTGACCTGAAATCCCCACATCTGCATGCATGGTTCCTCAAGACATAGCCATTGCATGTTTTGGAGTATCCCCTAAGGTTGCTGATGCCCTAATTGCAGTTGGAAAGCCTTCTACCAGGCATAATTATTCCTTGAAATGGAAGCAGTTCACTCTGTGGGCTGCTTTGCAGAATATGGACCCATTTACGTGCCCCTGTGAATGTTGTACTGGAATACTTGCTTTCCCTGTCTGACTCTGGCCTGCAGTATTCCTCTCTTATGGTGCATTTGGCCGCTGTATCAGCATTTCGTGCCCCTGTTGATGATGGTACGGTTACCAAATTGGAGGTGTCTCGACATTTCTGAGAGGTATTCTTCATATGAAACCTATACATAATCCAGTCCTGCCTTGGGACTTGAATTTTGTTTTTGAGAGAGTGACGTTGGCTCCTTTTGAGCCTGTTGTGAGCAGTGACTTAATTTCCTGTCACGGAAAATTTAGTTGCGATGACCTCTACTTGAAGGATTTCTGAGCTTCAGGCTCTAATGTGAGAGCCTCCTTATTTGATTTTTCACAAAGACAGGGTCTCTTTGTGTACACATCCTAAGTTTCTATCGAAGGTTATATCTGAATTTACACTGAATCAAATGATATACCTTCCTGTATATTATCTTTAGCATGCCAACTAGGGTGAGGCATTGCTTCATACTTTGGACGTACATAGAATATAAGATGCTATATTGCCCACACCAGAGAATGCAGGAAGCCTTCTCAGCTTTTTGTGTTTTTAGCTCCTGGGAAAGAGGGTGTTTCTGTGTAAAATGCATATTTAAATGGCTGGCACATTGCATTACGTTTTGTTTCAGGAAGTACAGTAAGGAACTTCATGGGTGTTGGTTGTGGTCCCTTCACAATGGGTATGGGCACTTTTGTTGCTTATTTCAAAACTGTCCCTGCTGTTGACATATTTGCTGCAGTCACATGGAGCACTCTTCGTACTTGCACTAAACATTATAGTCTGGACATTGTCTCTTGTACAAGTGCTGACTTTGGGCTTGCCGTACTGCAGTGCTTTCTGTCCTGATTACATATCAGACTGAGTCATTCTTCCTATTTACTTTGTGCTGCTTGGGAATCATTCCAAAGGTGTGGAATAATGGAGGAGATATCCTTGAAGAAGATGGAAGAGTTGCATAAGAACTTACTGTAACAGTAGATCTTTGAGCGAATCTCCGGCCCCATGCCTCTTCTTGGTTGGCTAGTACTGGTCTCATCTCCTGGTTCCTTGTGGCTTGAGCTTCTATGAGGCTAATCTCGGGTAACTGAGGCATGGTGAGGCTGCCCATGTTACAGACGTGCAGACACTGTACGTTGTTGTTGGCAGCCCCCGTCTAGCAAAAAGTTTCCAATTAGTCCTGACACTGACGGCTTATAGTTTCAAAGATGTGGGCTAATGGAAGAAAGTCTCTCGAAGATCTACTGTTTTGTGGTAAGTTCTTGGATAACTGTTCTTTCCTTAACTTGATTGTTCAGTTAACATTTTTACCCATGGGTAAATCCCACCATGACCCAGGGTAAAGGGCCAGTCGAATGATGTTTCAAGACCAAACCAAAAGAAATGTTTCTTCACTCCCAAAAAAATTCATTTTGGCTACCATATTAAAACCCAAAGAGCGACTCACAACACAAATAACTCTCAATTCCCATACACACAGAATTGTATTTTAACGTGTGTGTGTGTGTGTGTGTGTGTGTGTGTGTGTGTGTGTGTGTGTGCAGTATAGTTAGGGTTGAGTGCAGACTTCTATGTTAAAATCAAATTGTTGAACTTTAATAATTTTGGAATCATTCAACGGATTTGCACGAAATGTGGCATGCATAATATCTAGGCATAGGTCTCTGGACGTGGTAAATTTCGTGTGAATCTATTGTGTGTTTTCTGAGATACAGTGTGTCAAAAATCCTTAAATTTACCATTTGTTGCCATTTATTTGTCCACCAGTGTCTCAGAAACAGTTTTAGATTGTGGTCTGAAATTTTCAGGGTAGTAAGCCTTTGCCTCGTGGATGTGCCTTTTGAAGGTTTGGTGAAAAAATATCAATCCATTCAAAAGTAATGTTTTAATTTCCCATTATTTCTTATGGGAAAAGTTAGATGTTCTGCAAGAAAATGCTGTTGTTTTCGCAGGAGCTACTGTCATTTTGCATGTAGGGTCACATAGAGCCTACTCTATTTTTGCAGGACTCTGTTGTGTCTGCCATCTTGTTTTCCCATTAGCGAGAGACAGAAAATAAATAAATCATGTAAAACTGAATGTAATACAAACAGAACTTAGCTAAAGGGGACCCGTTTAGCTACATTCTGGTGTGTTTTTTTTTTTTTTTTTTTTAATTATGGCCAGGAACGCCTTTAATGGGTACCCAAAATCCCGGGTTCCGAGGTTGGCGAGAGGACCGCTTCTGCTGTGTTCTCTGTATGAGAACAGTGGGGTTTTCTCGACTTCTTCAGCCACGGCTGGAACTCTTGCTGCCGGCTGCAGGTTTGTGTTTATGCTGCCATTTTCCCTGGTGTCTAGTGGCACCCCCCCTCCTTATGTTGCCCTAGTGTAGTTGAACCCCCCCGGTTGTCATAGTTTTAATGCCCACCCCAGTGTCCGATCCCACCTCCCCGCAGTCCCTTGTCTTATTTTTTCCTGACATTGGGGGCTGTCCTATCTGCAATGGAAGACTCCCATTAGCACTGTGGAACACTGGGTAGCCCACTCCCAGTGTCCTGAAATGGTTATTTAATGTTTAGCTGAAAAGAAGAAAACATCCTCGCGTTTTTTTTTTTGGTTTAACCTGGAAAAAAAAAAAATGTCCCCTGCCCCATCCCGACCCTCCCACTAAGCACCAGCCCTCCTTACCCTGTACTTACCACCGGGGGTCGTCTGCTGTCATCTTCTTTGGATCAGGACACAGCTGCACTCATCAAATCCGAACCGTGAACTGAAGAATCAAGGTAAGTGCCGTAGAATGTATTTCAGTGGCGTTTTGAACTTATGAAAATTTTCTGTATTGGGGTACATGAGGTAGGGTAATAAGATGGTTGTGCTGTTAATTTGGTCACTGTTGCCCTTTAAATGGAAGCGCAGGGCAGTGCTTCCACGGCTACATAAATATACGCATCTATGGAGGTATGGGGCCCTGCGCTCCCATTGACAAATAAGGATATCAATATATAATCTGAAAAAGTAAGGAAATTCATTGCAAAAAAAAACAAAAAAAACCTTTTGTTAATGCATCAGTTAGGGTTGTTACTAAAGCGATAAAGGCAGGAAAATGTGGTAACACCCAACCCTGCAGACACTGACGGGTGTTGGGATGTGCTTTGGGGTCGATAGCCCTAATGCTTGCCCCATTCTCCTATACTGTACCCATCTCAGCTTGTTTACTTATGTAATGGGGTGAGCGTTAGGGCTATTGACCCCAAAGTACCCACATAGCTAGTAGTATCTGCAGGGTGGTACACATTTCCCTACTTTTACTTTAGCAACAACCTTAACTGATGCATCAGCAAAGTTTTTGCAATGAATATATATTATTGCTGTGTGTGTATGTATATGTGTAATGTATGTGTATATATATATATATATATATATATATATATATATATATATATATGTCGTGTGTGTATATACATATATATATATATGTGTGTGTGTGTGTGTGTATGTATAGAGATATATATGTATGTATGTGTGTTTATGCATGTATGTATATGTGTGTGTGTGTGTGTGTGTATATATATATATATATATATATATATTTTATTACAAATTATGCAGTTTTTCAAAAGTTCCATTGCATAATTGCAATGAGGCAAAACAGGATTTGGGTAATCGTTGTATTTGCTTACTTTTTGTGTAATTAAAGTAATCACTTGGCCTTGGGCCTCATGACACATCACCCGAGGCGTGGGTAAACCACACAGTAACTCACACCCTATCATACCTTATTTCTTAATTAAATCACAACATGTCCTGGAGTGTTACAGTATTACAGCTCAAAAAATTAAGCAATACTGTACAACCAGGGTTGTTGATGTTCTAATCAATCAACCCTGGGGATGTACTTTGTGCCACATGCTCCTGGAGAATTAACCAGATCATTAACATAACGGCAGGGAGTACCTTTTTGCAGTTGTAAAAATGTGCAAGAAACACACAATTTGTTTTATACAGACTGACTTCTAGCTGTTTGAATTGTTTTTGAAAAAAAGAGTCCTTCCACCTAGCTGTGCTTAAAGGAAACTCTTATAGAGTCCCTAAGTGCAGCAGCGACTGCAAAAACGCCTGATAAAGGCTTTTAACAAAAGTCATTTTTAATTTACCTGCTGCCTCAGAATTTTAATTAAAAAGATCCGCTCCGTCCATAATGGCCAGATACCCAGGTGGACATCTCTCACACCCCGGGTGGCGTCCCACTATGAAGGATATGCTAATGAGGGATACCAACATCTGCCATTTGTTGGTAGCCCTCATTAGCATAACATTAGTGGAAGCTGCCCGGGGTGCGCCAGATGTCCGCCTGGGGCTCTGCGGTCATTATGGATGGAGTGGATCTTTCTAATTAAAATTCTGATGCAGCAGGTAAATTTAAAAAAAAAAAGTATGTTAAAAGCCCTAACCGGGCGTTTCTGCAGCCACTGCTGCACTTAGGGACTCTGTAGAAGTTTCCCTTTAATCTTTTTGCTGAGACAGGTTGCTTTGGTGACAGTCGAGATTGCACTGTCTTGAATTTATGAATAAGGGCTTGCATGTATTTGTAGTTGTGAGGGTGATAATGTGTGGAAACTGATTGAAAACTGACTCTGTGAGGTGCATGGAGTTGAACATATAGTCTGTTCTTCTCTTTCGGACATGTTTTCACTCCAGTGATGTGGGCTGTTTTCTGGATCCGCTGCAGATGCACGGTTCTCCTGGTATAAAGTAAGTTCTTGCCCAGACTGGCAGTAGGTACACTGCAACAGCATTCTCCAGTTGCTTTCCCTGTCTTCCTCATTCTCTCTCTTTCTCTTGCAGCTGCCGCCTACCCGACTCAACTTTTGTAACTTACACATGGCTCATCACTAACACAGACAGGGTTGGACATGCCAGTAGAGAAGGGTAGCATGCCAATAGAAAGACTAGGGTGTTGACAAAAACGGTTTCTCCAGGGAGGCAAGTGACTATGCAGCGTGGTTGAGAGTGGCTCTTTCCAGATTACTGAGTAGACTCGTGGCATTGGTATCACAGTAGTGGTGGTACTAAAGGGACATTGTCAACCCTCTTAGGTCTCAAAGTGTATTTAATATATATATTTAGAAAATGGTTACGCTGCAAAGATCGTAAATGCAGCATTCTGATTGGCTGACAGACGCTGGCACCGGGGTTGTTATTTCTTAACAACGGCCCGGGTGAAAACAAGTGCCAATTTCAGTGCCCTATGACCAAGGGTATCCTTTGGCTCCCCGAATTTTAAAACTTGCCACCACCATTTGTTTTCTCACTCGCTAAGTGAGCCATTCCCATAATTGATACCTACATCGATCTTTCTCCATTTTTTTCCCCCACGCTATCATCTTGAAATGCTGCGCTTATTTAAAAAAAAACAAAAAAACAGCTCAACTACCAAAGCTAAACAAATTCGTGCCAAAACAAACAGCGACCACGCCGACACTATATATGAAAGCAGCGCGACTTTCCTGATTTTCTGTACCGCAGATGGATGCCCATCTCCGCTACGGAAAACCAACAAAGTCGCGCTCCTTTCAAGTGCAATAGCGGTACAATACTTACTCCTCTCTCGGTACTCCACAATACCTTAGACTAAAGAAGCACCACACTATTCAGATATCTCTCCAGATATATTTAAAAGTCTCTGAATAGCACAAAAATTTCCTCACTCTCACCTGAAACCAAAATAAATCGACTGCCTCCCCAACCACGTTCACTGTCCCAAACGCACACAAAAGCACATACTGCAGCCCACTAATAAAAGAAACTCCAGCTCCCTCCTCCCCTGCTTGTAAACTACAGTTTTGGTTAACACAAAAGTCCATCATAATAGCAATGCAGGCGGAGGAACTATTTTATCACAACACTTACTTTAAATTAATTTTTCTTCAACAATTTTTTATTAAACTATTTTTTTTTTCACCCTACCCATTTTCTAAGTGTAATAATACCCTCCAGGGTGGGCATTATGGGATATAACGGACCTTTCAGGGGCTATGAGGCTCTCCGCCTGCGGCGTGGGGCCTCATTACGCCCCTGGGCGATCGGTTTATATCCCAATAACTCCCACCCTGTCGGGTATTACATATATATATGTGTGTGTGTGTGTATATATATGTATATATACACACACACATACACGCATTTAATGATCACATTCTGTAGAGATTGTTGATGATTACCCACCATACTGATGTTACTACACAAAAGCGCGTTTGTTTACATTTTTGACCAAGACTCACTTCTTCTTTCCTGACTTGGGAATACACCTAGCAGAGTCTGTACGATGCAATGGGAGGAGAAGACACTATCGTATCATGAGTGGCTGCACTGTTTGGGGTTGTTCCTAAGGTTCAGGAACTACACAAAAAGAGTAAATCGAGGATTTTGAACAAAACATGTTTGACTATAATTATACCATTTACCTGCAGTTCAGTTCTACTTAGAAAGGAAACAGATAAAACAACCATCAACATCAGTGAATTTTAGAGAAGGCAAGCAATCATAAAATGTGGGTTTTCAGCTAGAAATAGTGTGATGCAAAAAGGGTTGACGGTATCCCTTAATTGTTCTAAGCGGTTGTCGAGGGTATTTACCAACAGCAACATGCTGAGATTTGAGTCAGCACAGATCACTGGGAAAGAACCTACAGTGATACCAACAGCTAGCTCAGCCCATTCACTCCTACCATGTGTAAGCCCCCTATAAAAGGGGGTTCCCAAAAGTTTTCCTTGGGTGTGCTTAAATGCCCACTGCCAGGCGGGCGTTCTGTGTCTTTACAGGTGTAAAAAGTGCTTGCATGCGAGTGCCCTGTAAGCCTCTGTGACTGTCCCTTGAAGAGATTATTTTTGTAGTGTATAATTAATATGGGTAGGGACCTAGTGTTTCCAGGCTCGAGTCCTGCCAAAGCTGCAGTAATATTAATAGCTCTGTTCTGCCATCACTAGTGGTGCAGAGAGAGCTGTGTTAGAACTGCTAATTGTTTGCTGATTAGCTGCTCTAATAATAATGGTATTATAGTTTGTCTAACCTGCCTTTCTTTGCAGCATGGACATTTGTGTGTTGCACCAATCAGTACCTTTGGGGACCTTAAAATGGAGTCTGTCCCCAGGAGTCTCGTGGGAGTGAAATTCTGTAGGAATTGTAGTGTTTGTTTTTTTTTCATTTTGGCACCTAAATGGACCTGTAGAGGGAGCCCTTGCTTTGGCAGACAGATGAACCAACCAACCAAACCCTTTTTTGATCAGAAGGAAGTCCTGGTGCTGCCTGCAGCAGTCAGTCATTCTGAGTTTGGAGCTAAGAGAGTGAAATGCTCAAGACATTCGAGCAGCTGGAAAGTGGTGGGAAGGCTGTGTCTGGCCTGCCTGCTTCATCTTCCCTTCTGAGGGATCTGCTAGTGAAATTAATTGGACTGAATCCAAACCGGCTTGTGACCAGAAATACCGAATTGTGACTGCCCTGTTACCTGAAGAAGACTGAAGATTTGCTTCACACGATTGACCTGTCAGGAAGTCTGAAACCACCACAGAGCTTACGGTTTGCACAGAGACACTGTGATTGCGACCAGACTGTTATCCGAACTGTGGTACTGCTCTTTATTTACTATAAGTGTGCTGAATGTTCTCAGTGGGTCACGATTTGGTTCCCCACTTTCCAATTGTCATGCTTGCTGGAAGCCGAATCCAGCATTACCGGACTGCCATCCGAATTGTTCTCCTGTCCTGAGCGCTGCCACCTTGGCCCAGCCAGCTACTTACGCCACAGAGAAGACCATCGACGAGAGCTGCTTGGGGATCAGCCCTCTGCTCAGCGTCACGGACAGGAACAACACCACCGTGAATCGTGTGGGCCCTGCCTTTCCTGGCAAACCAGCAAGTCATTCTGCAGTCTCCATTTTTGTCCATCTTGCATCCTGTACTGGGTAGCGTGAGTAAACCAAGACAGCATGGATTTACAGAAGGAAGGTCCTGTCAAACTAATCTCATAGATTTCTTTGACTGGGTAACCAGTGGTGGACCAAGGGGGAGCAGTTGATGTCGCCTACCTTGACTTCAGCAAAGCTTTCGACACTGTTCCACATAGAAGATTGATAAATAAGCTGGGTAGGCTCGGGGTGGGTCAGAATTGGTCAACTGGGTGGCAAACTGGTTGACTGGCAGAAAACAGAGAGTGGTGGTAAATGGTATACAGTCAGAAGAGATGCAAGTCACAAGTGGGGTACCTCAGGGATTAGTCCTGGGGCCAGTCCTCTTCAGTATCTTAATTAGTGACATTGCAGATGGACTAGAGGGTAAGGCTTGTCTATTTGCAGATGACACCAAGATCTGCAACAGAATGGATGATCCAGATGGGGTGGGCAGAATGAGAAGAGATCTGGATAAACTAGCAAAATGGTAAGAAGAGTGGCAACTGGGATTTAATGCGAAGAAGTGCAAGATTATGCACATAGGGAAGAGAAACCCTGAAGCCACCTATAGGCTGGGAGGGGAGTTGCTGGCAGTCACAAAGGAAGAAAGAGACTGGGGCATCGTCATCACCGATGACCTGAAATCATCCAAGCAGACCTCTAAAGCAGTAGGTAAGGCTAGGGGGATGTTAGGGTGTATTAGTAGGGGTATCACAAGTCATAAGAGGGAGGTAATAATCCTCTTTACAAGACACTGGTTTGGCCCCATCTGGAGTACTGCGTGCAGTACTGGAGGCCACACCTTCACAAGGACATTAACCAAATTGAGGCAGTCCAGAGAAGGGCAACCAAAATGGTGCAGGGACTGCATCAGAAGAGACATGAGGACAGATTAACAGAGCTCAATATGTATACCCTTGAGCAAAGGAGGGAGAGAGGTGATATGATCAAAACATTCAAACACCTTAAGGGCATTAACAAGGTGAAAAAGTCTAACATGTTTAAATATAAGAAAAATAGCAAGACAAGAGGACACATCATGAGATTAGAGGGAGGCCGATTAAGGGGGAATCTGAGGAAATTCTTTTTCACAGAAAGAGTGGTGGATGCATGGAACGGCCTACCTCAGGAAGTGGTGTCTATGAATACAGTGCAGGGCTTCAAACAGGCATGGGCTAGACATAAGGGAGCAATACAGATGAGTATGAATAGATAGGCCACTGACAGAGCAAAGGCTGATGGCACGTTTATAAGGTAAAAAAAGAAAAGGGCAGACTGGATGGGCCTAGCGGTCCTTATCTGCCGTCAACCTCTATGTTTCTATAAACACCAGGGTAGCTCCCTGCAGCATCAGCTAAATCAAAGTGTGTAATCTGATTTGATTGTTTTGTTTGATTATCACGATCTGAGCCATCTGGCTCCGGATTACAAATTGTGGGTTACTGTGCATGACTCTTTAGTCCAATGATTAGGGCCCCGAACTGCTGCGACGCCGGCCTACACCAGGCAGTGCGTCAGGCTAGCCCACATCAACAACTGGGCACCCAGAGTGTGGTGTGTGTGTGTGTGTGTGTGTGTGTGTGTGTGTGTGTGTGTGTGTGTGTGTGTGTGTGTGTGTGTGTGTCTGTGTCTGTGTTAAGGGACTCTAAAGTGAATGCCTAGTAGCCTGATTGAATCAGTTGCTAGACCAGTCAACCTGATTACGCCCTTCCCTTGTTAAATCCCTCTGAATAAATCACACCTGATTCTTTTTGCACTTAAACTGTTTGTAGTGCATCTCTGTACTAATAGCACTGTATTGTTGTTGCTGGCTGTGTCTAATTTTATTTTACAGGGGGTCTCCAGGACTCCAGGGTCAGACAGGTGGAACCAGCCCTGGTGGTGAGTGCAGTCAGACTGGGGATATATTTGTGGTTTTGAGCTATTGTACTTGTGTATTCTGTTCATTGTTTAGGCCACTAGAGGGGAAAGAGAGGTGTCACAGTGTCCCGGAGAGCTGTACCCAGGTCAGCTATGCTACCACCAACCCTGTCCTCCGGGTGAAGGCACCCGTTTTCAGTACCCAGGCTTCTTAATCTGCAGCTAGTCATGCAGGCAGGAGTAGTAGCCTTTGGGATAGCGCCACCCAGGGGTTACACAAGTAACCTCAAATTGAAACAGACTTGGAGAACAGAGAGATTGTTTATAAAAATGATTTTTAATAGTGTGTTACAAGTCTAAGAAGGCTAATGTAGGCCTTATAGAATGCTCTGTCAAAACAGAGACCCTTTTTTTATAAAATGCATTAAAAGCTCAACCCAATAATGAAAATGGAAGTTTAGTAGAATATAAACCATGAGTGTTTGACAGTTTCTGCAGAAAACACTGACTTGCAGATCAAATGCTGTTATCCTTAAAGGGGAACTGTCAGCTCGCTTACAGAACAACTACCGGACCTTTAAGTCCCAATTAAGAAAATCACAAGTAGAAATAATTTTTTCTTGACTTGCATGCGGTATTTTATTTTATATCTGGTTGATCCTGTGATTCCGCCCCCGTTTGCCATGCAGCTGAACTGTATATCCCAGGGTCTCCTGTGGCCAGCCCTCTAATGCAGGAGATGGGCAGAGCCACGGGGGATGTCTGTGTGCCAGACAGTCCATTAATTGTTTATGAGCACACCTGGTCATGCTTATTCCCCCAGTACGAGTCGCGCTTAGTTGAGACTGAACTCAGCATGATCGTTACTGGCAAAATATATGTAATTTGAAACCTGAGTTTATTGCCAGAGCCCTTTCTGGGTAACCCTTGCCTCAGTGCAGTTTGCTGAGGTTCTTTGTCTTTTAGATTACTTTCCTATTTTGGGCTGTCCATGACCCAAACATATGACTCATTCACCTTTCCCCTGGCTGTTGCAGACAAAGCACACTAATGAGGATGAAACAGGTGTCTGTCTCTTCTGTTTAAAGGCTTTGCATATTGTGTGAGAGGCCGTGTGGCCACATATACGTTTGGTTAGCAGAACTAGCCTAAATTATTTTATGGTGATTTGCATATACCTTCCACAATGCTTTACATTATGGGGATGTGTGTCATTTTTCATTACATATACAATAAGGTTGTGTTTCCTCGAGAGCGAAGCTCGAATGGTCTCTATGATGTCCTCTCACCCTGCGATGGAACCATCAGCCTTGTTGTGTATATTTACTCATACATTATTTTATATGGTATATGTTTGTGGTAATTCATTTAGACAAGGCAACTTTTCTTTAAAAATGTACTATGCTTTTTCCCTGTCTCCCGACTGGGCCACAGCAGTCTGTCACTCCTCCTAGCTCAGTCACCCGCCATCCCATGCACTCAGACGACTTGTCTGTCTCCCCCATGGGAAGGGCTGTCTGAGGCTACCCCTTATCTCTGGACAGAGTTTAAGGGTCGGTGTGGGAGTGAGAGCCCGGTCAGTAGTGCAGGACCTGTGGTGGGTAGCAAACAGCATTCCGTGAGGCGGAAGGTCTTTTTATGTTTTTTTTTTTTTCTCCCTGCCCTCGAACGTCATGAGGGTAATGTGTCTTGACACTGGATGCATCAGAGCGATGATGTCCCACTGTCTTACACTGGCTCTAGTCTGCAGTACTACCCTTGGTCACCCAGGTGGTGGAACGGTGATGGAATCTAGGAACCCTCCCTGCCACAAGGAGGTGAGCATCTGCTGGGGCACTCAACCATCCTCCCCTTGTTGGGACCTCTGACCCGATGACCCAGGCTTGTTGGCATCATGAGCAGTAGTGTTACCACTATGTCGGCGGGCTGGCAAGGCAACTTTTATTTCTGTGGTGCCTAGAGAAACAGAATGCTTGGGGGTGCCACAGAAACAAAATGCTGAGGCGCCTTACAGAGAGAAACAGAATGCTGGGTGGGGGGATGTGGCCAACAGCTGAGATTGCAGACGTTTTTGTGCAGAGCTTCACTCCAACAAACTTCATCTCGGATATATAAATAGAAAAAACGCTTGTAGACAAAAGAAACTAGTTTTATTTAAAAGAATACTTGCTGTACTGAACAGTGCAATTCCGGAACTATTACTCGCAGCCCACCAATGCTGCACTTCTTAAGGCAATACAGTGGCTTGACCAGAGAATGGAAGACTTTGGTCTTGGACACAAATATCAGATTATTGGAGGAAGAGACTAAATCGGCGTTGGCATCTGCAGCAAAGGACATGACCATATCCACAGGTCTCACGAAGGAAAACATGGTGCTGCAGAGACACTTGGAGAACTTGAAAAATGCTTCTCATGCCTCCAATGTCCGAATTTTGGCTTTACCAGAAGACACAGACAGAGATGATCCTGCTACCTTTCTGCAGTCCTCCTTCACTGAGGCTTTACAGGTCCAGGAGCCCATTACAATTTTAAAGGCCTATAGGATCAGCCCACGCGGTGGGAGAAACTGCACAGCAGCTACCCAGTTCCTACCTGCACACTTCTTGTGGTACTTTGCTCGGTGAGGGAGCAAGACCTAATCATCACCAGGGCAAAACAACAGGGATCCTTGGAGTGGGATGGAGCGAAGGTACACATCTTCCCTGACTTACTGTAAGTTTTACTACTAGACAGCATTGGAAAAGCTTTGATGGGATTAGAACCCATCTCAGACAACTAGGGATTCACCATGTTCTTCTGATGCCGGCCAGTCTCTGGATTACATATGGGGTGAAAACATACCAGTATGCGGACTCTGATGTGACAAACAAACTGCTTGCTCATAAAGACCAGGAATTCCAGGCTAAAGGGGAAAATGGTGACAGTGACTCTGGGGACACTGAGTAGTATCTGTTGGATTATACCTATTTGCCCATGTCCAGTTAAGTTAAAAATGGTCCTTTATTTCACCCAGTCCTGGTATACCTGATGAGAAATGTCTTTTTATAGCTCTTTTGTAGGTTTTGGTCTGGGACAGGGTAAATGGACATACCTTTGTGGTAACAAAATGGCGACTATTGAAAAGGCCCAGTCAGGGCTAGACTTACTTTCCTTTACAGTTGTGACGTATTTTATCTGCCATTAAACCACTGGACATGCGCAGTATGTAAAGCCTGTCATGTTAGAGATGCAAGTTTAAATACAGCTGAAAGATGCTGATAGTTGTTAAATAACTGCATTCAAGTTGAAGTATGTGTTTTTCTTTTGTTAAAATTCTTGTCAACTGATGAGATATGGGGAACATTTGGGATTTTTTTTTTTTTTTTGATTGAGGGAGCTCTGCCGAAATGCACCCATGTCTTACTACTGTGGTATGGTAGAGGGATGTTATACCCGATCTAGAGGATGATCGATAAAATAGAAATGTGATGTGATGGTAATCCCGTCTCATGGTAGTAATAGCCTGTTGTAAATCAGATGGTGGGAATATGCTACAATATAATGTTTATCCCCGCTGTGAGGTAACAGTATACAGGGGCTTGTTCAATTCTTATTGTAACAATGATGCTTGCATTACTTGTAATGTCTATGATTTTTTTATGAGCCTACCTAAGAGGGTAGAGTATTATGTATTTTATATGCTAAATTAATAAAAAGAAAGTATAAAAAAAATGTTAAATGTACTGTATCTAAATAAAAAAAACTTTATTAAACCATAAATAAAATCAAGAGAAATGAGCCAGGTTAATGGACAGCTAGTGGAAGAGTGTTCCTTAGAACTGGTGTAGCTACCCCAAAGGTGCTGTCTCTTGATAGTTTTAACTGGGAGCGAGAAACTGCCAAAAGGCCCGTTTCAGTGGAACGGAGAGGGCACACCTTCTTACCGATTCTGTCTTGAACTAAATAAACAAAAACAGAAAACGGCAAACAGCAGGATAAGATTAAAAACATTTAATGTGATTTTAAGTAATGGCTACATAAACTGGCAACAGTTCTACTATATTCATCTTTTGTGAGGAATGTGCAGCACAGATAAACATAATCTTAATAGACACGAGATTCTGTGCTTTTTTTACCCAGTAGTGACATAGTTAATGTGGTACAACAGCATCTGGAAGTATATGCATTTCCATCACAACAGCACTGAATCATATACTATATATAGAATAATGTGTGAACAACCATGCATAGGGCTGTGTTTCCATCCAAAAATCATAAAACTTGAGTGCACAGTGTAGGTCTGTGATATCATCAGAACCCTGAGATGGAAACGCTTACTGTATTGTGTAAGGTTGCCTGTGTGTTACTTTTTATAGTATATGGTTTAAGAGAAAAAAACACCCAAATGTTTTTTTCCCCCCCTCCTCGCAGCAGAAACATGACATTGATTTCTTTTAAATGTAAAAAGGTACAACATCCTGTACCGAGTTGTTCCCCCACCTCTCCTGATTGCCGTAACTTTATGTCAGCATTGCATGGCACAGGGCAGCTGTGCATGCGCTCCTCTTTGGTAGGAGCAGGCTCGTGACCCACTGTGAGGGGTCAGTGTAGCTTAGCATGCACATGTGCAGCTCCTTGCAAGAGAGCATGCTCCCTGGCCTACTGTGAAGGGGTCACTACTGCATAATGTGCACATGTACAGCTTCATGCGAGGGATCGAGCTCACTGGCCCACTTTGAGGGCTCCGTACAGTGCACTGTGCGTGTGCACAATTCCTCATGAGGAAGCAGGCTCCCTGGCCCACTGTGAGGGGCCAGTACAGCAGAGCGTGTGTATGCATAACTCTTTGTAAGGGAGCAAGCTTCCCCGTCCCACTATGAGGTGCAGCCTTGTGCAAAGTGTGCATGCACAACTCCTCACGAGGGAGTAGGCTCCCCATTCCACTGTGTAGGGTCACCGTAGTACTACATGTGCAACTCCTCGCAAGGGAGCAGGCTGCATGGACTGCTGTGAGGGGTCACTGCAGTGCAACATCAAATGTTCAACTCCTTGCAAGGGAGCGGCTTTCTTGGCCCACAGTGAGGGACCACTGCAGTGCAACGTGCACATATGCAACTCCTTGCAAAGTTGCAGGCTCCCCAATGCACTGTGAAGGGGTCACTGCAGTGCACCATACTGTAAAACAGTTTAAATTCACGCCCATTGTATTTAGTGCTTCCAGCACACCTCACATGTTCTCACCATCTTATTTTCACTGGTGGAGCACCAGTGCTGCTGTTGCATAGTGATTCTCCTAATATTCACTGTCTCTTTTTATTTTCACGCCAATATAAAACCAGCGGAAATAGTGAAAATAAAAAGATGGTGAATATTTACCATTATACAGTAAGTGTGTGCAACTCTTCGTGATGGAGCAGGCTTCCTGGTTCACTGTGAGGGGGCACTGCAGCGCAACCTGTACATGTTCGGCTCCTTGTAAGGGAACAGGCTCCCCACTCCACCATGAGAGGACTCTGCTCCGTTGTGCACTGATGTCCTCCTACCTAGGCAGGCTTGTGCTGTGGGCGGCAGCCCTTCCCGGCACAGGCTGCAGCTCTTGAACCTGTCTTACCAGCATTGACACACAATGGAATTCCACTGGGCCATCAGGTAACCCCATGCTGTATGTTTTTTTAAGAAGTTATTTAATTTCGATCACTGACAGAATTAAAAACAAAACTATTATTGACAGTGGGTAGATGAGTTTCGAGCAGCTGGGTGGGGGTTGAGTTTATTTTGTTTGAACTTAACAGCATGTGTCATGAGGGGGATGGGGAAGTGGCTAGTTGCATTGCTGGACTGCAAAGGGTTTGCATGGGGTTCTGGTGTAAAAAGTTGTTGTGCCACATTAGGCATGTTTACACTACCTTGAAGGTAACATTGAGGACTGCTCCACTCCAGCACCACTCCTCTTGTATGTTTTTTATTGATTTATTGAAATTTTGGAATTAATACCTTGGGTAAATGTGCATGGTTGAATTGCATGTGGTTACATAAGCAATTACTAGTTCAAGTAAATCATTATACATAACAAGTTACATAACAAGAAGAGTAGCGTAGTCAAAAGATTAAGACAATCTCTATGGATAATGGACAATAAATTCCTTAGAGGGAGCAGGGTGGAGGGGCCGGGGAGAAGGCAGTGTGAGGTACCTTAGTAGAGGGTGGCGGGGCAGGGGAGAGGGCAGGTGTGGGGAGGCAGGAGGAAGATCCATTGTCAGAGGAGTAAGGAGAAGAAGGATGGGCCTTTGTCAGAGAAAAATTGGGGGGGTTGGGGGTAGAGGACGAAGGGGGGGAGAGAGGCAGGTGGTGGCCAGTGGCTATGCTTATGATGCATGTTTGCATACCGCCCATCTGCATCAGTGCAAGTCCAGGCAGCACTGTACCCAGCACTTCTGGTGTTGTACTCTGCGTTTCTGCCGAGTGTGGGGAGTGAGAGGGCCCCTTTTGGGAAGTCAAAAAAAATTTGAAGTTCAGGATGCTGTAAACAACAAACTGTGGCTGAGACTATAAGTCTGCGTATGTGAGTTCTGGGCTGCTGTGCCGTGTAACTCTCTCTTGGAAATTTGCCTTGGGAGCATGAGTTGCAACACTATACAATTTTGGTTGTTTTCTAGACAACGGAGTAAGAACAAAGCATTCTTCTGCATTATTTAAAGCCTTATCAATTTTTAGGAAAGAAAGTAGAGCACTGAGATTTTCTTCCAGTATGCGATTATTAGTTTCTAAGATAACACTCATGGGGGAACATGCTTTTTCCGTGCAGGTACCCAAATTGTGGAATACATTACCATTATCTTGTCATAGTGCGAGTAGTCACTTAATTTTCAAAACTCAGTTAAAATCCCACTTGTTGCAACAAAATCTTTGTAACATTTTTTTAAATACTTTGTAAGCCTCCTTATTCTCCACATCCGGACCCTCTCTCTGGGTCTCCTGTGCATCGTATAGGCTGCGCCACTGTGACTTGGGGGGCTCATCTCCCATTAGTGCCCCACTCCCGTGTGTGCCAGTTAACCACTGGATAACCCCCAAGGTGGGGAGGAGAGCTCCCCCCTCATCCCCTGAATCATCAAGGGAGTGTGCACCTGAGGTGGCCCCCCCAGGATCCCACGGTCGACGATGTGGGAGCCTTTCGCTTAGCCTGGACATGGTGCATTTCCTGGTTTTCTACCCTGCCTCCTGCGGACATCGGCACTCAAGGAGGGCCAGTGAGATGGGGGCATGCCGAGACATGCCCTCGCTCAGGTCCTCTGCCGGCGTCCGCCCCTCCTTTGTGTTCTGAGCCCTTCGCTGCACCTCCACCTGTGGTCACTGACGTGGCGATATCGCAGCAAGGGCTGCAGCCCTCCTCTCCCAGAGAAGGAGAGTGGCCCATCGGCTGCTCATTCCTTCTCCCCCGGCTGGCCCTTTAGCAGTGTAAACAGCTAAGATGAACTCTTAAGATTGACAGACGTTCTTGCAGTAATGAGTTCCAGAGATGTGGGCTATAGACCAAATTAAGGCCTGATCACCACAGGTTTTGCGTTTAGAGTGTGGGTCCAGTCAGTAGCACATGTTTGGAAGCCGAACGAGTGGTGGTGTGCATGGATACTGGGGTCAGTAACTCGGAAAGGTAAATAGAAGCAAGGCCATAAAGAGCATTGTAAATAAGGCAGATGACTTTACATCCCTTCACTGTTTTGTAGTCAATGTAATGCAAGCAGAACTGATGTAACATGATTCTGAGCTCTTGTTAGAACTTGTGCTGTCGCGTTTTGAAGAGTTCTTTTAGGAAGCCCACTCAAGAGAATTGCAGTAGTTCAGTCTGCTAGTGATTGACGCTCGCTTGTATAATTGAGGCAAGTTAAGGAAATGTCAGGACATTACACAGTTTGCATGTATTTCTGAAATGGAAGTAGGCTATATTTATAACGTTTTTAATGTGCTGGTTAAGAGAAATCCACCCCAGTAGAACACCTGGGTTTTTACTACAGATTTTAGGCATGATAAGATTTTTGTCAAGTTTTAAGTCGATGCTAGCAGGGTTCTTGAAAGTTGATGAGGAACGAAAAATTGTAAAATGGGTTTTTGTTGAATTTAGTTGCGGAAAGTCTCTGTTCATCCTCTGTTCAAAATCCAGATTTTCCATCAGGCATGGGATGAGTCTTGCTTATATATTTTAATGTGATGACGCTGTACTATGAGTTTGTCATTGGTGCAGAGGTAATATGAAATGCCTTAGACTTGTAAGATATCTCCAAGAGACAGCAGAGAGAGATGTTGAATAATATAGGGCCCAGTATTGAGCCCTGAGGAACTAAGTTGTATTAGCTGTGAAAAGGCTGAGTGGCATTTACCTGTGGCAAGGTGCCTATCTGACAGATATTTTAATCAGTCTAGGGCTTTGCTGGCAGTTCTGCTCATTGTTTAAAGTCTAGTAATGAGAATTTATAATTGAATTGTGTCTTTAATGTTATGTTTGTAGCAATTTCTCAAAAGTGACACTCACTTGAAGTTTAAACTTAATTCTTTCAGCGTGCGCTGTAGACCTATTAGCCATACTAGTACCAGATACAGTAGCCAGTCGGGTAGCAGTTTGGGCTCATTCATGAATAATTAGATTTATAAATTAAAGTAATGATAGAAAAGAATGTTTATGTTTAAACTGCTGCAGTGCCGTGCATGTTTAACGACTCCTAGCGTTCTGTTTACACTAGCTGCCCTTTCCATATGGGATAGGAACCAATAGTGAACCAGTCAGACTGCGAGTTTAAATGCACGTCATTCTGTAAGATTGAGTTTATCCAAAGGATAGTAAGGCTGAACAAAATTTAGAATGGCTACTTGCATTTAAATAATTAAAACAAAAAGGTTGGGCACTCACCAACCCCAATAAAACATGCACGAAGCTCCAAAATGTTGGTTTGCTATGTTGTCATTTATTCAAAAGACAATCACATATAGTTCAAAAAAGGTAGCACTGACATACAGATGCCTGTCTGACCGTTTTGGACTGAGGTCCATCAGGCAGGTATCTGTCTGTCTTACCTTTTTTGAGTTATATGTGATTGTCTTTGAATAAATGACAACATGGCAAACCAACATTTTGGTTAACGTTTTATGGTGGTGGAGTGTCAATTTTTGTATTAATATTTACTGATATGTCGAGCAACTCCACCCTCCCTGTGTGTACGTTTTATTTTGGTGTTGAATTTCAATAAATAGGTTTTACATTAAAAAAAATACTTCCATTTTAGCACAATTCTCCATACAGAAACAGCTGTAAAGGAGACAGGAACTGTTTGACTTTGCAGCGTTTAAGTACAGCACTTATTTTCAGAAATAGTCATATCCACTAAATGATTTATATTTACTGTAAATGCACCAGAGATTATACATGGGCTAAGTGTGTGTAATGAGAATTTTATACACAAACAGTAATGTGTGGTATACTACATATACCCAGATAGTGAAGCTTGAGAGGTTTATAGAAGCATTCCTTAACAGAGTGTGTGTATAAAATCCTGTTACACACACCTACTCATGTTTTTTTTTTTGCTATAATTACTGTCCAGCATTTTAATGAGGGAAGGGGATTAGGGAGACATTGAGATGATTCAGTTAAACTCATTGTGGAACTCACAGTTTATAAGTTCAGACAGTTATGTAAACCTTAACTTGTTCATTTTAAAACTGTAAAAATTGAAATGCTTTTCTGTGAGGAACACTAGTTTGAAACAAGAGGCAGTTGTGCTGCTGAGGTGCCCAGCTTCAGTAGTGTGCATTTGACAGTTGGTGGTTACACATGACCAGTTGTAACTAAAAATCACTACACGGTTATTTAGCTATTAAAAAATGCTGTCCAGTAATTTTAACTGTACATTTCTATCCATGATGGCTCATCTGGGGGCAAAATGAAGTTTTGCAGCCACTAGCCAACAGGGCTAATGACTGGGGAGATCCACTAGCCCCACAGACATTTCCACTGGCCCAGCTGGTGCATTTACTAAAATGTGACCTTCTCCACTACAAATGCACAGGCCTGGTTTAATTTTTTTTTTTTTTTTTTTACTCTTTTTCTCCCCTGGGTCCTGGTTGACTATTCTGTCTACGCTTCCTTGTTTTTCTGGCCACCGTCTGGTCTGTCTCCGCTCCTGTTAGGGCCCTTGCCTTGTTCCCCACGGCTTGCCCCCAACTCTCCCACCGGGTCTGGATCCAATTAGGCGATGGCCCTGAAGCTAGGGGCGCCCATTGGGCCTGACCATCAAACGCCGCGCCGCCACCTGAGACGCCTTTTCTGTCGCCCCTTACGTGAGTGGGGCATGCAGTGACACCAGTGGAAGAAGCGCGTGTGGGCGTGCAGTGACACCAGTGGAAGGAGCATGCGTCTGCACGCATTCCTCCCAGTGCCTGCCCATCTCTGCCCCTTTTATGCAGCAGCCGGTGCACTGCCACCAGCCTCTCTACTAGGGGCCAGTGGCGCCCCAACCACTGGAGTCCGTCACCCCTCCCGAGAGGAGAGCAGTTCCTCGGGCTGAGTCTCTCTCTCCTCTCCTGTTGACCCCCGGTGTCCGTGATCGCTCCCGAACACAGGTCGCTGGCGTAGTGAGAGGTAAGGCATCCAGCACCTCAGCGCCTCTGGGCTGGTTACCCACAGGACTAGTTAAAGGCAAATCTTATTAGCCCGATTAAAAAAAAAAAAAAAAAAAAAACAATAGACCACATTTGGCTAGTGGACCGGTGCCAGTTTCAACTCCTGCTCATAGTCTTGAGTTCTGAAGAAATGCAGTGACAGTCAAAACTCCAAATTCCTGATTTCATTATTATAGATAGAGTACTCTCAACCAATCATAGCGCTCCTTTCCACTGTGAGTGAGACACTGTTATTATATGAAGTGTCACATGCAGATGTTATATTATTGATCCATCTTGATTGATAATACATTAATACCACTGCTGAGGCTACTCTTACGATTGTAAGCATGGCTTCACTTAAATCCTTAGGGTATCAGAACCACTTACCTACAGTTCTCTGCTCTGATACGCAATGTGAGAAGGCAGTAGGGAGGGCTGGGGGTATACTGGGATGCATAGGGAGAGGCATCAGCAGCAGAAAACAGGAAGTTTTTTTATCCCTCTGTACAGACAGTTGGTGAGACCCCATCTGGAGTACTGCGTCCAGTTCTGGAGACCCCATCTCCGCAAGGACATAGACAGGATAGAGGCAGTGCAGAGGAGGGCAACTAAAATGGTGCAGGGTCTGCAAGAGAAGCCGTATGAGGAGAGACTAAAGGAGCTTAATATGTATACCCTTGAGGAAAGAAGGGAGAGGGGGACATGATAGAAACTTTTAAGTACCTCAGTGGAATCAACAAAGTCCAAGAGGGTAGCATCTTTCAGAAAAAGAGGCGTTACAAGAACAAGGGACACAATTTAAAGATAGAGGCGGTTCAGGGGCAATGTGAGGAAGTATTATTTCACAGAGAGGGTAGTGGATGCATGGAACAGCCTTCCTGAGGAGGTTGTGGGGTCTAAAACTGTGGGAGAATTCAAGAATGCATGGGACAGACATAAGGCAATTCTTGTGGGGGGTAGGAAGAAATAGGCTCTTGGTTAACTAGGATCTGCAGCCTATCCTGTAGGTAGGGAAATGGGCAGACTAGATGGGCCAAGCGGTCCTTATCTGCCGTCAGTCTATGTTTCTATGATACCTAAAGAATGCATAAGAGACCACTCTTGCATCCATACGAGTGGTCTCTGCGGCAGTCATTTTTATTTTATTTGTTCAATCTTGGATTAATACCGTTGAGCACAAAGTGCCTCATTTACAAAGGTTCCACATCAGTGGGGAGGGTTACAAACTTAAACAGGAAGACTAACATTGGATATCTAAGCAGGCAACAAAACAATAATAATGTTAGAAATTGTAGTAGGAAGTCAAGTCTAATGCTCACTTAGTACGCTAAGACATTACAATTGGAGTTGGAGAATAAGTACAGGTAGGAAGTAAGGTGACAGTAGTGAAAGAGGGGAGAAGTGGGAATGATAGGTAGATGAGAAGCAGCAGCCAAAGGCCTTGTTGCGAAGCAAAAGGGTGGGAAAAGATGGGATAACTTATTTTGGGAGGGTGATCCCAGGTAAAGGACAGTAAGTACCGGGGTGATGAGAAGAAAAGATAGATGTGTCACAGTGTGAGAGGGGAAATCTTAGGGAGTTAGAGGCTGCACCAGAGATTAACATACAGAAGAATGATGCAGAGTGTTTCCATAAAAACAAAACCATTGAAAGCAGATTTTTAATTTTTTTCCCCATCATTCCAGTGCCATTGACCGCTGTCTCTGGGACTCCCCTTCTTCTCTTGTGCCCTCATGGGTTTATTCCCATGTGGGGTCATTTCAAGGGTTTCCCAAACCCCCTTGAGTGTTTCCTAAGAAATTGTCTAAGGTAAGTAAAACCAATGATTTTCCATTTTCAAAAATGGCCAGTTCCATTTGGCAATTTTATAATTTTTTCCCCCACATTGAGGGCAAATCGGCATGTTTTGTGCAAAACATTCCCTTAAAAGAGAGGTGTTGCCCTAAAAAGCTCTTGCAGAGTGGGGTTTTTTCATGAAACCTTGACTCCCAAAAGGTTTTAAAATGTCAAATTCCATTTTTTTTACTGGCTGCCTGTTAAACACAGAAAGTCATTGGCTCTAGATAAGGCAGCACCAATTTTGGTGCTTTTCCAAATACAGAGACAGCGTACTGGGTTAAAACAGCGTGTCCTGAACAGCGCAGGTCAGAACAACGCTGCAACAAGAGTGAAGTCAAGGACAGCTACAGGGATAAAATAACGAAAGGCAATTATCGCTACCCCTGTAACTGTCATGTCCTAGGCAGGGACTGGAGGAAGTGTAGAAAGGTTAAAAAAAAAAAAAAAAAAGTGTGTTGCTGGCCAAGCTGCTCCCGTGGTGAGAGGGCTAAGGCATAGAGCAGCTTAGCCAGCGTACACATGGAGACAAGGGTTCTGTTCCCTGTCTCCGACTTTCTCTCTGTGCCAAATGTCAGTATTTTTTCCAAGTTCCCTCTCACAGCTCTCTCCCGCCCCGGTTCTACTTTTCCTAAATCCACCCCAGTTGATTTTTAAAATAACGGTGGGTTGGGGTGCAAAGTCCCCACTTCATGATTCGGTGGGCAAACCCTGAAAAAAAAAAAATGTACGTTTTGTTGTATAGCCATGGTAGCGGTCCTCTGTGTGTTTTGGACCCCTACCTTTGGCGGTATTGTGGCTTGCTATGTTTTTACCTGGGCACTGTTGTTGCAGACGCCCTTCTTGCTGCACTGTAGCGCTTTATTGCATTTGTGCTTCTGACCTAGTGCCCAAAGAAAGCGCCCTAACCTTTGCGGGAGTATGTGGTCATTCTTAAAAATGTTTATTTTGACTGCCCTTCAGTAGGATCAGGATTGTGGTTTGTTACTGACGAGATGGCTAGCAGATCCTTTCCATTTCTCAGTTTGCAGCCCCCATGCTTTTAGACATATTGTATTTAAGCGCAGAGGCACTCTGTCCTTTCTTTTTAAAGGAATGTTATTTAGTTTTTGTTGATGGGGAAATGTGGACTAGGCAATTCTGCCTATATTCACCCTTATCCTGTGTGTGTGTGTGTGTGTGTGTGTGTGTGTGTGTGTGTGTGTGTGTGTGTGTGTGTGGATACAAATGAAAACCAGTTGAAACTGAACAAGATTGAAGCTGTTGGTGGTATTATTAATGAAGATATAATATTATCCATTTTCCAGTAGGAAATGCAGTGAGAGCTCCTGTATCTTTGCAGAATTGAACTGGTCATAAAATACATTTTTTTTTCAAACTGCTTCCCTTCAAGATGGAAGGATCATCATTTAGGTCGGAGGAAACAGCCAGCCGATGCAGTCCATGTGCCTGTATGCTGGCCCTGCCCCCTTGCTAAGGCACATTGTGCCATGTTAGCAGGGAGAACGTGGCGGTGCATTCCACTGAAATGAATCAAGCCATTTTCATTTATACATTTTTTTTTTTTTTTTTAAATTTAACTTTTTACCCAGGAGGCAGTATAGCGCAGAGGTTTAAGGCTCTGAGCTGCAAACCTGGGGACCTGGGTTTGAATCCCACAGACCCCAATTGCATACTATGTGACCCTGAGCAAGTTGCACCTGGAAACAACCTTTGGCTTAGTGTTCCTCTCCTGGTTAAACAATTTCCCCTTTCCATTTCTCTTGTGCAGGGTTTTAAATAATTGATTAGCAGTTTTTTTTCTTGGGACAATGCTAACTGCACAGAAAGTATTTATATAGGTTTTCTAGAAGTGTTATGTTTGTTAAACATAGTGAGGCAAGTGCTATGCATTTTCACAATGTTTTAGCACTTTTATGAGCAAAACGCTAATCAAAACGCTAATTTGTGGAGTTAAATAAAACCCTGCTGTGGGTCCTGTCCTGTCCCCACTTCCCTCTGGCCAGTATCCACCTCCCTCAGACCTTACCTGGATCTGATTCCCCATGGCTTACTCCCATGGCAGGAGTGGAGGAGAGCAGGTCATCCTTCCTCCCTCCCCCCTCAGACTACACATCCAGAGGCGCCTAGGTGTCTGGGTGATGGTGCGGGTCGGGGAAGATGCACACGGCTATATCTAGCCCACAGGTCCCTTTTCCATTTTTCTCCCGAGTCCCCTTGCCGCCGTGGCATAAGCGCGTGAGTGTGTGGAGGCACGTATGTACTACGGAATTGCGACCCCTCCCACAGTCGCTCACGCCTGCACTACCACTGGGCCTCCACCTGATGGCAACAGTCCCTGGGATGCTTGATCCTCTCTCCCCGCGGCCGACCCCCAGTGACCCGAGTCTGTTCCCGAACCTCGACAGGTGAGGCGTCAGTGCTTCAGCCCTCCATGTCACTGGGCTGGCTTCATTACACATTTTTTTTTTTTTTTGTTATACACTATTTTGGCATAAATCAAAGCCACCGCTGGAGTAACAAAAGCCTAGGTCAGATGTATTTCCCCACTAAAGTTTCCATACCTTTTTTGGAAATGGAAAGAACAGAGTTGTCCTTTTATAGCAAATAACCATAGGAGGGGGTCTGTATAAATGGGCAGACTAGTTGGATCATATGATCCTCATCTGCTGTCACATTCTGTGTTTCTACGTATGTGGTATAATGGTGTATAATGTCTTTCAGATCTGCTTCGAGTTGATACCCTTTGGTAATGTATGTTAAGCTCCATGGTAATGGGGGCCAAAGAGAAAATGAAGGTTTTTAATTGTCAGACTCTGGCTGGTGAACAAACAAGCATTAAATAAAGTTTGCAATAGTTATGTTTTTTGTGATAATTTTCTGTTTGTTTTTAAAGGAACCTAGCGGTACCTTGGTGTTGGAACTCACATGGCAGCAGCCAGCTCACCACCTGGCTCACTGGAACCACAGCAGCCCGGCTTTCCAAAAGAGATACTAGGAACGAAGCTAGAAGGAAAGTACCTTTGTTGTCACTGCTCCAATATCCTAAGGAAACCATTCCAAGTACAGTGTGGTCACCGCTTCTGCTCTTTCTGTTTAAGGACCATTACAAGGTAAGCCAGGCCGCTTAAATGGGACATAAAGTATGTGCTGATATGCATCTTGTGTATAATGTGCTGTTTCAGAAATTATATTCATACTCTCTAAATGACCCACATTTAACTGCACTTGAATGAAAAACTGTTTAGTATCGTCAATTTTATGGGAAACATTAGGTACGTCTCTGAATGGAACCAGTGATTTGGAGTTTTTACTGCGTTACGGCAGGTGTTTAGAACTCCGATGAGCAGGGTTCATAGTTCTGAACTTCCAATTCTTGGTTCTATGGAGAGAACTGTACAGAATGTTATATTTAAAATGAAAACAATACATGATAGTTTTTTTGTGCCACCTTTTACTTTCCTAAAACTCAAAATCATTTGGCAGCATGAATATGGTCTATGAAACTAGGAGAAAATTGGCACATTTCATGCCCTCATTAATTCTTCTACCCATACCATTATTGTGCGCACCTTGAACTTAATTTTTTTTGTATCTCCTTCTTGGGCAACTGGTGCTCCTCTCCTTTAAATCCCTTGCATTGGCCCTTTCCTCTTCCTACTAGACTCACTGTCATTGTTGTGTCATGCCATCTGACTTTCAGTGTTACTCCTGGTCTCCAGAGCCATGTCTGTCCCTCCCTCCCTGGTGGGGCCCCATCCTCTCTGGATCACTTGAGAGACTGGCAAAGTACCTTGAGTACTGAAATTGGGGCTGTGGCCAAGTTCACCACCCTGTAGGGCCTGATGGCATGGAGGCTTAAGCACCTGGAGGCGGTCATTTGGAGCAGCCAAGATTGTTTCTGCTTTTCTATATGGTCTCACCCACCTCAATTATGCCGATCCACCATGTCTTCCTAAGGCCAGAGTATACTTGATATGAGGTCACCTATGCCAGGCGCACCGTCTCATGCTTAACTGCAGCGAGAAGCACCTAGAGTGGAGAATGCTGAACCCTCTTTCAAGAATAGAGTGGCCACTGGACCCTCTGTCCCCATCCCTACCAGTCTCCGCTCACGACATGCCAGGACTGAATCCTGGTTGCCATCGTGCCAAGTGGGCACCTCATAGCTCAACACCATGGTGCCATTGAGCTTTATGTTTTGCTGAGTAAATAATCATAACATTCTGTATGGAAAAAAAAGTATTCCTTTTCTTTTCCTTCATTATTTCTTTATACTGTCCCGTCCCCTCGGTCAGCCCCTCCTTCTGGTCGCCTAGTACCTTCCCTTGCCCGCCAACTGCCGCTGTCACCATTCTAGCTGTCCCCTGTACTGTGGCCCCACCGGTTGACCCAATGTTTCCCTTCACCCCGGGTGGGGTACCGGGAGGGGAGATTTTACCCAGAGGCATTCCTTTGATACCAGGTGCATGCACAGCGAGGGACTGGCTTGGACACTTCAAACAACATGAAGTCTTGCTATATTATGACAAGTGCAGTTTGTCCCACCACTAGAACTGCTCCGGAGGTGAAAGAGTTGACTTCCATGCAGAGCATGGAGCTTAGAGCGAGAGCTTCGTTAAGAAGCTCTGTTAGGGTGGTTTCAAACCGAAACCGTCCAGATTCTTCTCCGCCTCACTGAACAGTCGCTCGGAGATTCCTCCTGTTGCTCGGTTCATTTTTCGGTTTAAAAGCTATTTCTTGGTTGAATTTAACCGCAATTTAATTATTTAACCGAAAACCGATCGGTTCAAGCTCTGTCTATGGTATTGTAAGTAATAGATAGGTTTTCTGTGTGGAACTTGTAAATTG
Source organism: Neoceratodus forsteri (assembly GCA_016271365.2). Classification (NCBI taxonomy): domain Eukaryota; kingdom Metazoa; phylum Chordata; order Ceratodontiformes; family Ceratodontidae; genus Neoceratodus; species Neoceratodus forsteri. The sequence continues at coordinate 463,438,182 of JADMNL010000022.1, read as the reverse complement.
TTATCGGTTCGGTTTGAACCGATCGAATTGTACTAAAACTTAGTTTTAAAGCCTTTTAAGGCTTGTTAGAGTGCGGTTCCCGGTTCTTATCGGTTCTAAAAAAAACGGATTTCATTACAGTTTTTTCCACGACCCGTGACACGGTTTGGAACCGATAAGGGTGTCTTGCCTGTCACGGCCATTAAAAGGGCAAGTTGTTGGTTAGGCTGGCATCACGTCTGAGAAACCCAAAAGAAAAACCGGGCCCACTGGGTTTCAGCACTGTAGTGTCTGTGGGGAAGCCTTTGCCAAGGCTGACCCACACACTACATGTGTCTGTTGTCTGGGGTTTGACCACCTCAATTCAGACTGCCAGATTTGTAAAAATTTCCCTGCATCTACCCTGGACAAGAGAGTGGGCAGGCTCAGGGAATGAGAGGCCAAAAAGTCCGCTGACCCGGATGGCCAGCCCGGTTCGGTGCCAGCCGAACCGGAGGGAGTGCCCTCTGACCGGGCGAGACTTCCTCGGGCAAACGAAAAGCTGGCTCTGAGGAGCCAGTTCCAGCAAAGAAAACTAAAAATCAGCAGGTTTAGAGTCCAAAATTCCTTCTCCAACTGCTGCAGAGATAGCCAGGGCAATACAGATTGTCCAGTCTCTGTCCCAGTTCCCTCGAACCGCCACTGTCTGGCAAAAGGTCGGTTGGTCGGTTCCAATGGTTCAGGAATATGATATAGAAGAGTTTATGAACCAGAGGAGGGAGGAGGATTATGATCAGTGTGAATGTGACTTTGAAAGTCTGGATGTGCCCATTGAACCGGACATCTCCCCAGACAGACCTTCAGGTGAATCTCCCCCTAGGCTTTCTGAGTCCCCTTCTCATTTTTTGTTTTATAAAAAAGTTGCAGAGACCCTCCAGCTTCCCTTAGAGGAGGCTTTGGATGAGCAAGAGGAGCCTGACTATGTAGAGATGATGGATATCCCAGAGTCCAGGAGATTGTTCATCCTTTGCATAATTTTTAGAAACAAACAATAAAAATTTTAAAGCTCTAATTCTGTGCCTCCTGTAGATAAAAAGATGGACAGGAGGTACACTTGTCAGGTCCTGATACAGATTTTCTTTCACAGCAATGCAGTCATGTTGGGGTAGTTCAGGCTGCAGCCTGTGATAAAGCTAATATTCCCTGGCTCACATCCTCCTGACAAGGACTCCAGGAAGATTGATGCCATGGCCAAAAACAATGCATGGCAGCATCCTTGGGACTCAGACAAGCAAACATATGGCTTATGTTGCGAGATACCAGACATCTAGATGGGATACTGTCATGGCCTTAGCCAAACAGGTCCCTGGCCAGCTTGCAAAGGAGCTGGAGCAGGTGGCTCTTGATGGTATTGAGGCATCTAAGGTGCAGTTCCATGCTGCAGTGGATTCTAACGATGTATCCTCTAGAGTCATGGCTACATCTGTGGCTTTTCGGAGATTGGCCTTTCTCAGGTGTACTACTTTGTCACAGGATACCCAGTCTAAGGCTATGGATTTTCCTGTGGTGGGAAATTCTCTGTTTGGGAGCAGACAGAGAATTATATGAAAAATGGATGAATATAGAACCACTTATAGGGTGCACAAGCCAAGGGCGGCAAGCCACTCCTCAGAGGCAGCCTCCCCAGGGGTGGGCAGGCCTTTCACAGGCCTTTTTACCAGACCCAGGCCTCCTCCTCTTCAGCCTATGCACAGAGGGGGTTCTTCAGAGGGAGAGGCAGATGGGGTACGAGCAGGCCTGCTCCCACCCCTCAGCCTAAAGCCCCTGCCAAACATGCACCCTGATGGGATGTCCAGGGTCGGCTCTCCATTGCCTGTAGGGGGCAGGCTGGCTTACTTCGTCCAGGACTGGGAGTCTTTAACTTCAGACAGGTGGGTCCTGGAAGTCATGAGCCAGGGTCTGGTTCTCAGCTTCAAAAAATTTCCAAAGATGAGAACCAGATCTTTTCCACCTGCAAACCCTTTAGAGACTCTTGCTTTGGAAACAGAAGTCTCAACCCTCCTGGCTCTCAGAGCTGTGAAAGGGTTTCTCCCCACACCAGGCAGGGTCTGTACTCCAGGTACTTCCTTACCCCAAAAAGACAGGAGAGTGGCGGCCTATCCTGGATCTAAGCTATCTAAACAAGCACCTTTTAAAACCAAAGTTCAAAATGGTGACACTGGGAATGATTTTACCCTCCCTAAGGCCAGGGGACTGGCTAGCCTCCCTGGAACTCAAGGATGCCTACTTCCATGTTCTTATCAGAAGCTCCCATCGAAAGTACCTCAGATTCGAACTGCCCCCAGGCCATTATCGGTTCAGAGCAATGCCCTTCGGCCTCACTTCTGCCCCAAGGGTGTTCACAAAATGTCTGGCAGTAGCAGTTGCTCATCTAAGAAGGCAAAGGATTGCCATTTTTCCTACCTGGACGACTGGCTCATTGTGGGTCAGTCTCCAGACCAGGTCAAATCACACCTGCTAGTTACCCAGCAGCTGCTTACCTCTCTGGGCTTTCTTCTCAATCTTCCAAAGTCAATTTTGGAACCTGTCCAGGTACTCACCTTTATAGGCGCAGAACTGGACACAAAGCAGGCCAGAGCCTTCCTTCCCTTGGAAAGGGTAAGGACCTTAGTGGCCCTGGCCTCGTCCTTCACTCTGCAGGTCTCTCGACCAGCAAGGCATTTCCTGCAGCTCCTAGGACACATGGCTGCCTCCACAGCTGTTGTGCAAGGAGCAAGATTTCAGATGAGGGACATTCAGTTCCATTTGAGAGCTTTCTGGTCTCAAAGAAGAGATTCCTATCAAGTTAATCCCAGTGACTCGAACCCTGATCCAGGCCCTTCAGTGGTGGCAGGATCAGAGCAATCTGAGACAAGGGGTGCCCTTCATCCCTCTGTCCCACTCCTTGACCCTTACTACAGATGCATCCGTTTTGGGATGGGGAGCTCACATGGGCGACCTCTCCACCCAGGGGTTATGGTCCCCTCAGGAATCTCTGCTCCACATCAATCTTTTGGAACTCAGAGCTGTTTTCTAGCACTTCAGGTTTTTCTGCATCTGTTCAGAACAAGGTGGTACAGGTCAGAACAGACAACACCACTACAATGTGGTACATCAACAAACAAGGGGGCACTTCGGTCTTGCCTTGTGCACCGAGGCGATGAAGTTGTGGTCTCTGGCTTATTCCCTGAACACTTCCTCATAGTAGTTCACCTCCCAGGCAAGGACAATGTCCTGGCAGATGCTCTCAGCAGGATTTCCCAGGGCCATCACGAATGGTCACTGGATCCCCTAGTACTGGGGATAGTGTTTGCCAGATGGGGCACTCCTCAGATAGATCTTTTTGCAGCCCCAGACAATCATCAGCTTCCACTGTTTTGTTGCAGGCCCCCAGTGTTGGGCTCAGTCCCCCTGGATGCCTTTCTCCTCGATTGGGAAGGGAAGTTTCTTTATGCCTTTCCCCCCTTCCCTCTTCTGTTCAAAGTACTAGTCAAAATCAGGTCTCAGCCCTGTAAAATGATCCTGATTGCTCCAGACTGGGCCAGGCAGCCCTGGTACCCACTCCTTCTGTCCTTAGCAGTCCATCTTCCCCTGTGTCTCCCCAGGAACCACAATCTGTTAACCTGTGCTCAGGGGAGAGTTTGGTATCCGAATCTCAAATCCCTCAACCTCAAGGCTTGGCTCTTGAGCAGTTAGAGTTTGCTGATCTACAACTTTCTCAAAGTGTTCTCAAAATCATGAAGGCTGCTAGGAAGTCTTCCACCAGGGCTACCTATAACTCCAAGTGGAAAAGGTTTTCCATATTGTGTTCTGGGAAGCATGTTTCCCTGGAATCTGCTGATCTACCCACTGTATTGGACTATATGGTCCATCTTAATTCTTTGGGACTGAGACCAGCTACCCTGAAAGTGCACTTGGCAGCTGTCTCTGCCTTCCTTTCAGCAGGGAAGCCCTCTTCTCTTTCTTCTCACCCTGTATTTTCCAAGTTTTTTAAAGGATTGCTTCATACCAATCCTCCATTCAGGGACCCTGCCCCGGCTTGGGATCTTAATGTATGCATTGCTCAGCTGATACAACCCCCCTTTGAGCCTCTGTCTTCGGCAGAGCTTAAGTATTTGACTTGGAAAACTGTATTTCTGGTAGCCATCACTTCTGCAAGGCGCATAAGTGAGTTACAGGCTTTATCAGTAGAGACTAACTTTATTTCCTTTCACAGGGATAAAGTAGTCCTCAGGACTAACAGGAAGTTTTTGCCTACTACATAGAGCGTACCAAGGGTCACAGGTTTGACTCCCTCCAACTGTTTCTCACTTATGGTGAGGTTGGGAAAGGGAGACCTGCCACTAAGAGATCCATTGCCAGGTTTCTTGTATCCAATTTTGCTATCAAAAGCTGGGTAAGGTTCCCCCCTCAGGCCTGAGGGCTCACTCTGCCAGAGGTACAGCTGCATCTCTAGCTGCTGCTGGAGACATCCCTATCTTGGAGATATGTCAAGCAGCTACTTGGAAAACAGTACACACTTTCACCAAGCATTACTCCCTGGATATTCAGGCCAGGAGGGATGCTCGGTTTGGTACAGCCGTGCTTCAGAGCCTATTCCCTAAGTAGGTTCTGTCCCTCCTCCATGGAGGTACTGCTGTGTAGTCTGCACTTGTCATAATATAGCAAGATTTCTGTTGTTTGAAGAAAAAATTACTCACCTTAGTAATGTTGTTTCTTCTAATGGAGTCTTGGTATATTATGACCTCCCCCAGCCTGCCCCTCTCAGAACTTCTACTTTGGGTATGGGGTGGGCAGTCCTCTGTTGGCATTTATTGATGCCCTCTTTCATGTTTGGGTGTTGTGTTTATTTAGTTATTTTATCTTATTTTTCTGGTCCACTGACTTGAGTCTTGGTGTTGGGACCAGGAAAATGTGTGAATATGTTAGTAGCCAGTTGGCTAGTGTAGGTTACAGCTTCCACACAGAACCTTAGTGAGTTTTTGCTTGTAAAGATCTGACGGTTTCGGTTTGAAACCACCCTAACAGAGCTTCTTAACCGAGCTCACGCTCTAAGCTCCATGCTCTGCATGGAAGTTAACTCTTTCACCTCTGGAGCAGTTCTAGTGGTGGGACAAACTGCACTTGTCATAATATAGCAAGACTCCATTAGAAGAAACAACATTACTAAGGTGAGTAATTTTTTCTTCCGGACTGCGTGAAGAGTGGGGGGACCGGCCACCATCCTCTGGCTGGCAGATAGGGCCCTTTCAGTTTTCTTCCCCAGCAGCGTTCTGGGGGTGAGGGCGTTCAACGGCGTGTCGAGGCCACACACCGCCAAGAACGCTGACTGCAAACCACCACCAGGAGCTGCCCAACAGCGACCCGAGACTGACACCCCACCAGCGGACACTCTCTAAACTCCCTCCTTACTGATCTCTGCTCCTGACGACTGGGCTCAGGGCATGAACCTGTGTCGGCAGCATGCTAAGCGAACATCCATCACTCAGTGAATTGGAGTTGACACAATAGCATTCATTTAAAGGGGAACAGTCAGCAGTAAGAGGCCAACACCCAAGTGTGGGTCTGGTCCTCACTTGCACTTTGTGTGCAAAAATTGTTTTTGGTTTTGCTGCTGTTTACTTACAATCTGCTATACTGCAGTAAACAGTATCAGACTGATGCTGCTAACTTCCAAGCTTCTCTGTAACTACAAATGCCAGAATCCCTTGCAGCTGATATCAGAGGAGGGCTGCAGCGGTGGGAGATTCAAAAGCCTGCAGTGCATGTTGGAGTTTTTATAACCTCTGATCTTTTGTTTGCAAGTCTCATTATCTTCCCGTGGCAGAGCACAGTCACAGAGGACTGTACTGCACCACGGGAGAACAGCAGGACTGGCAAACATCAGATCGGAGCTCATAAAACCTTTAACATGCACGGCGGGCTGTTGAATCCTCCACTGCTGCAGAACTGCTCTGAAGTCAGCTGCAGGGGATTCTGGAATTTTTAGTTACAGAAAATGTTATTTGTAGTTATAGAAAATGTCACCTCAGAAGTCGGTAGATTCAGTCTGATACAGTCTACTGAAGTAAGCAGTACGTGTTAAAAAAAAAAAAAAAAAATTTGCACACAAAGTGCAAATCTGGATTAGCTCCATGCTTGGGTGTGGGATTCTTAGTGCTGACTGTTACCCTTTAACCAATCCGTGCCAAGATATATTTGCAAGCAAGGACCTTGTCGTCGAGGCACAGGTCAGGAAGCATAGGAAAAATCGGGAGCAGTTGTAGAATTCGCAAACAGTGTTTATTAGTACTAGCAGTAACATAAAAAAAAGCTTGTTTAGAATAACTGTTAGAAAGGCAGAATAAACAGAGAAGATCCATCTGAGTTTTCCTTTAGTCTCTGTGTCTCCCAAAACATTGCAGCTCTCGCCTATAAGTCTTTGCAACTCCCCTCCTTAACAAGCATCCTGTTTTTTTCTAAAATGTTCTTGTAAGTTTTAGGCAGGTGCAGTAAGAACACAGTGTTCCAGACCTGAGGACCCTTCTTCACCACTTCTGAAAAAGAGCTTACAAACTGCTCTCGGGTTAACCCCTTGAGTTCCCAATAACGTTTTGCAATAATCTCAAACTATGATTATATACATTTCAACAGTAACACTATATAATTTCTAAATAGAGAGATCCCAATATCAGTTACATTTCTACATAATGATTTGCATTTATTTTTATACCAGCAGGTATGCAAGGGAGGAAAAGACAGAAACAGTAAGGGAAGACTGAGAGACGGTGAGAGGCAGAGGATTGAGACTGTTGGGGTGATCAAATCCTAGGTCTCACAGGAAAATTTAGTTGCGCAACCAGACAGACAAGAGATCGGAAAGAACAGAACAGATCCCTGCATTCAAACTCTCCATAACAACTGGGACAGTGTCCTATTCAGCCCTATCACAGAACTCTAAAATACACAAGAGGACCTCACACACGTTCTTTTCCCCCCTCAAAAAGTGTGCTCTGTTTTTTTTTTTTTTGTTTTTTTTTTTAAGGGGAAGGGGACAAATTTCTTCAAAATGTTTTATTTATTTCAATATTTCTTTATTGATAGGATTGCATCCACAGACAAACAGTTGAAACAACCATGGTAATACAATGCATTACAACAAAAATATCAACCATGAATGCAGTATTGTAGGAATAATGTAAACTCTTACAGGCAGTTCATTATGCTCCATCACCCATACATTTTATAGCTTGAATCATGTCAGCCTGGTTGGAGATATCTAAATGATGTCCTTGTGTACAGTATAAGTGGTGCATACCTTGGGGGACAATCATTGATGAAGGCGGCACCCCCCAGCTGGATTTGAGTCTGGCTTAGTAACTTTTAGTTGTTTTGGAAGACATTCAGAGTGAGTGCCATGTACTGACAGTGAAATATCCTTTTTTTTGTTTGCATCAGTTCATGTTTTATAAATTAGATAATATATAAAATACTAATGCAGTAAGTTGCTGATGCATCTGCACTTTCATCAAGTGTCACATGTTGTGTTTATTGAGAGTAGGAACCCTTCACAAGTAACAGTGTTGGGGGGCTTTAAAACATAGGTCAAATCGGATGCAGTATAGTAGATTGTATCAGACTGATGCTGCTGACTTCCAGTTGTGTGAAACAATTTGGGTCAAACCAGGAACCTACTAGGTCAAAAAGGAATCAAAGGTAGAAATTTCCACAGCACAGTAGGTAAGCATTGTCAGAAAAGGTTCTTTTTACTGTTCACTTTCCCTCTTTCCAGATACTACTACAAAGTAGGTGCATCACTTCTGAACCACTGACCATGGAAGACGGTGTCATTTCTTGGCAGGATGCAATGTTGGCTCTTTTAGTGCATGTTCATGCCATCCCTGCATCTTGCCTTTGATTTGCAGGCACCATTCCACAAAGATATGAGAAACAACACACTCTGAGTGTGTAAATACCCTGATGTTCATGTTTACATATAACTGATGGATGGTGATGATTGCGTGGGTTTGGGAACAAGAACTGAAAAGACTATACCTACCCATTTAGACTGGGGTGGGGGGATTTTATTCCCTGGCAGTCTCCCAAACCAATTAATAGTGATCCCCACCGACTGTATGGGGGGGGGCAACGTAAATCGGGGCCTTACTGCATCAATGACTGTGTCCCAGTGACAGTCTCTGTTGGTTTTTCCCCTGTAGTTTAATCCTCCCACCACTTGATGACTTCTAGTGTAGTCACTGTGGCTTTGCCCATGCATAGAGAGTCCCTGGCCTTCCATTGGTTGATATGGCAGTGGAACCTGGCACTGAACCAGATTTGCCAGCACAGCAGCATGTTGACTACTGGGCAGCCCCATGGACTTTCACAGTGCATTACAGTGTGACCAGTTGCCCAACAAACATTGCTGGCAGGATCTTGGACTACCCATGTGAGTGGACCCATTACTACAGGGTGGCAGTTAGGGCCACCTCCTTTACAGACACCTTTAATGACTGTCCACACAGATATGTCCAGTTCAGCCCTGCTACACTCCATCTAGCTAATTAGGCCCAGGGTCCCCAACCACCACCAGCTCTCCACATTTGTGGGGTGAACTATGACCCTGAATAGCAGGATGGTATTTCACACCATGTAAGTCATTTTAAGCCTTTGCAAATATACTTCTCCTTTGCCTATCTGGCTAGGCAGACTGGAATCGGGGGTATCCAGGTTGAAAGTTTACCCGGCTCCCTGAATGGATGGGACTGCTGGACACCTTTGAGGGAGAGAGTGGGAAGATAGACTGCATTGTGTTTTTCACACAGGTTAAATTGTTGTTGAGGTTTGGTTATCTGAAAGCTTGCCCCTTTTTTTGAGGGGCCTATTTTTTGGGGGTCTGCATAGCAGTGATATTGATAACATTATTCCTGTAAAATAAAGCGGTTCTATTTTATTTCCTCCCATAAAGTGCTGGGCCTCAGACGTGTGCCGCATGTCTCCAAGAAGGTCTGTTTGATGAAGAGTCCACACTAGACCTAAATTCTGTAAGTACATTTCTGCATATACACAGGGTATTCCACACAGTATAGCTTTTTTTTTTTTTTTTTTTCATAGCACTTGGAAGCGTAAACCTAGCAGACTCTTCACTAGAGAGGCATGGTCTTGAATGTAATCCTAAACCAGGTGCTTAGTAGTCAGAACTTTGGGGGGGGGCATGTCCTTCTGAAAACAGCCATCCACTGGGAAGCAATTCTTAAATTTCACATCCCTGAGGTACACTGCCAGCACATCAGGATGCACAAGCTGCTGTCAAGCACCCAGCTGCTCTGAAGGTCTTAAAGGAGAACTACTCTGAACTGAAAATCATTTTTCCACACGTGAAGCTGTTTTTTAAATACTGGTTCCTGTTCTATTATTGTGTTATCTAAATAGGTCCGTTAGTTTTTTTTTTTATTTACACTCTGGTATTTAGTACCATATTAGAACTGTGTGATGTAGTTTATGTCCCTCTCAACCCCAGAGTTCTGTAGTTGAGCATGGCTACATTGTGCCAACAAGGAGCTAGTATTTAAAAAACTGCTTCTGCTGGGGAAAAATGATTTTCAGTATCAGCAGCGTTCTCCTTTAAGACCTTCAGAGCAGGTGGGTGCCAGACAACAGCTTGTGCCTCCTGATGCTGGCAGTGCACCTCAGGGATGTAAAATAATAAGCATTGCCTCCCAGTGGATGGCTGTTGCCAGAAGGACGTGGGGGGCTGTACCCTGGAGAGCCCTAACTACTAAGCACCATGCCCCTCCAGTGAAGAATCTGCAAGGCTCATACTTCCAAGTGTTGTGAAAAAGAACAGGTACATTATGTGAAGGAACATTAACTACGTCATACAGTTCCATAATGGTGCTTAATACCTGTGTGTAAATCTGAAAGACCCACTGGGTTAACTATGGAGCAGTAACATAATTGGAACCAGCATTTAAAAAGCAGCTTCTACAGGGAACTATAACTGACAAGTTCAGTGCAATTCTCCTGTACGTTAAGCTCAGTGTGTAGTATATGGGTGTATGCATCCAAAAAGCAGCCTTAATTGCCATTGATATAGAAATTTTGTGTCTGAGAGTACACATAAGTTTGTACTTAAAGTTCATCTTTGTAGATTTTTTTTGATTAACAATGTAGGTTTTTCAGACTTCTAAAATACCTTGAAAGCAGCAGTTCATGTTACAGTGAAGCGTTGTACATATACATTTTTTTATTTTAAAATTGCCCTTTTTATTCTGTTTTGTACTATTCCCCCCCAGTGGAGTCTTTAGCATTTTTTTTATTTGAACTAATTTAAAGGAAAGCTCCATAAAATATGTTGATCAGTTTTCCACCAAAATTGTCAACTGTTAGTTTTTATATATAAAAAAAAAATCCTTTAAATGTCACTCTTTTTTTGTGACTGTGACAAACTAGCATGCAACAGACACTGCTCCCTGACCTTATGGTACGCTGACAACATTGAGAATAATGTAATGAATTGTGGTGACCCCATATAAATGGATTTAGAAACTAACACGAATGGGGGGGGGGCAACATTAGTGGTTGAAACGGAGCATATCATGAGGTGTACTAAACAGACATTTTGACACAAACTGCTGAAGCCCATGCAAGTAAATATGTGGGACACCAGGATGTTTAATCAATACAATTTTGGTGTGCTGCCAAGACAAAGCTATCTGCCGTGTTTTGCATGACATAGAATTTGATCTCCAACGCAAGAATCACCTGCAGAGTTTTAAGCTTAGCTTTTTAATAGGTAGCCACTGGCTCCCAACTGAAAAAAAACATTAAGTCTGTTTGTTGGGTGCCAAAGCAATAAAACAATACTTAAAAAGGAAAAAAATTAGGAGTCTTTGTTATTGCTTTTTAGTCCCCAAATGAAATTTATGTTGTGTGTGCCATCCAAATTTATTAATTTACAGTTTGTTGACCAGGAAGGGCACACTGAACTTAAGAATGTCCAGGGGAGACTACATCCCTCCATGTCCTCTTCACTTTGCTTTTCTCCTTTCTATCAAACACCATCTCAAACTTCATTTTGCTCCCACTAGCTCTTATTCTAGTATTGGTTAGATATGACTTCGAGGTGGAGCTCTTGCAGTAGGTATTACTAATAGGACTAATGCCTCAAGCATTAGGACCCTGCGGAAAAATTGTGTAGCTAGCAGTCTGGGCGGGGACCGCCCTGGCGTTAGCTCCGTAACATCTGACATGGTATAAAGGGGCGGTCCCCCGGCACCATCTTGGGTATTTTCCCGCCATCGACTCGCTTTAGTTCGACTCCACGGATGCCTTTACTCGCAGTCGACCGTGCTTTTTTGCCATATTTTTGATAGTTAATTATTCTCTTGCATGTGTTCGCCCTCTCCACCACGGCGCAAGTCAGATTGTGCATGTGGGAAACAGATACCGGACAAGGACGGCCGCATGGCCTGCCTTATCTGTCTAGGCCCCAACCATCGGCCTGCTGACTGCCTGCACTGCAAGAAATGTAACCAGAAGACGAGGACTCTGAGAGCCAATGCCCTTTAAAGCCCATCTCCTCGAGCTAAAGGTGGCAGCTATGCAGAGGACCTCGGAGCTCAGCTCTTCTTTTCCCACCAAGCACACCCCCCCACTGAGAGACTGCTTCGGGAGGGAAATGCCATAGGGAGAAGGATAGGGCCAGGTCTGGGTCTCGCTAAAAGTCTCCTTCCAGGGTGTCTTCGTCTTCGACCTCCGGTGGGAGATCGGGTTCAGTCCCTCTGACGGCTGCAGGGTCATCTTCGAAGTCTGCTCCCTCCTTTTCTCAAGGTAACGCCCGCCCAGCTTTCCCTGGCACACTGACCCCACAAATCCTCGACTGGGTTGACCCAGGAAGGTCACTAGCTTTCCAGCAGGCCGAAGGACTCTGACCATAAGCCCGGCGGGTTGTTAGAGAAAAGAAAACAACCAGATGACTCGGACAGGCGACAAGAGGCTGTTTGCCATCGGACACCACCTCTTCCTCCAGCCAAGGTATGCCCGCCCCCAGCCAACAAGCGTCCCTTGAGCCATTCGCCCTCTCCTGCGACTCAGATCCTGATGCCAGAGTGGAAGCCATCGCTGGATGATATATCGACGCCTGCCCCACCTTCCGAAGGTCGGTCGCCCAATGGGTCCCCTCCTACTCCGGACGTAGAGTCCCCAGGGACACGGATATAGAGCAGCAGCCGGACAAGGCCAGAGAGGGTTCCCCTGACCGGACGCCAGATCCTCAGGATCTACAGATGCCCGGTCCTGTGAATCGGATGCCCACCCCACCTGTGGTTCCTCTGGCGGACATCGGGTCTCTTTTTTTTCATTTTGGTGGAATATGGTCAAAGGAGACCTACTGTACAGACCCTCTGATTCTCCTCCAAGGGAGCCTTCTATGGGCCCCCTTCCAACTCCTGGCAAACCTGATGGGGGTGACCAACCCCTACTAGATCCAAAAGGCAAACAGAGGAGAAGGTACTCGTCCCTGGTCTCCTTCTCCAGCGGGTGCCCAACCTCTTCGGATGAAGGTGCTGTGAGCCCCTCTTTCCTGGACTCTTCAGACGAGGAGGGGTTTGCTCCCTCATCCCCAGGTCCCAGGAACTCTCCCAGGTCGCCCCACCCGATGACCCCTCGTTCCTGGACATTATCCGCCATATACAGTCCATTTATGAGTGGGACACTGAGGAGCTGGACCCAGAATAAAAGCGGATAGCCAAGTTTCTGGGGTCCAAAGAACCCAAGCCTCTGGTTGTCCCACCACTGGTGGAGCCCTTCCAGGATGTCACCAGACTTATGTGCCAGAAACCATCGTCCACCTCGGCTGTTCTTAGGAAGGCGGACAGGCTCTATAAAGCCCCCAAAGAGGAACCTTTCTTGGGGGAGCATCCTAAGGCAGACTCTTTGGTGCTGGCAGCTGCTCACGGCTGTGTCAGTCAACCCAAGCACCTGAGTGCCCAGCCCCCGATCTGGAGTCCAAAAAATTGGATCACTGGGGCAGAAAAGTATATTCATCAGCCACCGGATCTATCCGCTCGCTGAACTTTCTTGCCCACATGGTCACCTTCCAACAGTCCCTGTGGGAGAAGACCATGGAGTTGGTAAAAACTCTGCCAGACTCTGACAGTAAGAATGTGATCCTAGCTTACGTCCAATCTGGAATGAACATGGACAAGCACGTCCTCTGCTGTTCTTATGACTTGGTGGACATGGCTTCCCATGCGGCCGCAATGGGAATCTGTCTGAGGAGGCACTCCTGGCTTAGGTTGTCTGGTTTTTGTCCTGACCTTCAGGACTCCATATTGGATGCCCCCTTCCAGGGCCCAGTATTGTTTGACCAGGAGGCAGAGTCGCTTGTCAAAAGCCTGCAAGATTCAGTCAAGGCTGTCACCAATGCTCATAAGATGTATAAGTTGGAGCCTCAAGGTCCCTGTCGTTGTCCCTTTTGTAAAGGTCGGGGACAAGGGGGAAAGCAACCCCAAGAAAAAGGGTTCAAGAGGTGCAGCCACCCTGTCCCTCAGGGTGCCCAGGGTCCCAAGCAACGCAAAGCTCCTCGGGCCCCAGGCCAAAACCCACCTCTATAGCCTGACTTGCTGCAACCCCCTCCTCTTCTTCGGGTCATGCAGAACGAGACAGTAGGAGGGAAGAGTTTCCCTTTACCTCGCAGAATGGTCCAGTATCACCTTGGATCAATAGGTGCTAGAAACCATTCAGAGGGGTTACTCTGGCGAGTTTCTCAGCATACCCACGGGACAATCCACCCCCCCCCCACACACATTGTTCACCCTACCATACCCAGCTTCTGGCGGATGAAATACAGTCCCTCCTTCAGAAGAGGGCTATTCGGCCGGTTCCCCTAGCCCAGTGATGCATAGCCTTCTACTCCGGTTTTTTCCTGGTTCCCAAAAAAACTGGAGATCTTCGTCCCATACTGGATGTCAGCCAACTCGGTCTGTTTATCAGGTACCAGAGATTCCGGATGGTGACATTGGCAAGCCTGTTACCCCTGCTCCATCAGGGAGACTGGTTATGCTCCCTCGATATGCGGGATGCCTATATGCACATCAAGGTCCTGCCCTCGCACAGGAGGTCTCTACGCTTCTGCTTTCAAGACTGGCACTGTCAGTTCAGGGTCTTGACCTTCGGCCTTTCAGTGGCACCCAGGGTTTTACCAAGTGCCTGGCGGGGGTAGCAGCTATCTTGAGGAGGAAAGGCCACTTTGTCTACCCTTACCTGGATGACTGGCTTATTTTGGCTCAGTCAGCAAGCTAGTTGGCTTTGGCCCTGGAAGAGATGAAGGATCTTTTTCTCTCCCTTGGCGTCACTGTAAACTGGCGGCTGAAGGTGCAACCCTGGCCCTCCCAGTGGCTTCAGTACCTTGGAGCTGTTCTGGACACTACCCAGGGCAAACCCTTCCTGCCATTAGACCGGCCAGGCCATCTGATGAACCTGGCACGCAGGGTTCAAGCAGCAGTTTCTCTTCCAGCGATGGTAATTCTGCAGTTACTAGGCCACATGGCGGCGGCCATAGCTACGGTCCCTCTCACCAGATTGAACATGAGGGTTCTGCAGTGGCATCTCAAGGTTCAATAGGACCAGGCGGTGGATAACTTGGATTACCTGATTCGAGTCTCAGCGGTGATCGTCATTCTCTCCAGTGGTGGCTCTGCCTTCCGCATCTCAAGAGAGGAGTGTCTTTTCAGAGACCGTGCCCGTCGCAAACTTTGATGACGGACACCTCAGATTCAGGTTGGGGGGCCCATCTAGGGAATCACAGGACCAGAGGAGCTTGGTTCCCCATAGTGTGGTCTCTTCATATCAACATTCTCAAAATGAGAGCCGTTCTGTACGCCCTTTGGGCTTTTCAGGATCGGGTATCCCGGGGTCCTCTTTTGGTGTAGTCAGACAATACCCTGGTTGTCTTCTACATCGACAAGCAAGGGGGCACTCAGTTATATTCCCTATGCAGGGAAGCCATGAGAGTTTGGGACTGGGCAGTGGAACGCCATCTGGATCTCACGGCAGTGCACGTGCCTGGAAGCCAGAATGTTCTTGCTGACAGTTTGCCGCTCTCTTTCTCTGAACCACGAGTGGGAGTTGCTCCAGGAAGTCACAGGTGACCTCTTTGCGTCCCCGTGCAATGCCAAACTGGCAAATTTTTCCTCGCTAGATCCAGGGCCTGGTGTTTTCTGGCAAGACGCGTTGTCCCTCTCCTGGATAGGGAGGTTTCTGTTTGCCTGTCTTCCCTTCCCTCTCATTCAGAGAGTCCTGCTCAAGTTGCAGACAGAGGAGGCCAGAATGATTGTGGTAACTCATCTTTGGCCTCAACAGATCTGGTATCCGTTGCTGCAGCAGCTGGCCATGGAGCCTCCCACGCAGTTGCCCCTCTCCACTCACTTGCTCTCAAGGATGCTTGTCCATCCTGCTCTTCGGTCTCTTCATTTGCATGCCTGGCTCCTGTAGTCCTAGCAGAAGAGAGATTAGGAGTGTCAAGCAGGGTGGCAGAGGTCTTAGTAGCAGCGAGGAAATCCTCCACAAGGGTAGCCTGTGCCATGAAGTGGACGCGTTTCTACCTCTGGGCAACAGCACGTTCCCTAGATCCTCTGGATTGTCCGGCCAAACATGTGCTAGACTACCTTCTCTGCCTTTTGGACCTGGGCTTGAGCTACTCGTCCATCAAGGTGCACCCATGTGCCTTATCAACATATCATGCACTGTTCGGGGAGAAGACTCTGGCACAGCTTAATGTGTGCAAGTCTTTTCTGCGAGGTGTCTTGCATATCAGACCCCCGAAGAGAGACCCTGTTCCCCCCAGGATCTCCTTTTGTTCTCGAGAAGCTTACCCTGCCTCCCTTCGAACCAGCTGCGACTTGCGAGCTTTGCTTTCTTTCTTGGAAAGCATTATTTTTAGTTGCTGTTACTTCTGCTTGGAGGGTTTCCGAGCTTCAGGCCCTTATGTGCAAAGAGCCTTATCTTGTGTTTCATAGGGGCAGGATGGCCCTGCGTACAAATCCCAAGTTTTTACTGACGGTGGTGTCCGAATTGATGCTGAACCAGGACATCCAACTTCCAGTTTATTTTCTGGAGTTCTCCAACAAAGGGGAAGCATTGTTGCATACTCTGGATATTCACAGAGTTCTATGTTATTACCTTCACAGAACCAGTTCCTTCAGGAAGACGGACCAGTTGTTCATCTCCTTTGCTTACAGGAAGACAGGGGCTCCTGTCAGCAAGCAGATGCTTACCCGGTGGTTAGTCCACTGCATTTCTTTTTGTTACCAGCATTATGGTAAGCCTCTGCCGGGCTCAGTCAAGGGCCACTCCGTCAGAGCTGTGGCAACCTCCTTTGTCTCATTAAGGAATGTGTCCTCGGCAGATCTCTGTGCTGCCACAACCAGGAGCACAGTCCACACTTTAATTAGACATTGAAGCCTGGACATCTCCTCTAGTGGGAGAGCAGGTTTCGGACTAGCCGCCCTTCAGGGCCTGCTCTCTTGAGGCTTCTCGGCTGTTTTATTCTTTTCCCTCACAAGTCAGACCTGGGTCTATCTTTGGGTACTGCTTGGGACTCAGTCCTATTGGTAATACTTGCTGCAAGAGCTCCACCTCTAAGTCAGATAGTACAGTTATGTAAGAATTTACCATAACAATAGATCTTCGAGAGGAGCTGTTGCAGCAGGTCGCTTTCCCACACACTATCCCCCAGGAACTACTATTACCCTTATTAAGGGTAGGGGAGATCTTGCTTGGTTCTCAATTTACTTCAGCTGAGTCTTCAGCAAGAGAACTGAGATGGTGCCTCAGACTGCTAGCTATAAGATTTTTCTGTGGGGTCCTAACGTCTGGCGGCATTAGTACTATTAGTAATCCCTGCTGCAAGAGCTCCTCTCAAAGATCTACTGTTACGGTAAGTTCTTGCGTAACTGTACTTTTGCTCCTTACATAACTTACTCATTCTGCTTAATTTACTTCTCCTGCCTTTCTCCGTTTCCTGTTCGTGCTTTCCCATCTCCCCTTCCCTGCTCCTGTTTTTTTATTTTTTTCCTGTTAATCATTTTATTATACTCCAGCATTACCCCATCTGTATTTATTTTAGTCATTATTTTGCTTAAAGGGGAACTCTCATCCTTAGGATTTCTTAATGTCTGAAAACCCATAGAACGTTTATTTGAGTAAGCTGTTGTGCTTACCTGCAAGTTTTAGCAGTCCAGAGTTATTAATATGTAAATCGGCCTGTAATTAAGGGATAGGGGCAGCCAAGTGTTTTTGGCTTGTGATAGTTAATGAATGATGTCACAGCAGTCTTGGCCCTGCTTTGACTGCAAATAATCCAATATGTTAAATAGGAAGTTGACTGTTTTATTAAGTGTATTTAAGGTGTCATTACAACACTTTCTATATTTATAATAATTGTTTTGTATGTGCAGTGAAACTTGTGAGTTATCACCTTTACATTTGAAACTGTTAGTAAAAATAATCCAATGGAATTCTGGTATTGTTATGTTAGAAAATCCCAATCAGTCCAAAGTATTTCAGTAAGAAACAGTTATACTTTTAACTTTATAAAATAAGTAAAATGCTCTTTTAATAACACATTTCAAGTTATGCATGCTTTTAACACTGTTGTCCATCTGTGTTTTTGCAGTTAATAAACAAGTAATTGTGTCCCATTTTTTTTTTTCTTTTCTGGTCAAATCTGGATGGAAAGAGAGATTAGTATTTGCAGAACCAGAACAAATGCTCAGGTTGTTTTTACTATCTTTGTCCAGAAAAGGCACACTGAACTACAGCTTGTTCCCATGTGTGTTTTGGGAGCACAGGGAGGTTAAGTGACGTGCTCTGGGTCACACAATATGCAAGTAGAGCATGTTGGAATTGAAACCCATTCTACTGGATGAACTAAGCTCGGTCACAGCTCTTTGCTTTAACCCCTGTGCTGTACTGCAAAGCTGATCAAGGCTGGCCCCATGGTACCAGGCCAGTAGGTACAGGACCAGTGGACCACATTTGCATCTTGTAGACCTGAGTTAACACCCAAACCCCATGATTGTAGGAGAACAGGCTGTAAGAGATGGATGGAAAAAGAAAGAAGGTGGTACTGTGGCAGCCTCAGGAATGTG
Organism: Neoceratodus forsteri; assembly: GCA_016271365.2. Classification (NCBI taxonomy): domain Eukaryota; kingdom Metazoa; phylum Chordata; order Ceratodontiformes; family Ceratodontidae; genus Neoceratodus; species Neoceratodus forsteri. The sequence goes on along the minus strand of JADMNL010000022.1, from coordinate 463,420,054 downwards.
TACCAACTTGAACACAGCCAGGGTGTAGAAATCCTGATATGGGGCCCCATACCTATTGGCACCATAGAGCCAGCCTTGAAATGTGTAGTTTTTGATGATCAGCTGGCAGTGGAGCCTACAGGTTAGGCAGTGAGCTATGAACAAGGTTGGTGCATCCAGTAGAACTGGTTTTGATTCCAGCATGCTCTGCTTGCATATTGTGTGACCAATGTCACTATAAATCACTTAACCTCCGTGGGCTATCAAAACACACCAGGAAAACAAGTTTCAGCTCAGTGTTCCTTTCCTGGACAAGAAAAAAAAACTGTAAACATTTGTTATGATTCTACAAATATTCTCTCCCTATCCAGATTTGTCTTGAAAAGAAAAAGATAGGTCACAATTATTTGTTTATTAATTGTAAAAAACGCATAGATGGACAACAGTGTTAAAACATGCATAACTTCAAATGTGTTATTAAAAGGAGCTCTTACTTCTTTTGATACTTAAAAGTATGTCAGATTCAGATTCTTACTGAAATATTCTGGACTGAATAATCATGGTATTTTCGAACATAATACCAGAATTCTTTTTTTTTTTTTTTTTTTAGCTCGGCTTTATTAAGAGCCTGATGGCCACAGAGGTACATTTAAAACCTGAGAAAAAACATATATCATTTGTTAGAAATAACATAGATGAATTACATGTAGATTGAATACCAGAATTCTATTGGAATATTTTTACTGATAGTTTGAAATGTAAAGGCAGTGTCTCACTAGTTTCATTGCACATGCAAAACAATTATTATAAATGTAGACAGTGTTGTAATAACATCTTAAAACACACTTAATGAAACGGACAACTTCCTATTTAATCTATTGGATTATCTGAAGTCAAAGTGGGGACAAGCCTGCGGTGACATCATTGCCTGTCAGAAGCCTAAAACACATGGCTGCCCCAGCCCTTAATTACAGGCTGATCCCTCAGAGTAGCTTTTTATGGGCATTAAGAAATCCTGAAGATGGGAGTTCCCCTTTAATTATGTATGTTCCTGTTTGACTCTCTACTTCCCTTTGTTGTCACCTGTTTACTATTGCTCAATAACCTTAGTAATTTACATATGCCTGTATTCTGCATTTTTTTAACATTAATTTTAACCTTTTGAATGTACTTTATCTTCCCAATCCCCTTTGCTTTGGGTCACACCTGGAAACGAGCCTTGATCAGTGTGCCTTTCCCAATTCCCAAATTTCAGTAAACAAGCAAAATAAATACAGTAAAAAATAAATGGAACAAAGCAAAAACGCAGTACACAGTAATAGTATACAAGTTGTCAAAGAAGTTAAGAGCCCTTACTGATCCACGGATAAAGGACTTGACAAGGATTCTTTCTTCAACCTGGGACACCTGTGTTAAGAAAGGGACCTGAATTTTAGGGTGTTGGGCTGTTGGAGAAGCCACTGCAGAGGCTACCCACTAAGCCTCAAGCAAAAAAGTGGCTGATGTCCTGTACTAAACAAAGTCAGCACAGTAGCTGGGGGGGCATTCTGGTGCTTTCCTGTGTAAATCTGGAAGGGGCAGCAATGAGTCCTGTGTGCATGGAGTGTAGGACGAGTTAGCTGAGGGTTGCTGATGTGAGCTGTGCTGGGTCTGATATGCTAGGCTACACTTGGTAAAATAACCTCCAGGACCATTGTCTGGAAATATCAAGTGAGGGTTGTGATGCTGCTGAAGTCAGGAGCGTATAACTCCTATTTGCTCTGTGCATGTGCATGATCAGACATTGGTTTTGAAATGGGCAGTTGTACAATGAAGGAGGTGGGCAAAGACATTTTGGATGATTTATGGCAGTAAAATAAATTAGGGGGTGGCCACTGTGCTACAATAAGTGGAAGGAATTGCCCTTTTTTAACATAATTTATGACTTTTTTTCCCCCATTCTACTCCAAAGTCATTTGCAGATAATGCAGCACGTAGGGAGGTGGAAAGTTTACCGGCTGTCTGCAGTAATGAAGGGTGCATGTGGAAGGGCACCATTAAAGAATATGAGGTAAGAAAGTCCTCTCTTTCAGCAATGGGTTGATGTCTAAAAGCTCAGAAAACAAGAAATGTAGCTTAAGGAAAGGAGAAAGAAGCAACATTTCTCGGAAGAAACGGAAACTTTATCTGGGTTTTTGTTTCACTCTCATAAAGCACTTTAAACATCACCTCTGTAACCCGAAGCAGACCATAAAAACATGTGTCTGTACAGTTGGTGCAGGATGCCAGGGTATTAAATAGCTGGTATAGCATAGCAAAACGCTAAGAAAACCGGGGTAATGAAAACTATTTTCAGAAATGCTTAGCAATAGACTAACTATTTTTGAGTGAATCCATGACAGTGTACAGTATAATTAAAACTCTATAAATTTTTTAAAAGTTTGCTACTCAATCTGTGCCAAGTGCTATGCGTTTTCACAACTGATTAGCACTTTCACGTGTCAAACTGCTAATCGGTTATTTTCAGCTTATTTAAAACCCTGGGATGAATTTAGAAACTATACTGTTTGCTGAAGCAAAATGGTTAGCTTTTCCTTGTTTCATCTTAAGAGTGACGTGTACAACATATACTTAGCGTGACCTTGTGACAGATTTGTAGTAGTTATTGGAAGCTGGTCTGCTCCTCTTGTACTCAGGAAGAGTGTGTATGTGTGACCTTTGACTACTTTTGTCTTTGGATATAATTACCTGTCATTGAGCATTGTCTAACACTGTTGGGTAATAAAGAGAGGGGGTAGCTCGAAGTTGATTTCAGCAGTATTGCAAAAGGCTACAGTGCTTGTGTTTTATCTTGTGATACTGTGACAGAAGCAGTATTTACAATTTTCTGAGTAGCTACACATTAGAAGTTTTGTCAGATGAGAGCAGACTCCATCAAGACATTGTCTCCCTAAAAAGAGACCCTGATGTCTCAGAAAACCCTTTTTTTTTTTTTAAATTTAGTGCTTGTGCCTTGTGGTTTCCAGCCTTTGCTGCCAACTGCACTCAGGCAAGCTTCCCACCTCATCACCCACCTCTGAGTGTCCATGAGATCAAACCCCCCCCGGTGGTACTTTTGGGGCAGCACTCCCTCTGGCGTGAATATAGTGGTGAACTCTGGTTTCATTGCAGAGCTTGAGAGTATCACATTGATCATCCTGCTGGAGGGGGGTTTAGCCACCTTGTTTTTTCCAGCCCTTGAGACATTTGTGGCTAGGGCTTCTGAGCTTGGGTATGCAGTCATGCCTATAGTGAGCCAACTGACATGTTCCCCACCAGCTCGTCTGCTGCTAGCAATGTAACATGTGGTCACCCAGGTGGCGGTTAAATGGTGGAGTAGGGTAACCTTCCCAAAAGGAGCACATCCTCTGGGGTGCCTCTATACCGTCAAGCTAATTCCTGAATCCAGGTCAACAGCCTCGTATGAGGCAGTGTTGCCTCCATGTCAACAGGCTGGCTCTGCTCAGAAAAATCTTGCTTAGCTTTTTATTTTAAAAATATTTAAAGAACCTGAAAATGGAATTAATATCCCTTAGACTGTCTCTACTAGCTGCTTGACTAAACATGGAAATCATAATCTGTTTGTGACATATTCATTTCTGCTGCAACATATTGTGAAGTCTGATGTAGACAAGTAGCCAGAGCAACTGAATGTCCCTTATTGTACAGAAAAAAAGAAAGAAAAATACTACAGAGAATACACAGAACACAGAAAATAGCGAACCCAGAAAATACTCGGAGTACAAAATACAAAAAATACACAGGGTACAGTAAATTCAGTGCAGAGAATACACAGAATGCAGAAAATACAGAGTGCAGAAAATACACAGAATACAAAAAATACACAAGGTCTAGTAAATACATATAGTACAGTAAATATACAGAGTGCAGAGAATACACAGGGCACAGAAAGAGTGCAGAAAAAAAATTGCAATATCTAGTTGCCAGACTAAAAAAAACAAAACAAAACAAACCAGAAAACACATGGGTATAAAAAATACCCAAAATACAGAAAACACGAGTGTAGAAATATCCAAAATACAGAGCACATGAGTATAGAAAATACCCAGAATACAGAACACACATGAGTGTAGAAAATACTCAGAATACAAAACACACATGAGTGTAGAAAATACCCAGAATACAGAAAATACACCAGCTTGGTAGTGCCGACTGGTGGTACACTGCAGTGCCACATTACAGACCTGGGTTCATGTCTCCAGGCTGACTTCCCTGGGCCGGTGGGATCTGGAGCATGATATGGAGGCATTGCCTGCCGAACCCGAGAGATGGTTTGCAGCATCTCTCGCTACAGGCTACACTTGCAGGTGGGAAGCAGGAGTGCCAGGGGGTTGGGGGGATGTAAGCCATGGGGGAATGCAGTGGCAGGGTTAATGGTCAATGGGGCTGGGTGGTTTTGGAGACAGGAGGACTGACATTTGGTGTGTTTGGGAGAAGAAGCTGTAAGAAAAGAAAAAGGCAACAGAATGTCACTCCATGCTGTTGTGGTAACACCAAAACATGGCATTCCGGTGACTTGTATTGCGCTCACTCACAGCATGTAAACCATACTGCAAATCTATCGTGCCAGTTTTATTTTATTATGTTTTTATAAAGTAAAGCTCCTTCTTTAAATCAAGACACGCAAGACTAGACTGATGGTGTGTCAGTGGCAACAAGTGTTTCTTGCCAAGCATATTACCCAGGTTCATCTTGGTCTGATTATTTTTGCCATGCGCATGCTTGCAAGAGGAGGCTTGAGTGTCGTCTGAGGTGAGAAGGTGATGCTGCCTGCTGTAGTAATCAGCTGTTTGCAGCTCCCTGCACTCTTTCCTGGGTGAACATTTTAATTAAATACTGCCACCTGGGTGATCACTGAGTGCAGTGCAACTTGGGCGGGGGGATATTGCATTCGGCATGCCTGTACCTGGTACATGCTTGCATTTTGGTATGTGGATTGCTGAGCAGAAAACTGGAATAAAGCTGCGATCGAGATTGGACACATGATGCCTGGTTTTGCTCCATGTACATCACTTGCTTCCTCCTCCACCTTTGGGGAGTCTCTGCTGCTACTGGATATGTGGGGCTTGCCTGCTTGTGAGTGGAACAGCAGGACCCTGTCCCGGAGTATACAGTGTCTGTGTGGGGGATGTGAGTTTCGGTTGGAGAGTTGAGTCCGGTGTCCTGGCTTCCAGTGGATCTTGGAATAGGGTAGACCCACAGATGGGCAGTGACCTTGGTCAAGGAAGTCCCACTTGGATCTGTGCTGGAGGTTTAAAAAAAAAAAAGACACACACAGTGGTTTCACTGTTTGTTTAGAACATTACCAAAACCTAATGTTTGTTTACGACTAACATTTTTTTCCACGAATGGGTTATGTCAATCATTTAATCAATCAAATCAATGAAAGTGGTGTTGTACAAGCTGTTCACTTGGCACAGTATTACCATAAAAAATCACTTTCTGTGGCTTTTTTTTTTTTGTTTGTTTCTGCTCCTCCTAAGCCCTCAGCCGGCCACTCCTTCTGGCCGCTTAGGCTCCCACCCGCTGCCATGTCCCTTTATCATCCACAGCCCTGTTATTGCTGCAACCTGGGTAACCCAAAGTATCCCTTCCTCGGGAGGGCTCCTCACCCGTGGAGGGGAACAAGGAGAGGAAAGTCACCTGAGGGCATTCCAACCATATCCCGGGCATGGCAGGGGTTGGCATGGACACTTCCGGGCTTCGCGGCTAGCGGAGACCGGCCACTGTCATCTGCTCGGCTGAGCGGCTAGTTTTCCCATTTTATTCCCAGCCTCCCACAGAATGGTCTGGCTGTGACAGCGTCCTGGGGGTGGGGGCGTTCAGTGGTGCATTGAGGCCACATGCCACCAAGAACTCCAGTCACTAGCCACCACCAGGAACCATCAAACAGCGGTACAGAACGCACCCCCACCCCCCCTTAGGAGGGAAGCATCCAGTGGACATTGTAAACTCACTCCCTGCTGGGCTCTGCTCCTGATGTCTGAGTTCGGGGCACGACCCCGGGTCACCAACGTGCCAAGCAAACACCCATCACTCAGCACCACGGAGCTGGCTTTTGTTTCATTTTTGTTGTTTTCACTTTGAAGCATTTTAAGATGCTATTTGCATGAAAGATTCTGTACAAAAATAAGCTGTAGTGATAACTTAGTTTAACACATGATAAAACATGTCTCATATGCAGTTTTTTAATTTGTATAATCTATCAGCTGTTGAGAAGCCGGGTGTGTGAGGGACTACAATCTAAGGGAGACAATCAGGGTGTGTGTGGACTTACTTGATTTTCCTTGTTGTTGCCTAACTTCTGCCATGTTTCCCCCTGTTGCCCTGAGCCTCCAGTCAGGATTTTGCTGTGTCTGTGGGCGGGGCTGTGGTGAGCAGTGCGGCTTTCAAACACCGCTTGGATTCCAGCCAGATCAGCTGTTTGGCAGTTGGGTGTGTGAGATGCTGCAGTCTACAGGAGCTAGTCAAGCTGTCTGTGTGTGGACACTATTGACATTTCTTGCTGTTGCCCATCTTCTGCTGTGTGTGCCCCTGTTCCGACCCTTCAGTCGGGAGGTTGTTATGTCTGTGGGTGGGGCGCTGGATCACTTTATCAAAGGTCTGCATACTAGTAGTCCTCCGCGCTGCGGTCTGTAGCACAAGGGCCATAGCATAAGGGTGTCTGAAGGAGCTGATGCCCAAGGGTATCAGAAGGGCGTCATACTGTGGACATCAACTGTGGTGTCCGCCGTCTGCCGGCCATGTTGTCGTAATGCTGCATCTGCCCTGTAAGAGCACAGTAGTTCTGCTCTGTGTTCTTTTTAGAATCACACCTGTTGCTTTTTTACTGTATGTTCATGTATGCCTCACATTTCTCTGCTTGTAAAACACATTAGGTGCTGCATTGTCATTTTACATAGGTAATTTCAGGTGCTGTGTGCTGGGGATATTTCTGCTTTGTTCTGTTGTGCTACTGCTATTCCTTCTGTTGTGACCTTGCTGTCTTCACCCATTGGTGCCTCTGTTCAGCTTTTTTGTCTAAAGCTGACAACCGTCCTGGTTGCTGCCTGCTTTGAGTGTTGATAGCTACATTTGGTTCCCTGGCTGACTTCCTAGCTGGGTGCTGCCTGCATTGAAACATAGAATTTGACGGCAGATAAGGACCGCTTGGCCCACCTAGTCTGCCCATTTTCCTACCTAACAGATAAGCTGCAGATCCTAGTTAACCAACAGCTTACTTCCTCCTACCCCCCACTAGGACTGCCTTATGTCTGTCCCATGCATTCTTGAATTCCCCCACTGTTCTTGACTCCACGACCTCCTCAGGGAGGCTGTTCCATGCATCCACAACCCTCTCTGTGAAAAAATACTTCCTCACATTACCTCTGAGTCGTCCCCCTCTATCTTCAAATTGTGCCCCCTTGTTCTTGCACATCTCTTTTTCTGAAAGATGCCACCCTCTTGGACTTTGTTGATTCCCTTGAGGTACTTGAAAGTTTCTATCATGTCCCCTCTCTCCCTCCTTTCCTCAAGGGTATACATATTAAGCTCCTTTAGTCTTTCTTCGTATGTCTTCTGGTGCAGACCCTGCACCATTTTGGTTGCCCTCCTCTGGACAGCCTCCATTCTGTGTCTTTGCGGAGATGGGGTCTCCAGAACTGCACACAGTACAGATGGGGTCTCACCAACTGTCTGTACAGAGGGATAACAACTTCCTGTTTTCTACTATTGATGCCTCTCCCTATGCATCCCAGTATCCCCCCAGCCTTCCTTACTGCCTTCTCACATTGCTTGCTCACCTTTAGGTCATCTGATTATAATTACCCCCAGGTCCCTTTCCATTTTTACTGTTAGTATCTCACCCCCCATTGTGTACTCTTCCCCTGGGTTTTTGTTTCCCAGGTGCATTACCTTGCACTTCTTTGCGTTGAATCTGAGCTGCCATACATTTGACCATTCCTCCAACCTTGCCAAGTCCCTTCTCATCCTTTCCACTCCATCTGGTGTTGCAACCCTGTTGCAGATCTTTGTGTTGTCTGCAAAGAGACATACTTTTCCTTCTAGTTCCTCTGCAATGTCACTTATAAAGAGACTGAACTCTGCAGTACCCCGCTAGTAACCCTCCTTTCTTCACTGTGGACTCCATTTACTACTACCCTTTGCGTCCTGTTGTCTAGCCAATTTTTTATCCAGGCTACCACTTTGGGACCCACTCCAAGGCTGGCTAACTTGTGTATTAATCTTTTGTGTGGGACTGTGTCAAAGGCCTTGCTAAAATCTAGGTAAGCCATGTCCACAGCCCCTCTCTGGTCTACTACTTTGATCACCCAGTCAAAGAAATCTTAGATTCGTCTGACACAACCTTCCCATCGTGCATCCATGCTACCTTGGGTCCTGTGCCCCACTGGCCTCTAGGTACTCAACAATTCTTTCCTTCAGAAGTGATTCCATCATTTTCCCTACCACTGAGGTCAAACTAACTGGTCTGTAGTTTTCTGCCTCTGTCCTGCTCCCACTTTTGTGAAGAGGAATCACATCCGCCCTCTTTCAGTCCTCAGGTACCACCCTATCCTCCCATGATTTGTTAGAGTAGTCAGCGGTGTCACTAGTTCTACCCTTAGTTCTTTTTAGAATTCTTGGGTGAATCCCATCAGGCCCCATTGCTTTGTCCACCTTCAATTTTATTAGTTCTTTCAGAACCCTTTCTTCTGTAAATGGACTGGTATCGACCCCCGTCTTCAGAGTGTTTCTCTTGTTTGGTTTAGGTACCTCCCCTCCTCTTCCTTTGTGAATACTGAGCAGAAATATTTTGTTCAGTATCCCTGCTTTTTCACTGTCACCCTCTACCCACATTCCCTCCCCTTTATTAAGCCTCGGTATCCCTCCTTTGGTCTTTCTTCGCTCCCTAATGAACCTATAAAAGGTCTTATCCCCCTTCTTAACAGAGTTGGCTATCCTTTCCTCGGTTTGAGCCTTTGCTAGTCTGACTGCCTTCCCAGCCTCTTTCTGCTTTAACTGATATAGTTCTCTGTCCTGCTTCTTCTGTGTTTCCTTATTTCCTGAATGCTATCCTTTTCTCCTTAACCTTCCCTGCCACCTCTTTTGAGAACCATAGCAGTTTTTTTCCTTCGTTGTGTTTTGTTGATTTGCTTTACACAAAGGCTTGTTACCTCTGTGATGGCTGTTTTGATTACTCCCCATTGTTCCTCCACCCCTCCTTCTTGCCCTGTTTGCTAGTGCTTTTCTGAGGCACTCTCATTTCCCAAAGTCAGCCCTCCTAAAGTCCAATACTCTTGCTTTTGTATGGCTTGATTGTATGGCTGTGTTTATCGGAACCACACTGTTTGGTGGTCGCTTGTTCCCAGATGGCTACCCACTTCTAAATCTGAGATTCTTTCTCTGTCCCCATTTGAGAGTACCAGGTCTAGATTGCTCCTCCTGAGTGGGTTCCAATACTAGCTGTCTGAGGCATGCCCCTGTAGGGCATCAAGAATGACCCTGCTCTTGGATGTGCCTGCAGCAAAGGTGCTCCAGTTAACATCTGGCATATTCAGGTGCCCCATCAACAGTATCTCCCCTTTTTCTGCCATTCTAAGGAAGCCTTCTATCATTTCCTTGTCCATTCCTTCCCTCTGAGATGGGGGTCTGTATACAACCCCCATGCGGATTGTGGTGCCATTTCCTGTCTCCAGGGTGACCCAAACTGTCTCATCTGCTCCCTGTTTACTCTTTAGTTCTGTTGCTTTGATTCCTTCCTTTACATAGAGCTACTCCTCCTCCTCCTCTTTTACCCTCCCTGTCCCTCCTGTAGATTGTGTATCCTGGTATGTTGACATCCCAGTCATGGTTCTCTGTGTACCATGTTTCTGTGACTGCCACAATATCCAGGCAACCCTCTTGCATCAAGGCCACTAGTTCAGGGAGCTTGTTATACAGACTACGGGCATTGGTACTCATAACCTTCCACTTTTTGATGGCCTTACCCCTTATAGCCCCATTCCTGTCCTTACTGCCTTTGCCTTTTTTTACATTTACCTCTGTCCTGCTCCCTAATGACTTCTCTACCTTGGTGTTTACCTCACTAATTACCGTGTTTTGTGGGGGGAGGCTGGGATTTCCCTGCTTCTTTTCAGTGCCTCCCCCCTTGGCTAGCTTAAATGCTTGTCAATGAAGCATTTAAACCTCTCACTTAGGATCCTGGTCCCCCCCCCCCCGGACAGATGCAGACTATCTCACTAGTATAGGTCTTCATCCCTCCAGGTGGTTCCCCAGTCCCCAATGAAGCCAAAACCCTGAGCTCCACAGCAGTTTTAACCATTCATTGAATTCCCTGGTGGGGAGTACCTAGCATCACCCTTGCCATAGACAGGCAGCACCAGAAGGTTACTGTACGCGCCTACTTGTCCAAGGCCCCTCCAAGAACTTTCACAAACTTCTCTTGCACTGCTCTGATCCTATTCCTGCCAGGTCATTTGTCCCTAGGTGGACAATGACATCCAGCTCCTCCCTCATGCAGCTGCTCCCACGATCAAGGAGGATTCTCTTCCTGTCCTCCAAGCCATGGCGTCAGGCAGGCATCTTACCTCCTTCTCCCTTCCTCCCCCATTTCTACCCCCCCTAATGATTGAGTCCCCCACCAGGAGTTGTTTCCTTCCCCTGTGGGGTCTCATGCCACCCTCCTGTGGGTCTCCTTTGTGAAGGTTCCCAGCATCCTCCTTGGTCTCCACTGCAGGTGCCTCCGTAGAGGAACCACTATCCACCAGAAGAGCGAATGAGTTGTGGAGAGGTACAGCTGGAGGGATGCCACTCTGTTCCACCACCCTCTCCCTCCCTGAGCCCACCCTGGTCCAGCCTCTCCTTTTTCTTGGCAACCTCTCAGGTAAGTGGCATTGGCCCTGGTGGTCCTTGGGTGGGGGAGGAGGTTTCACGAATCCTAGCCAGGTCAGCCTGGAGATGGGCAACCTCCTCCCTCACACCAGAGAGGTGCCTGCAACTAGGGCAGCATTGCAGCCTCCAGAATGTCTCCCGGAACACTGCCGCCCCACAGCCATTGCACTGCACCACTCCTATCATGTCTTATTTTGTGTCCCCTCTCCTGTTTCTCTGTATGCTTACTCTCTCCTCTCCTTTCAACTCTCACCCTTCCTGTTCTGGGACAGCAACTTCCTATATTCTTCAGTAGCCTCCTTCTTCCTTGCTCAGTGTCAGACCACCAGCAGCTGGGGGGAGTGAGCTACTTCTTTCCTTTAGGGTTGACAAAACCAATGTTTCTCTCTGATCCTTCCCTTCCTTTTGCAAAACAGGAAGTTCCTGTTGACAGTCAAATCCAGTGGCTATAAAAGTAGAACTGGCTTAGGGTGGGATGGAGGGCAATTAGTAAGAAAAAAGGCTAGCAACAGGAATTTGTAATTTGAGTCACCTGCTTTTATAGTGTCTAAGCCACACCCCCAATTAAGCTCTCTCTCCTTCTACTGGTTTAGCAAAGTAAACTGATACAGTACCCTTCCCAGCACAGAACACACACTGACTTTCTTCCTTTTTTTAACCCTAAATAAGACCCCTTCTACTTCTAATAAAGTATCTGTTTCCTTAATCTCAACAGACACCGACTCCTGCTGAGATATGTGTTAAATTAACAAAAAAATGTAGCTTCTTTTAGATAGCTGCTTTCTGCTCTACAAGCAAAGCTAGCAACAGCTTTAAGTCCCAGCGTGCGGAAGAGGAAAGATGGTGGAGCAGTCCCTCTGGTGGGCCGGGGATCGTGCTCCTCCAAGGGTCACAGTGCAATGTATGAGGCCACATAAACAGTCCTGTACCATCAGGGTTCAGGGGAAGAAAGAAATCTGTGATGAGACAGAAGGCAGCCAGCACAGTGACCCACCAGTACTCTTAGGGCCCCACTTACTTTCCCATCTGACTCCTACATCCCTTGGTAACTATAAATGGAGTGACGGAGCTGGGTAGTAACCCGCACCAAGAGGAGAAAAGCAGCTGGCTCTCAGGGTAAAAAAAGAAAGCACTAACTAACCAGACACTAAAAACAGAACTTTGTAGGTCCTGTGAAAATTAATTAGTCAACTATTAAGACACGATTTAAGATTACTACATACCCTTCTTGATGAATTTCAGAGCTCGTTTATCCTTGGAGACCTTCAACAGCTCCATGGCGCGCCTCTCACAGGGGGCAAAGCCGCACGCTTCACTGATCAGGTCTCTGACAAACGTAGTGTGCTTAGTCAGGCGCCCTTTTCTGTCTACTTTCACCTCCTGAGCAATCTCCTTAACTGGGTGTTACTAATTAATTTTAACATATACTAATCAGGCTTCAACTTCCTCTCCATCTGGGTATTTTATTATAATTGCCTGTTGATGTCTGCTCTGTGGTGTCTTTCAGCTGAGGGAGTCCTATTTTGTTTTGCTTTTATGTCCTGCTTTTCCTTCCCCCTCGGTGCTTTATATTATCTCTCTGCTGTAACTGTTTGCTTTGGATTATCCTCCACCCTGGCTGGCATCCACTGGTGTCCATAATGTTGCCATTAACCCTATTCCTACTCCCTGTCCTTTTCACCCGTTCCCGCCTCCCTTCAGCTTCTTTACCCTGTCTGGCCCTTTCCCATTTCCTTCTCACTCTTTCCTTCCTGTCCCCCTTTCCCCTGGCATCCTTGATGTAGCCTCTTACTTTATCCGTGGCTCCATCTTGAAGCCCTCTGGCACCTTCTCCCTCCTCAACCTTTTAAATTATTGCTTGAAATGTATGGTTAATTCTAACTGTTGTTTGTTGTTTTGCTGTCTAATTGTTTGTAGTTTTATTAGAATCATTATTGTGAAGCGCTCTGAGCCCTAGGGAAAGCGTGCTCTATAAATAAAATTGCCTTGCCTCTTCAGCACTTCCCTTCTTGCCATCCAGGCAGCACATAGGCTTTTACAAGCTACTTGTCTCCCAGCTGCTTATGGTGACATGTGACATGGAGCTAAACTGTGGTCCTTGTTCCTTCTCCCTCTTGTTGTTCCCTAGGGTACTGAGTGTGGCCCACCTTAACATTCACAGCATTCTTCCCAAGTTCTGTCAGTTGCAACCACTAATGCTAAACCTTAAACCTCATGTCCTGGGGAGCTCAGAATTTTGGCCTCTCCAAGATTTCTGAAGCCTCTGTTACTCTACCCAAGTACTCTGTTGCCCAAAAGGATTGAAAGTAAAGCAGGGTGGTGAAGATGTTATCTACATCTCCAGTCATATTCCATTTAGCCTATTTTCTCTTTCCTTCCCTTCTGCCTGTCATTCCTCTTTTGTTTTCCTCCCATTCTCTGTTCCTATTTTCATTGCTGGGGTCTGTTGGTGCACTGGTTCAAATCTTGCTATTCTCACCGAGCTCCCCTCTTGCATCTCCTTTCATGCTACGTCAGATGAACTGCTCATTCTTGGTGACTGGAGTGGCAAACGGCTTTCCCGTTCTTCACGTAAGATCTGCTGAAACATTAAATCTCTTCAGTTTTCCCAATTGCTCTTTGTCCCCACCTATCTTAATCTTAAAACTCAAAACAACTTTCTGCTCAATAGGGTTCTCTTCCTCCATCCCCACTGTATTTTGGGTTCTGGCATGCTGCCTGATACTGTCAGTGACGACCATGTGGTCTACTGTTGCATAAAAGCCATCGGCCCAAAGTCTCCCCCAGTCTTATTCACAGTTTCAGTTTCTGGTCTCTGGACTTGTTTGCTGTCCACGCTGACCTTTTTCCAGTGATTGGTCCCCACCCTTGCAGCTGACTGATATTGCACTTTTCCTCCAGACCTGACAATCTAAATTTTTGACTTCTGGAATTCACATCCCCCTCCCTGAAAAACCAGGGTAAGAGGTACACACATCTTGTGGATTTCAGCTGAACTTCTTTCTTACCGCCGTGCAAAAGACCTGGCTCGGCAGGCCCACAAAAATATTGGCTTTCCATGCTGATCTGCTTAAATATCAGACCCATTGCAATGCCTATAGCTACCAGGCCTAAGAAGTCTGAATACTTTGCTTCCACACTTTAAAATAATCTAAAATCACCCCTCTAAGTTCTGGAATGTCATCTACTCGTTATTCTTCCCTTTTACTTTTTTTAAGTCTGCTTGCTGACTTTTTAAAGCCCCACATGATCTGGGCCCAGTCTATCTGAAATAACTCCTGATTCCCAATCGCCCTGATCGATCACTCCGCTCGGCCAACGAGGGGTTGCTAGAGGTTCCAAGGATGTATTTGAAATCTTCTGGTGCTCGGGCTTTTTTGTATGTTGCCCCCACCCTTTGGAACTCTCTACCCCGTCGGTTGCGTGAGTGCACCTCTGTGGAGGACTTTAACTAATTGCCTCTACAGGCTCACTCCGAGATTATACCACTTGTCTCCTGAATCTGCTGTATACTTTTAACATAGAATCCTGGGCCTTTCTAAGCAAAATCAAGCCATAGTCAGCATGTCGCAAACAAATGCTAATAGCTCAATAACTGTACATGCTAGACACAAAGTATGAGTGGCAGAGTTATTCAGCACAATATTGCCTTTCTAATGGTGGCATGCATGTATTAATAAGTAATTTTGTTCTTTTTCTGTGCTGGTCGAAACTGCAAACTAAATATTTTTTTCACTAAAAAAGGGCAACATAAGCCATTTTTTGTTGGAAAATATGTAAAATATCAACACCAAATTAAGCATACAGACATTGGATGGTGTTTTAATATTATGTTTGTTAAAAAAAAGATATATTTTTAGTATAAAACGTAATTTTTCCCCATTTTAGTCGAGATGCTTTGGTGAGATTTGAGGGATGAATCACAACCACACACACCATATCATGCACAAATGCGTATAACTCCACAAGTATACATGATACACACAAAGTATCAGCATGAAAGTTGATGAGCTCAAAAATGCCTTTCCAATGGTGCTATGCAACCAGTTGTAATCAATACGGTTTTTATTGTATACCTGCTGAAGTGCCAAAAAAGTTAATTTTATTCAAGCTGCTTAGGTGAATCTTGATGGAAAACATGTCAGCCATACACACCGTACTATAAACGAATGGTACATGATATACACAAAATATCAGTGGCAAAGTTGTTTAGCACAAAATTACCTTCCCAATGGTTGTATGCAAATAATAATATGTAATTTTTTTTTAAGCTGGTTGAAACAGCAAAAAAAAAATTTTTCATTAAAACAGGCAACATAAGCCATACACACCATACCATAAACAAATGCAAATAACTCCTAAAGTATACATGATATGCACAAAATATCAGTGACAAAGTTGTTCAGCATAAAATTACCTTTCCAATGGTGCTATGCAGTCAAATATATATTATATTCTGTTACACTATATATTAAAATATATAAGCGACTTCTCCAGACATTGCAAGGGCACACTGGGAGTCAGTAGCCAACTTCTGCAGATGTCCTCAGGACACACCAGTGTATTTTACTGACTACAGGCGTCTGCTAGGAGGCAATGAGTTAAGAGAGGTTTGAAGACCTTTTTGTGGGATGTTGCATTTACACAATACTGACTGGTTTAATGTTTTGGTCTGGATGAATTCTTTTTATTGTTTTAACTGTTATTTATGCACAGCGCCTTGATAACTGAAACATGCCTTATAAATATCATTATTACTCGGTCTGCACTCCCGGTTCACAAGCTTGATAATTCCTCCATCACTGACCCTGTTGAAAGTCTCATCTTCTTTCTAAACCCATTTACCTTCAGTGTTCCAGTACACATACCCTTCTTTCCTCCTACCCTTCCTCTACTCCTCCTCCTTACCCACCTGCTCCTTCTCCATCTCTCTCCTCCTTTTTCTCTTTCTCACCCAGCACAACTTCTGCCTCTCTTAAGGTCCTTCTTGCTCTAAGCCCTCACAATGGCCAACAACCTGATGACCTTGACCCAAAACTCCTCAACCTGTCTACTCCAGCTATTGCTATTCCCATCTCATCCATCCTGAACCTGTCTTTCTCCGTGGCTGCTGTACCTAATGCTTGGAAGCATGCTGGAGTCTTCTCCTTTTCCAAACGGGTGACTCTTTTACTCCTGGAAACTATGGCCCTAACTCTCTACTCCCTACTTTTGCTAATCTCTGGGAACACTGTGTCCTTTTTAATCAAGGTGTTTCTCTCTTGTGTGGTGCTGGCCCCCTTCAACCCCACCCTGCATGCGGCTGGCACTTGCCTACCCCAGAACTGACCATCCATTAAAACCTCCACAGATTATCCCCAGTGGTAGAGCCAGGAAGGGTAGGGCCATCTCTTTCTCCCCCCCCCCCATGACCCAATACAGCTGTGACTTTGCTTTGGTGAAGATGTGGGTTTGGAGTGGGGTGGGCACCATCACACCACACCACACTGATTTCTTGCCTCTGTATTCCCCACTTGGCAGATGGCAGCATGTAATGGCACAGATGCACATTCGTGTAGAGGCATGCACATGCCATGCATTGGCCACCAGCTGCCCCCTGTTCTGGTTGCAACCACTGCCCCACCACGCCTCCACATGGTGACAGTACATGAGCAGTGCGGCATAACCCATCCCCTTGTGACTGTCAGGTGGATGCTTTATTCTCTTCCCCCTCACCCTGCCGACCCCCAGCATCCTGAGTATGCTTTCTAACTCAGGATGCTGGCATGATTGGGGATGTGGGGTCTGGAACCTCAACTCTCTGCACCACTGGACCAGCTTACTCACTGCGTTTCTTGACTTCTCCTTTTTGTTTACTCCTCCTAAGGTTGTATCCTGCATGCAGAGAAATCATCTTGAAGATGATCCTCCCTATCTTCAACTATGGTGAAATTGTTTACGGCTGTGCTGTAAATCCATCCTGGCCAGGCTGAAAGCTTTATTTCATCCCTTTTCCTTGGACTGTTACCTGCACCCCCCAACACACACACCCATCACTGTTCCCGCTATACTGTCCTTGCTCTGCCCTCTATTGAAGCTAGACAGGCCTCTCCGTGAGTCTCCTTTAGTACCATATTCTGGCTGGACTCCCTTCCCCCTTACCTTAGTTCCCTGCTGTCCTGTCCCTCCTTCCGCATGTATTCATTTGTAACGCTGACCTATGCTCTATCTCCCTTCCTGTCATGAAACCCTCTACAGGTCAAGCTGCTTTTGCCTTCAGATTTTCTAAGCTCTGTGTAGTCATCCCCCCGCCACCCCACACCCCTGCTACTTGTTCCAGCTTCTCTTTCAAATCTCTCCTTGCTCACTTGCACAGTTGCCTCTGATCCCTTCTGACAGTACACTGCTGCTCAGTCTTCTATGTTTGCACTGCCCCGGTAGGTCCCCTTCCACAACTGTATCTCCTTCTTGGTTATTGTAATTGCACTGCTGCATTGGCATCAGTGATACAGTACCTGTTACATGATGCTGTTGCACGAACTTATTCCATTTTTATAATTAGTTATACTCTTTTTACGTCTGTGCAGTTCTATGCTATGTTGTTAATGTATGTGCTCACCTTATTAATGTACTGCTGTGTTGCAGTGTTCTATTCTCTTGTCCCCACCCTTCTCCCCAAAATGCATCTGTAAACGAGCTGTTACTAGCGCAGTATACCATTCCAGATATAATGTTAGAAATAAGTACTCTAGATAAATGGTTCAACTTTGCTTACCTGACAAAAATTAAATACATGTGGAATAACCAACTAATACAAAGATGTACTGTAGCATGAGCAGGACAACAGCAAAGGTACTACATGAATCTCTATAAATGGGAGATTACTGTTATTTGAGAGCAGGTTCGGGTCTTGCTTACTTGACTCTGTTGCTTTAATATCTGTTTCCTCAGTAGTGCTGACATGCTGAAAACTGGGCCTGGAGTTTACACTTGGGTGCTGAAATTGCAAGTATGTTTTGACACTACATGGTTGCATATCCAAAACTGGAGAGGGATTTTTCAGTGGGATGTTGTTTTGCGTAATGCTCAAAATGTTGGATGACTAGGAGTTGCTGTTGAAAGCCTGAACTTTTTCTTAACCCAACAGTTCTGTCTCTGTCTATTAGTTGAATTTCTCCATAACCTTGTGGTTATGTGTTTTTTTAAACGGAATGCAGTCAGTCAGTTTACTGAAATTTACATTTTTTTTATAGGTGTTGATCTTCTTTGGTCTGTCTACCTCCTTGGGCCGGTCATTAGCCACAGCATGGCTTCTTAGCTCCATGTGTGGTTTAGTTTTCAAGAGTTCTGTCAGCTGCCATTCAGACTGACTAGGATGTGTTTTTTTTTTTATTCTGTGTTTATCCTGCTCACTGGCCAGCTCCTATTTGTCCAGTCTCCCCAGCCTTGTTATCCACCTTCCTTAGGAACATACCCCGTCCTCTGTCATAGAAACATAGACTTTGAAGGCAGATAAGGACCGCTTGGCCCACCTAGTCTGCCCATTTCAAACAACATGAAGTCTTGCTGTATTCTGACATATGCAGTTAGGTCCTGCCTTACAACTGCCCCGGAGAACAGAGAGTTAAACTTTCCATGGCCAGCATGGAATGTACACCACGAGCTCGTTTGAAGTCCCTGTCTGCTGTTGTTTAAACTGCAACTGTCAGATTCTTTACTCCGCCTCACTGAACAGTCGCTCCGGAGATTTCTCCTTTGCTTGGTTCAAAAAAGTCGGTTGAAGTGCAGTATGTGTGGGGAAGTCTTTGCCAAGGCTGATCCCCACACCACCTGTGTTTATTGTCTGGGGTTTGACCACCTCTATTCAGACTGCCAAATATGTAAGAATTTTCCCAAATCTACCCTGGAAAAGAGATTAGGTAGATTGAGGGAAAGGGAGGCCGAGAAGTCCGCTGACCGGATGGCCAGCCCGGTTCGGTTCCGACTGAACCAGAAGGAGTGCCCTCTGACCAGAGTGATACTTCTTCAGGCAAAAGGAGAGCCGATTCCGAGGAGTCTGTTCTGGTGAAAAGGAAGAGAAAAGATAAATCGTCCGGTTTGGACCCAGAAATTCATACTCCGACCGCTGATGAGATGGCCAAGGCGATAAGGATAGTGCAGTCGCTTACTTTGGTTCCTACTGAGCAGGCACCATCTGGCAGGGGTTCGGTTCGGTCAGTTCCACCGGTTCCGGATTACACTTTGGAAGAGTTTTATGAACCGGAGGAGGAGGAAGGAGAGTATGAGGATGATTATGGTGATTATGAAAGTCTGGATATGCCTATTGACCCGGACATCTCCCCAGACAGACCTTCAGGTGTTTCTCCTCCTAGGCTTTCTGAGTCCCCTTCTCACTATATGTTTTACAAAAAAGTGGCTGAGACCCTCCAGCTTCCTGTGGAGGAAGCAGTAGAGGATCAGTAGGAGCCTGATTTTGTTGAGATGATGGACATCCCAGAGTCCAGGAGACTGTCTATTCCCCTTCACAAATCCTTTGGGAAAAAAACGCATAAAATCCTTAAGTCTTCTAATTCTATACCTCCTGTGGACAGACGAATGGACAAGAGGTACACTCTCTCAGGCTCAGACACAGAGTTCCTTTTCCAGTAATGCAGCCATGTTGGGGTAGTGCAGGCTGCTGCCTGTGATAAGGCAAATATCCCCTTGGCATCACACCCCCCAGACAAGGACTCCAGGAAGATTGATGCCATGGCAAAGAAATGATACATGGCAGCATCTTTGGGACTCAGGCAGGCTAACTATATGGCCTATACAGGTAGATACCAGAAATCCAGGTGGGACACTGTGCTGGCTGTGGATAAACGGGCCCTTGACCAGCTTGCCAAGGAGCTGGAGAAGGTGGCTGCAGATGGGATTGAGGCATCTAAAGTACAGTTTCATGCTGCTGTAGACTCCAGTGATGTTTCATCAAGAGTCATTGCTACATCTGTGGCTCTTCGGAGGATGGCTTGGCTCAGATGTACTAGCCTCTCACAGGATACCCAGGCTAAGGCCATGGATTTTCCTGTAATTGGTAATTCTCTGTTTGGGGAGCAGACAGAGAACTACATGAAAAAGATGGATGAGTGCAGGACCACTTACAGGAATGCTCAGGCCAAAGAAAGGCAAGCAGCTCCTCAAAGGCAGCAGTCCAGGGGCAGGGGCAGGCCTTTCCAAAGGCCTTTTTACCAAGCTCAGGCCTCCTCTTTTTTGTCTCAGAGGGGGTTCTTTAGAGGGAGAGGCAGACGGGGGATGAGCAGGCCTGCATCCACCCTTCAGCCTAAAGCTCTGCCAAGCAGACACCCTGATGGGTCTGCCCGGTCGATTCTCCCATACCAGTAGGGGCAGGCTGGCTCACTTTGTCCAGGACTGGAAGTCTCTAACATCGGACAAGTGGGTCCTGGAAGTTGTAAGCCAGGGGCTGGTTCTCAGCTTCAAAAAATTTCCCAAGATGAGAACCAGATCCTTTCCACCTGCGAATCTCTGAGACCCTTGCACTAGAGGCAGAGGTTTCTTCTCTCCTAGCTCTCAGAGCTATAGAGAGGGTTCCCACCCTACACAAGGGCAAAGGATTGTACTCCAGGTACTTCCTAACCCCCAAAAACACAGGAGAATGGCAGCCCATCCTGGACCTAAGATATCTGAACAAACATCTTTTAAAGCCAAAGTTCAAAATGGTGACTTATCCTTCCCTCTCTAAGGCCAGGGGACTGGCTAACCTCCCTGGACCTCAAAGATGCCTGCTTTCACATTCCCATCAGGTGCTCCCACAGAAAGTACCTCAGGTTCGAGTTGCCCTCAGGCCACTATCAATTCAGAGCAATGCCCTTTGGACTAACATCAGCCCCAAGGGTTTTCACGAAGTGCCTGGCAGTAGTGGTTGCTTTCCTCAGAAGAAAAAAGATCTCCATCTTCCCATACTTGGACGACTGGCTCATAGTAGGTCAGTCTCCAGACCAAGTCAAGTCACATTTGCAAGTGACCCAGCAAGTGCTCACTTCCTTAGGATTCCTTTTCAACCTTCCAAAGTCAGTTCTCGAACCAGTACAGCTCCTCACCTTCATAGGTGCAGAGCTAGATACAGTAAAGGCAAGAGCCTTCCTTCCCCTGGGAAGGGCAAGGACCCTCATGGAACTGGCCTCTCATTCACCCCTCAGGTGTCTCGACCAGCAAGGCATTTCTTCAGCTTCTGGGCCACATGGCAGCTTCCACAGCAGTGGTCCAGGGAGCAAGATTCCAGATGAGGACATTCAGTTCCACTTAAGAGCCTTCTGGTCCCAAAGAAAGGATTCCCTTACCAAACTAGTCCCAGTGACTCGAACCCTGATCCAGGCCTTGCAGTGGTGGCAGGATCAGGACAATTTGAGACAAGGGGTTCCTTTTGTCACTCTGTCTCATTCAGTGATACTCACCACAGATGCTTCCCTGCTGGGCTGGGGAGCCCGTTTGGGGGAATCTTACCACCCAAGGACTATGGCCACCTCAGGAATCTCTGCTTCACATCAGTCTCTTGGAACTCAGAGCAGTGTTTCTGGCACTGCAAGCTTTTTCCAAATCTGTAAAGAACAAAGTGGTCCAGGTCAGAACAGACAACACCACCACCATGTGGTACATCAACACGCAGGGAGGCACTCTGTCTACGGCCTTGTGCACAGAAGCAATGAAGTTGTGGTCCCTGGCCTATTCCCTGCAAACCTCTCTGATTGCCCTTCCCTGGGAGGTGAACTGCTATGTCCTAGCAGATGCTCTGAGCAGAATATCCCAGGGCCATCACGAATGGACCCTAGATCCTCTAGTTTTGAAAGTGATTTTCTCAAGATAGGGCACTCCAGAGATGTATCTTTTTGCAGCCCCAGACAATTACCAACGTCCTCTCTTTTGTTGCAGACCCCCAGTCTTGGGCTCAGTCCCTCTGGATGCTCTGATTCTGAACTGGGAAGGGAAATTTCTGTATGCTCCCCCCCCCCCCGTTCAAAGTGTTAGTCAAGATCAGGTCACAACCATGCAAAGTGATTCTGATTGCTCCAGACTGGGCCAGACAGCCCTGGTATCCCCTGTTGCTGTCCCTAGCAGTCCACCTCCCCCTGTCTCTTCCCAGGAATTACAACCTATTGACATTCTCTCAGGGGAGGATTTGGTACCTGAATCTTCGGTCTCTCAATCTCAAGGCATGGCTCTTGAAGAGTTTGCAGATCTGCATCTTTCCCAGGGGGTTCTGGATATCCTTAAGGCTTCTCGAAAGCCTTCCACCAGAAAGACTTACAACTCCAAATGGAAAAGGTTCAGCATTTGGTGTTCTAAGAAGAATATTTCTCCAGATTCTGCTGAGTTGCCTACGGTTCTGGACTATATGATCCATCTTAATGGCCTAGGCCTCAGACCAGCTACCCTTAAAGTACACTTGGCAGCTGTTTCTGCTTTCTTGTCAGTAGGCAAGCCTTCCTCTCTATCATCCCATCCTGTGTTTTGTAAGTTTTTCAAGGGATTGCTTCACACCAATTGCCCCGTTTAGGAATCCCGCTCCTGCTTGGGACCTCAATGTTTGCATTGCTCAGCTTATGCAACCACCCTTTGAGCCTTTGTCCTCTGCAGAGCTTAAGTACTTGACTTGTAAAAACTGTGTTTTTGGTAGCCATTACTTCTGCCAGGCGTATCAGTGAATTGCAAGCCCTGTCAGTGTAATCTGATTTAATCTCTTTCCACAGAGATAAAGTGGTCCTAAGAACTAACAAAGTTTTTACCTAAAGTGGTTTCAGATTTCCACCTCAACCAGTCTGTCTCTCCCTGTTTTCTTCACTGACCATTCCTCCTCTGGAGAGAGGAGGCTACACAGCATGGATGTTAAAAGAGCCCTTAGCTACTACATAGAGCGTACCAAGGGTCACAGGTTTGACTCCCTCCAGTTCCTTACGTATGGAGAAGTTGTTAAGGGCAAACCTGCCACTAAGAGATTTATTGCCAGGTGGATTGTTTCTGTATACACCCACTATGAAAACTGGTAGAACTCCACCCTCAGGCCTGAGGGCTCATTCCACTAGAGGTACTAACTGCTTCTGGCTGCTGCCAGGAATATTCCTCTCTTAGAAATTTGTCAAGCAGCCACCTGGAAAACAGTCCATACTTTCACCAAGCATTACTCTCTGGATATCCAGGCTAGGAGTGATGCTCAGTTTGGCACAGCAGTACTTCACATCCTGTTTCCAAAGTAGGTTCTGTCCCTCCTCTATGGAGGTACTGCTTGGTAGTCTGCATATGTCAGAATACAGCAAGACTTCATGTTGTTTGAAGAAAAAATTACTCAGCTTAGTAATGTTGTTTCTTCTAATGGAGTCTTGCTGTATTCTGACCTCCGCCTCCCCTCTCAGAACCTAGATTTTGGGATGTGGGTGGGCAGGAGCAGTGTTGGCACCCTAGGGGTGTCATTTTTTCACCTTCTTTTAGTTTGGGTGAGTGGTTGTGTTTTGGATGTTTTGTTTTTGGGTTTCCTGACTTGTCTTCCTTTTGAAACCAAAAACCCTTTTACATAGATATAGTTGCCAGTTGGCTAGTATGAGTTTTACAGTTTCCACACAGAACTTCTAGTGAGTATTGCTCGTAAAGATCTGACGGTTGCAGTTTAAACAACAACAGACAGGGGCTTCAACCGAGCTCGTGGTGAACTTTACATGCTGGCCATGTAAAGTTTAACTCTTTGTTCTCCGGGGCAGTTGAAAGGCAGGACCTAACTGCATATGTCAGAATACAGCAAGACTCCATTAGAATAAACAATATTACTAAGATGAGTAGTTTTTTCTTCCCTACCTACAGGATAAGCTGCAGATCCTGGTTAACCAACAGCCTGTTTCTTCATACCCCTCACAAGTATTGCCTTATGTCTGTTCCATGCATTCTTGAATTCTCCCACAGTTTTAGACCCCACAACCTCCTCGGGAAGGCTGTTCCATGTGTCCACCACTCTCTGTGAAAAAATACTTTCTCACATTGCCCCTGAACCGTCCCCCCTCTATCTTCAAATTGTGTCACCGTGTTCTTGCACATCTTTTTCTGAAAGATACTACCCTCTTGGACTTTGATTCCACTGAGGTACTTAAAAGATCTTACTTCGAGTGGGAGCTCTTGCAGCAGGCTATTACAATTAGGACTATGCCGCAGGCACTAGGACCCTCCGGAAAACTTCTCGGCCAGCAGTACTCAGCAGGGACCGCCCCCGATGTTGGCTCCACCCCAACTTCAGCTCTGGTACAAAAAGGGGAGGACCCAGCTCCACCCCAGTTCTTTTTCCACTGCGTCCTGCGTACGTGAAGAGTTCCTGCTCATCTTGGCTTGCCAGCCCAGCTAAAGAACCTCGTTTTTTTTCGCTAAATTTATTCATTTTCTTCACAGTTTCGATGGTTTTCATCGCCTACCGACGTATGTGTTCACCATCGTCGGTCTCCTCGTCTGGATCCCATGTCAACAAGTGCAGTTGCAGCTGCCAAATTCCATCTAAAGACGGCCACAGGGGCAGTGCGCGGCCTGGGCCTGAGCATCACTTCATGCCTGTCTCGGCCCATAAGAAGTTCACCAGCCTACTCAGATCTGCCGCTTGAAGGCCCTGAAAGTGTACCTGCTAGAATGGAAAATGGATCTGCACACCTCGGGGAAGAAGCAGAAGAAAAAGGATAAATCCAAGCAGTCCCGCGAAAAGGACCGTAGTCGGTCCCTGCACCGGTCCAGGTCCCGGTCTCGCTCCCACTCGTGGCCTTCTCCCAAAACAGCCCGTGGGTCGACAGGCTTGGGTGAGCAACCAAAGTTTAAGGACCAGGCTAAGGCTGGGCCTTTGGTGGAGAGGCCAGCGAAGCCTAAGGTGACTCCACCAAGAGTCACTGTGAAGTCCTCAGAGGCGCAAGCTTCGGCCCCGCCTTCCAAGGCCCCAGGGCCGCCAGTGAAGAGTGCGCCCTCAGAGTCCACGGACACTCCCACGCCCCTGGTTGAGACCCTGTTGTCTGTCCCCTTACCAACACCAGGTGATGGGGCGACGGATCCAGACGCAGCCGGCGAAGGGGCTGCGTCACCATCCCCTAAGTCCTCCTCCCCCCGGGGTTCAGAAGGGGGCTCTTCTAAGATCGACATTCCAGATATTCCATTCCAGGGAAAGTGGCTTCTGTTTTTTTCGAAGGCCGAGCTCCAGGATCTGTTTCCCTTCTGGTGGGGGCAGGTCCAGAAGCAGACCACCTCCCCCCCCACCGAAGTCGGCCCTGTCACCGCTCCCGGACCCTTCGGGTGAACCACAGCTAAGAGGTGCTTCTTCCCTGAGGAAGACCCCCGAAAGGCCGCCGCCTACACCTCCTTCTCCCAGGACTCGTCTCGATCACTGTCCGTAGACTGACACCGTGCTCAACCAGATCGCGTAGCTGGGTCAGGTTTTACACCAGGAGCCATTCCCATTCTGCTAGGCGGGACCGCTCCGTCGTCTGCCTTCGGACTGCCATCGGTCGGTGAGCCACCGATGCTTGAGTGAAGCTAGCCATAAGGATAGGTCTGGCTATTCATCACCCAGTAGCCATTCCTCCTCCTCCTCTTTGTCTTCTGCCTCTTCCTTTTCGGGAATTGGGGGTTCCCTGGGAGGGAAGGACCAGCCCCGCTCGCCTCCTGACGATCCCACTTTCATGGACGTCATGAGGCACATCCAGGCCTCCAGTGAGTGGGACACAGAGGACCTGGGTCCGGAACGCCGACCTTTGGCTAAGTACCTGAGGCACAAACAGCCTAAACCCTTGGTGGTACCACCTTTGGTGGATACATTCCAAGACCTCACCAGAGTGACCTGGAAGTGTCCGGCTTCAGTCCCAGCAGTTCCAAAGAAATCAGACAGGCTGTACAGAGCCCCGAGGGATGAACCATTCTTGGCCGAGCACTCTCTGGTGGACTCTTCAGTTATTACGGCTGCTCACGACAAGTCTAAGCAGCCTAAACACCTCAGCTCACAGCCTCCCGACCCGGAGTCCCGCTACTTGGACCAGGTGGGCAAGAAAGTGTATTCTGCCTCCACCTGTTCAATTGGGTCCCTGAATTTCCTTATGCATATGGTCCAGTACCAGAATGCGTTATGGGAGTGGGGACAAGAGCTGGTTAATGCCTTGCCAGACTCTGAGAAGAAAACTGAGATTCTGGTTGTTCTCAAATTGGGCTCTGATGCAGGCACACATGTTTTGCGTGCCTCATACAACACTGCGGATACGACAGCCAGAGCGGCAGTGTTGGGTGTCTGCCTCAGGCGCCATTTCTGGTTGAGGGTCTCAGGCTTTCATCAGGATCTGCAGTCCGGCATCCGGGACTTACCGTTCCAGGGTACCATTTTGTTTGGGCTGGAGACAGAGTCTTTGATCTCTCTCCTCCAGGAGTCTGGCAAATCCATCTGGTCTGTCCGCCAAATGTACCGTGGAGACCAGCGGAGACAGCGAAAGTGGCCATTTTGGAAGCCCTCAGGTGGTCAAGCCCGTGGTAATTAACAGGGTCAAAGAGGAGGCTTTCGGAGGAGAGCCGGCAACCAGCAGCCTGGGGGCGCTCCTCCCCGTGGGCCCAGGTCCTCCCAGGCCTCTCTGCCCACCCCTGGCTCCCCCCAATGACTCCCTTCCGACCCCCCCCTTCCAGTGGAGATACCAGGGGAGGTGATGGGGGTCTCTTTTCCCTGTACTTTCAGGGATGGAGCTCAGTAACTGCAGACAAATGGGTCCTAGACGTCATAAGGAGAGGACACACTTTAGAGTTCACGGAGATTTCTCCAGACACTCTATTGAGGTTCTCCAGATATACTCCTTCTCATATTCCTCTCATAGAAGGAGATACACAGGCCCTCTTGCAAAAAAGGGCGATAGAACCAGTCCCTCTGAGTTAACGGGGAAAAGGGTATTACTCCCACTTCTTCCTGGTCCCAAAAAAGACTCTGGACCTTCGTCCCATTCTGGACCCAAGTTCGCTAAATGTTTATATAGAGTACAAAAGGTTCCAGATGGTGACCCTTCCAGGTCTTCTTCCTCTGCTGCATCAAGGGGACTGGCTGTGCTCCCTGGACATGCAAGATGCGTATATGCATGTCGGGGTCTTTCGCCTCACAGGAAGGTCCTGAGGTTCCACTTCCAGGGGGAGCATTATCAGTTTTGAGTTCTTTCATTCGGCCTCTCTTCCGCGCCTCAAGTCTTCACGAAGTGTTTGGCCGTAGTAGCTGTGGCTCTAAGGTGTCAGGGGCATTATGTCTTCCCTTGCCTGGACGATTGGCTGCTAGCAGCCCCGTCAAGGTAACACCTGCTTCAAGCTCTCTGAGATGCTTATACTCTCTTCCGGGATTTGGGGATCACCCTGAACCTTCCAAAGTCTTCCTCAGAACTCAGCCAAAGACTCGTCTTTTTAGAAGCGGTCCTGGATTTGGTCCAGGGCATGGCTTTGCTACCCCCTGAGAGGGGCGCTCGCTTGCAGGAGATAGCCAGATCGGTTTTAGTAACCTCAGGTCTCACCAAGGACCTTCCTCAGACTTCTGGGGCACATGGCGGCAGCCATTCCAGTTACTCCTCTGGCACGCCTCCACATGAGAATCCCACAGTGGATGCTCAGTGTGCAGTGGGATCAGTGCTCAGACGACCTCGACCACATGGTCAGAGTCACAGAGCCAGTAAAGAAAATGCTTCTTTGGTGGATGGATCCACTCAATTTGGAAAGAGGGTTCCCCCTTCCGTCCGGAGCCCCCAAATCAGACCCTTATGACGGATGCCTCTGATTTGGGTCCGGGGTGGGCGCACCTAGGAACTCACCAAACACAAGGCGTTTAAACCCCCGAGGGGCTCGAACTCCACATCAATGTCCTGGAGATGCAAGCGGTCCTCACTGCGCTACACGCCTTTCAGGAGGACCTCATGCCAGGCTCTCTCCTGGTTCAGACGGACAATATGGCAGTTGTCTTCTATATCAACAAGCAAGGGGGAGCTCATTCTTACCCCCTATGCCAGGAGGCAGTGAGAGTCTGGTATTGGGCACTGGAACGGTGCATCAATCTCTCCGCAGTACATGTTCCAGGTGTCCTCAACGACTTGGCCGACAGTCTCGGCAGATCTCAATCCAGGGCGTACGAGTGGGAGCTACTACAGTCAGTAGCGGACCAGCTGTTCGACAAATGGGGTCATCCAGATCCGTACCTGTTTGTGTCACCATGCAACGCCAAACTGCCGCTTTTCTGCTCGTGAGAGCCCGCACCTGGTGATCTTATCTGTGTCAATCTTCACCATTCATCACAGATGGGTACTGGCCGGAGATCAGGACCCCGCGGGAGCCCTTTTTTTTTTTTTTTTTAAAAGGCTAGGCGGAGCCGGCGCTTGGCATCGCCCGTCCTCGGAGGCCGGCGTACTACGTGGGCCGAGGATTAGCCGTTAGGGAGCGCCGACCACTGCTTACCAGTTCTTCGTCTCCCGCCGCGGACGCCCGTGGAAGCCTAGGCGTTTTCCAAATTTTAGGCCTTGAAGCCTGCGTATCTAGTTCGGTCTACTAGTTCTGTGTTGCCTCCACTCGACGTCGCCGGTAAGATCTTTCCTTATTTTACTGTTTAAGCGGCGTCAAGTCTGTTTTTGGTGTTTTTTTTTCCGTAGGTCATGTCGCGGTCGGAGGGCAAGAAATCTCAGAAGACGGGTGGCCCCTATGCGCTGGTGCCCGTATGTCACGTAAGTACCCGTCATCGACCAACATGACCGGTGCCTTTCGTGCCTTGGCCCCCACACGACATGGATCTGCATGACGCCTGCTTCTCGATGGACCGCGTTTTAGAACCGCTGGCAGGTTAAAAATCGATGACTCGCCACTGAGGTAGGTCACATGACTCGCCGGGCCAAGCCGCGTTCTCGGCCCTTCCTCCGGGTCCCTCCCGTTCTATACGGACGCGGAGGAGGGAGCCTCGGCCTCTTCTAGCCTAGCCGTGGCCGAGGCTCCTTCGGCACAGGAGCCTGCCCTGCTTCCTCCCGGAGCGGGCGGGAGGCGCTGTTTGGCAGTCACTCCTTCGGGGGTGAAGGTTCTCTGTGTCGCCCCGCTGTCCGCTTAGGGCCCGCGGTTGACGCTGCCGGGCCTTCGGGCCGTCATGGTGTTGTTGAATGGTCTTTCGCGAATCTTATTGTCGGCGCTGGGGCTTTGTCGGCGCCTGTCATGTGCCGACACTCGCTCGCAGCGCCGTGGAAACCGCCTTCGTGTCATCCTCGCCATGTCTCACTCGCACCTGGCCCTCGCGCCGAGGTTGAGCACGCGACCGTGAGGCTCGGCCCTGCCTGCCGCCATAAATTTCGGTGCCGCCAGGCGCCGTAGCAGTCTCACGCGCTGAGTGTCTGCGCCTGCGGTCGGAGCCGAGTCCTTCGGAGTCATTGACGCCGCCTTGGTCCTCAGCACCGCACACGGCGTTGAGCGGCCTGGCGGCGTGGTCGGCTCCGAGGCTGGGGTTTCTGCCGGTGCTGTCTCTGTCCCGGGTGCCTTCCTTGGCACCGGTGGACCTGATGGTGCTGCAGCTAGCCCCGGCCTAGGACTTCTGGCCCAAGTTACCCTGCCACCTTCTGCTGGCACCGCTTGCGGTGCTGTGGAGCGGGCAGGGGTTCCTTTGGCTCCTGGGCCTCTCGGAAAGGTATCCCTTCCTCGACCCCCTACTATTTGGCTTAGGGCCTCGGACTCTTCCTCTTCGGAGTCGGAGTCCAGCTCGAAGTCGAATGGGCAGTCACACCCTTCGGGTTGCCTGCAAGGGAGGACGAGCTGGTGGTTTCCTCTTCGGGTCTCGGCCAGTCCCCCTCCGAGGTGAGTCGGGTTTCCTCTAGGGCTAGGTCGGTGGTACTGACCAGCAGGCTGTGGTGCGTGCCACCATTGCCTTGCAGCCTAGCCTTGGGGGGGGTTCCTTGACCCCTCTACGGTGGTACCCCCTACTGTGACATCTCTCGGTCGCCCAACTTTGGGGCCTATCGAGAGCGCCACGGGAGGGGAAGGTGCTCCTTCCGGGATTGCCCCTTCGGGAGCAGCCCTGGGTACGGAGCTGCCTAGGCTGGCCACTTTGAGGGCTAGGACCCTTTCGGACTCCGAAGGGTCGAGGGGTATAGGTTCGGTGTGCCGGCCCTTCTCTGGGACCTACCCGGGTCCTGGACAGAGCTGGAGTGCGGACGTCTGCCCTTCCCCTTCAGGTTCCTTGAGAGGGTCCCATTCTTTCGAGGCAGGGGGCCGTCCTTCTGGACCTTCATGGCCCCGGTCGCCTCACTTGGGGGATTCTTTTGGGCACAGTCTAGGCAGTACCGAAGCGGTTGTGCAGCTGTCGACTGCGGAGTCTTCCAGGACTCCCCCCGTGGGAGTCCGTGGTCCACTCCTTAGCCCAGGCAGAGGTCAGCCGACTTCTTCTCTCGGCTCTGTCCACTCCCCTCTGCCGCCTTCTCCTGCGTTTCCAGGTATTCTTGGTCCTAGCTGGCCTCTCACCTGGGAACAGTTCAGAGCGGTGGCTGCTCGGTTCCCTGCTTACGTTAGGGCTTTGGACAGCCAGGTTTTTCAACCTCCCCCCGAGCTGCCACCCTCCGAGCCTCTGGTGACCTCCAGCTCCTCATCCTCCTCTTCTGGGGGAGAGGAACCTTCTGTCCACATCTCTCCTGCTGCTGATCTCTCTGAGTATCAGCGTTTCCTTGTGAGGATGATGGAGGACCTTCACCTTTCTCCTTCTTCTGTAAGCAATCCGGAGCATGCGGCGCACGCCTTTCTAGGCGATTTTGGGACAGCCACCCTCGTGGTGCCGCCTTGGCCCGCTCCCTTTCGGGAGGCGTCCATGCGTTTCTGGCAGAGGCCCTTCTCCGGAGTTCCTGCCCCATGGGACCTCTGCCAGAGATATTGCGCTCTCCCGGAGTCTCCAGGCTCCTTGCCTCATCCGCAGTCCGGATCGACGCACCTGGACACTCCTGATGGGCTTCGCGCCCTCCGCCGTGACCGGCCCCCAGATCAGGACTCCTCGGATTTTGATTTCTGGGGGGGGAGGACTTTCTACTCGGCATGGCTGCTTCTCTCCATTTCTGCGCATCAGGCCCACTATGCTGCCTATAACAGGTACTTGTGGTCAGCGCTAGGTCAGCTCCTAGCCGCTCTGCCTGACTCGGAGCAAACCAGGCAAGCCATTGCTCTCTCTGCACGTGGTCTGAGCTAGCAAGGCATCAGGCGAGGGGCATCTTACGACGCCAATGAGGTAGCTACCAGGGTCGTAGGGACAGCGATCTGCACCAGAAGATCGGCATGGCTCCTTTCCCGGTTGTCACCCTTGGCCCGGCGTAGGGTGATTTGCTCTGCTCACCAGGGAACCCACTCTTTCCCAGAGGGCGAGACGGCGCTTGTCAGGGCAAATTCCTTCCTCCAGGGGAACCCTGTCCGCCTCCCACCTCGCCTCCTCAGGCCCAGAGGTTCCCCTTAGTGTGTCACCCACTGAGGGCTAAGGACACTGTGCCTTAGGGTGCAATCACTCAACCCCCTTCGGGGGGCTTGGTACTCACCCATCTGTGATGAATGGTGAAGATTGACACAGATAAGATATGAAAATTATGTACTTACCGTAATTATGATCTTTCTGTGTATCCTCACCATTCATCACAATCCCTCCCACCATCCCGCTTGGGGCTCCAGTCTCTGGAATCCTCCTCCCTCTGTGCCTTCCCTCTCTTCGCTGCATAGGTGCCGGAACCTCTGGGGCAACCGGGGCAGTTCCCTTCCACTTGTTATTCCTGTATGGTGGAACTGGTATGGGGAAAGTGTCTTTCATTCTTAGCCCCTTCAACTTTACCATCTCCCAGCACCCTTGCTTGAGTGAGATTAGTGGGGACACACGGGGCACTCTTCCTCAAGGGGTGCAGTTTGAGTGGCACCCATCTCTTCTATAAATCTTCACCCCTATGGGGTGTGAGCTGGTGGTTGCCCTCCTTCTGTTATCCATCTGTATATATAAAAAAAAAAATCTTCCCTTTTTTTCACCAAATATCTCTTTAAAGAGAGAGTACTGAGTCCCTGTACCCTGTCCTTCTTCAGAATAGTCGACTCTGCTTTGGGGTATCTGCCAGTTATTCTGTGCCTTGAATTCTGGCAGTCAGCTTTGCTAACTCCTTGCAGTACCTATGTAGTCTGGTGACGGACAAGGGTCCTGGATCCTTGTTACCTCTCACTCTCTCCTAAAATTCTCTCCCCCTTCCCTCCCTTCTTCCGTTTCAGAGATTGGGGCTCCACCCAATCCCATTAGTCTTATTATTCTATGCTGTCCTCTCAGTCGCTATTTCTCCTTTTAGTTCAGTTTTCTTCCTTTTCTGTCCCTGGACTCTCTTGTCCCACCCTCCATCCTTCTCTTACCTCTCCGGACTCAGAACTGGTAAGCAGGCGGGTCGGCGCTCCCTAATGGTTAATCCTCGGCGCCACGTAGTACGCCGGCCTCGGGGCAGTGCGATGCTGGCCAGCTCCCCTAGCCTTTATAAAAAAAAAAAAAGGCTCCGCTGGGTCCTGATCTCCGGCCAGTACCCATCTGTGATGAATGGTGAAGATACACAGAAAGATCATAATTACGGTAAGTACGTAATTTTCATTTTTCTGGCCAGACGTGTTGTCCCTGTGTTGGGCAGGGAGGTTTCTTATGCTTTCCCTCTCGTCCAGAGGGTTCTGTTGAAGTTACAGGCCGAGGGGATGCGAATGATTTTGATCACCCCGCTATGGCCTCGGCAGATTTGGTTCCCACTACTTCAGTGGCTATCCATGGAACCTTCAACTCCGCTGCCAGTATGCTCGCAGTTGCTGTCCCAGGATCAGGGCTCGCTGGTTCATCCCGATCTGCGATCCTTACACCTTCATGCTTGGCTCCTTCAGATGTAGCAAAGTACAGGTACGGGGTATAGCCAGAGGTGGCGGATGTTCTTGTGTCATCGAGGAAGCCCTCCATGTGTTCCACTTACGCTATGAAATGGAAGGGTTTATGTTTGTGGAGCTCGTCTCACCATCTGGATCCAGTTACCTGTCCAGTGAACTCAGCTCTTCAGTAACTCCTATCCTTATAAGCAAGGCTTGAGCTACTCCTCCATAAAGGTGCACATGTGGGCCATCTCGGCTTATCACGCCCTTTCGGGTGACAGAACCTTAGCCCAATTGGATGTGGCACGCACCTTTTTATGGGGGATTCTTCAGATGAGACCTCTCATCCGGGATCCTATCCCACCCTGGGACCTCCTTTTTGTGTTGGAGAAGCTTACTCTTCCTCCGTTTGAACCTGCAGCGGATTGTGAGCTGCAATATCTTTCTTGGAAGGTTTGTTTTTGAGTTGCCATTACTTCAGCTCAAAGGGTTTCCGAGCTTCAGGCCCTGATATGTAAAGAGCCGTATTTAATTTTCCACAGGGAAAGGGTTTCCCTGAGGACGAATCCTAAGTTTCTTCCGAAAGTGGTCTCGGAGTTGACCCTTAACCAGTCAGTTGACCTTCACCCTCTAACAGAGGGGAAGCTCTCATTCACACTTTGGACGTTCACAGGACGCTTAGGTATTACCTTAAGCGGACGGCTAATCACTGTAAATCGGAGCAACTGTTTGTGGCCTTTGCGCCACAACACTTGGGTAGACTGGTGTCCAAACAGACCATTTCTAAATGGATTGTCCACTGTGTCTCTTTCTGCTATGAAAACAACAAGCCCCTTCCGGGCCTGGTTAAGGGTCACTCCACCAGGGGAGTGTCTGCTTCCTTTGCCGCACTGCGGAACGTATCCATTAAGGATATTTGCGCAGCTGCTACCTGGAATTCAGTGCATACTTTTGTAAAGCACTGCAGCTTGGACAGACGCCATGCAGGCTTCGGCCTAGCGGTCATTCAGGGACTACTGTCTTGAGTCTCTATGTTCAGCTTCTTGCCTCTTCTGATCAAAGCGATCAAAATTGTCCAGTCGCTTTACCTGGTTCCGACCGAACCGGCACCATCAGGTAAGCATACAGTTCAGTCAGTTCCACCGGTTCAAGAATATGATTTAGAGGAATTTTATGAACCGGAGGAGGGGGAAGAGGAGTATGAAGAGAGTGAATGTGGATTTGAAAGTCTGGATGTGCCCATTGAACCGGACATCTCCCCAGACCGACCTTCAGGAGTGTCTTCCCCCAGGCTTTCTGAGTCCCCCTCTCATTTTATGTTTTATAAAAAAGTGGCTGAAACCCTCCAGCTCCCTGTGGAGGAAGCTGTGGATGATCAAGAGGAGCCTGACTATGTAAAAATGATGGATATCCCAGAGTCTAGGAGACTGTCTATTCCTTTGCATAAATCTTTTGGGAAACTGACAGTAAAAACTTTAAAAACTCCTCACACTATACCTCCTGTGGATAAAAGAATGAACAAGAGGTACACATTGTCAGGCTCTGATACGGAGTTCTTTACACAACAATGCAGCCATGTTGGGGTAGCACAGGCTGCAGCCTGTGATAAGGCAAATATTCCCTTGGCTTCGCACCCCTCTGACAAGGACTCCAGGAGGATTGATGCTATGGCAAAGAAACCGGACATGGCAGCATCCTTGGGACTCAGACAGGCAAATTATATGGCTTATGTTGCTAGATATCAGAAATCCAGATGGGATACTGTTATGGCTCTAGCAAAACAGGTCCCTGGCCAGCTTGCCAAGGAGCTGGAGCAGGTGGCTGCTAATGGTATTGAGGCATCCAAGGTGCAATTTCATGCTGCAGTAGACACTAATGATGTGTCATGTAGAGTCATGGCTACATCTGTGGCACTTCGCAGAATGGCTTGGCTCAGATGTACTAGCCTGTCACAGGATACCCAGACTAAGGCCATGGATTTTCCTGTTGTGGATAATTCTCTGTTTGGGGAGCAGACAGAGAATTACATGAAGAAAATGGATGAGTATAGGACCACCTATAGGAGTGAACAGGCCAAGGAAAGGCAGGCCACTCCTCGAAGGCAGCCATCCAGGGGCAGGGGCAGGCCTTTTTACCAAGCCCAGGCCTCCTCTTCAGCTTATGCCCAGAGGGGGTTCTTTAGAGGGAGAGGTAGACTGGGTACAAGCAGACCTGCTTCCACCCCTCAGCCTAAAGCCCCTGCCAAGCAGGCACCCTGATGGGGTGGCCAGGGCCGATTCTCCACTACCTGAAGGGGGCAGGCTGGCTTACTTTGTCCAGGACTGGAAGTCTTTAACTTCAGACAAGTGGGTCCTGGAAGTAGTAAGCCAGGGACTGGTTCTCAGCTTCAAAAAATTTCCAAAGATGAGAGCCAGGTCCTTTCCACCTGCAAATCCATCAGAGGCACTTGCCCTAGAAACAAAAGTTTCTACCCTCCTGGCTCTCAGAGCTGTGGAAAGGGTTCCACCCCTACACCAGGGCAAAGGGTTGTACTCCAGGTACTTCCTTACCCCAGAAAAGACAGGAGAATGGCGGCGCATCCTGGATCTCAGATACCTAAACAAGCACCTTTTAAAACCAAAATTCAAAATGGTGACTCTGGGAATTATTTTACCCTCTCTAAGGCCAGGGGACTCGCTAGCGTCCCTGGACCTCAAGGATGCCTACTTCCATGTTCTTATCAAAGCTCCCATCGAAAGTACCTCAGATTCGAACTGCCCTCAGGCCATTACCAGTTCAGAGCAACGCCCTTCGGCTTCACCTCTGCCCCGAGGGTATTCACAAAATGCCTGGCAGTAGCAGTTGCCCACTTAAGAAGGCAAAAGATTGCCATTTTTCCTTACCTGGACGACTGGCTCATAGTAGGCCAGTCTCCAAAACAAGTCAAACTACACCTTCAGGTAACTCAGCAACTGCTCACATCTCTAGGTTTCCTTCTCAATCTTCCAAAGTCAGTTCTAGAGCCTGTCCAGCTTCTCACCGTCATAGGTGCAGAACTGAACACAAAAGAGGCCAGAGCCTTCCTTCCTCTGGAAAGAGCAAGGACCCTGGTCTCTCTGGCCTCCTCCTTCACTCTGCAGGTCTCTCGACCAGCAAGGCATTTTCTGCAGCTCCTGGGGCACATGGCTGCTTCTACAGCAGTGGTGCAGGGAGCAAGATTTCAGATGAGGGACATACAGTTCCATTTGAGAGCCTTTTGGTCTCAAAGGAGAGACCCTCTAACCAAATTGATCCCAGTGACTCGAACCCTGATCCAAGCCCTTCAGTGGTGGCAGGACCAGAGCAATCTGAGACAGGGGGTCCCCTTCACCCCCCAGTCTCACTCCTTAATCCTTACTACAGATGCATCCCTCTTGGGGTGGGGAGCTCACATGGGCGACCTCACTACCCAGGGATTGTGGTCCCCTCAGGAATCTCTGCTCCACATCAACCTGTTGGAACTTAGAGCAGTTTTTCAAACAACATGAAGTCTTGCTATATTATGACAATTGCAGTATGATCCAATCTTGGAACTGCCCCGAAGATGAAATAGTTAACCTTCCATGAAGCATGGAACTCGGAGCGCGAGCTCGGATAGGAAGCTCTGTCTGTTGTGCTTCAAACATAAACTGTCAGATTCTTTACTCCGCCTCACTGAACAGTCGCTCCGGAGATTTCTCCTTCTGCTCGGTTCATTTGTCAGTTTAAAAAGTGTTATTTTATCGGTTTTGAATTGAAAATTAACCGAAATTAAACCGTAGCCGGTCAGTTCAAGCTCTGTCTGTGGTAACGTAAGTAATAGATAGGTTTTACATTGAATTTTCTGTGTGGAACTTGTACACATTTATCGGTTCGGTTTGAACCGATCAGGTTTGTTGTAAGATTACTAGTCCTTTTAGAGTCGGTTCTGGTTTCTTATCAGTTCTAAAAACGGATTTCATTGCGAGTTTTCCACGACCGGTGACACGGTTGGGAACCGATAAGGGTGTCTTGCTTGGCGGATTGCCATAAACGGGCAAGTTTGGTTAAGCTGGCATTATGTCTGAGAAACCCAAAGAAAAACTGGACCCACTGGGTTTCAGCACTGTAGTGTTTGTGGGGAAGCTTTTGCTAAGGCTGACCCACACACCAGTAGTGTCTGTTGTCTGGGGTTTGACCACCTCAATTCAGATTGCCAGATTTGTAAGAATTTCCCTGCTGCCACCATAGAGAAGAGAGTTGGTAGGCTCAGGGAAAGGGAGGCCAAAAAGTCCGCTGACCCGGATGGCCAGCTCGGTTCGGTACCAGCCGAACCGGAGGGAGTGCCCTCTGACCAGGGCAGTACTCCCTCGGGCAAACGAAGAGCCGGTTCTGAGGAGCCGGTTCCAGCAAAAAGGACTAGAAAGTCAGCTAGCATAGAGCCAAAAGTTCTCTCCCCAACTGCTGAAAAAATAGCTAAAGCAATTCAAATTGTCCAGTCTCTTTCCCATCTGACCGAACCGACACCATCAGGGAGGCGTTCGGTTCGGCCGGTTCCATCGGTTCAAGATTATGATTTTGAGGATTTTATGAACCGGAGGAGGGGCAAGGGAATATGAGGAGAGTGAATATG
Source organism: Neoceratodus forsteri (assembly GCA_016271365.2). NCBI lineage: Eukaryota > Metazoa > Chordata > Ceratodontiformes > Ceratodontidae > Neoceratodus > Neoceratodus forsteri. The sequence continues at coordinate 463,382,697 of JADMNL010000022.1, read as the reverse complement.
GTTTTGAAGATCTGGATGTGCCCATTGAACCGGGCATCTCTCCAGATAGACCCTTAGGGGTTTCTCCTCCCAGGCTTTCTGAGTCCCCTTCTCATTTCATTTTCTATAAGAAAGTTGCTGAAACTCTGCAGCTCCCTGTTGAGGAAGCTGTTGATGACCAAGAGGAGCCTGACTATGTAGAAATGATGGATATTCCAGAGTCTAGGAGACTGTCTATTCCTTTACATAAATCTTTTCGGAAACGGACAGTAAAAGTTTTAAAAACTCCTTACACTATACCTCCTGTGGATAAAAGGATGGACAAGAGGTATACCTTATCAGGTTCCGACACTGATTTCCTCACTCAACAATGCAGCCACGTGGGGATAGTGCAGGCTGCAGCCTGTGACAAGGCTAATATTCCCCTAGCCTCACACCCCCCTGAGAAGGACTCCAGGAATATTGATGCTATGGCAAAGAAACAGTACATGGCAGCATCTTTGGGACTCAGACAGGCAAATTATATGGCTTATGCTGCTAGGTACCAGAAATCCAGATGGGATACTGTGCTGGCTCTAGCAAAACAAGTCCCTGACCAGCTTGCCAGGGAACTGGAACAGGTGGCTATGGATGGTATTGATGCACCCAAGGTGCAGTTTCATGCTGCAGTGGACTCTAATGATGTTTCATCAAGAGTCATGGCTACATCTGTGGCTCTTCGCAGGATGGCCTGGCTCAGATGTACTACCCAGTCTAAGGCCATGGATTTTCCTGTTGTGGGCAATTCTCTGTTCGGGGAGCAAACAGAGAATTACATGAAGAAAATGGATGAATATAGGACCACCTATAGGAGTGCACAGGCCAAGGAAAGGCAGGCCACTCCTCAAAAGCAGCTTCCTAAAGGAGGGGCAGGCATTTTCATAGGCCTTTTTACCAAACCCAAGCTTCCTCTTCCGCCTATGCCCAGAGGGGGTTCTTTAGAGGGAGAGGCAGACGGGGTACAAGCAGGCCTGCTTCCACCCCTCAGCCCAAAGCCCCTGCCAAGCAGGCACCCTGATGGGGTTGCCAGGGCCGATTCTTCTCTACCTGTAGGGGGCAGGCTGGCTTACTTTGTCCAGGACTGGAAGTCTTTAACATCATGCAAGTGGGTCCTGGAAGTAGTAAGCCAGGGATTGGTTCTCAGCTTCAAAAAATTTCCAAAGCTGAGAACCAGATCTTTTCCACCTGCAACTCCATCAAAGGCACTCGCCCTAGAGGCAGAGGTCTCTACCCTCCTGGCTCTCAGAGCCGTGGAAAGGGTTCCTCCCCTACACCAGGGCAAAGGTTTGTACTCCAGGTACTTCCTTACCCCAAAAAAGACAGGAGAATGGCGCCCATCCTGGATCTCAGATACTTAAACAAGCACCTTTAAAACCAAAGTTCAAAATGGTGACTCTGGGAATTATCCACCTCTCTAAGGCCAGGGGACTGGCTAGCTTCCCTGGACCTCAAGGATGCCTACTCCATATTCCCATCAGAAGCTCCCATCGAAAGTACCTCAGGTTCGAGCTGCCCTCAGGCCACTACCAGTTCAGAGCAATGCCCTTCGGCCTCACTTCTGCTCCAAGGGTATTCACCAAATGCCTGGCAGTAGCAGTTGCCTACTTAAGAAGGCAAAAGATTGCCATCTTTCCTTACCTGGACGATTAGCTCATAGTAGGCCAGTCCCCAGACCAGGTCAGTTTACATCTTCAAATAACGCAGCAACTGCTTACCTCTCTAGGTTTTCTTCTGAATCTCTCAAAGTCAGTTCTAGAGACTGTCCAGCTTCTTACCTTCATAGGCGCAGAACTGAACACACAGGAGGCCAGGGCCTTCCTTCCTCTGGACAGGGCAAAGACCCTAGTCTCCCTGGCCTCTTCATTCACCCTGCAGGTCTCTCGACCAGCAAGGCATTTTCTGCAGCTCCTAGGACACATGGCTGCTTCCACAGCAGTTGTGCAGGGAACAAGATTTCAGATGAGGGACATCCAGTTCCATTTGAGAGCTTTTTGGTCTCAAAGAAAGGGTCCTCTTTCCAAGTTGATCCCAGTAACTCGAACCCTGATCCAAGCCCTACAGTGGTGGCAGGATCAGAGCAACCTGAGACAAGGAGTTCCTTTTGTCACTCAGTCTCACTCCCTAATCCTTACTACAGATGCATCCCTCTTGGGTTGGGGAGCTCACATGGGCGACCTCACCACCCAGGGTCTGTGGTCTCCCCAGGAATCTCTGCTCCACATCAACCTTTTGGAGCTCAGAGCAGTTTTTCTAGCACTTCAAGCTTTTTCCGAATCTGTTCAGAACAAGATTGTACAGGTCAGAACAGACAACACCACTACAATGTAGTACATCAACAAGAAAGGGGGCACTCGGTCTACGGCCTTGTGCACCGAAGCGATGAAGTTGTGGTCTCTGGCTTACTCCCTGAACACCTCCCTTACGGCAGTCCACCTCCCAGGCAAGGACAATGTCCTGGCAGATGCTCTCAGCAGGATTTCTCAGGGCCATCACGAATGGTCACTGGATCCCCTGGTCTTGGGAGTAGTATTTGCCAGATGGGGCACTCCGCAGATAGATCTTTTTGCAGCCCCAGACAATCACCAACTTCCTCTTTTTTGCCGCAGGCCCCCAGTTTTGGGCTCACTCCCCCTGGATGCCTTAGCCCTCAGTTGGAAAGGGAAGTTCCTCTATGCCTTCCCTTCCTTCCCTCTCCTGTTCAAAGTGTTAGTCAAAATCAGATCCCAATCCTGCAAAGTCATTCTGATAGCTCCAGATTTGGCCAGACAACCCTGGTATCCACTCCTACTGTCCTTAGCAGTCCATCCTCCCCTGTGCCTTCCCAGGAATCACAATCTGTTAACCTGTACCCAGGGAAGGGTTTGGTATCCAAATCTCAAATCTCTCAATCTCAAGGCTTGGTTCTTGAAGAGTTAGAGTTTGCTGATTTACACCTTTCCCAAGGTGTAATGGATATATTGAAGGCCTCAAGGAAACCTTCCACCAGGGCTACTTACAATTCCAAATGGAAAAGGTTTTCCATATGGTGCTCGGAAAAGCATATTTCCCCAGACTCTGCTGATCTTCCCACAGTCCTGGATTATATGGTCCATCTGAATTCTCGGGGGCTGAGACCAGCTACCCTGAAGGTGCATTTGGCAGCTGTGTCTGCTTTTATTTCAGCAGGTAAATCCTCTTTTCTTTCAGCTCATCCTGTATTTTCCAAGTTTTTTAAGGGGTTGCTTCACACCAACCCTCCATTCAGGGATCCTGCCCCTGCCTGGGATCTTAATGTTTGCATTGCTCAGCTTATGCAACCCCCTTTCGAGCCCTTGTCTTCAGCTGAGCTTAAGTGCTTGACTTGGAAGACTGTGTTTCTGGTAGCCATCACCTCTGCCAGGCGCATAAGTGAATTACAAGCATTGTCAGTGGAGCCGGATTTTATCTCCTTTCACAGAGATAAGGTGGTCCTCCGGACTAACAGGAAGTTCCTACCTAAGGTGTTTTCAGATTTTCACCTTAATCAATCGATTTCTCTTCCAGTGTACTTCACTGACCACTCCTCCTCTGGTGAGAGGAGGCTGCACAGCCTAGATGTGAAGAGAGCCCTTAGTTACTACATAGAGCGTACCAAGGGTCACAGGTTTGACTCCCTCAAACTGTTCCTCACTTATGGCGAGGTTGGTAAAGGGAAGCCAGCCACTAAAAGATCCATTGCCAGGTGGATTGTCTCTTGTATCCAATTCTGCTTCTAAAATTGGGTAAAGTTCCCCTCAGGCCTGAGGGCTCACTCTACCAGAGGTACAGCTGCTTTCTCTGCTGCTGCCAGAGACATTCCTATTCTAGAAATATGTCAAGCAGCTACCTGGAAAACAGTTCACACTTTTACTAAGCATTACTCCCTGGACATCCAGGCTAGGAGTGATGCTCGGTTTGGCACAGCTGTTCTTCAGAGCCTATTCCCTAAGTAGGTTCTCTCCTTCCTCCATGGGGGTACTGCTGTGTAGTCTGCAATTGTCATAATATAGCCAAGACTTCATGTTGTTTGAAGAAAAAATTACTCACCTTAGTAATGTTGTTTCTTCTAATGCAGTTTTGCTATATTGTGACCTCCCTCCCTGCCTGCCCCTCTCAGAACCTCCGTTTTGGGATGTGGCTGGGCTTTACAGGGTTGGCACTTCATTTATGCCCACCTTGTTGTTTTTACACCCTCTATTTTGGGGTGAATTGGTGTTGTGTTTTTCATTTTCTGGGTCTCCTGACTTGAGTCTTTGTTTGAGACCAGGAAATGTGTGTTTAGGTTAGTAGCCAGTTGGCTAGTGTAGGTTTACAGCTTCCACACAGAACCTTAGTGAGTTTTAGCTCGTAAAGATCTGACAGTTTATGTTTGAAGCACAACAGACAGAGCTTCCTAACCGAGCTCACGCTCAGAGTTCCATGCTTCATGGAAAGTTAACTATTTCATCTCCAGGGCAGTTCCAAGATTGGATCATACTGCAATTGTCATAATATAGCAAGACTCCATTAGAAGAAACAACATTACTAAGGTGAGTAATTTTTTCTTCTAGCACTTCAAGGTTTTTCCACATCTGTTCAGAACAAAGTGGTGCAGGTCAGAACAGACACCACCACTACAATGTGGTACATCAACAAGCAAGGAGGCACTCTGTCTACGGCCTTGTGCACCGAAGCAATGAAGTTGTGGTCTCTGGCTTATTCTCTGAACATCTCCCTTACGGCAGTTCACCTCCAAGGCAAGGACAATGTCCTGGCAGATGCTTTCAGCAGGATTTCCCAGGGCCATCACAAATGGTTACTGGATCCCCTAGTACTGGAGGTAGTATTTGCCAGATGGGGCACCCCGCAGATAGATCTTTTTGCAGCCCCAGACAATCACCAACTTCCCCTTTTTTGTTGCAGGCCCCCAGTGTTGGGCTCAGTCCCTCTGGATGCCTTCCTCCTCATTTGGGAAGGGAAGTTTCTCTATGCTTTTACCCCCTTCCCCCTTCTGTTCAAAGTGCTAGTCAAAATCAGATCTCAGCCCTGCAGGATGATCCTGATTGCTCCAGATTGGGCCAGACAGCCCTGGTACCCACTCCTTATGTCCTTAGCAGTCCACCTTCTCCTGTGTCTTCCCAGGAATCGCAACCTGTTAACCTGTGCTCAGGGGAGAGTTTGGTACCCGAACCTCAGATCTCTCAATCTCAAGGCCTGGCTCTTGAAGAGTTAGTTTGCTGACCTACACCTTTCCCAAGGTGTATTGGATATCCTGAAGGCTTCTAGGAAGCCTTCCACTAGGGCTACTTATAATTCCAAATGGAAGAGGTTTTCCATATGGTGCTCTGGCAAGCACATTTCCCCAGAATCTGCTGACTTACCCACAGTCCTGGATTATATGGTGCATTTGAATTCTTTGGGGCTGAGACTAGCTACCCTGAAGGTACACCTGGCAGCCGTGTCTGCTTTCTTAGCAGCAGGTAAACCCTCTTCTCTTTCAGCTCATCCTGTATTCTCCAAGTTTTTCAAGGGGTTCCTTCACACCAACCCACCATTCAAGGACCCTGCCCCTGCCTGGGATCTTAATATTTGCATTGCCCAGCTTATGCATCCCCCTTTTGAGCCCTTGTCCTCAGCAGAGCTTAAGTACTTGACTTGGAAAACTGTGTTTTTGGTAGCTATCACTTCTGCCAGGCGCATAAGTGAATTACAAGCATTGTCAGTGGAGCCTGATTTTATCTCCTTTCGTAGAGATAAGGTGGTCCTCAGGACTAACAGAAAGTTCTTGCCTAACGTGGTTTCAGACTTCCACCTTAATCAATCTGTGTCTCTCCCTGTGTACTTCACTGACCATTCCTCCTCTGGCAAGAGGAGACTGCACAGTTTAGATGTCAATAGAGCCCTTAGTTACTACATAGAACGTACCAAGGGTCACAGGTTTGACTCCCTCCAACTGTTCCTCACTTATGGTGAGGTTGGAAAAGGGAAACCTGCCACTAAAAGATCCATTGCCAGGTGGATTGTCTCTTGTATCCAATTTTGCTATGAAAAACTGGGTAAGGTTCCTCCTCAGGCCTGAGGGCTCACTCTACCAGAGGTACAGCTGCGTCTCTGGCTGCTGCCAGGGACATCCCTATCTTAGAGATATGTCAAGCAGCTATCTGAAAAACATCCACACTTTACCAAGCATTACTCCCTGGACATCCAGGCTAGGAGTGATGCTCGGTTTGGCACAGCTGTGCTTCAGAGCCTATTTCCTAAGTAGGTTCTGTCCCTCCTCCATGGAGGTACTGCTGTGTAGTCTGCATATGTCATAATATAGCAAGACTTCATGTTGTTTGAAGAAAAAATTACTCACCTTAGTAATGTTGTTTCTTCTAATGGAGTCTTGCTATATTATGACCTCCCCCCCTGCCTGCCCCTCTCAGGACCTCTGCTTTTGGTATGTGGGTGGGCAGTGCAGTGTTGGCACTTAGTAGATGCCCACCTTGCTTTTCTCACCCCTCCTTTTTTGGGGTGTTTGAGTGTTGTGTTTTTATTTTTTGGATCCCCTGATTTGAGTCTTTGTTTTGGGACCAAAAAATGTGTTCTTATATTTAGTAGCCAGTTGTCTAGTTTAGATTTACAGCTTCCACACAGAACCTTAGTGAGTTTTGCTTGTAAAGATCTGACAGTTTGAGTTTGAAGAACAACAGACAGAGCTTTCAGCCGAGCTCGTGCTCAAAGTTCCATGCCTGGCATGGAAAGTTAACTCTTTCACCTCCGGAGCAGGTCGAAGGTTGGGACTCACTGCATATGTCATAATATAGCAAGACTCCACTAGAAGAAACAGCATTACTAAGGTGAGTAATTTTTTCATCTCTTCCACCTCCCAGGGTCGATAACCTCCTTGGCGAGGGACTGCTTGGGATTCAGTCCTAATTGTAATAGCCTGCTGCAAGAGCTCTCACTCGAAGTAAGATAGTACAGTTACATAATAACTTACCATAACAGTAGATCTTCGAGAGGAGCTCTTGCAGCAGGCGTTACTTTCCCGCCCTCCTTCCCCCTCTGAAGTGTAGAGAGTGCCATCTTCGTGCTTTGCTCCATTCTCCTGTCAGGGTTTGTTCGCGGGTCTTGGTGGGGAAACTGGGGTGGAGCTGGGTCCGCCCCCTTTTGTACCAGAGCTGATGGGGTGGAGCCGACGACGAGGGCGGTCGCTGCTGGGTATTGCTGGCTGAGAAATGTTCCGGAGGGTCCTAGTGCCTGTGGCATAGTCCTACTTGTAATAGCCTGCTGCAAGAGCTCCTCTCGAAGATCTACCGTTAAGGTAAGTTTTTGCGTAACTGTACTTTTCTATAATGTCCCCCATCTCCTCAAGGGTATACATATTAAGCTCCTTTAGTCTCTCCTCGTATGGCATCTCTTGCAGACCCTGCACCATTTTAGTTGCCCTCCTCTGGACTACATCTATCCTGTCTATGTCCTTGCGGAGATGGGGTCTCCAGATAGGGTCTCATCAACTGTCTGTACAGAGGGATAACAACTTCCTGTTTTCTGCTGGTGATGCCTCTCTATATACATCCCAGTATCCCCCTAGCCCTCCCCGCTGTCTTCTCACATTGCTTGCTAACCTTAAGGTCATCTGATATGATTACCCCAGGTTCCTTTCCATTTTTGTTGTTACTACCTTCCCCCCTATTGTGTAATCTTCCCCTGGGTTGTTGTTTCATAGGTGCATTATTTTGCCCTTCTTTGCATTGAATCCAAGTTGCCGTACTTCTGACCATTCCTCCAACCTTGCCAAGTTCCTTCTCATCCTTTCTACGCCTCCTTGTGTATCAAGCATGTTGCAGATCTTTGTATCATCTGCAAAGAGGTATACTTTTCCTTCCAGTCCCTCTGCAGTGTCTCTTATAAAGACATTTAAAAAGGACTGGACCCAGTACTGAACCCTGTGGTACCCCCACTAGTAACCCCTCTTTCTTCAGAGTGGACTCCATTTACAATTACTTTCTGTGTCCTGTGTCCAACCAATGTTTTACCCTGGCTACCACCCTGGGACCCACTTCCAGGCTGGTTAATTTGATTATTAATCTTTTGTGTGGGACTGTGTCAAATGTCTTGCTAAAGTCTAGGTAGGCCATGTCCACAGCCCCTCCCTGGTCTACTACTTTGGTCAACCAGTCAAAGAAATCAATTGTATTCATCTGACAGGACCTTCCCGCTGTGAACCCATGCTGCCTTGGGTCCTGTGCCCCACTGGCCTCTAGGTACTCAACAGTTCTTTCCTTCAGAAGTAATTCCATCACTTTTCTTACCACAGGGGTCAAATTGACAGGTCTGTAGTTTCCTGCCTCTGTCTTGCTCCCACTTTTGTGAAGGGGAATCTCATCCGCCTTCCTCCAGTCATCAGGTACCACACCATCCTCCCATGATTTGTTAAAAAGGGTAGTCAGTGGTTTCACTAGTTCTCCCCTTAATTCTTTTAGAATTCTGGGATGAATTCAGTCAGGCCCCATTGCTTTGTCCACCTTCAGTTTTAGGAGTTCTTTCAGAACCTTTTCTTCTGTGAAAGAACTGAGATCGACGGAGTGCTTCTGTTGATTGGATTAGGCACCTCCCCCTCATCCTCTTTTGTGAATTCTGAGCAGAAGTATTCGTTCAGTATCCCTGCTTTTTCACTGTCCCTCTCTGCCCACCCACCGTCCTTTCTGTTCAGCCTCACTATCCCTCCCTTTGTCTTTCTACGCTCCTTGATGTACCTATAAAATATTTTATCCCCCTTCTTAAGTGAGTTCGCTATCTTTTCCTCACTTTGGGCCTTTGCTATTCTGACTTTCCTCCCTGCTTCCTTCTGCCTTAACTTGTACAGTTGTCTGTCTTGCACCTTCTGTGTTTCCTTATACTTCCTAAATGCTATCTTTTTATCCCTAACCTTCCCTGCTACCTCTTTTGAGAACCATAGTGTATTTTTCTTTTGTTTTGGTTTATTTGCTTCACACACAGGCTTGTTGGCTCTGTGATGGCAGTTTTGATGTTTCCCCACTGTTGCTCCACCCCTCCTCCTAGCCAGTTTGCTAGTGCTTTTCTAAGGCACTCTCCCAACTCGGCAAAGTCAGTGCTCCTGAAGTCCATTACCCTCACTTTTGTATGGCTTGACTCTGTAGCTCAGTTTATCGTGAACCACACTGTTTGGTGGTCACTTGTTCCCAGATGGCTACCCACTTCTAGAGCTGAGATCCTCTCACTGTCCCCATTTGAGAGTACGAGGTCTGAGATTGCTCCCTCACGAGTGGGTTCCAAAACTAGCTGTCTGAGGCATGCTACCTGTAGGGCATCGAGAATGGCCCTGTTCTTGGATGTGGCTGCAGCAAAGGTGCTCCAGTTAACATCTGGCATATTCAGGTCCCCCATCAACAGTATCTCCCCTTTCTCTGCCAGCCTCTCTGACACCCCTCCCCACCTGGACTGCCCCACCTATCAGAAGTAGCACTCTCCAACTCACCCATCCTACTGGTCTCTGCTGACTTCCCCAGCATTCTAATAGTTGCTACTCTCATCTCAATCAATGACCTCTCTGTCTGTGTCTCCCACTTTCTCCTCTATATGGCTGCCTATAACCTGCACTCAGCACTGCTATTTTTAGTGATGATTGTGCTGCACTGCCCCAACCAACATATGACTACAGCCTCTCATTCCCAAGGCCAGCTAATACCTGCACATGCTCTGCATTACTCACTGGGAATGATTACTGGGATTCAGTTTTATAACTTAGTGCCTTTCAGCTCCACAACTTGGCACACTAGCTCCACTCTGAAACACCAATGTTATAGCACCCAGGGGAGTATTTATGTACTTGTAGTTCTCTCTAATAAACCAGGCTTGTACCACTACCGCAATATCCAGGCACGCAGACGGATATCAAACAAGCAAGCCCTCAAATTTCTTCATACCTCCCTCTTGAGATTTCTCCTACTGCTTCTGCTCCTCTCTGGAAACATTCGCCCTAACCCAGGCCCAACTGGATCGACTACCTATCGTCAGAACCGGAAGTTGGGGTCACTAACCTTGGTGTCCTTCAATATATGCAGCCTCCTCAGTAAACTTGACACCCTCCAAACCTGGATCCACCATAACAATCCTGACATCCTCTCACTCGTTGAAACCTGGCTGAATCCAAAGATCCTGACAGTGCAGTTACCATTCCCGGCTACACAATTTTTAGGCAGGACAGGGGCTCTAAGCGGGGTGGTGGCTGCACCATCTACCTGAGAGATACTCTCATGGGACATGTCATCCCACTTCCTAGACCAGGATCACCAACTCAGGGCCTCGCTATCAAAGTTCTCCTTCGTGCCCACAACAAAAACCTCACTATAGTCTCTGTTTACATCGCCCCAAAGGACCTGGCTAACGGCTTCAATAATGTCGTGGAATGTCTCAAGTGTCTGCGCCATAACTCCGAATGCATCATCCTGGGTGATTTTAGTATCAACTGATTTGCACCAGAGGCCTCCTTCTACAAAGATGCAGTTACAGCACAACAATTCACACAGCTGGTCCCCTATCCTACCAGGTGTAACTACAGGACAGGGACTTTCTCCCTTATAGAATGAATACTGGCCAACCACCCTAAAAGAATATCAATGGTGTCTGTACTCCCTGACTCCTTAAGTGACCACGCACCCGTTATCTGCACCTGGGCTAATAACTACATAAAGCCCCACCTAAAATAATACACACCAGGGTACTCAAGAAGGGGCACCTACACCTACTAAAATCCCACCTAAGTAGAAAAGATTGGTGAACTGTAGACTCACTCAAGGATGTAAACAAAGCTCTTGATCGGTTTATCAGCCATTTCACTGAGGCATGTGATATCCATGCACCAGTAAAAAAAAAAAAAAATGAACATTAAAGATAGATCTAACCCATGGATTGACACTGAGCTTATCGCATGTCTCAAACAGAGGGATCACCTTTAGCACTGTGCTCAAGCCACAGCTGCCCAAGCAGATATTCAAAAATACAAGCAAGCAAGAAATCGCTGCACCCGTGCTACAAGGATGGCTAAAAGCAAATACTATAGAGAAGCACTCTCAAACTCGTGGGGGGATGGGAAAAAATTCTGAAACAACCTTAAGAACCTCTCTGGCAAAGAAATCGTCTCCACCCACCATGCTCAATATTGATGGTACTCCAGTGCTTGACCTAGATACCATCATCAATGCTTTCTCCTACCTAAGCAGTGTCCTCCCACCTGATTTCTTAGCTCCTACCACTAACCCCCCCCCGCTGCTGCATCACTAGCTCACCCAGCTCTGCTTTTCTTGTTCAAAAGGATCCCAGTGCACTCTGCCAGAGCATATTTGCAAGGTTGTCAGCAAAACTGGATATAGTGGTGACTCTTTCAACTTGAAACTGCTTTCACTTGTATTAGATGAGATTATTAAACCCTTGATTAAGATTTTCAACCTCTCCCTAAGGTATGGCCAATTCCCATCACTCTGGAAAAAGGCTTCCATCACACCTGTGAATAAAAGTGGTGACAAGTCACTGCACACCAATTACAGGCCCATCTCTATCCTCCCCCCACTATTCAAAGCACTTGAACGTATAGTCTCTGACCAGCTTGTAGAATTCCTTGAAAAACAATATTCAGTGGCCTGAGCAGCACGGCTTCTGCAAAGGACATAGTACCACCATGGCTCTGTTGGAATTTACCGGCTACATCCATGATGTCCTGGACCAAGGACTTTGGGGGGGAGCCATTTTCATTGACCTGACAAAGGCCTTTGATACAGTTATCACCCCCTTCTACTTGGACAACAGACAGCTCTTGGGCTCTCCAAGAATGTAATGCCCTGTTTTGCCAGCTACCTTGGGGAGTGTGTTCAGAGTGTTAGTCCTCTCAGGTGTCCCTCAGGGGTCTATACTGGGCCCTTTACTATTTTCTCTCTTTCTAAACCACCTCCCTGGCATCTGCCAACAGAAGATGCTACTCTACGCAGATGATGCGGTCCTCTTTTCTAGCAACCGGGACTTTAAGCTACTTGAGAGTCAACTGCAACATGATTTCAGGCTGGTGGAAAAATGGTTTGGTTCCCACAAACTTGTCTTGAATTATAGCGAGACAAAAGTCATGACTTTCTGCAGTGCTCGTAGTATGTATAAACCTCTACCCCTTACCATCAGTAATCAAGGGGGGACCACACTTGAACAGGTTCACGAGTTCAAATACCTCGGCATCACCCTGAACAGTTCACTCTCCTACCATCAGCGTATTGGGATTGTTGCTAAATGTGCCAACATACGTCTTGGCCTGCTCCACAAGTATAAACACTGTATGACCTCTGAAGCCCTAAGACTGGCCATCCACAGCTCTGTTGCCTCCATTGTCGACTATGGGCTAGTCATCTATGGATCGGCCTCCCCCTCTGCACTTAGGAGAATATCAGTGACACTTAACAAGGCCTGTAGACTTCTCATGGGGTCTGACCACCTAACGCACACCTGTGACCTTTACGCCAAGACTGGTTGACTACTTCTCATTAGCAGAATATAATACCAGACCTGTCTGATAGCCAAAAAAGCTCTTCTTGGACTAATGCCAACAGGTGTTGCAAGTCTCCTTACTACCAACAGCTGTACCCAGTCAACTCGCAGTTCTCAATACCAGTCTTTCCATGTCCCCAGGTGCCGGACCTCGTTAGGCCAGAGATCCTTCATGGACAGGGCTCCACAGTGGTTAAACATCCTTAACAAAGAGACTCTTGTTGCTGCAACGCTAAGCCACTTTAAAAGGAATCTGCTGCTATTCCTCCCCTCTACCTCGACTTGTGACTGCCTCCCCTAAGAAATGGTCACCACCCTCTATTTGTGGCTACCACCCCTAAGAAATGGTCTTCGCCCTCTACCCTAGCTGTAAATATAACCGGACATGCGAGCCTCGCTTTCTTGGCACCAACCTTATCCCTCTCGCCCTCCCATCCCCTCTTCTCGGACTCAGTCACTCACTGGTATGGCCACTGGCCCCTGTCCCTCTTGCTCTTTTCATCCTTGTCTGACAACAGCACCTATTGGCCGGCTTCCTGCTGACTTTTCCTACCAAGCATACTGTTTTTACCACAAATCCTGTTAGAAACTAGCTTGTGGTTGTTCTGCAACAGATTGACCGAACTAGTTCATGTACTTGTTATTCTGTATGTTATAACTGTTACCACATTTACCATTGTTGTATGTTCCCCCCATCCTCTGATGTGGAACCTTTGTAAACAAGCAGTTTCTGCTCAAAGGTAATTGTAATCCTAGAGTTTGATAAATAAATAAATAAATCCTAAGCATGCTTTCTATCATATCCTTGTCCTTTCCCTCTCCCTGACATGGGGGTCTGTAAACAACCCTTGTGCGGATTGTGGTGCCTTTTCCAGTCTCTAAGGTGACCCACAGTGCCTCCTCTCCTCCCTGTTTACTCTTTTCTTCCATTGCTTTTATCCCTTCCCTTACATAGAGGCTACTCCACCCCTTCTTCTCTCCTGTAGGTTGTGTGCCCTGGTATGTTAACATCCCAGTCATGGTTCTCTGTGTACCATGTTTCTGTGACTGCTACGATATCCAGGCATCCCTCTTCCATCAAGGCCACAGGTTTGGGGAGCTCGTGGCTTTTGTCAGTGGCTCAGTAAGTAGCACACTTGCCTCTGAGGTCGGGAGATCCGAGGGCTGTGGGTTCAGTTCCCACATCTGGCACTTGGGTTAATATCCCAGTGCTGACACTGGAGTGCAGCATGAGAGGGGTGCTGCACTGCTGAGGTGCCGTCTTTTGGATGAGACGTTAAACCGAGGTCCCATCTGCCTGGATTGGTGATAGTTCAGGTGGATGTTAAACAGCCCATGGCACTTATCGAAAAGAGTAGGGGAATTTTATTGAAAATTGGATTTCATTACAATACAAATACATTATATATAAATTCTAAACAAAATTATTAACTAATTGTAACAAACAGGAAAAAAAAAGATTTAAGTAGAAAAGAAAACAACATACATATTGCTCTATATTTGTCAATGTCCTGCATACTATAATCTACCAATATTCTACAAAATAATATTCTAATCAGTGATTCCCCATTCATTGCAATTGACCCAAAAAAGCGTAGCTCTTTCAGGGGTATATCTCATCATATCAAATTTCATGGTTTTATTCAATGATATCCCAATATTCTGAAAAAGTTCCAGATGAGGTACTTCTCTCTGTTGCAGAACCCACATGCACCTAGCCTGCCAAATAAAATATTTTATTGTTGCAAATACTATGTACATAGCGTCTTTGTGATATTTCCCAAATAGCCTCCCACAGGACCATACATTACAGTCGATAATTCAAATTTCCGAACAAAGGCTCCTTCCATGTTCTAGCCAAATATGTCCAAATGGCTTTATATATGAACATTCTAAAAATAAGTATTGTTGGGTTTCCAGAATTTGCCCACATGCCACTCTGGGGCAATATCTCTCTCCAAGCTGTTTATGCTTGTTATTACCCCTTACTCCTAATCTCCCAAAATTGCCTAACCAAACACAATCCCACACACAATGGGGAAGTCTAGGGTTCACCAACTGTTGGAGTACTGTTTTTTTTCTGTGTGTCTGGGCACTCTGGGGACACTATTTCAGCATCTATAATCAAACCATAATTTTTTTTCCTATCTAATATTACTATCTGTTCTACACTATTGTTCCATTTCACCAGTATTTTTATACATTCCACTCCATATTGAGGCGTGTATGCCAGTCTGTTCGACCCTCTGAGGTTCTTACTCTCTCATACCCTTTTGCATGGCTTTAGCCCTGCATTTAACATTAGCTTCCATGGTGGATCCCCAGGTCTCATGGCTGGGCTAATATTACCAGATGGAAAAGTACTAAAAAAGAATGCGATCATTGCCACCCCACCTTCGCAAACAGGACGATATGTATATTCCCTCTTAACAGGATTCAATCTAGATCCCCAGAACGCCTGAAAAAATATTCTGTAAATGACTGTAAACATACTTATTGGAGGAGGGTATATATAACTTAAGTAGAGAAATATGTGGACCAGTAGTGTTTTAATTAAAACCACTCCTTTTCTTTGGCAGTTGTTGTCCCTTCCAACTATTGACTAATCCTGTTGCCTTCTCCACTTTCCCCTTCCAGTTTAACATAGCCATCACCCCTGGACCAAACTCTATACAGTCGAGGCCAAAAATATTGTCGCCCTTGCACTTTTTCAAATAACTCTCAATTTCCTCTAAACATAAGTTGAAATTAACAACAGTACAGTATTTGGTCTTCACAGTTCTTTATTTCTCTGTTAATATTACAGAACCTTTGTTTTTGATTCAGAATTTAATATATCCTTTTAAATCAGAAAATGAAAAGAAATGGCATTGACAAAATTATTGACACCCTAGACTTAATATTTGGTAGCACAGTCTTTGGTCAAAATAACTGCAATTAACCGCTTCTTATAGCCACGGATGAGCTTCCTGCACCTCTCTACTGGCAGTTTGGCCCACTCTTCTTGTGCAAACTGCTCCACTTCTCCCAGATTTGAAGGGTGCCTTCTCCCAACTGCTGTTTTCAGATCTCTCCACAGGTTTGCAATGGGATTTAGATCTGGACTCTTTGCTGGCCACTTCAGAACAGTCCAGCGTCTTGTCTTGAACCATTCCTGGGTGCTTTTTGAAGTGTGTTTGGGGTCATTGTCCTGCTGGAAGACCCATGACCTTCGACGGAGACCCAGCTTTCTGACACTGGGTTCAACATTGCGCTCCAAAATGGCCTGGTAATCTCCAGATTTCATGATGCCATGCACACGTTCAAGGCACCCAGTGCCAGAGGCAGCACAGCAACCCCAAAACATCACTGAACCTCCTCCATGTTTGACTGTAGGGAAGGTGTTCTTTTCTTTGAAGGCTTCATTTTGTTTTCTGTAAACATAGAGATGATGAGCTTTACCAAAAAGCTCTAATTTGGTCTCATCTGTCCACAGGACATTCTCCCAGAAGGATTTTGACTTGTTCAGGTGTGTTTTGGCAAACCCCAGTCGGGCTTTCTTATGTCTCTCTCTCTCTCTCTCTCTCTCAGCAGTGGGGTCCCCCTGGGCCTCCTACCATATAACCCCCTTTCATTGAGTTGGCAATGGATGGTGCGAGTTGAAACTGTCGTACCTTGTGTCTGAAGGTCAGCTTGAATCTGTTTGGCAGTTGATCGAGGTGCTTTGTCCACCATTCGAACAATCCTGCGCTGCAATCTTCGATCAAGTTTTCTCTTGCGGCCACGTCCAGGGAGGTTGGCTACAGTACCATGGGCCTTAAACACCCTGATAACATTACGTTCAGTGTGGAAACGGGAACATCAGGGTCTCTGGAGATTGATTTGTAACCTTGAGATTGTCCATGCTTGGCTACAATCTTCTGTCTAACCTCCTCAGACAATTCTCTGGCTGTCTTTCTTTTCTCCATGCTCATTGCAGTACACACAGTGACACAAAACAGGAGAATGAGTCCTTTTCTCTATTCAAACTGGTTGAATGAGTGATTTTTATATTGCAGGCGCTGCAACTCACCACAGGTGAGTTCAATTCCAAAGTGAAGGAGAATCACCTGCTTGAAATCTAATTATTTCTAACTACTTCTAAAAGGTGCCATTAATTTTGTCCGGGCCATTTAAGGATTTCTGTGTGGAATAAGCTAAGACTTAGTAAATTGTTCTGCTTTTTGTGTTTTACTCCACTGCAAACCAAATAAATACATATGTGGATACCAAAATATTTTTTAATTTCAACAATTTTCTGGAAGGAATGGTGCATTATTAGAAAAAACTGCAAGGGCGCCAATATTTTTGGCCACGACTGTACCTAATATAGAGATGAGCTGATCAGTCATTTGAATACCACCTATATGCCCTAACTGTGGTACCTGAGTATCACCTATTGCAACCCCCCTTGCTCTTTCCCACATTAATTTTAGAACCTGAAAATTTGGAATATTGCTGAAATATATTACTTAGAGCCTCTGCAGAACTAGAAGAAGATATTGCTATAACTAAATCATCTGCGTATGCTAGCACCTTGACTGGGGGACAGTCTGGGTTAGTTACTACTCCTGTGATCCTTTGTTCTTTTAACAACATTCTAATAAAAATATCTATGACAAAGGTGTAAAGCAGGGGGCTCAAAGGGCAACCCTAACGCCTCGTTCAACCTTTATCCTCTTTTCCTCCCAGCCTTTTAAACTAGGGATGATCGTGGCCCCTTTATACATTTGTTTTATCCAGTTTACAAAAACCTCTGGAATACCAAATGCCCTGAAAGTTTTAAACAAGAACTTGTGAGAAACTGTGTCAAAAGCTCTCTCTTGGTCGATACTTAAGATGAAGCCCTGTGCTTGCCTTGCCTGCCCTCTAAAGAGCAGTTCCCTCAGAACCATAAGATTGTCCTGTTGTTTCCTGCCTGGTATTGAACAAGACTGAAAAGGACAGATTAGTTTTGGAGCTACTTTCAATAATCTGGTCTGCAGGATTTTACTTAAGATTTTCAAATCTGTATTTAACTGACTTAATGGGACGCCAGTTACCTGTTCTCTGTCTCGGGACCTTTCTTGTGGAGCAGTACAAGAGCTGCTTCCTGCATAGAAGGTGCATAATTTGATGATGTTAAAACACAATTACCAAAGCAGGGGCTAATTCTATACTAAAGGTTTTATAAAATCCTGACCCTAATCCATCCACACCTGGAGCAGAAAGTGGAGCTAGCTGTGAAATAGCTGCTGTCACTTCCCTTTATAGATGCATCTTTAATCAAATCTTGGACCTCTATTTCAGATATCTGTGTTAACCCCAATGATTTTAATAAATTAGAGGGATCATGAACCAGAGTGATGTTACCAAATAGACCTGCCACATATTCTTCTACCACATTCAAAATCTCCTGTGGAGAATTTACTAACTGTCCTGTTGGTGTGCTTAGTTCTGCAGTAAATCTGTTTTCAACCCTCTTATTACACTCTTTGAAAGGGTTTAATGATTTTTGCCTTACCCGAGTCCCAAATATCAATTCCTGGTTTAGGGACTTGGCCCTATTATATTGGATGTCAGACATTTTTCCCTAAGTGTTTTTAATGATTGCACTATAATCCTGTTTAGACAATTCAGCCTGGGAAATGAGATGCTGTAAATATTGTCTTAATTGCAGGTATTGCATATATTCCTTATTGGCTATATACATAGCTCTGTTTTGAAAAGGTTTCTGCCAGTTCTCCCACCATTCTGTAATGTTCTCATACATTTCTGCTACTGAGAGCCTGGCTATCCAGTCCTGATTCCACATCCTTTTCATTTTTGGATCCTCTAAAAGTATTTCATTTAAAAGCCGTTTATTTTTCTTACATCGTGGGGTTCCCTCCCATGATACCTGAATCTGAACTGCCATATGGTCTGAAAATTCATTAGGGATTGCGGAAGCAGAAAGAATGTTTAACACTTGAGATGCAAAGGTAAAATCTATCAGAGTCCTTAAGTTACCCCTAAAATATGTAAACCCCCATTTAGATGTTTCCTTCTATAGGTATCCACCAAACCAGCTGTTCTAACTATCTGTAGTGTCACAAAACAACTTTGAGGTTCGAAGGCCTCTATCAGTTGTAATCTGGTCAGGAGATTTTAACTGTAGACTCTCTACAAGTCTGGATGTATGTAGATAAGGCTGAATCTCTTTAAACAAGGCTACCCTCTGTGCTTTAGTTTGTGGAGCGTACACTGTTATAAGAAACCTTTCTGAAATGTAGGAGATATATAACATCAAAGCCCTTCCTGGATGTATGTCAACTAATCTGGATACTTTTAGGAGGGGGTTAGCTAGTAAAATGCCTACCTCATCACAGGGTTCGGTCCCTGAGGACCAAAAGGAGGCCCCTGCCAATCAGGCTCTGGGTGCAGATTGTAATTCAGCATGGGTTTTAAGACGAGTGTCCTGAATACAAATGATGTCACTGTGTAAATTGTCCAGAGTAAGCAGGGCCCCAGCCCTCTTTCTATCATTTTTAATACTATTGATGTTTAGAGTAATGATTTTTAATGACCCCATAATATATAAAAAGGGAAAATATCAGTATACTTGCTTCATGGCGTTTTGGATTACCTTCGCTGTTTTGTTCGTTTTGCTATTGAATCTCCCCCTCCTCCTTCAGAATCTGTAATGGATGTTACTGAAGAACCATCTGTCCCTTCCCCTTCAGACTCGCCATTGGTCCCCTCTGAATTTAATAAAGCATATTTGTTTACGGTCTGTACTGAGGCAGTTTCCTTCATATTAACTTTCTTGTTCCCGTGTGACACAGCTTTCCCTTGCCTATTTCTTTTTTTATGAGATACCATTCTAAAAGGTGGATCATTCTCTCCTGGGGTGGGGGTGGGGGCATGTCCGGCTCTGTTTCATCTGTCTCCCCATTCATACCCTGGGCTTCTTCACCTGTTTCCATTCCCATTACTTCCTCTGTGGCCTGTATTCCCTCCAAATCCTGCCCTGGAGGGTCCCTTGGTGCAGGAGGGTGTGTAGGAACATTCTGTTTTAGGGAGCTTGAATGCCCTGGTGATGTAGCCACTACAATGCTTGCAGAGGCTGCCTTTTTTGCATATTGTTGCTGGGCCATGTTGATTAGTCCCTCATGCGAAGGACAATCCTCCCTATTATGGGATGCCCAGGGACACCTACCATATGCATGACCTGTCCTCTCGCAAAGGTTGCAACGAAACAAGTTTAGGCAATTAGAAGAACTGTATCCAAACTCTAAACAGTGGTTACATCTCATGGAGTCACAGGCAGAACTTAAATGGGCCCTTGACCCACACTTGAAACATGACCTGCGTTGACCGCTATAGAATATTGATCCCCTGTCTTTCCCTAAAGAAAAGGAACTGGGGAGATTTGTAAAAATTAGCTTAACTCTCACCCTCCAACTCCCGTCCCATATTTGCTCACTGTCCAAATTTGGGGTAGGTTTATTTAAGATTTCACACTTTTGTTTCAGCCAAAAGATGATGTCCTCAATGTTTACCCCTTCATTCCTTAAAAAAAAAAAAAAAAAAAATGAATTTGACTAGGGGTTTCGTTAAAGGGACCACCAAAAAAAGGAATCCATAAAGGAGTATTTTTTAACACCTGGTACCCGGCCCAGAAGTGGTCTAGACTTGACACATTTTTAAAGCTAATGTCATAGTTCCGGTTTCCCAACCCTATTAGGGTGAAAATCTCTGATGAAAAATTTCATAGAATTCTTTAAAAGTTGCTTTGCTATATGTACCCTATCAGGAGGGTTCTCTAAGCCTCCCTTGTACACTAACCTAACAGCATTCCATCTGGGAGCAGGCTCCCCTTTGTTTAAAAACAAATTGGATCATTTAAATATAGGCTCCAATGTTGACCTATCTTTAGACCCATGTATGACCTCCTCACTGGGTCCCATCCGTAATGGAATATCTGCCCCATTCACACTCGCACCTTCAGAAATATCTCTGTTTGGCATAGATTCCCCTTCATTTATATTCCCCCAACACATGCATCAATATTACTGGTACCAGATACAACAGAAAAAGTGTTACCCCGGGGTTTGTTGGAGCTCATGTCTTGTTCATTGATGGTGGCCACTTTTGTAGGTATACGCTCTATCATCTCCTGATATGAAGGGTCCTCAGAATCAGGAACCCAGGCTCCCTGCTGTCCCTGTTTCCAACCAGCATTCTCTAATACTTGTGCAATTGAATGCTGTACTGAACCTTCTTCACAAAAGTCAGGAGCTCTGGAGCCCCAGTCTGTCTCTCTCTCTCCTTCTGCCTGTCCCTGAAGGAGTAAGTTTTCTCCGTTTTCAGTTCGTAGTGAGTCCTGTAAACCCAACTGTTTCCCATCTCCAAGTCTCATGTTGATGTTTTTAGTGAGACAAACACTTTGTTTCCTTTTCCTTCGGCTCTCAGCACATGGGTTCTACGCCGTTTAAACTGCCAGCTGTTTGTTTAGCATTGCTTTGAGCCGCCTTGTTGTTGACAGAAGCAGTGGCCCTGTCTTTTTGGCCTGACTGTGAGTCAGAAGCTGGATGACTCATCTGTGTTATTCACTACAGAGGATTTATCAGGTACTTGTGGCAGAGTTTCAAGCTCTTTCTCTAGTTCAGCAGCTCTTTGCATGATCTTTCCTTTTTCTAACTGAAGCATTTTAACTTTTTCTTTCAATTCACTATCCAGTACCTGCACATTCTCTGTTTGACCATCTTTATTTTGCATCAGCTCTCCGTTGCATTTCTCCACTATTTCCCCCACACAGGTAGGATCGGGTGCACTATCCTCCTCACTGAATTCTATAGTCAGGTCTTCCAAATCCATAACTGTTTCTGCAGAGTTTCTTTTTCAGCCTCTGTAGGAAGAGAGACAAGGGAGGAGGCCATCTCCACTGCCACATCAGCACTTCCTCCTCTTCCTGTGTCCGACTCCGAAATGAGTGCCTCCATCCCACCTACAGGAATGACAGCACCCCTGCAGGCAGAGTAGGGGGATTTCCCCGGTGTCCTGGCCAAATTTCCCTCATTCACTAAAAATACCACCAACAGCTTAATCTGGTTCAAGGTCAGTTGGCGTTCATCTGTATCCCCCTCCCCTGGGTCATGCCTGAAAATAGGCAGGATTTGTCTAGGGCGCTTACCTGGTCAACAAAAACTAAATAAATAAATGAAGTAAAAATTTTCCCTGATGACCTTAAAGGCATTCCAAATGTAACGAAGGGAGTATCTTGAGTACTATTTTTATTGGAAAAAAGCTGGGATTTCAAACTGGGTGGTATTAACTAAATTTAAATCCTGGAGGAGCATGTATTGTCTAGGTGCCATTATTTTATTACATTCTTTCAACTTACTTGGGAAAAGTGTCATGATTACAGGACAGTGGACTGAGGTAATTATGTTTAGAGGTAGTGTATGTTTTTAAGTTTGATAAAAGTATTGTGATAAAGTCAGCTTCTGAATATTATTGTTGTGCTGGTTAAAAAAAAAAAGAGAGAATTACGGTTTATCTAGTCATTCTTTTAGATTTGGTAAGCTATGGGGTATGGATATTATTTATTAATAGTGCCCCACAGGTGAGTATTCTGTATTGATGTCATACTTTATTGCTTTTCCCAGCCCTTTGCAGATCAGGAGATACGAATTGGGCCCTAAGGACCTAAATGACGTTAGAATTTGTGAGCTTGGGTGATAAGGGAAGGAGCAGCATTGAAAATGTACATTGGCATAATCAGATGGTAAAGCTGAGCAACATGTTATAGTGTACGGTGGAACATTGTTTTAACCTGATTTTCATCTCTGCTGAAATGCTTTTGTACCACAGTTCAAAGGCTTCTGTGGTAGAACAGCATTCCAGCTCATTTAAAAACTGCACAAGCCAGCTAAGGAAACAGAAACCACAGTATCAACCAGATAGCACCACGCGGTGACTGCACGTTCACACAGACTCAGAAATCCCGCAGATGCAGGATCAGCCAGATATTTATTTTTATTTTATTTATAACTAGGATTACAAGTGACTTTGAACCAGAGGTTCTTTTACAAAGTTTCAGCGTTGGTGTACAAAACAGGAACAGTAGCAAATACAAAACAGGTATGAACAGTAGTATAGCAGTACAATATCAGAGTACAATACAGGAACCGTAGCAAATACAAAACCGTATGAACAGAAGTATAGCAGTACAATATCAGACACAACATTAATAAACAACCGGAAAACACATAGCAAGAACTGGTATAGCAGAGAAGCAACGCAGGCTGGGGGTGAGGCTGTCAAGGACATGACATTGTCTAAGTGCTGAGAGGAAGAAACGGATTTAGTGCTAGGTAGCTGGGGTGGGGGAGTGAGCAAGAAACAAGTGAGGGGAGGAGGGAGGGAGCACAAGAGAAAAAGGTGGGGAAGGAGAGGAGGGAGGGTAAAGAGGAGGAGGAGATTAGAAAGGGCTGGAGGAAAGAAAATGGGCGAGAGTGGAGGGAGGGTGAGAAATTGGTAGGTATAAGAGGGAAGGTGGAGGAAGGGAGGGCAAGTAGGTGGGTGGTAGGAGAAAGTGGGAAGGAGAAGGAGGGGTAGGTGGGTGGGAGAGGAGTGGGATAGGGTGGTGAGTGAGGAGAGAGAGGGGCAGTAGGGGGAGGGGTGAACAGAGAGTCGCAGGCTTAGGTGGAGCTTACGCTTGAATGGCCCAAGCTTGTTCTGTGCTGAAATTTCGGGGGATTATTTTAAAAAAATTACTTACTAAATGAAGCTTGATCTCTTACAGTCTACATCCTCTCGCTAAGCGACAACTACGGATGCCTATTTGGTTGGGGAGGTGTGTGTGTGTGTGTGTGTGTGTGAAAATCCCTCCCGCACGTGATTTCCAATCAGTTGAAGGCTGCACCTACAAATGTAGGGATGTCTGGTCCCTAGTAACCACACATCTCACCTTAATAACCAACCCTAACTCCCAGAGTAAGACGTCTACCAATAATATCTTGTTGTATTTAAAAATTAAAAAATGTACTCAAACTGTATTGCAAAGATCTAGGGGGGCACGATACATTATGGAAAAAATGCTGGATGGGAAGCTCTATGCCCAACCAGTGTGTTCTGTCCCCTCTGGGTTCTGATTCCCACAGACCTCTCGAGCTTAACTCTGGAGGTCACAGGGAATCAGAACCCCTCTGTGGTAGAACACACTGGTTGTGCATAGTTGCCCATCCAGTATTCTCTATTTCTGTTAAACACAGTTTGTTTTGTTTGTACATTCTGTCAGCAAAAATACATATTTTTAAATTTACAGTGATATTTTTTAAATATTTAATTTTTATTTTGCGTGAGATGCATATATGTCTAATATACACAGGAAGAATGCAGCAATACATATATAAGGCAGTCTCATAATCGGGAATAATGGTACATTTTCTCAGATGGTACAACATAGAGAAAAGTAAAAATTAATTACTTACACATAGCTAATTAAATGCAATAAACTGAATTGCAGCTAAGCTCATGAAGGTCCAAGGCACAGACAACTGATTAAACAGGATACCCAGCTCTCCGTTACGGCTTTAATCTGAATGAGTCACCGGGTTGTTACTTTCTGATTGTATTGTGAAGGACCAAAGAAAAACAAATTGAATTTGGATCCTCTGTTGTTATTACATACAGTCACTGGTACTTTGATTGAACAAGTTAAACCATTTAAAGATTGATAGGGTCCCAAATTCTTCAATGACTGCCCAAGTTTGAGGCAACAGTGTTTCTGGTGGAGAGAGGGTTAAAATTGCGTCATCTGCAGAATAATGCAGTTCTAAATGAGCGACCCCTTAGGGGATCCCCTCCACCCCATCTGCTTGCCGAATGGCTGCTGGTAATAGCTAAATAGAAAGTGAATAAAAGTGGGGAAAGAGGATACCCTACCTCGTTCCCTGTGACAGTGACATGGGGGTAGAAAAAGACCAGTTGAGACTAACATATGCCTAGGGATCAGTGTTAAATGTTGATTTCATGTACTGTTTTTTCTGCAGCTCCTCGGGCTTTTCCAGCGTTCATATCAGCAGACTAAATGCTAGTCTAGAAGCCATCCACTGTGTTCTCCAGTACAGAGACTTTCCCTTCCAAAATGTCTTAATGTTTTGCTCACATCCTGATCTTGTACTATACAGCAAATCTGAGCCATTGTCTGGTTCATTTCTTCAGAAGGTGTTGCCTGTGAGGCAGGTGGTGGCTCCACAGCCTGCTTTAAAGCTGTAGGCTGGTTACTCTTAGGTTTAAAAAGTCATTAGGGGTTAGTGCCCTTGCTTTCATCATTTTAGATAGTTATAGTACCAGAGCTCCGCATACAAGCTGAGAAAAAAGTATGAAGTTCAAAAGTTTATTTTTTAGCTTTTTGTTGTCCTCTTTTTGGGGGATCAGTAATATTTGCTCCTCAGTGTTGCCCCTGTAATGCTCTTGGAATTAGGCTGAAGTGTTCGTGCTACTAATTGTTAAAGGAAGACTAACAAAATAACGGAAACCCTTCCCTCAAAGCCTACCCCCCCCTCCCCACTTGCCTTTTTGTGTTGACAACATGTGTAAGGGCGTGGATACAGTTCAATATCCACACTGTGTGACAGTTCCACTAGAAATACTGATTTATTGAACTT
This sequence comes from Neoceratodus forsteri, assembly GCA_016271365.2. Lineage (NCBI taxonomy): Eukaryota > Metazoa > Chordata > Ceratodontiformes > Ceratodontidae > Neoceratodus > Neoceratodus forsteri. The sequence goes on along the minus strand of JADMNL010000022.1, from coordinate 463,357,513 downwards.
CTTTAAAAGGACACTGTCGACCTGTTTTTCATCATGTTATTTCTAGTTGAAACTCACATTTTATGATTGCTTACCTTCTCTAAAATTCACAGATGTTGCTGTTTGTTTCATCTGTCTCCTTCTTTAGTAGAACTGAAATGCATAGCAATGTATATTTACAAACAACCTTGTTTTGTTTACAATCCTGGATCTATTCTTACTGCATGCTTCCTGAGCATCAGAAACACACTCAAACAGTGCAGTCACTCCTGAGGCAGTAGCCTCCCGAACTCCCACTGCATCATGAGGGGCTAGACTGTGTTGTGGGTGTTCCCAAGTCCAGGAAAGATGCATCTGGAGTTGATCAAGGAATGTAAACAAACCTGTTTTGGTGTGGTAACACCAGTATGTTGGGCAGTTTGTTTTTCACTTTTTTTAAGAAAAAACAGCCAGAATTAAACTACCAGCTACATCAGCAACCTTTATAGAATTTTGGCAATCATGAAATGTATTTTTTAAACTAGGGACACTTTGAAACCTAAGGGGGTTTACAGTGTCCCTTTAAGCTAAGCTCCTCCTACTACCTGGGTGGTATATCCTCTGGCTGCGCCCCATGACATCCGTTCTCCCCCCCCCCCCAATTGTTTAACCAGGAGAGGCACACTAAGCTGAAAGCTTGTTTACAGGTGCAATCTGAGCGCACAGGGAAGTTAAGTGACTTGCTCAGGGTCACACAGTATGCAAGTGGGGGCTATGGGATTCAAACCCAGGTCTCCAGATTTGCAGCTCAGAGCCTTAAAGCACTGTGCTACTGTCTCCCAGATCTTTCTGCTGGAAGGGGCAGGTCTTCACCTTCGCAGCTCTGCAGCGTTTGAGGTTTCCCATAGTGCTTTGGCGATAATTCTCCCTCAAAAAAATTTTCAGTCATCAAATTCTTAGATTCAACATGCCACTTCTTTGTTCTGGCTCTGCCTCCTCGATGGAAGATTGGACATGGAGGAAGCAAAGGCCTCCCATGGTTTCAAGGTTTGTGTCACATGTCAACAAAAGATGTTGAACACTGACCCCTACATGTCCTCCCTCTGTCTTGCATCGCAGCACAGTGTGAAAGGATGCAGCTGTTGTCAGTCCCACATCATGATTATCACCTAGTAGATGCTAGATGGTATCACAGTTGAAGTCACCTGGAAAACGGGTACTCCTGCAGAGGGTTTCAGTTGAGCAGGAGCCCATAGGAACTCTGTTCCACCACCTCTTGACAGACTGCATGACCGTTCCACTGTCTCTGTCATCTTTCTCCATTAACTACTGTGGGAGAGTTCCTCCACTTAGAAATGACAGTTTCACCACCTAGAAATCGAGATGTCCCCCACCTAAACATTTTCAGTTTAACCACTGCAGGTAGAGAAGCCAGCACGATCGCATGGTGGTGCAGTGTGCGGGACATTGCACTGCTGACATTCTTAAGGGAAACAAAAATGAAAAAAATCACCCCTGATCGGCTAATGGAGAAGCTGGCTCTCCTTGCAGGTTTACAGATGAACAACCGTGCAGGCCACCCACCACCACAGAGGTCCTGTGCAAGTCTGAGAAGGTCAGTGACAGGGTTGGGGTGTGCTGACGGGTGGAGGATGGATTGGAAGCAGTGGAGAAACAGCTGTTTAAAACAAACTTTATGAAAGCATCAAAACAGGGTCATTATCCCCAAACTTCGTCTGCTTGTCTGCCACCTGACACCATCATCTAGAATTCCGAGTTGGAAAGATTCCAGATTTACTGGTTTGAGCACCACCTGTCTCTCCTCCGGACATAATTAAAACCTTTATAGTAAGTGTATGTATGTAACCAGTGTTTATTTCAGCTGCTCATGTCTGCCTTTTGGTACTGCTTTTATTGTGTTCGGAAAGTCCCTTTTCAGTGGAGGCGCAGCAGTGGAAAGTACCTAGGATTTGCTCTTCTGTTTTGTCTAACTGCCCATTTATTTAAAAACACTGAACTGTCGATCTGTCTACATTTAAGCAGCCAACAAGGTACTTGGAATTTTTTTTATGTGGCTAACACCAGTATTAAACTAATGTAGCTTGCAGAGAAGAAACAAACACATTTTAGCATTAAACTGAGGAACCCCTTGCACCATTAGGAAAACTTTGAAAAAATATAAGATTTAGGCACAATTCAGTTTTATAAATTGTCATTCTTTCATGCTTTCTCTTTATTTCTGAGAGTTGCATGAAAACAAGCTCACTGTGCCATAAACGTTATCTGCTGTGGCTGCTTTTCTAAACCTGACATCCTAATCATAGAACTCCTATGTATAAATTCAAATTTTCAAGGGCAGAACGCTAGGGCAGCATGCACACCTATGCACAAGACACCCAAGCTATGGTATAATTCAGTTACTTTATTGCTTATAGCATAAGAACAGTACAGTGTAATTTACAGAGCAACAGCGAGCCCATACCAAACCAGAAGGGATATCACGTGGAGTACTAAGGGCTTTCATGTTGCCATATGGAGGTGGACTTACGCTGACTATGTCTATGGTAATAATATGCAAATGAGTGAAGTGGTCACGTGATGACCCTGCCAGGTTTTATATTTATGCAACAGGTGTCTGGATTAAAACTGGCACACAGCTTCAGTTATCTGAGTCACTGTGCGGATAAATGGGTGGTGATGTAATCAAGTTATCCACATAGTGATTTAAGGAGTTTATCCCTCCAGGGTGTGGGTATACTGGAGGATTTACCACAGCTGGTGTGATTCGAGTGACCGAACCACACCAGTTGTACTAAGTCCTCCAGTATACCCACACCCTGGAGGGATAACTGATATTATACAATGGCAGATGCTGTTTATTTAATGTTTTTTAAATATTTTTTAACTCACTGAGGTCCATACAGTTCATAAGAGTATGTACATTTTTTTTTAATTTACCGTGGTGTCTTTCCGAATCGACAACAGGAAAAATGGCGGTGGGTTCCTTTGAAGTGAAAGCGTCTTATTAATACATTGGCACGAGATAGAGGTGGCAGGTACTTTTTTCAGTGGGTACACTGGAGGAATAACTACGCTGGGAAAGGTACCAGCCAACCAATCAGGTTGTGGGATTTGGCTGATTCAGGTTTACCACATTGTGTAATACATCATCACCCATTTATCCACAGAGCAACTACATCACTAAGCACCACCACCTGTGCTGCCTGCCAGTTTCACTTTCATCTTCTCACAGTGCTTTTTACAACACAAGCTATCACAGTTCAAAAGACTCACAAAATGCACATCTTAAACAAATACCCCCCCAAAACAAACCCAGAACTACATTTTAAATGAAAACACTCTTAAGAAAAAAGTCATTTTTTCGTCTTTTTCAGCACAACCCAGCAAACCAAACACAGCAAACAGGCACAGAGAAAAACATGGAAAGTAACTTAAGAAAAAACTAAACTATAACAAAACTGAACCCAAAAAATCCTGTTGCATAAATCAATTATGCGTGGGGCGCCTGTGGGATAAGTTATTTGTACAGTCACCAGTGACCGCTTGTAGCCTTCGCCAGTCATGAGGTAACAGGCAACTGTACAAATAACTTTATCTCACAAGCACCCCCCTGCAAAATTTTCTCCACAACAGAATGTAATGTCATTGTGACTGTGGTGACTAGCAGCCAGAGTACATAGAGGCAGAGGTCCTGCACTTGTGTAAATGTCATTAGTAAATAAGAAACACATTGATACTCATAGAAGAAAATATGAAATATAAGCTAAACTGTGAATAAATTACTTTTTTTTTTTTTAAAGTATCCCCCGGGGCATCAGGCTCTCTTTAACATGTGTTCATAACACGTCTCTAAAAACATTTCCAAGCTCTGCTTAACAAGCCCTTGCTGCTGTAGAACTGATTAGTCAGCAGTAAATCCTTTATTGGGAATTAGCTCTCTGCATGGCAACCAAAATGGTAGCCATTTGCCAGTTAAACTTCTTTTGAGCCAGCTTGAATTTCAGTAATCTGGCCAACTTGGCTGTCTGTAAATCAGATGGGGAAAATTTTAAAAAGGGTCACAGTTATGTAGATGTTGACTACTTGGAATCTGGTTTGGGCTAGGTACAGTAGACTGGTAGTCGAATTGGCTACCTGAGAAACAAAACCAAACAAACCTAATCAAGTTGAGCCTAACTCTAAGTTGAGGCAGTATAGCATAGTGGTTAAAGGCACTGAGCTGCAAACCTGAAGACCTGCGTTTGAATCCCATCAGCCCCCCACTTGCATAATGTGTGACCCTGAGCAAATCCCTTAACTTCCTCATGCTTCCAGGTTGCACCTGGAAACAAGCTCGGCTTAGTGTCCCTTTCCTGGTTAAACAATTTCCCCTTCTCTCCCTCCTAACTGATTTTGTTACTTCTGAGAACATTTTGAAAAACGTATTAGGCACAGTTTCATTGATATATGGAAAAAACATTGAGCCAAGGCTCATTTACAGTGGGGTCTAGAGATGCAAATAAAAATGGTTACACAGAAACATAACAATGAGTTGACACTGGATAGTTAATCCAGTAATTGTGAAAAGTTATAACACATTCAAGTGATGCCCTAGCAACAGAGTGTAACCAGTAGCAGGACTTAAAAACCCGCTGCACGACATCACAAGTGTTAAGAGTAGCAGAATGACGAATGTGCAGATGATCTGGTAAAGTATTCCATATGCTAGGGCAAAAATTAATAAGAGCTCACCCTTTGTTTTTATATTCAATTTATGATTTGCTTATTTCAGTTTATATTGTACATATTGTGTACATTTCTCTTCCTTTTGTTCTTCATTACTAGATTGATTTGCATAGAAATGGGCATGGATTATGGATGAGAGAACCACTTTGGATACGTTTAGAAACACCCAGATCCTGTGTCATTTTCTGTAGAGAACCTTATCAGAATGTTTTTCAGGTTCAGATCATTTTTAAAACATTGATTTTGGAGCTTAATATACTCTTCCCCATTGGTCTTAGCAGAAAGATTGGTAGTGGTGGTAGGACCCAGAAGGAGGCTTGAGGTAGTGTAGTACCACTCTAAGTGGTTTTTAGAACACTTTTCACTGGCAGTAGCTAAAGGGTGGACAGTGGCTGTTTAAAACAGTTGTTAAACTAAAAGATTCTGAAAGTTCTGATAAGGCGCAGATAACAAACAGAACCTTTTAGAACATCTAAACCTTTTGTGGTTCTCCCATCCCTAGTATGGATCCTTGTCCCCCAGAGTTTATCTGCCTTTGCTGCATATAATTCTTTTGCCGAAGTCTTAATTCCCTGTGACATTACACTTTGCAGCTGTAGAAATTAGTATTATGTCACAGAGTGTTAAGACTAACGCATAGGCTTGAACAGCAGGTGTAGAATTGTAGGGCACAAGAATCCTGTTTCCACGTAAATTAACTTATTAGTCAGACCATCAACATAGCAGCAGGGTTACTGTTTGCGCCACTGGCAGTTTTATTTATTTTTATTTATTAGCCCAGGCCAGGCTTTTTGGGGTCCCAAAAAAAGACTGTCTTCTGTGGAGGCTGGGTTGTGCCTCCCTGTTGCAATACTGCAGCGTGTGTGACTCCAGGTGGTGCTGCAGTCCACAGGTGCCTGCTGAGGGGAAGAGTAGAAAACCGGGTAAACTACTGGCCAAGGATCAGAGAATGAAGACTTGGCTGCCCCCACAGCAAGACTTGTCTCCCACTTCTGTAATGCCAGTCCAGAGCTTCCAAATCGACCACAGTAACTGGCCTAATGATACAAGGTGCTTAACACTCGCCAAATAAATGATGTGGTCCTGCCTATTGGATTGGGTTGTAACAAGCAAGGGAGCCCATGGATGATGTATGGCGGTACACCATGGCTGGGATGCAGCATCTTGACAAAGGTTGGAAGCAGTTCTGACATGATGGTTGGGCACAGAGAAAAAAACAGATGTTCAAAAGATAAGTAAATGAACTGAATAAAAAAATTAAAGGACTGAAAATATACAAACATTAGATGAACTGTGTACAAATATTTTTCATAATTTTTCTTAAAGTGGCAGCATTTTTAATGCAGAGCACAGTGTTAGGAATGGTATTCTGTTTTTCATCCTCAAGATGCATTAGTTACTACATCAACTGGTTTATAAAGTACTAGTACAGTTACAGAGGTACATAGACGTTGACTGCAGAAAAAGGCTCTTGGCCTATCTAGTCTACGCACCTACCTATTCTGCCTTGCCCTTCTTTTATTTTTTAAATATAATCTAGTTCTAATGGAGCTGTCCATGTCCGTTATGATTTTTTCATATGCTCCTGGCACCATCATTCAGGAACTCCAAGCTATCATGACTCCAGGGTAACAGTCCGATAATTCTTCAGTTTGCTTTGGGTTTACATTTATTTATTTAGTTAGTTTTGTTAACCGGGTAGGTACGATAGACAACATAGCTGCCTATTTTCAGGTGCGACTTGGGATTACAACAAAGGGTATGTAGGCAGTAGCAGATACAAGAAAACATCATGGGAACAAGTAGAAGTCAGACATAGTACTTGTACAAGATTTTCAGCAATGACAGTACATTTGCAGGAATCCATATGTAGTAACAAAACATGAATATAAATGCAAATAACTAACAGTCCTAAGTCATTTAACTAGTGAGTAAGTGCTAGAAGAGAGGAAATTGCAAGATTTCCAGGCAGGGTTGAGAGTAGTAGAGGTTGGAGCCAGTAGGCAACTAGGAGGAACCAGTATAGGAGTGGGTGGATAGAGAACAGGAGCAGGGTTCAGAGCTTAGAAAAGCCATACGAAGCTCCTGTTTGAAGCTGCGTGGAGAAGGGGAGATTCTCAGACTCGGTGGAAGGGAGTTCCATAGTTTAGGGGCCCAGCTAGAGAAAGCATTCTCTCCCATTTTGGTTTTACACCTCGGTTGGACAAGAAGGGATTTGTCAACTGATCTCAACGGGTAGGAAGAGGTGACAGGTTTGAACAGTAGAGCCAGTTTGTCAAGTATCTGGGAGGAGATTATATTCTTTATAAAACAGTAGGAAGTAAACTGATGGAAGGCTGAGTGGGTAAACCATCCCAGACTGGAGTATGGTATGCATTGGTGAGTAAGTTTGGGTAAAGACAGAGCAAAACGGCAAATGCTGTTGTAGCAGACATCCCAATTTCGGAGGAGCCCTGTAGTAGTTGCCGGAAAGGCTATTAACCCATACGCCAATTTGGGTCTCAGGATCCCCTGTGCAGTGGCCATCCTCGCCGTGGATGTTAGGCTGTGTTTCACCTTATATGCCAGCCCAAGTTGAATACTGACAGATTTAATGACTGAGGCTAGGTGCAGGACAAAATCCAAGGCTGGTTCAAGGGTTACTCCTAGGTATTTGAAAGAGGTAACTCTGTTAAGGGGAGAGCCATCAAGGGCTCTGATACTTAATGGATGGATGCAGGACTGAATTTTTGAACCTGAACTGAAGAGCATAGTCACCGTTTTATTTTTATTTTAAGACAAGCTTGTTTTTCAATAGCCAGCTCTGAAAGGTATTGAAGATACTATTGAGATTCAGGTTGATATCCGAGAGGTTTGAGGAGGATGAGTAAAGAACAAGATTGTCGGCATATAGCAGATCTGAGCAAGCACCAGTGAGCGGTGGGATGATGTTTATGAAGACCGTAAACAGGAGAGGACCAAGAATCGAACCCTGGGGCACTCCGATCCAAGTAAGAGCAAGAGGGGACTTAGTATCTCCGATCTGGACAAATTGTTGACGCTTTGAAAGATAATTTTGGAACCAGGCAGTGACAGAGGTAGAGAAGCCTAGGGATGACTACTTTGATAGGAGCAGCGGGTGGTCAACTAAATCAAACGCCTTTGTAATATCAACAGAAGTAGCCCCAGTGAGAGAGCCTATGTCTATAGCGAGTCTGACATAGTTGGTAAACTGTATGAGAGCAGTGGATGTACTGTGCCCACGTCGGAAACCATGTTGGTCAGGAGTGAGGGGTTTGAAGGAGTAGAGGTAATCCAAGACCTGGGTAGCAACAATTTTCTCCAGTATTTTAGAGAGGGTGGAGAGGATGGCAATAGGGTGGTAGTTATCCAGGTTAGTGGTGTCCCACTTTTTGTGGACCGGTACAACCTGGGCAATCTTCCAGAGGGAAGGGACATGTCCTGTAAGAAGAGACGGGTTAAAAAGTCTAGTCACTGGAGAGACTAAAGATGGTGCAACGGTTCTTAGGAATTTTGGTAAGACTTCATCTGCCCCTGCCGATCCAGTAGGAGAGATGAACTTAAGTGAGCGTAAGATTTCAGTCTCAGAGGCTGGGTGAAGGGTGAAAGATGGGTTGGAAGGTTTAAGGTTATCCTGCGGAGCGACAGGTAAAGGCCCAGGAGGTGCAGTATAGGAGGAGAGGTCAGTGAATCTGGAGTTAAGAGCCTCGGCGACAGTGAGCAGGTTAATGCAATTGCAACCATCCACAACCATATCAGAGATGGTATTGCACTTGTTTTTCCCCATGATGGTGTTAACATGACTGCAAAAACCACAAGAGTCACTGACAGAGGTACCTAGGAGCTGATGGTAGTAATTGCCCGTAGCAGATCTGATGGAAACCTTACATAGGTTTCAGAGTCTTCTGTACTCTGCCCAATCTGTTGGGGACTGGGTTAGCTTAGCTTTGTTCCAGGTAGTATCCCTCTTTTTGTGAGGGGTCAGGAGTGAAGAATTTAACCAGTGGGTAGCAGATCCCGGATACGGTGTCTTTTTACTGGGATATATTTGTCTTGAAGGTTCAAAAGCATAGTAAGGAGGTATTGAGCAGCATGTTCCGTATTACAAGTATTATATAAAGATGCCCAGTCTGTGTTCTGTAGCTCCAAGATTAGGGCCCTCTTATCCATTTTTGAAAAATCCCTGAAAATAATTTCTCTGCGGGTGGTTTAGGGGCCCTAGCCTTCCAAACACAGTAAACTGGGGAGTGGTCACTGATTGAGTCTGATAAAACTCCCAACAGCCCTGATCCTCTCAGGCCTGTTGGAGACGACCCAGTCTAGAAGAGACTGGAGACTGCTGTTACTAGCCTGTCTGGTCGGGAGAGTGACCAGTTGAGACAGATGTAACCTGCTGAGTTCAGCAACACAGAGATTAGAGTTTTTCCCTAGCCAGTCCGGGTTGAGGTCCCCAAAACAATGAGCTCTTGTCTACCCTTTAGTGAGGAAAGATGGTCAGTTACCTTAGTCAGGTCTGTTAGTCCATTTTTAGCATAGTTATAGATGCGCACTACATTTAGCTTCTTAGTGAGACCTAAGTTAATAACAGTGTGTGTGTGTGTGTGTGTGTGTGTGTGTGTGTGTATATATAATATATATATATATATATATATATATATATATATATTATGTATATATATATATATATATATATATATATTATGTGTGTGTGTATATATATATATATATATATATATTATGTGTTATATATATATATATATATATATATATATATATTATTGTATATGTGTATATATATATATATATATATAATATATATATATATTGTATGTATGTATATATATATTGTGTATGTGTGTATATATTTCTAGGGACATGGATATGTTGTTCATCCACACCATTGGCAGTATCCTTGCCGCTTTAAATCTTGCCGGAAGGTCTTCAAGCTTGCTCCTCCCACCCACCAGGTGGTATAACTCGTCGCTCATGACGCCAGATCTTCCTTACCGCTTTGAAGCTCAGGTTCCCTCTTAACGCTCTGCGCTTACGACTGGTTCCTATTTCTCCGCTTATGGATTTAAAAATAAAATTTTGCAAAAGACTTCTGTCTTCATCCCTCGCGGGCTCGTATGGACAAATCGACTCCGATTTCGGAGATGCCCGGTGCGGCAGAAGATGTCTCGACTTGATCCTCACTCCACGGTGTATACTGCTAGGTTCTGAGTACCCACCGCAGGCTTGGCGACCTGTGCTCATCTTTCTCGGCCCACGCCCTCAAGACCGCTGCTGCCGATTGCAACTGGGCCGCCCCGAGAAGCGCTTTCTCCGTGAAGTCCATAGGAGCTCGGGTTACGGTGTCCGCGGCGGGAGCTCAGGCGGATCAGCTCGAGCGGATGGTCGCTCGAAGAGGAGGCGGCGGGTCAGATCTTTCCTGCCGCATGCATTTATCCCGGCTTCTGGGTTCTTCCTACACGGTCTTTAAGGAGCTTTGTCTGTCCCTCTCCACTAAAGAGAAGGGCGCTGCATGGACCTTATTCTCGGTCCAAAAGAGGGACAGGGGAGTCCCTCCGTCGACGCCTTGGGACGGGAAAGGTCCTTCTCCGGCCGCCGACTGCCGGCTTCGGCCGACCGTCGAAGCCGCCACTGGCCTCACGGTGTCCCCTGCCAGGTCAGTTGACCGAGACTCCACCGGTGAAGTCGAGATTTTCTCACCCATTGGACGGGCTGTCGCTTTAGCAGCCGAGATTCCTCTCCCGGTTCCCCCGGAGGAGTTGAGGATCCCGTGGCTCGCCTGTGCCTCCGGGTTCGGAGCCCTCGGATGGACCTTCCGAGCCGGCGGAGTGCCGGTTCCGCCGACACCTCTCGCACCGGCTCCCCGGAAATTCCGGGACTCGGTTCGACTTTCGCGGTCCAGCCGCTCCCACCGCTGGCCAGGCGGTCTCGGGCCCGCACGCGTAAGCGGCAGCTGCCTCGCCCTCCTCGGATGAGGGGAGGCCGCGTAAATTACGCCGACGGCAGTGAGGACCTTATGTTGCAACAGCCTCCTGGCCGGAATAAGCACCCGCGCCTTCCCCGCCATTAAGTGGTTGTCACCGGAACGGCCGACACAACCCTCGACTTGTCCGAGGAGCTCTATACCCAGGCCGAGTAGCCCGCCAAACCAGCTGCTCCACCGATTCGTGGAACCTCCGCCTCACAGCCACCACTGGGGCTCCACCAAGGATCTCGGCCGGCTAAGGGTTTACCCCATCGGTTGTCGTTACCCCTCACTCCCGACCGACCTCGCAGGTGAAGGGTGGCTCAGGCAGAGGCAGTTTTCGAGGACTCTTCCGAGTCCGAAGATGATTCTCCTTCTCCAAGCGACTGGACTTGGAGTCTTCAGGAGGTCAGTCACTGGACGATAGCCCGTCTGTCCTTCCTAGGATCAGTTCGCTCATCTCGGAGTCTACCGATGGAGCTCTAACCCGCTTCCAAACGGGCCAGGTATCCCTCACGGAGATTCTGGACCGAGGGATTCTCCGACGGAGGCCTTCCGTGGCCGAGGCTACAGTGGGTCCGGCACTGAACTTTGGTAGCGCCTGCTTCCTGCCCTCGCGCCGCCAGGATGGCTAGGAAGTATGCGGTCCTCACCGGTTCCTTGTCCGGTTTTTCGAACACCCTCTGCTGAGGGGTTGGTTACCGACAGCTGCTTTCCGCCACGCAACGCCAGGGATGTGGACAAACCTCTGACAAGGAGTCCAAGAAATTGACTATGTCGGACGAAAGTTCACGCTAAGTGCCCTCTCGGCCTTCGCCAGGCCAGTTCGGCCGCCCTCATGGCACATTTTTCTCATGCCCTGTTGGGCTCCCGGATGAGGTCATCTCATCTCCCACCATCTGCAGACTACGGTTTACAGGTGCGGACCAGGGCAGGGCAGTGGCCAAACAGCAGCTCCAGACTGCTTTGGATATGGACCCATGTGCCAGATCGGTCGGCCGCAGTGGCTATGCTGTCATGGCTTGGCTGAGGATATCCACCTTTACTGGATACCCAGCACAAGTTGGCGGATGTTCCCTTTGGGACCGACCCTTCGCCCTGGGGTGAAGGTCACCTGCAGAGGATCGAGAAGTCCAATGCCACCTTGACCTCGGTCTCTTCCGCTCAGAAGGACAAAGGCCGCAAACCACAGCCTAAGCCCCTTCGCTCTTCTGTGCCCCGGCGCGCCTGCCCAGTAACGCCAGCCAGCAGGCTCGGCCTGGCATCCCAAACCCAAGCGGCGGCTTCCTCAACAGGAGGCAGGAGGAAAGGCCCAGGAGGTCCTCGCCGGTCCCTCCTCCAAGCCTGCCCAGTGACGGGCTGAGGGGTGTCGCCCATCCCCGCCACTATTCCTGGGTCCCCTGGGGACGGCCCGCACTCCTGCTCCGCCTGGTCCGCTGTTACCACGGACAGGTGGGTCTTGGAGGTGGTGGGAAGAGGCCTGCTCTGGAATTCGCGAGCAGGCACCACCAGAGCCGCCGCCTCGGGGCTTCGATCCCCAGCCTCACTGGCGCTCGCCGAGCCGACATCGCCTCCTCCTCCAGAAGGAGGTGGTAAGAGAGGTGGTGACCCTCCTTCAGACCCAGGGTTTGTGTCCAGGTACTTCCTGTTCCGAACGGACGGGGCTGGCGCCCATTCTACCCACACGACCCAAACAAGTTCCTAAGGTCTCGAACCTTCAGGATGGTCACTCTGGCTCAGATATACCATCCTGAACGCGCGTGGTTCTGCTCTCTGGACTTGCAGGACGCTTTTTCACGCCCCATCCGTCCGCTCCCACCAGAGACCTTCGC